>CM077115.1:390300056-391500056 GCA_039619475.1 Icerya purchasi | reverse complement strand
AATAGAAGTAATTTCGAATCGTAAATATTTGTGAATAATAAATTGAGGTAATGCCAGGAGAAGAAAATCCGATATTTGTAAACGATTATAATACATAATAATTAAAAGCATAACTAGTGTGGCAAATACACTTACCCCTGGAGGACAAATTATAAACGCTTCAAATTAACTTCAAAAATCATAAGCGGGAGAAGGGGAGAAAAATTGGAAGACGTAACACGAGTGTAAGAGTCGTGTGAATAATAATAAAAATCTGGGAATACATGGAAACAGATGGCGAGGTTGAAGAAGAAATAGAAATTTTAAAAATCGCTAAAAAGTGTAAGCTGAGCTAAAAAAAAAAAAATAACGGAAAAATTTTAAATAGATAATAAAAAAAGAATACCGCTTACTGAAAGAAAGCAAATTGGGACATCCTATTCTTTAGTGAGGTAGTGAAGTGTGTCCCGTGTAAAACTTGAAAGAGAATCGGTTTAAGCGGAAGAAAAACTTATAAACGAAATAGTAAGAAAGGAATAAAAATAAAATTCGCGTGAAATATGAAAATCTATTCAATTTTTGTTTCTTTTCTTCCGATTAGAGATATAAGGGGAGATTTTATTCATGCGCCGTCCGAAATTGTTCGGCCTGTAATGGCTAAATTGTTTTACGGTCTAGTAGAGACGGAAATAATACGGAAGAAAAAGTGTCGGATAGTAGTAGTGCAACAGGGAAATAATCTGTCAACAAAGCAAATCTTCTAAATATGTAGGTCGGAATGGGTGATTCCGAAAAAGGAGATGGCGAGTGTTTGGGGCGGACTTTAGAAAGAAATCGCGAGACTAACACAATAAGACGAAATCTCTTCAAAGAATACGTCGATTAAGCTTCGCTTATTAAAGAGAGTACTTAGACGAATACGTATTCAAGGGAAATCGATTATCGACCAATTACTTTGACTAGAAATGTATACTGAAAAAAAGAACCCCACTAGAAATGTGTAATTTAAAAATCAACCTAAGCAAAACGATCACTTTTCGCAATAGAAAAGCACTAAAGTAAATTTACAAAAAAGTACGAACTTGCAATCAGAAGAAAATCAGATAATCAATATAGTAGGTAAAAACTTTTTAAATTCTGTAACCGTAAGCGTAATTAATAAAATTAGAAAACATATAAATGCGTGTTTTCTCACGGAACTGATACTAATAATTAACGAACAAATTACAAAAAGGAAATATCAAAAAAAAAAAAAAAGAGTCATATTCAACGACGGCATAATCTGCATAAATTTTCGAAATATTTAAAATCTTTTAGCGAATGTATAAAGAGGGTCTAATAAAATCCTTCTTCTCTCTCTCCTCAACCTCGTGGTTGGTGGGTACTACTACCTATTCGTACATCTCTGCTGTACCGATGTAAGCATAGTGTACTAGGCAATTATTATACGCGGTACGAATGTGCACACACACACACAAGACTACATTCGAAACTGATAGTAATCGTTTGATTTACATCGTTTTACAAAAGTGCAGTCCCGTGTGTGTCTGCTGTGTACTGACCTAGCGCGCATATGATGATATGCATATGTTTTCCATTGCCTTTCACGTGATTATTAGCGAATATTTATTTATTTAATTTTTGTAATAAGTTTGTGGTCGCGGGGGTTCGAACCCGTGACCTCCATCACGGAAGTCAAGCGCTCTAGCAACTAGGCGCTGTCGCGACGAATCCTATAAAACAATAAATTATATACGAAAGCGCTAGTAGTAGCGGAACGCTGGCCTTTGGAAATACGCACACACATTACAGTGTACACGATATTAAAGAACAAACTTCAAGTGCAACCAAACTATAACGAAAACATTATAAAACGTAAAAATTTAAATGCTTAATCTAAAAAATTCATTAACAATCGTTGGAGAGAAAAATTTAATAACAAATTGGAATCGGATTTGCAAAATTTTCTTTCCAACAATTTAAATAGAAGATTTTGACAACGGATGGTTCCCATGCGGTCTAGTGGTTAGGATACCTGGTTTTCACTCAGGAGACCCTGGTTCGAATCCCGGCGTGGGAACTACAATTTGTGCTGAATGGCCAGACGGCCAGAGAAAGGAGAAAACAAAAACAAACAACGGATATTATACACCGTCAGGGCAGAGGGAAAAGTTTTTTGAACTCTTAAGCGTGCGTATAATATTATGGAATAAGTGCATCAGGCGGATAGACCGGATTTGATTTGAACAACAGGCAACGTGTTTTCTACGAATGTAACATGATATCAGGTGAGAATTACGCTCCGAATTGATGCTATAGAAAATAAATCGGTTTAATTATTTAAAAAAAAAAAAAAATTAGAATAAGGAAAAAAACGGTAGTAACGGAATTAATATATACATTAAATAACAACCTACGGAGTGAAATTTATTTAATTTTGGGTGGTTTTTCTGTTTCACTACATTAATGTAATATATTTAATTAAATAAAACGATCGACCGTGGAAATTTGGTTGGGGGGATATTCAGATTTCTTCGTGTCGTTTAATTCTGAACAAAAAAAAAATTAAATAAAAAAGAACATGAAAACATAATAAACACAGAGTAGTGTGCTAATCTGTTTCAACCAGCTCCGTTCGTAATTATTTCATTGGAAATTTAAAGTTTACTTTCTCATTTATTTCATTCGAAGAGTCTTTGCACTCCGTTTGTTTGCTACCTTTATTGTAGCTTGCGCTCTCTACCGTGAACGTTGAGAAATTTTACGACGATGCAATAATGATAAAAATTTTTGTTACCCATTTTGGTCAAATAAAACTAACCGGGATTTTTTTTTTTTTTTGTGTGGGGGCTCGCGTCATCCAGGGACCTCACCCAGAAACAATAGGAAGAAGATTTAACTAATTAGAACTTGATTCGATCGGAAATGGCAAAAACAAAGGAACAAACTCTAGAAACCATTTCAAGGGGATCCATCTTTATGAAAATTATTTTTCACCTTTTTATCGTTTTGTATTACTTTCTCGACGGATTTTACGGTCCTTTGCATTTGACGAAGGCGTCTTTTTATCTTAACGCGTTTGTGTTGTAGGAGAGATTTTGTACAAATGTAAAAAAGAAAAAAAAATCGTTTTATCAATAAATAAAAAGTTTACGGGCTGACTGAGAAATCTAACGCGTGATAATTTGACCGGGGCTTTGCAGACTTATTTAGCGATGTTTATTACAACTTTTTTCGAAGCGGTAACAGAACGTATTTAGTCTCTTTTAAAGTGCACGCATTTGAAATTAATTGCGCGCCGGGTTTCTTTCTCAACCATTTAGCGCCGCAATGGATTCGGGTTCGGGGCACTAAATGGTCTCTATATCGGTGTACGGTGAAACTTGAAAGACCCATTTCGAACTTGTACGCTATCATCACTCCTGACGGGGAGGATCCGAGGCTGATTAATTTTAATTCAGAGCCAGCGCCTGAAAAGACACTCACTTATAAAATTACTGCGCGCGAATATTCAGAGCGCCGCCGTAACTTATTAAGGGGCAGGTCGGGGGGTGGGCGGGGGCGTTCGTTGTTGATTCGTGAATTGTAATTTTATTACGACGGCCTGGCTCAAGCTCGACAAAAATTACACGTCATTAAAGAGCGGCACGTTAATTGCGCCACCGTTTAATCGGATATTGTTATTTTATTTGCAGCCAAGAGACGCGCACAGCATCATGGTTACCTCCCGCTGAACTTTGGTGCGGGACCACGTTACCGTACGGTTGGGAACAAGCGGTCGACGCCGATGGCAAGTCCTATTACATTAAGTAAGTCGACTTTTCTTCGAGTTGCATTCTATTTTTTTTTCTATCGAAAATTCGCTTATCCGCCTAAGTATACCACTCGCGCAACATTTCAAGCACACGCACACACGCACGCAAAATTCACGCACATACACCAGCGAAAAAAATTGCGTGATTCCGTTAAGAAATTCGAAAGAAATAGCGTAAAAACTGGCGTCGAAGGCACGCAAGCTATCATCAAAAGTATCGCGAGATAATCTGTTTAATTTTTATAGACTGCGGTTGTGCTAGTGCTAAAGACGGTGACGTCGGCCGTTCCAATAGGAAGTCAGCTAGAAAAACTGCTAGAAGGAGCACAGTTACTGAGAATGACGATCGGCGCCCGCTATTATTTCGCAGGTATAGCACGCGGATTCTTTAACACAGCCGCTACTAATTCGTTCAACTAAAATGACTAATAACTTAGCAGTAGAACCGTATCGCCGCTTCTTCTCCTAACTAATCCTGTACAAAGACACCTCTAGTAACTGCCTACGGAGTAGCAATAACTTTACTAAATCAAAGGATAATCGTGAAATTCGTACGTATCGCTTAGGATTCCAGTGAGAGGATAAATCTAGAAGTATCCTACGGTGCTGCTCGACTGGAAATCGCTCTGTTCGCTTACTCGGAGTGTGACCTGCTAGATGCGATCGCTTAATATTTACTCACATCATGTAAATAATCGTGCCACTTTCCAGTTATGAAAAAGCGTATTTTTTCAAAATTTCCTCCCTATACACTTTTCTCCAGTAGCTCGGTGTTTTCCGTTTTTTTTCCAAACTCGGAGCTTACACATATGCGAAAGGATTGAATTAGCAGCTTTGAGTTAAAATTTTATTTTCAACATACTGGAAGGACCATTATAAGGTTCGTTCTTTCAGAATAGCACAGTTCACATTGGTAAAATTTGTATTTTTCGAAGTGGGAATTCAGGCTCCGCAGATAAATGAGTTGCAAATGCATTTGACGATTAGATTTAAATTTTGAATTGAAGTTAAAAATAACTGAAAATAGTCATCGATTAAATTTATATTATTGCTATCAAAAAAGAAAGAAAAAAAAACGGTTTATTAGGAGCCGCTGAAATTGTACTGGAGGGAAAAAACTTATTCTATTTCTGCATTCAAATTTTGTAATTTTCGTATAATACAAGTAGTTGGTGATCCATTATCGACAGTTGAAGTAATATAATGTATGTATTGATACGGATTCGGTATTTATGGCGCTATCTCGCGATGATGTCGAGCTAGAAGTTATTGAACATTATTTAATTTTTGATCTCGCGGCATCATCGTATTGTTCGTTGTCGGCATAGAATACGGTCCAAGATGCTTACTACATGGCTAAAAATGTAAATTCCGATCTTCCGCGAGAGTTTCAGCATGTCTGGAGTTAAGGGCTGTATGCTTTTGGAATGTGTATTCTACGACAACGAGGTAACGCATCGGTTGATATTGCCGCAGCGTAAGCTAGCGGTGGTATAATAAAGTATTGTAGAGGGTGTGTGTGCGCGATCATTCAATCGGCTGACAGGTACATAGCCTTTTGCAGTAATTAACTCGGCGTTTTTACCGTTAATTCTGCGGTGAGTTTCTTGTCGTTCTACGAAATACTCCAATTATCGTCCGGCTACCGTTGTTTTGTCTAACCTACGCAATGGCGCGTGTTGTTATTTCGTTTTTTTCTTTCTTGCCGTCGATCTAAGTACTTCATATGAATACATATATATATATTTATTTTTATTTCGCAAAAGAGGGTAGAAGGCGCCGAATTTGCCCTGCGAATTTAGTGAATAAAGCAAAATACACGGTTCGATAACCAAAGCCACTAGCGTTGTTTTATTTGTTTTCTTCGTTACGAGTAATTATAGAAGAAGAAAAAAATGCCCCCCCCTATCTGGGCAATACTCTTCCAGGAGGAGTCTCGTGTCCGCGCGTTGACAGAAGAAAAAAATAGTGTGTCCGCGGGTTTTTAATAGAAGAGCTAAAAACCGAACACTCACCGGCAATTAATTCGTGGTTGATTGGGTCATCCGAAAAATCCGGGGACTCCAAATATGTCCCCCGGGTTAAGAACCCACAGATAATAGTAGCGCGGTAGGGGCGAAATGTTCGTAAATTCGTGTCGTTGCCTATCGAAAGAGAAGCTCGAAATTTAGAAAAATTAGATTCAGGTTGGAACACAGGTCTAAATTAATTTCATTAGCATCGAGAACAGGGGAAAAAAATAAGAGAAAATCCGAAATTCATTACCAATAAACCGGAATGCCAGATGGAAACAATTTTACTATTGACGCAGTAAGAATGTCGGGTTATTTCGGTTAGTCGTTTTGAAAAATGTGACTAAAGACTTCAATTTAAATACTTCAACTGTATTTTCCAATTCGAAAATGCTACATATCTGTCGCTTATTTAAAGAAAAAAAACGAAATAATTAGAACGTTATTTTATTATTTTTCTCAACGCTGTTAAGATGTTCTAGCGTGCAGAAGCGCTAGAGCGTCCTAAGCCCATTCTTCTCCAAAAACGGGTTCTTTAATTTCATCCGTGTAAATGGTACGAAATTAACAGTCGCTAAAATTTTGCGATTATATGTATAACTTCTCGTAATACTCTCTAGCCAATTTTCTAATTAGCGTGCCGTTATGTTTCTTCTACATTATTAATTATCCTCTCAATATTGCTTTTTAGTATCCTCGATTAAACTCGCAGCTAGAAACTCTGTTCGAAATAACTGCTAAATAAATATTTAGTGTTGCCGACAGCGAATATAGTTGCGATCACGTTTACCTAGCAACAAAGATGTGAAACTTGACTTCGATTTTTATCCAAAGTTTAACTGCTGTTTTTATTCCATCGTGCTTGCAATCGACGAATGCCTAAATATTTAACATATTTTCCTTTAAACGTAACTTTATATCGGTTATCGATTATTGCGACTACACATACACGTGACGGTTGATTTACTACTGGTTTTTTTTTCGTTTACACTATGATATTTATTTTATCTGCAATCCCCTCTGGCAATAAAATACTCAGGCCTCTTGCCGTTGTTTGAAAAATTCACAACTGATCTTTAGGTTTCTTTAGTGATTCCCATCTATCGATCCAACATCTGTTCATTCTTTATACATATTATTATATATATACGAGTATATTTATTTAATGACGCTCGACTACTGTGGTCATTTGTGTTCACGATACAGAATGGAAATTATAATAACAATTCAAAAATAACTATTATTACATATTAATATGTCTTAATTATATTAAATTGAATACATTTGCAATCTTTAAAAAATATATTAATTTCTGGATTATATCCTCTCTGTCCTGTAATACTTCTTCTATGCTTAGACCGGCTATTGACGCCTCGTTCCTTTGTCGATCGAATTGTTGGCACTCTGTGATTAAATGTCCTATCGTTGTAGCAAAGAGCTGGCAGAAAGGACACAACGCTTGCGTTTCTCCATTGATCAGTGGGCCGTGCGTTAGCCTAGTGTGACCGATTCGTATCCTCGCTAGAGAAACTTCCTCTCGTCTATTTGTACGGTACGATGCTGTCCAGGTTCCGATTTGAGGTTTGATCTGACGTAGCTTATTGCCGCTTAGCCTCGTCCAGTGCTCTTGATTAGCTAGTTCTAACGAATCTCCTATGTGATCTGTAATTGCTATTAGATATTTATCTCTGCCAGTTTTGACTTTTTGCCATGGCGGACTCGGTAGATTAGGCAAGTTCAGTGTTATGGGAGCTAGATTGAGCTGGCGAATAAGATTCTTGCACCGTAGACCAAATGTTTCGTTGTTTTTGGAGTACAGCTTTTCCAGATTTCAGTGAAACATTCTTCCAAACCCTACTTCCTTGATAATTTCGATCACTTTTTCGTTTTCTTATAGTACCAGTTACCATCGTTGCTGATACTTTAGCACCACGTTGCCTTTGTCTCGTTATTGTTTATCTTTGGTTTTCTTTACTTACTATAACCTTTTCTACAGATGACGCAGCGATTTATGATCACGCTGATCATTTATCCCTTTTGAGTTTTCCTCCTTTTCTGCAGTGGGCGTTCTTTTCTTCACTTAAATTTGTTAGAATATTTCAGCTCTTTATTACGCTTCCTTTGTCTTGTCGTTTCCCCCTTTGTCCGTAATCTTACTATCAAATCTTTCATGTACATCCGACAGTCGAACTGACATGTAATTGTGTTTACTTTCTGCTAATTCTCGGTGATGGCTCTTAATTGAAAATATTCCAAAAAAAAAAAAAAAAAAAAAAAAAAGAAGAAAAAAAAGGGAAAACAGTAGTAATATTGGCGTTAATCGGCATTTATCCTAGTGTAGAGTTGCGGTTCGGTTGGCAATATCTTCAGCCGAGTCAAATTTGTCGTGCAAATAAGGTATGAAAGTAGCCCTAAGACAGTTTCCCGATGGAACTTTAGCGGTTATAACACTTTATTTCCGTGTTGAATTTAACAAAACTTGACATTGAAATGTGCATAAAAAAAAACTTGTAGTACCGATAGGGGAAATTTACCTATGTTCCGGAAGATGGCGTTCATTTTTATATTCCTGTAATCCCGTAGAACAGAGGTAAATAACGTGGAACGGAATATAAAAATATAGTAGAAACTACCGTTTCATCGATTAAAATTGTTTACATTCTACATTCCTTCTTCTACGTATTAAAAAAATACATCGTGATACGAAGAATAAGAAGTTTCCATAAGTCTAAAAAAACGCGGGCACAAATGCAAGGCCATGTCCACGGGGTGGGTTTTGGGGGTTAACCCTCCCCCATGAGAACTGAAATAGTTATTATAAATGCACAAACATCTGAAAAACATCAAAAATTTAAAATAAATATTGATGTTTTTTTTTTAGGCTGTTCTTACCTTTAAAAGAAAACAGAAAAAATATACTCCATATTATTTTTAGGTACTTCATTAATATTTTATGCAAAATTTTTTATTACGAGTATAATCAATAATATACGTAATTTTCGTTAATATGTTTATATGGTAATTCATTTATATTATTAATATTTTTAAATGAAAATTATGGAAATGGTTAATAGTATGAATATTAGTGAAAAATGTATTGTTATTTACATAAAATAAATATGCGAAGAAAATTTTCACACACCCCCCTCCCCCTTCGAAATTTTGCGAACGGTCCTGCACAAATGCTTAATTGGCAGCACTAAAACGGGCAAAGGGGGTAAACAGCGTGCCCGAAAATGTGTTAAAAATGTAATGCACGTATTCGGAAAGAAAGAACATTCCAGTGGCACAAAAGAATGTTTAAAATATAATAAAATGTGGCAAATTTTGTTGTAACCTACACTGATAATTCTCGAATGACCGATGCTTATAATAAAAAGGTGTGTTTGGTGTGAGTGGTTGCTGAAAATTGTAATTCCCGGTCTGTCACCGAAAAAAACAAGCTGTCGCGAACATTTATCAAAGAGTTTATTCCAGATGCTTAATAAAATTATGATAACTGACGTAGGCGTTTATCTGCATATCGCCCATATCTGAATTTGTCAAAATATCCACAAAATACGCTTAGTTTAACGGTAACTGCTTTGGAATTACTAGCATCCGGATAAAGAGATGTGTAGCGGACGTGCAAAGACGATATTTTAAAATAAACAGGGGCCTTACGTGTAATTAGTTTTAGTTAACAAAATTAATCGGAGTAATAACGGTTATAAATAGTAAAAATGTTTTTAGTTTAAAAAAGCTAAAAACAGATGATATGTAAGATGCGTTATAAAATAATTTAAATTCTTTTACAATACTCGACTAAAAGAGGTGGCCATTAATAATTAATTTTAATTCATAATAAAAAATGAAGTTCTTTTACAATATTAACCTAAGAGTGCTGCAGAAGTGGGCATAAATAATTAGTTTCAATTCGAAATAAAGCGTGGTGTGATCTTATCAGCAGTCATGCGGTCCTTCAACAAATGTAAATGATACAAAACCATTCCATACTTTATTTTGAATTGAAATTAATTATTTATATGCATTTCTGCACTCTTAGGTTAATATTGTAAAAGAACTTTATTTTTTATTATGAATTAAAATTAATTATTAATGTCCACCTCTTCACTCTTAGGTTAGTATTGTAAAAGAATTTAAATTAAATTAAGGCTTTTTAGCGCATCTTACATATATAAAGCATCTGTTTTTAGTTTTTTAAACTATAATTTTATTTTTAAGTTTTTAGATCGTATTTGCTTATAATAATTTTCTGCATTTAACTAAACCTATAATTACGCTATTCCGTTGCATCCACAGTTCACCCTTCTCGTAAATTCAACAATACAATGCAGCAATCTAAATCTATTCGATTACGATGCTTTTTTTTCCTCTTGAGCGATTCAACATGATATCTTTCCGATTTAGTTTCTATTTATTCGCGGTTCCTTCAGTGTTTTATAACAGCGGAAATAATATGGTGTTTATTCTGAACAGCGTATGTGGTGTTACCAGGGAAAATTAAACTGTTCTTATTATACCGGTCAATTCTTTTCTGCAAATTCGTTTCGATCTGCATATTTTTTTCGTATCGTTTACATAGAAATTATTTTGTTTTCATAAGTTTTATTTGTTACATTTGCTGTTTTTAATCGTTTAAAACAACCCAAATGTTTTATTTAATTTTTGTAAATTACCTAACCGTGCAAAACCGCTGTATACATTTTTTTTTATCAACTGTTTAACTTTCTTTTTACTAATTTGCTACCGGGAATCTCGGAGAGCATCTAAAATGTTTCCAATGAGCCGTTCCGTTTCGAAATATTCCCGAAATTTATGGGATTTATGATAATAACGATCAGGTAATATCACATTTTTTTCGTTTTTATACGGGTTTTTTAAATTTTAAATTCACTAAAAGAAATCGCGTTAAGAGCTAAAATTAATTCAATTTATATTTATTTAAATATCGCTTGAAAAAAAAATAATTTTCTTAAAATATCTCTCTTTAATTATAGTCGCTATACGAATATTATAATTGTCTTCATATTAAGAATATATTTATAAAAATATTATTTTTCGCATTTATAATATTATTTTTAACATTTTCACGAGTACACTGATTTATTTTATTATCCAAAAACCTGACAAATTTCGGTAATATTTCGAAACGAAACCTTATTGGGAACAATTTAGACTATTATATGTTATACTCATATTTAAAATCGTTATTCAACTACTGCGGTTTCCGGTTGTGGTAATAAATTAATTTCAATAAAAATCGCGAGTTAGAATGGTTGAAAGATATGAGTGAAGAAGATGTTCTCTTAAATGTGTAATTATGAGAGATCGCCGTTTGAATAACTCGGCCTCTTCAAAATGATGGCGGTGTGTGCTGTTTAGTTGAGCGAAAAACTTTTTGTTGGATCACGACGGATAGGTTATAGAAAGATCGATAATCTTTTCAGTTAAACGTGAAACGTGAAGACCATTTTTTGTTGGACGGTGATAAACATGTTTCCCCTAAAAGAGAGAACGAATCCTTACGTAAATACAATTCCAGATAAAGCAAACATTTCTCTATGAATTTTCAAGTACACATTTAAATGGTCATTAATACATCGACAAACATCTAATATTTACCATAAAATCCGAACGTTTAATAAGTGTGCACGTGACAATTACGAAATCTTTGACTCCAAACGAATTATAAATTAAGAAATACGTAAAATATATTAGGAAAATATATATTTTTTTTCTTGTTTGGGTTTTTCCCTTGGCTTGCCAATAATAGACGATTACCCATCAACACGTGTACATAGCAGCAATTAGGAGTAACAAGGAATGGAATCTGACAACAAATGCTATACCAATGATGGAGAAACAATAACAATCAACGTCGAAAAATGCCAGTATGTATGCATCCTGAAAAGAAAAGGCATTGCCGAAGATTAAAAGGAGTTAGCTGTCCCATACCATGGCCACATCTGCAATTACAGAGCCAGGAAAATATTTGAAAAGAAAAAGATTGAATTAGTCGAAATACGCACACAAAAACGGAAATTAAAATACAGACGCGATTAAATATATCAGAAGAACAAAGTGTAGGATTGGCTATACAGCCAGACTAAAAGACGATCGCTAAAGGGACCACTGTTTGAAGCTGCTCACAATATAACGAAGATAAAAAAAAGGCCGAATAAGTGAGATAATTTCCTCAACGGTAAAAAGCTTCAAAAGGTAGCGTTAAAAATAGAACAAAATGGGATCTTTTAACCTTTTTCTTAATATGGGCCGGGAGAATTATGACATTTATTCACGCGCTTGATTTTTTATCCAAATTTTCCATCTGAAATAGAAATAACGTAACTTTAGTTTTCTCAATAACGGTACTTTTTGATATGGTCTGGTCGAACTCGCGACTAAGTAAAAGTGCAATTGCAGAAAATAAATTTTACGCTATCGATGAGAATTTCGTTCCAAATTAAAATAAATGGGGTAAATTAAACTTGCTGTAGGGGAGACGTCTAAGATTTCTCATAAATCTCACATGACTGATGGGGTTGACTTCTGGAATACTGCAATTTCATTTCCGGCCCTATATGTGCACCACCCTGTTAGTGTATTGCCGGATTAAATTAAATAACTAATATTTAACACATGTGATCGGTAATGTTCGAAAGATGAAAGGTGTGCATTTCGAACTGAGAAAAGTTCTTTCAAAAAACATAGGGGGTTCAGGGTCGAAAAATGCCGACGTACTTTTGTAAAATAACACGTGCACTCATATAAAATGTACGAAGAAAGATAACACGCATTATCATTAATGTTCCACACGTAAATTGTAAAAGTTTTAATATTACCATCGCTGAAGAAGGATTCCCTCTTTATTTTAGCAGAAACTGCTTTTACTCTACCTGCAACGAGTAACCATAAAAAAAACAAAAAAAAAAACAAAAAAAAAACAACTACTTAACACGTGCCTGTAAAATTATTCTTTTTATACCGAAATGAGGTAAATGACGTAGAAGTTCTTCTCCCGTTAAGCGTTTTAACTGAACGAGATTCGTTTTTCCGGTCAAAATGCAAAATTTCACAGTTTCACTTGAAGTAAATGAAGAATAACTATTTGAAAATCGAATGTTTAGTGCGCGCAGAATTTTCCTCTATCGATATTATGCCGAGAAGTTTTGACCTTCCGTTCCAGCGAAATTTTTCCTGGAATTCACATCAGCGGCCAGTGTAATAGTTTGTGAAAATCGAAGAAAAACTCTGTAGACAATGGCTTATATCAAATGAGAAACGATGTGCGAAAAATGTCTTTCAAGTTATGCAATTCGGCTGTTAATTAATAATGCTGTGATTTCTAGCGAGAAGAATGAACTAGAGCGCGCATAGAAAAAAAAAAAAACTAGTGTCAAAGATCATATCGCAATATGTGTGGACAAGTAGTAAATTAATAGATACGGTCGGATGACTCGGTATCTCTGCAAAGAGATGGAAATTTGATGATCACACTTTATACGCCTGCTCGAGCTGCCATCCATGAAGAAGCAGAAGTGGAAAGACCGAAACTAGTTCTTGTTTTATTTACTGTTTTATTTTTCAAATAAAACTGGCGATAATAATTAAAGATGAGAATAGTCTTTCTTTTTCTTTTTTTTTTTTTTAATCAACCAAGTGGAAAAGATGCATGAAACAGGACAGGAGCTGTATTTTTATTTTATCGGATATGGAATCAAGGAACACTTCCAGAGAACGAACAACCGAGAGGATAAAAGAGCACAGGAGGCAAAGGAGCAGGAAGCCGAGTTATAAAAGTTGAGAATAAAAAGTAAATCACGCTCACAGGATAAATGGGAACTTTCTCGAAAAATACGCAATTTGCGTCCCAAACATGCCTTTAGAATGCAATGAACGGAAGGGAAATATAGCCAAGGAAAAGCGATTTAGAGACGAACGGAGGAGGAGACTGTGCGAGAAATGAAGGCAAAATAGTTTAGTAACTATGGATCGACGCAGGCGAGGATAATAATAGAACCAAACTGATACGAAGGAGTAATAGGGTTAGGCAACCGATACGAGAAATTAGGATTAGCGAAAATCAGAACATAAACGGAGTGCCATAAGATGCCAAGATTTAGATAGAAGAATATCGTATGATGGAAGTGAAATGCCCATTAGAAACTGCAGATCAGTCAAAGAGGTTGACCGCTACATTTCCATCAGTTGCTGAATGGGGCCGGGAACCCAAAGAAAATCAATTTGCACGTTGAAAAGAATAGATCATGAGCAAGAGAACGAATAGAAAGGGCGACGGCATCAGCGGAAGGAAAAAGAATAAATGACACTAAAAGAACGCTTTTTTTTTTGTTTTTTTTTTTTTTACTGGTTCTACCAGAAAATCTCTGGAGGGAAATGTTTTTTTTTTTTTAGAACTGTGTATAAAAAAGCAGGAAGTTCAGTGTCTTAAAATTAGTTGTGCAGCAACAAATTTAATCATTAACGTAAAATAAAAAAAGCGTAACAAAAAACTTAAAATAAATAATGTGTGTGAAAATTCAGCGCAAAGTGTGCTAAAAGTAATAAAAGGGATGAAAAACATAATTCCTGATACTCTAAATACTCGTAGTGGAGATTGCGTACATAGTTACAGAAATATGAGTTTAAACAAATAAATATGTAAATAATTAAACTAAAGTTTAGATAAAAAGTAAACTATCGCTTCGTGGCAAAAAAAAAAAAAAAAAATAAAAGAAATTAGTCAAGTATTAATGGAAAGTACAGTACACACATGCTAAATTAAACTATTAAATATGAGAAAAATGTCGCAGATAAAAATATATAATAAATTGTGCAAAATGTATAGTGTTAGTAAAAAAAATGGGCGCGCACTGGTACGTGGAATATCAAAGGCTTTTTCAATTTCAAGCAGTAGATGGACTATTTATTGTCAGTAATTAATAATTTGTGTAAGAAGCCAATTCTAATGAAGAATGAAACATTTCTTTTTTTTCTTTCTGTCGCTCTGGATTAGTGTATTCCAGTAATTTTCTTTCAGCAGTTAATTCGAAAATTGAAGCCATAATTGATTGCGAGTGTACTCTTTATCTTCGCTCAGTTGAGGTAGAGGAATAATGAAGTCCCCTTCTTTCGCCAATACACTCGAAAATGGCCCGAAATAAGTATGAAGATGGTGACATTGATTTTAATTTCTTTGGTTAAGTTTTCAATCTGATGACAATAACGGAAGCAATATGAATTTGAGCTAGTTTTTTCCGATAAGCTTATTTCGTCGGATAGCCCATCCTATATAATTTCTACGATTATGGATAACGTGTCAGCTAAAGCATTTTAGGATTCTTTTGTGAAAATTTTCTTTTCTTTGTGATATTTTCTTCATTTTAACGTTATACGACTTTACCACCCCCTTTCAAAAACTGAATAAAAGAGGCAGCCGCGTTTTAGTGGAAACTCTCTAATCGACATGAACGATTTTATAAATAATCGATCTGCTAGTATCTGAAACGTTTTTTTTCCCCGTACGGTATTGTAATATCGAGTTTTGAACGAATTGAAAACATACTTAATTTATAGAAAGATTTTTTAATTTTTTTCCGAAAAACTAATTTAAAATCGTATGCTTTTCTGCCAAATTTAACGCGTATTTCATTCCTGTATCTAAAAATAGTTATTTAAATATAGCTTTCAACGAAATTCTTTGATACTCGGAAAATTTTTAATTTTACTCACCGAATAACACACATTTCACATCTTTTTCTACTGAAACTAATACATTTCATTTATAATGTTATTTTACGCGTCTTTCTTTCCTGAAAATTGCCGAACATAATCGGAGAATTTAAATATAACTAATTCCGCATGCATTACACCTTCAGTTAAATGTTGTCCATAGTTATATTCCAATTACGCTGACTCATTTATTTTACTTTTGATCGTGTATATTTTTCGAAAAGTAAACACTGCACCCTTCGTGAATCGATGAATCATTTGGTAATCAACGAATCATCTGCTATTCGATATAGTGAAATAACATATTAGAGTCCTATGATGAATACAAATCATTTGAATTACAGTTTTGTCTTGCGCTTTACTGTAGTACGCGTTTAAAATCACGCCTATTCCAAATGAACACGTCATTCCGGAAAAATTGCAAGCGATACGTGATAACTTGAACAGATCGTTGTGACACTTCATATGCAATTCTCGACGATCAGTGCAAACACGTGTCAGCCTTATTTATGCTTATTAAATGCCTTGCTCCCTGAGAAGGCACTATTGGTCAGTGCTCGAAGCTTTCTCGAATGGTACACAATGGTATTTACTCATCAGAGACTTTAAGTTCATTTTACCGCCGCAGTCTTTAATGATACAGTCAGGGGAGTTTCGAGATATTTTAACTATCTCCCGGATAGTTGAAAAATTTCTTCAATTACTAACGTAGGTTTTTGTTTATTTATTTTTTTAAAACCTTTCATTCTAAGAATAAAATTTTACGTTCTAAAATAAATCTTTGTAGCTGATCATCGAACGAATTTCATTGAATGTAAATTGAAAAAAATACTTTTTTAAATATCGCATTGTACGTAAAATATTGTGTAATATTTTGTTAGATAAAATCCAAGCTGGAAGCACATTAGAAATGTTAATGGAACATTCAGACATAGATCGGCAAACACTATTTTTTTTTTTTGTACTATCAATCTTTCGATTGGTTTACTAATAGAAGCGAAATGGTTAAAAATTAAAGTTTAGAGTTTAGATGATCCTTTTTCATTCTGTTCTTCTACTCTGCTGCTTCAGTTGCTGGTAATTATTTGTTCCCTTATCCTCTATAACTTGATGTATGAATCTCCTTCTCGGTCTTCCCCTTGCACGAGTTCCTTCTATTATTTTCCCTTCTAATAACGATGTTATCAGCTCACTGTGCCTGAACAGATGTTCTATCCATTTATTTCTTCGTTCAGAAAAAGTTTTAATGATTTGCCTTTCTTCTATTATCCTGCTATAAACCTCCTCGTTAGTAATTCTATCCGTCCATTTTATCGTGAGTATTCTCTTGCCATAACGTCTACAAATAACAAAATAATATTGGATGACAAAACAGAAACTGGATAAGATATATCGAGAAGATATTCAAAGACAATAGGAGGAACATACAAAGCAATAAAGATCTCGCGGGCTCTGCTGTAATGAAATGTGAAATAATAGATGCAATAAACAAATCAAAAAACAGAAGAGCTTTTAATCCAGACAATATTCAAGCAGAGATAACTAAAATTACTAGACGAAGATAACGTGCAATTATTATTTAAACTTTTCAATAGAATGTGTGACTCTGGTGAGATAATAAAAGAGTGGTTGGAATCAATATTTGTTAGAATTCCAAAGAAAAGCAATCCGAAAAAATGTGCGGCCTACAGATTTATCAGCCTAATGAGGCATACGTTAAAAATTTTATTAAGAATAATACATTAATAAGTGCGAGCGAAATATAAGCAGAGAACAGTTGGCTTTCGCAATTGGCTAGGCACATGAGAGACGTTGACACGCATTCAAATTCTGGTGCAGAGATACCTGGAACAATAGAAAGATATATATATATACCTATGTTTTGTTCATTTCGAACGTGTTTTTGATAATGTCAAATACAACGAATTAATACATATTCGGAAGAAGCAGGAATAGAAAAAACAGACAAGCGGATAATTGAAAATTTATATTGGAATCAAGTGCACGCATAAAACTGGAAAATGATAGTGCCGATGAAATACGAATTGAAAAAAGAGTCAGACAGAGCTGCATACTTTCACCCACTTTGTTTAATCTCTACTCGGGTGTAAATGCTTTAACAAATAGTACTGAAGGAATAAAGCTTAGTTATAAACAATATATACGGTATGCGGATGTGTCACGGTTTTGATAGCAGACAATGAACCTACAAAATTTAGTCAACAGAGTGATGAATGTTTCAGTATGGGAATCATAAAAAAATGAAGGTTATGATAGTCGGTAAAAATAACACAGGAATAACAATCAAAATATTATAATTAACAACAACGCAATAGAACAAGTACAACGATTCAAATATTTGGGATGCAACCTATCGAATCAATGGACATCGGAATATGAAATTAGAACAAGAATCAAACAGACCCGATCTACTTTTATAAAGATGAAAAACTTATTTGTAAACAAATCATTGAATTGAATATTAAGTGGAGAATGGTAAAATGCTACATTTGGTCGGTATCGCTATATGGAATGGAGGCGTGGACTATCAATAAATTCGTGGAGAAAAAACTAGCAGCGTTTGAGATGTGGTTATATCGAAGAATGTTAAAAATATCATAAACGAACAAAATCAGAAATCAAGAAATACTAAGAAGATTGAATAAGGAGATGGAATTAATTAAGACAATTATCTATTGCGAGAAACGAAAAGTATGAAATTTTAAAATTGGTCGTCGAAGGAAAAATAACCGGGGAAAATAGCAGGAAAAAGAGCTCGGGGAAAAAAAAGTAGAACCTAGATGGATAATGCAAGGGAATGGACGGGAATTCGTGTACCGCAGCTGTTGCACAGCATGGCTGACAGAGAACTCGCCAGCAGAATAGTTGCTAACATCTGATGCAAGTACGGCACTAACGGGAAGAGAAGATTAAAACGAAAGAAAAATAAGCCAATCAGCAACGAACAACCTCAATGTCAAATAGTTTCTGTAACAATGTCTTTCAGTGATTAAATAAGTCTGGAGTGTATTTATTTTATCATTTTGATTAACAATCAAACAGCCTGACAGCTGGTATGTAGTTCGATTCATTTTATACACATTCAACAAAATTGCAATTTCGATACGCGTCTAATATTTTTCCGAATAATTAATTGTAAATAGGCAATGATGGTGTTTGGTTACTTTGCTCCCGGCACACCAGGCGAACCATGAAAGATCCATACAACATAAGAAATTATCGAAGAATACATTTTAAATGTGGAAACAATTTGCAAAATTTCGTAATAGTTTAAATGACGGGCAAAAAAAAAAAATTTGTGGCAACAGAAATGTGTGCCTATCTACTTTTTAGCGCTCCGTACACATATAATGTACGGAATAATCCTAATAAGACGGTTATATCGGAATTAAGACGCTCTTTATAACAGTTTATATAACTTCTTCGGACAACCGAGATTTACAAAAGAAGGCATTTAAAACGACGTAAAAAATCACAACTCTTCGATGATAAATTAAACTTGAAGATTCAAATGTACAATGAAAAGAAAAAGAAAAAACAACAATTTTTTATAAATAATTAATTTTTACACTTTCCACTTCTTTGGGGCAAGGAATCAGAAAAAAAAAAAAAAGAAAAGAAAAAGAAATATGTATGTAGTTTGGGTATAGAAGTTTAAAAAAAAATACATTTTAAACGTTTATGTAAAGGAGAACTTTAAAAGGAAAATATATTTGATATCACAATTTCAAAATTAGATCCTCGGAGCGTTGTAAATTCAAAAATATGAAAAAAAAAAACATATCCCGGATATCTATATTGATAAAAAGCTTCTTTTTTTTTTTCTTGTTTGGGGTTTTCTCTGGGCTTACCAATAATAGACGATTACCCATCAACACGTGTATATAGCAGCAATTAGGAGTAACGAGGAATGGAATCTGACAAAGAATGCTATACTAAAGATGGAGAAACAATAACAATCAACGTCGAAAAATGCCAAACGTATGTATCCTGAAAAGAAAAGAAATGACGAAGGTAAGAGCAAAAGGAGTTATCTATCCCATACCATGGCCACATCTGCAATTACAGAGCCCACAGTACAAACGGACAAAGGAATCTGGCTACAAATAATTAAGGAAGAAGAAACACGGGATGTTGATGGAAAGCTTATGATATTTAGGGATAACGAAATCGCGTGTCAATTCCTTAAAGGAATTTTTAAAGAGTTGGCGATAAATTTTACAAAAATTAATGAAACCAGCCTTGCATTACACTTGAAATTTTTTGAAAATTCTAGCAATTGGTTAATTTACTTGATTTTTTTCCATTTATTGAAAAGTATCGATTAATCTGAGAACTCTCCTATGATTGTTCGGAGTGGACGATTTTTTTTAAACCACATATGAAGGGATTCTTTGTATAACATTTTTTTATAATTTTACGCGATTCTCCTACAGCTCCTATAACCGTGAAATAGTTTTCTTTTGAATTTTCAAGGAAAAATTTGTTTTTAAGATAAGACGCCAATATGCTGTGTAGTTTAATTATTCAACAGTGTAGATTTCAATCAGAATGTTTTCTAATGCTAAAATAGGAGTATGACCATCGGATGATATGTAGGATCCGCAGCTGAAGAAATCAAGTAGGTTAGGTAATCTATTCGAAGCTAATGCTAGGATAGTCCCAGAGCCATAACTTTTGGATTTAAGTATTGTGTTGACTATGTCATTTTCACGCTAGTTTTAAAAGTCATGTAACATTTTTGAATCGATGATTATGTAACGTTAAAGAATTACGTAAATCAATTAGAACTGACTCTTCCGTAAGAACTATAGAAGACATCATCTGCGAGCCAGTTCCACGATGAAGTTTACTCCAGTTTATATCTATGTGTTCTTTATTATTGCTATTATTATTATTATTATTATTATTATTATTATTATTATTATTATTATTATTATTATTATTATTATTATTATTATTATTATTGTAATAAACTTTACAAATTCACTTCTTCTTCTTTTTAAGCTGTCTTCGTTATCGAAAGTTGGCGTCTACATCTTTCACTTTTTTGATCCATGCTTGTCGGTTTCGTGCCAGATAGAAAAGTCTTCCTCTCTTAATAATAGCCATCCATTTTTGGATGTTGGGGAAAGCGCAAATAGTAGAAAAAAACTGAATTAAACAAAATGTATATAAAAAGTAGTAAATTAAAAA
Organism: Icerya purchasi; assembly: GCA_039619475.1. Classification (NCBI taxonomy): domain Eukaryota; kingdom Metazoa; phylum Arthropoda; class Insecta; order Hemiptera; family Monophlebidae; genus Icerya; species Icerya purchasi. The sequence continues at coordinate 391,479,299 of CM077115.1, read as the reverse complement.
AAAAATGAAGGGAAGATAATGATATATATATATATATATATATATATATATATATATATATAGATACATATATGTTGTTCTTTGAGATAGTTTCTATTAAGACTGAGTCGCAATAAGTTGTCTGGCAATGTAGGCGACAACAAGAATTTTTTACCGATATTAAATGAAGTTTAAATCCTTTTTGTCAAAAATATCGTATCCCGGAAAGTACTAGTTACAAAGGAATGCCTAATGACATGGAGAGTTTTTAAGTATAATTTCTATTATATTTGAATTTGCGGAGAAGAATGAATCAAGAGAGAAAGCGTATTTTTTCTGCAAGCCCTATAATCCGCTGCGAACAGTTTTTCGATGGCGACAAGCGATAATAATCATTTACAAAGAATTTAGTGTTTTGCGGTGAAGCGAGTGTTCGATGCGAAAAAACGACACGTTTACGTGTTCAGCTTCGATATTTTCCCCCTGTACACCATTTGCCATGCACAATTTGATCGAAAGAGATATTTTGTTGTTCTCATTTTGATTGCGTGACATTGCCCCCTCTCGACAAATAGGTTTATTAGCGGCGATATCACTTTCAACTCGCCTAAAAAGTGCATGTACTCGATGATTTCAATTTTAGCAAAATTTGTAGTAAAATTTTTTGATTGAATCTTAAATTTTTTGCAACATTCGAATGCATGTCAGATATCTCGCGTAACTTTGTTTAATTTTAAGTTTTGTTAAATCTTCTTTAGAATGAATTTAACAGTGTGCTAGCCGTTATATAGTTACGTATATATGGCTCACCACAGAGGAGTGCACATTTGATGGATGCATTATTGTGCGAAGACAAATTACATTTAATGCAGTGTGGTAAGTTTTGAAGCTTATACACTACGATGTTTGTTGAATCTTCTTCCGTTTCTTCCATTGAAATTACGAAGTGGGCAAATTCGTTCAATAATTTTAAAGTACAATGTAAATCAATAAAGATATGAGTAGCGTTTCTGAGTAAAATGTGTTTATTGCCGATTTAACCGAGTGATCTGGCTTCTCAAGTTTTCTAGTTTGGCCGATGTAAGCAATATAAGAATTTTTAAAAACATGGATTTCGAGTAAGTCAATAAGTAAAAACATTTACAATTTCAGTAGATATCAGAGGGTTTTTGTAATTGGTTTCGATAGTAATTTCTCTTCTCGTCGCTTAACCTACATAGTACTGCTTTCGAACCGAGGTCATCTTTGGAGTTCATGTTTAAAACCACATGTAGTTCGCTTTCACTTAAAAATTAACTATATATATATATATATATATATATTGTATTTATCGACTGGCGTGGATTTTCATTTTTCCGATTGCCCATACAGATTTTTCAGATCTATTAGTGTCCGTTCCTGCGTGGTGGAATTGATTACGAAGTGACGGTGTTCGAGTAGTCCTTCGTTTAATTATTGTTTTCCTAGAGCCTCTTCTTCGAATCATCTTCAATTGTGCCACCGCTTTATTAAAATGAGTACACACGTACTTACGAATATAACAAATCCGCAGCAATTTGAATGCAGCCCATTATCGCGAAGAGCATGCAGACTGCAAAGGCAAATTCGGAAACAATTCTTAGCATTTATATTAATCGGCGGAATTTGTCGACAAAAACAATTTAAAGGTCGCATAGATGGAAACTTGGGGGGAATTCTCTATAGTCGTTTTCAGGTTTGTCTAATCTCTTTTATTCTTTCTTTTTTCACTTGTATTTCAATTTTATCGCTGAAGAAGATTAATTTCATTATTGTATAATATCCCGTTACTTTTTAAGCGTACTTTATTAAAACAGATGTTACCAATAAATTTCAGTTGAAGGAAATTTTGCAAGTTTAGCGCTGCATTATGAAATATAAGCTGTTATTCGATCGTTGAATAACTGTTATAGATTTCAGTAGTTACTTTATAACGGAGTCATTTACAAGTTGAGCGAGCGTTGATTTCTTTAGTAATAACATTACTGCGCTTGTGAACTTTTGGTAATAGCAGCGATGTTGGTGGAACTGATTGAGTATGAAATCGTACGATAAGATTCACGCTTACCAATGTCGTAAAGTAAAGCGGAATAATATTGTTAATAACCCGGTATAGAAATGTTGTTTTTGATCTCTTCATAAAAATCTTACGTACTTTTAGCGGAAATTACAATTTCAGAAAATAAAATCAGATGAACATCATTAATTTAATATTATGAAAAAATCAGAATTTCCATACAGTTTCTCTTTATTCCAACTCGAACCAGTTTCTCCATTTTAATTCATGATAGACACTTGACGTTTGTGTACTGCTTTGGTAATCAGTGTTACGGCGGAAGTGTTTTCAATTGATTAAAAAATGTATTTTTTAAAGTATTCAGTTAATATAAGTTACTTCGATTACATATATTAAGCGCGGGATATTGAAATAATGAATAACGCGCTATAAAAAATATTGCGTCAAGAAAAAACTGTAATTTCTTTTTACCAGTACATAGAAACTTTTAGTTACCCAAAAAATACCGAGCTACTACATGAGCAGCGTTTCCTTTTCCCGGAAACTTTAAAATTAGACTGTTGTCCTAAAGTTTGTTGTTTCTTGAAAATGACAAGGTTCACTTGCTCTAGTCAATTGAATAATAAACAGAGTGCAAAAGTTGCTGCGGTATTTTGTGATATTCGAGACTGACCGTGTAAAAGCTCCACGTATGTTCCATGCGCTATCAATTCAGAGTCGAGAATTCTCTTCGCACAGGTTGAATAGGAACGGGGTATCCGGACCTTCGCAAAGGCCACAGTTGCTCATATTGCGATCGGCTTTACTGCGATTTTTTTGACAAAACAGAGTTATTAACGATCAACGGGGGAAGTGTGTATCTCTCCGACATGTGCCTACCGAGCTGCTGAATCTACATCGGACACCTGAACACTACTTGGTAGAAATGAATTTTGTGTATTTTCATCTTCTGAAATTCCTCAACAAATGTGCCTGATGTTGTTGGAGGAGGAAACAGTCAGCCTCGTCCATAAAACGGTAGATGTGGTGTCATTCCACATAGCTCTCGGTCAACTGTACAGAACTGACCGATTGGGCTGGAGTACTAGAAGCAACAAAATTGACGGTATCAAACTTCTAGCATTTAAAGATTCTCGGTAAAACACATAAGGAAAATATCGGGATTACCACATAATTTCAATTAGTATCTCTCGCATAGTCTACATATAAGTTGTCTGGCAATGCGTACTCAGCGGCGAAGATTGCCATTCGAAGGATTGAACGAAGAGGTGAATGTTTTGTTTTTTTTGTGCACTTTTTAATTTTTTGTTGTTTTTTTTTTGAGTGATATTAGAGCATAAAACGGAAAAAAGGGTAAGATCATTAATCAACAGGGCTGGATTTTCAAATACAGAGTTATTATAACATTAGAACGCCGAGCAATTCCACATTCTATTGGTTAAGAGTAGTCAAGAACGTCTACACCTAGTTCTAACATTGGGGCAGGAACGGTTTCTGCTGCATGATTTCGTAGTAGGGTGAAGTGAAATATTCAGGGAGAAGAGACAGATAGAGCGTTTAAAATTTGATAATCTTCCGATGTAGTTATTTTTCGATTCGAATTTACGATTAGACCGGGACAGTTTGAATCCGATGTTATCCCTGAAAATTTTGCCAGTAATTTCATGAGCGTCTCACAGAAAATCGGAAAAATTTTTAAGCCATCTTACCTTTGCGGTTCATTAATGTCAATAATTAACATTAGACGAGAAATCGGAAAAAAGGATAAGATCATCAATAAACAGAGCCGAACTTTGATTGTCAAATATGGAGTTATTGATGTATAACATTACAATGCCGAACTATTCCACATTCTGGTGGTTAAGAATAGCCAAGAGCGTTTACGTGAAGTGAAACAAACATTCAGGGAAGTCTGATCATTATTTAATTTTTGACGTCTGAATTAATCAGAATGGATTCAGCTCCAGGGGAGCTGTTCTACCGGTGACTATTGAAAATTGAATGTACTAGAAGAATAATTAATCCAAACTAAATTCAAGATAAAAAACAAAAAAAACGGTTTTCCGCGATTAATACAAAATGCAAGTAGCCCCGTATAAATTAAGTCACAAGAAAACTCATTATTGTGGATATTCTTTCGGAAAAGTGCGACCTTCCAGCGGTAATTCGGAGCTTTTTCTTTACATAAGAAAACTTTTCTTTTTTTTTTTTTTTTATCGTATCGTTTTGACCTATTTTGTTGAAAAGGAATACACCTGCCAAAAATTTCTTTACACGCTGACAATTAGAACGGGGACATAAAATCTTCAAATTATAAAAGATACAAACTTATAATGCAGTTATTTTTTTGGACACGCGCCGATCGCAAACATTAACCTAGCGTAAGTGAAATTTGTGAAAATTACAATACGCGGCAGTGGGATTCGAACCCGAGGATCTATGCGAAGGAAACTTCACTGCCTAATACGCCACGGTAGCGTGATCTAGTCGTTTTCTTCATATTTGTGAAAAGTGAATAGCAGATCACAACAAAGCTATAAAAGTTCTCATAGTCACCGATTCCCTACAGACGTGTTATGTATACTGGAAAATGCACCGACCCGCTAAAATTGAAGATACATCGCTATCTAAGTTAGTTAAACCAAACGAATAGTTGGTTGACGTTCATTTGAGTCCCTGGACACATCGGGGTACCTGATAATAAGGCGGTCGATGTGGAAGTGCGCTCGGCGTTATTCTCGCCAATGCCAGAGGACGCAGACCTACATCCTCAATGATGTACGTTCATAAAAAACATTGAGCCCACAGTCTAACCATGGTGGCCACTGGGAGGAATATCCAGATTTTTAGCCGGCTGTGAGTCGGCCACGTCACTGTCTCGTACAGTCATATAATTAGAAAATCTTAGCCTTTAACTATGTGCTTCTTTTGCGGCCAGACTAGTATATCGGCAGTTCCACCCATACTTCTCACGTGTCCAAAGTTCGCCACGTTCCGAACGCAATATGGCCTACCCAATAACATACAGCATTGTCTAGAAAATACTACAACTAACGTCACAAGGGTTATAGCCTTCGTTAGAACGAGTTTTTGACCTAGCATATATAAGTTACCTCCGTATATGTGCTGTAATGACCTTAGTAGTTACAAACGGCGCATATAAACTAGGTGAGGGGGATAATGTAAAAAAAAAATAGCGCAGAATGATGGATCTCCTTTGTTTTCTTTTAACCTAATTGATACATTTTTTAACCTTTTTTTTAACCTTTTTTTTTTACATCCTGGCAAGCCGGCACCGATAATAATAAATCATACAATAATAGTTTATTATAAGTTATAATTAAACTAAATATGCGTAGTAATAAAATAATATCAATATCTGTGCAAAAAACTCTTAGGATGATATTATCAACGAAAAAGGAATTAATAATAACTCAATGTGTATTTAATTTTTAAATTTTGGCCTACTACGTAGAAGAAGCTAGTTTTTTTTTTTGTTTTTTTTTTGTTTTTTTTTTTAGTAGTGGCTATATTTCGATTTTAATTATTTCCGAAATTACGTATTTTAGGCAGAACGCTGTTTTCCACCGTAATTAACTAATCCTGTCTGTATTATCCTATTGTTCGAATCTTAATAAGCTGTGTCCTTTTTCTATGGGTATTTCTTCCTTTACTTCGTATACGTATAGTTCGGAGTGTTGGTATGTTGTATTCTTGCGGAAAATCGCTTTCTGTGTATGGATTTCATTAATATACAGCTAAACTTTTATTTCGTGTAAGCAGTTCACATGTTTCGAACTAAATTTACATATATATATTTCCCCGGGCTTATTAAATCGTTTCAATTTTTTTTCTTACCTGGAATGTTTAAGTTCAGTTCAATTGTGAAAAAAGAAAGAGGGCGTTGAAAAAAACAACGTAATTTAAACGCCTAGGAACTGTTCAAAATCACAGTGCAATTTTTTGGTTACGGTAGCAGGTTGAACTTTTAGCGAGTGTTTCATTTTCTGATCGTTCAAACAGGTGTCGAACGAAAGGAAAGTTTTGCTTTGATGAAGCAATAATTACAGGAAAATTCCTCTCTGCAGTGTAATCAGCGAACAATTTATCATTTAACGAGAAAAGGGTTTTCCTGTAACTGATGAACGTACTTGGCAAAACTTCCTTCCCACCGACGCCGATTAAAATTATCCTCCGTGATCTATATCTTACGCTTATGGAAAACGAAATTTTGTCGCAACGCAAAATACTGATAAAACATATCGATACAAATAAGATCTGCATATTCCGTTTACGTATAATTTCATAGGAATACTCTCGTTTTCTCGATATTGTCTATTGTTTTGTTTCACGCGGTGAAACAAACAGTTACTCGCGGCTTCACCCCCCATTTTAATATTTGCTCGAATCCTTCGTTTTCTCTCTGCTTTTGTACAGCGAATAGTTTTCATATTTCCGCTAAAGGTTGATAATTCTTCTATTCAGTTTCTCTTCTCTTTTGGAAATATTACCGATTTTCGTAATTCCGAAAAAGTTTCAAGTAACGCGGAGACAAAATCTTTGACAAGGATTGGAGATTTCTAAAATTAGGCGATATTTTTGATAATTGAGAAATTCTTTTTTCGGGGGTTTCTTTAATATCTCCGAAATTTGCATTTCTAAATATTCTGATGAAATCTGTACTTTTTTTTTTTTATGACACACGGCGTAATTAGTAAATTGCGTATCCGAATGTTTAAAAAATAAATTGATATCATTACTGAAAATTATTTGTAACCGTTTTTTCATAAATAATTACGATTATGCGCCAATTCAATACCTATCCCGTCGCTTCATACCTTCTTCATATTTATTATTACGAGTCAACTACGTATCAATTCTGGATTTCATCACTGCAATTGCCTGTTTATTATTATTTCTTCATCATTCCATTCTCCTTGTATCATCTACGAACTATCCAACTTCCTCAGAACTTAAAGGTAATAATAATTTTTGCCTGTTTTGCTTTTTTAATTAAGAGATTTACACGTAAAGATTCTTTCTCTCTTTTGGAAACATGCCGAGATCACAACAACATACGATTCGCACATTCAGCTGCAGATTCTCGGCTACGATCTATGCCGGATTTACATTAAGAGTTTCACCGGACTTCACATTCTCGCGTTACTTTTAAAGAATGGACTTTCTGTAATTCGCAAAATTAGCTTTTCTTTCTTCATCATTTCTTACTAAACACCTGATCTCTTTTTCACGATTAAACGTTTACACTAAAAATTTATAAATTACGCTCTGAAAACTAAAAATCTTCCTCCCACAAGTCAAATCCATCCATTGGCGAAAACCGGAACGGAATCGATTCGGCGCAGTTCGTGAGAATAGCGCGCGCAAGCAAAAAGACAGATGTGAAAAACGATTTTGTTTTAAATATATAACGGGAATTATTTCATTAAAAGCAAAAATATAAACGATTATAATTTAGTTGTTTTTCGCTGATGTTTAAGCACTTTGATAAATACAGTTTAAAAATAAAGCGTTACGGTGAAATATCTTACGATTTCGATGTAGGTGATTCCTTTTATGCAGGTGGGTAGTATACTGAGAAATTTATGGCGTAAACGATTGTCTGAGTGGGTGCGGTCAAAGCAATTATTAAAGTGAAATAGACTGTTATGTATCTACCCCAACTCAACTCTATGAGCAATAAATATTAATTTTTTGCAGTTTCACGGGTTTTTTTTTGTTTTTATTTTTTTTTATTTCTTATAAAAAATTATTATTTGATTTTATAAAAAAATCGAAATGCGTCTTGCCGTGCGTATCGAGCAAAGTAGCAAAGTATACGCTACTAAATCAAGTGTAAGTTGATTGTTTAATTGATTCTGCGTTGACCTTGGCAACAAAAAAAACAAGAATTCCTCTAACCGGAGTTGTGAGGAAGAATATTTTAACTAGATGCAATTTCTGTTCTCTACTATTTTCGTTAAAGTTATTAAAATTTTCGCAACACAAAATTTTTTTTTCCTTTTTTTTTTGGGCTCGTCAACCAAGGACCTTTACCCGGAAACAAAAGGTAAGGAATTTTATCTAAAAACGAACAAATAGCAGGAGCAATTAAAAAAGGACAGGATATAGGAAACACAATAAGGAGTAGGAAGTCCAAGCTTTAGCAAATAAGAATACAAGGCAGAACGCTCCACGGAGAGAGATAAACACTGTGGAGGAACACATGATCGGCGTCGAAAATAACTGCATCATCCGGATGATGGAGAGGACAGTGTGGAGAAGAAATCAAGGAATAACGAAATTTAGATAATGGCAGCAAAGAATGGCCAAAGCACATACGAACAATGGAAACAACATCAGAATATCGAAGAAGAGAGGGATGCAAAAGAAACCATGAATATGCAGGAAGAGTAGACTGAACTGACAGGTAAAAAGAAACAACAAAAAATTGAATATATATTAATTTTTAAAAACTGTTAAAACGGAACAACGTAATTAACTAAAGTGACGTAACTAGGATTTAACTGGATAGTCTGCAAAGAAAAAAACATAACCGAATGATTTAATAAGAACTTAAATCTCCCTTTCGCTTTTAAGGGGATATTCCGGTCTAGAAGCATAAATTTTGCGCGTTCTATGGAATCGCCGATTAATAAAATGTCAAGTATAACATATCATTCTATAACTTAGAACTGCTGCGGCTGTCTAAAAATTGTTCAAAACTTTAAACGTGTTTTTTTTTGCTAAACTATTTTCTTCAACATGGTTGACATGATATCTCAAGTTTTATTTAACCAATTCACTTCAAATTTTCTACCAAATTGGAAATGATGGAATAATAATAGTTTGGTTAATGATATATGAAATTTAAGGTTGGCGTCATATATATATATATATATATATATATATATATATATATATATTGAATCATATACAAAAATTGGTGTTACTAAACACCGCCACAAATATGCAGATTTTTCTCAATCATCAAAATGGAGAAAATTTTAAGTGCTTGCTAAGTACATTAACCGTATTACAAATCTGGCCAGCACAGCTGTGATCCTTTAGCATAATAATAATAATAATAATAATAATAATAAGAAGAAGAAGAAGAATAACAATAATAATAACAATAATAATAATAGTAATAGTAATAATTACACATTTACAAGACGAGTAAATACGAAGCGAGAAGATAATGAGTGATTATTAGTAATGAGAGGGCATCGGTCATCTTTAATGATGCGATTAATGATTGCGATACAACATTAGATTATTGTTATACATTACATGTAAAAAAATTCATTTCACGTACAGATGGCACGATTACTGTCAATAAGAAACGTACGTTTTTGTATTTTAGTCTTTACGTGCATAAATTAAGCGTAATTTTAAAAAACTGGACATTCATTTTGTAAAATAAATAATAATACGAATACGTGTTTGAAGCTTACAACTGGTTTTACTTCTATAAATCTTCGCACAGCAATGTGTAATACCAATTTTTATTAATTGCTATGATCCAGATTTGAATGCGAAATTCGGTTAGTACGAAAATTTTATTTTAACACTTATTATACTTTAATAGTGAATTCATTTTGTTCGAAAAAAACAAATAAATAAATAAATAAATAAATAAATAAATGAACAACGTATTTTTTTAATGCATTTGAAACATCCGCGAAGTGCGATATTCACTTTCTAGCTGGCGCGTTTTGAGCGAATAAAAATTATCGGAAGACGAAATTCGTATTCGTTTAAAAATTTAAAAATTGTTGCTTTTCAAAAGTATCTGAATTGTTTTAGATATAATGGTGTGTTACATAACCGAGATTTTTGTTTTTCCTGCGTTAGTTTTAGATCGAACATTCTAATTTAGAAAATGAATACGAAAAATCGATATTGAAATACCAAGTAAATAGTCACGCTTGTGAGACTATCTTGTAGATTGTAAAGGTTAGCACACTATGTGCTAAAAAAGCAGATCTAAAATTGATCAAACGAATGAATAAATTAATTAATTAAACCGAGTATTATAGAAAGTCGACAATGTGAGAAAAATTTTACACAATGCAACGCGCGCGATAAGAAAAATTTAGTAAAATAAGATCATACCTAAATAAAGGGAAAATATTAGTAGTAGAAAAATTCCATACAAACTATACACAAAAAGAAGATCAAACTACGACAACCGAATTATAGTAATGAATAAGCGAAGATCGCGTACTAGTGGATAAAATAAAATAAATTTGTTTCTTTCCGATGTTTGATCCAGATCGTGTGATTGATCGTTTTCGATCGCAACTGAATTTATAAAGTAGTGATCCGCAAAAATATCGGAAAGGGCTGTGGACGGAAAGGTGTAAATTGTGCAGTTGTTCTATCTTTTATCAAACTTGTCTATAAAATTTCATAAATATTCGTTAAATTCTGCAAAGCGGTTTTAAAACTCTCGGTTAATATTTGGCCTGATTTTTCTGTGTTCTTTTTCAAAAGATTTTAAAATTTCTAATATTTCCTTTCCGGAAGAAAAGCAACAAATTCTAATTTTTCCCCGGAGCTGCAGCTGTTGCAATCGCAGAACATTATTCACCTACTTTAGAATTCCTAATATCGGTATAAATATTCGTGCAAAGAACTCGCAAGTGTCACGTGTTACTTTTCTTTTATTGCGAAGCGTGACCGAACAATGTATAAATACGAGAATTTGCCTTTCATTCAAACGCAATGAAAAACGAAAACATTTTTTAATCGAATTCAGCCGAGACTAATATCCCCCGCTTCCGTATCAACAGTCGTATTTTCCGACAGAATATTGCGATCGATTTTCAAATTTTTTTTCAATCATTTTAGCCTGTATCCAATTACAACAAAATGGTGGTAATTTTTTCGCTCTCTTGAAAGTTCGAAAGAAATAAAATTACAAAGAGTACATCTTACGCATATAATCTAACTCTGATACACGGCTTACTTGCTCGTTATTTTTTCAACAACTTTTTTCATTAGATCTGTTATCAAAATCCTTCAGATTTCCCTTTCGTACTTTTTGAACTTCTCTTCCGGGGTACCTCGTTTCCGGTTACATTCTTTAAATTACCGTGTTGCCTAGTCGGTTGAACGGCGACGCTTCGTTCGAGCGGATTTCCCGCACATTGAAAATGTTGAACTTTATGCACTGGGTTAAGAGGGGAAAATTGAGACGAGTCTGAAAGCAAACAAACGAAAAATCATTCTCTCAGTTCTTGATAAGCTTTGTTTCGTCATCGATTTCACGTTCCGTGGAATTGAAAAAAAAACAACAGAATAACCGTATCATCATTTCGTAAACGTAACAGTAAATGGTTCGTTATCGTAAAACCAATTTCTGATATTGAAAAATTTTTCACTTTTACGATATACCTTGAAATCATATTAGCAATGAAAGGCAACCGTCAAAATTTCCCGAGCTTGTACACAATGTTGAACTGAACACCGTGCAGTAAAGGTGAATGTCATACCGTTGGCAGGGCATCGCGGATTGTAAAATTAGACTGTGGTTACAAATATCTCGGCTGTTGAGCTGTTCTCGTTTTTTTTTTTATATCCTTTTTTTTAGCAATAGATCACGTATAAAGACACTCGTACTGACGCATGAAAAATTTGCGAAGGTTTCAAATGAAGTGCTTCAATGTAGACCTGAAAAGTAATCACTATCTTATACATACATATATATATATATATATATATGTATTTATAATCGAATTAATGATGGTGTAAACCGAGAATCGATAGATAGACAAACCCGCTCTATACTTGTTTAGTTCTCAAATACCTTTCCACATCAAAAAATTTTCCTCAGTATGTGTCGCGTAGAGTAACAGGAGAACCTCTAAACCACATCAAATAAAATAAATTTACTGTTTCGTAGTACCCGGCGAGCATAATTATGTAGTAAAAAGAGAAACGGAAAATACGTTATCGTTGAAAATAGAGTTAAACGTAAAACCGAAATATAGCTTGTAAAATAAATATTTAAATAATTTTTATTTCTTTACGTCGCACTTTATCACGTTCCTCTTTAAAGCACGGACTGGGGTTTACTGCTATTCCTACTTTTAGTCTCGCTCCATCTTTCTTCATTGTTTCCTGTTTTTTTCCTTAATCGCGCCATCACATCCGCTGGATTTTTCTTGTTTTTTTTCTTTTTCAATTCTACATACTCTGTATCCTGCAGAGATGCCAACCACAATCTTTTCCAGCTTTCTTTCTCCCAGAAGCGATCTTGCTAGCTTTTGCTGCGCGACATACATCCTTACTCTTCCCTTGCAAGAGCTGGTGCTCCTATGCCGTAACCGCCCCCTCATTTCCTCTGTTTACACACACGTACACACACATATTGTGAAATACGGTGACTCTTTTTCTTATTTTTTAACGTCGTTGATTGGCGTTTCTAATTTTTTTTTAAAAGAAAAAGAAAAGCCTTCGATAAAAAAACCTTTGATTTAGTTCTATTCTAATTGCAACATTTCCGTTTAGTTCGGTGTTTGCAATTTTCAGTTTTCATTTCTTGCGCTTTGCTCCTTAAAGAGAATTTACGTTGATTTTCATCCTCCAAAAATAATATTTTTCAAATTTCCTCTTTTTTGGTAACTAATGACAACCTCTTCCGTGTCAGATATTCTCATCATATTATCACTTAGAATGAATATGGTGGGCTTCCGATAATTCCAATAAAATGCTACAGGTAATGAAAAGAGAAAAATATGCGCGCGCTCGGAGAATTACTATCAAGAGTGATTCTAATCAGCGAAACATACAAAGTAACTTTTAAATGTTTAATAATATTCCAGAAAAAAACAATAAAAAAAAACATGAGCGCGCTAACATTTCCTCCACGTTGATATTATTATATTATTAAAGTTTGACGTATATTATTTTGTAAAAAGTGTCTATGTCTAACTTACATTTTCTCCAATAAATTCTCAATAACGTCTGCTGACCGAGCTTTCCTTGGATCTCTATTCTGAACTTGCAAAAGTGTTACGTATTTAGAAGTATAGGAATAACGATGTTTTATTTCCTTACACACTACACGCTATGTTTTTGTACACTGAAACATTCTCACGTTACGCTAGACGAAACGAAATTAAGTCAGATTATTGCTAATCATCGTAACTCTCTACAAAGCGCGCAGTGCTGTAATAATCGTGTATATTAAGTTCACTGAGAAAAAGTTATATTAGAATTTTATCTGTTTTATACTTTTCCACGCTATAAATACGAGTTTTATACTTATGAACGAGAATCTAGACAAGTGTGATCACCGAAACGAACACTGTTCGCCCCTCCATTAAAGAAAATTTGCTTAATAGAATTTCCCAGAAGACATAACCTTGATTTTCGAGAAAATCCTCGAATTTCATCGAACGCGTTAAGAGTCACGTCTCCGGAAACCAACTGTGCACATATCTCCCACTGGAAGAATTAAATGGCAAACCCGGTGGCTGAGTTTTGCTCGGCGATCGGCCCGCGTTTCAATAAAATACTCACGGCAGTAGTATGTGCGCAATACGAAAGCTACATAGATCGCTTGAAATAAAATGAAATTCCGAGTTAGTAGGCCAGAAATGTGGTTACGTAATACCGTTGACAACCTGTTTAATTGGCATGATTCGTTTAAATATCGCGGGCAAATATATTTCCCACGAAACGAACATATCATGCTTCTGTTTATCTTCAAGTTTTTCCTATTTATTACAGTAATAAACTTACGTTACTTTTACCGCGCCGAGTAAACGTACTGGGTAAGCGTATATTACTTTTTGATAAACTCTAAAATACCACTTAAACCCTGGTAACCTCAAAATTGCCCTCGCTTGATAGGATTTTTTTAAAGGTCCTCGATCAATTAAACCGCCGAAATGCTCTTAATCCGTGAATTTCACCGAAATCGTTAAAGCCGCTTCCGACAAACCAAGTAATACATATTAATAAAATTTGATATTCACCTTCAAAATATCATCTTTCACGGCTTTGTTTCATCAGAAAAAGGGCTCCTGCTGCCGAAAATGTGCGCAACTGTCTGGGGTCGGCCGGTACCACCTCACGGGAAATTTCATATGTGTGTCAGCATAGCATGGCGAAAATGAAGATTCTGATACACTAAAAATTACCCGAGTTCATGTATGAAAGTGCGGATCTTCTCCAATAATCAGATAGATCACAAATAATGTGATATTCTCGCTGCATCTAATAGCCCAAGTCCGTAGTCACGGAGGGGTCAAAAATCCCAAAAAAACTTTACCAGAAGAAAAAACTAACGAAATATAAAACTTATTTCGTGTTTGAGTGAGTTTTGATTGTTTTTTTTTGTTTTTTTTTTGTCGTTCCAGCCGTATTCTGATATCTACTTTAATTCTTCAGTTTTGAAACTTCTAACGCGGATCATAGTTCAATTACGTAACCGTGTAATGATTTGCCGATCTTCATGATCGCTTTAAATTATTGCCTCTAACTTGTCGAAAACCGTTCGAAAGAATTTGACACAATTTACGTATATTTAGTTTTTCAATAAGATTTCTGATGTTAATGCGTGTGTGTCTACTCTACTAGCCAGTTAGATTCTTATTTCATTTTGATTTTATTTTTAAGCGAGCTGAAAATTTAAATGAAGCATCGACGATCTTCTTTTTTGGGAATTTTACTCACACACGTGTACTACACTGTGGTAGTGTAAATAGAGTTTGAAAAAAATTTGACATTGCCCCTTGCTCGTCGTGCCAGGGACGATGAAAGTTCCTGATATTGCAATTTCTGGAAACAATAACACACATCGCTGATAGGTTTAAATATATTGTTCTGGAATAAAATGGTAAATTTTTGAAAATTCGACGAATCTGATGTACCAGTTGATATAGAATAAACGCATTCTACAAAATGCAGACAATTCCAATCGAGAACGTCTCTAGTCTAGTGTGAAATATATAATATATGACATTACGAACAGCAGTGGTGTAGAGCGGATGTCAAATTCGATCCTTGATTATTTGTGAGAGGAATTTTTCGTATATTTCGTATTTAATGCAGGAATTTAGCACAAATTGATGTGCGAATTATACTGACAGTTTCATTGATAAAAACAGGTGTGAACACGATGCTTTTTTGCACCGTATCGCTTAAAAGTTATATTGTCCTCCTTTCCTTATCTTGGAAGAGGTATTGCGTCGGTTTAACTCAGAACGAATAGAATCGCTAACCACACGTGCTCAACTACGGTGGACGGGACATGTTATAAGAATGGAGGATTCCAGGTTACCAAAGCGAATGCTGTATGGCGAATTAGAAGAAGGAGCTAGAAAACGGGGTGGACCTAGGAAGCGTTACAAGGACCATATTGCGTCGCTGTTAAGGAATGCAAATTACTTAAAAGCTTGGGAAACCGCCGCTTGCGATCGTGTAAAGTGGAGAAGAGTAGTTGAAGCAGTGTCCTTAACTACTGGACCATTAAAAAGAAGAAGAACAGTCAACGACAGCTCTAGTCCACCTAACGTTTTCGAATGTCATCATTGTGGTCGCATTTACTATTCCAAGATTGGTATCATCAGTCATCTCCGCACCCACCCTCAGCAGTAGATACTAATGTGCAACCAGTTCACTCGGACACGAGTTTCAGCAGAAGATCTTGGGAAGTTTGAAAATCACATTTAGGTGCATTTCGTAAAGATGAAATTTCGGATCTGGCTTCACTTACGAACACACATTTATATCAATAGCTCAGATTCGCTTGTCAACGTATGCGATAAAGTTATCGCTAGTTTCATATATGTTATTTTAGATTTACGTGTCTGAAAATTATCGAGCGCGTTCTAAATCATCATTTATGTTTTTCCTTGAGGGATTATTGGTATCTGCAGGGCAAAGCAACAGTGAGTCTTCTGGCAAAGACGTGAAGGTCCTCTCACACACAATATACCGACCATAACAGATCTGAAGAGAATATCAAGGGCTGGTTTCTTTCTCCTGGGACCGCGGCCTTTGCTTTCTCGGATATCTCCAATTATTTGAGATTAGGTATATAATACCTCTGGGGGTACAATTTGAGTTCGGAGCAAGATCTCAAACCGACGACACCTCTGATTTGGGAAACCGAGCACTTTAACTACTAAGCTATCGCGCTATCTATTTGCAGGGTAGAACCGTTTCTCTTACTGATAACATATTAAACGTTGTTTTTCCTTTGACTCAAGTTGATTTTTGGAGAACTTTATTTAAGAGCAACAGGACATGCCACTAGTTAGTATAAGTGTATTATTTCGTTTTCTTTTACTTCATGAAATTTCCAGTCCAGAAACTGTCTTAATTTATTCACCGTATGTTCAACGTATTTTTAATTACTTTTTATCGGCAACATCTCTGTTCGATTAAAACACATTTTATACGTTTTTAATTTTATCCGTTTTCGAACTTCTGCGTTAAAATTCTAAATTCTAAATTCTAGCCGGATAAGTGTTTTTAAATTAAAATATGATGGATGATTTCATGAAAACGTTACACTACTCAAATATGCGAAGTTGAAGGATCAGCGGCGTCTGGTGGAAGACGAGCGAAACTCAAATTTATTATTAATTTACTTAATTACTGTGTTGCTACGTAAGTTTTCAGTCGATTATAATCTACACGCCAGACACTCTTAGAACAAATGAATAAAACCAGTTTTTAATGAAGAATTATCCAACGAGTATAAATTTCATCGAGTATTGTTGGCACTGTTCTATAGTTGCGGCCATATTGTAGGATGGAGTTTCCTCTTTCATGCTTACCATTTAGTGTTATACAGGTAGTGCATCGAATAGTTTAACAAGAACAAGGGGAAGTATTTTTTCTTTTTCCCATCCATTCATAATTCGATTAGAACGTTTTAGCCTGCTGGCCAAATGAACTATAGTGTTCAGGCCCGAAAAAAACAAAAAAAAAACATAGCATCAGGGACACCCCGTAGGAGAACTGGCAATGGTTCAGATTCTTTTTGCTCGGTACATTGTTACAAAATATTACTGGTACCCATTTGGCGGCAGAAATATTTTGTATTCGCAAAAGTTTAAAACGGACAGATATTTTTTTGTGATAAAATTAACACGTTTTCTCCAATAATAATTACGATAAGTTTATGAGACATTGATGGTGCACATATATATATATATATATATATATATATATATATATATATATATATATATATATATATGTATATATATGTCGATGACAATGATGTAGTGGATAAATGCATAGTGGCAGTGCATTAAGTACTCTCCAGATAAGTGTCTTTCAAGTACACACTTTCGGATTGCCTAAAAAATTAATTACAGTTTTTTTTCCTTTCAAAAGGGTGGACTGACGCAAACTATGTCACTTATCGAAAAATTTAAAATACACTCGATTTTAAAATAAACCATATCGTAGCGATAAACGAACTGCTTAAAGTTCCGATATTTTACAAGTTTGTTTTGATTTTTTTTTTTTGCTTTTCTGCCCCCTCTTCTTCCATTGCTCGGTAAAATATCTTACCCCTCGAAATAGTGACGCGTTATCAAACTGTAAATTTAAAATATTTTATTTTTAATCGTTTTCAGCCACATCTCGAAAACTACCACGTACGATGATCCGCGCACAGAATGCGAAGAAGACCAACATACGAAACCGCGAGTCATCGAACTGGCCAGGGATAACGATTTAGGATTCGGATTCGTTGCCGGCAGTGAGAAACCTGTTGTAGTTCGGTAAGAAAGTCAATTTTAAAACAATGTAACTGCGATAGTCTTATATGTAATTATTAAACGCTCCTAAACGATCGGAGACCAACGCTGTTCGTCGAAACACGCCTTATTCAAAAAGAACAGCGAGGTCGGAACTTCAAGAAATACTACCCCCTATTCAAACGATCCTACAGAGTTATAAAACATCACAAACTCAGGACGTCATACTAAAGTATTTAACGAAAATAAGAGAAAGATAAGTAAAAAGTTACAAATTTAACCTTAAAGACCGTTTCGTTACCGAACTGAAGCTGGGGTTAGAGAGCGACGAGTTTTTAGATTCAATACTCCAATGCGCAGGAATTGTGATGGTCTAGCAGTTTGACGCGTCTACATTTTATCGGAAAAAAAAATACGATTAGCTTTACGATTGTTTTTTTTTTGTTTTGTTGGAAATTTGGCGAAAACTTTTGAAAAAATTTGAAGCTCATCTCGTCTATTATTTTTATCGGACATTATTAGTCATACCGGATATACTGAATTATGCAATAGTAAACACATATCAGATTTTTAACGATTAAGAACTGTGTGTCACGCACGAATTAAACGGAATACCGTAACGCCTAAATTTCCTTACCGAAAAATAACGTAACTTAAGATAAAGCGAACGAGTGTGCGTCTGTTATAACATCCGCAGGAGGACTATAAGCGAATAATCATCAATCGGGGCTATTAAATTTTCGTTTGCTTGCTTGGAAAAGCTTCGGAGATTACGTTTTTCTTTTTTTAATCTTTCTGTCGCACAACTACGCCAGCTTCCTCAATCGGAGGCAGTCATCAAGGAACTCGGGCTTTTTCTCAAAAGAAAATTACAGGCGAAACAAGAATCAGTTCAGAATGCAGCGCGATCAAACTTTTACCTTCTTTTTTCCTTTTTTTTTTTAATTCCACCAACTGCATTTTCCGAATTAACCCGTTGCTGCTAGAGTATATTTTCCTTAAATTTATTATATCATTTTTCCTACTCCTTTAATTCTTCCATAGTCATTGCTACGTATCGTAATTACTCTAGTTCTGTCTTTTAAATCGCTCTGCGTCACAGTCATACGAAAAATCTGCACTCTTTTAGTTTAGACCTTTCGAAAAATCTTAATAACTTCCTACATATTAAATGTTTAGCGGTGTTTTATCGGCTAATCAGTCGAGACATTGTTTAGAATGAATATGACACGTTGTGTGTCACTGTTGCAACTGATTTGGTAGCCGATTAAATCGTATGTACGAACATATTCGCTTTGATTTCGTTGTTTCTCTTCTGTTTTGTTGTTGGCTAGGTAGCCTTTTCTGTGGTAATCGACGTTCAAATAAATATGCGATTCAATATAAATTGTACACAATCAAACTGTCTCGTATAAAGAAGTAAAAGTTTAATATAATTCGATGGATTTCTTCCCGATTAATATATTAAGAAAAAAAAAAAAAAATTAAAAAGAAGCGGAATTCGCAACAAATGTAACGAAAATCACAATGTGTGAAATTCATCACAATATAGTAGTCACTCTGAATTGTCTAGAATTTTCCTTATAACTTTTTTATATAAAAGTATATTACTCTCACACCGTTCGATATTATTTAATTATCTTCAACTGCGACAGATCCCTGTCCTTTCTTATTTTCCTTTTCCCCCTTGTTTTCGCATCTATAATTTTTCTTCTCTTCACAGCTCGATTGTTCGCAACAGTCACATATATCCGCTCTGCATCGAAGGGTAGCAGCGAATCCTACATCACGCTACAATTTTTATAAATTCCGGCTTCCGATGTACGTCAAAGAAATAATTCCGACTTAATCTCTTTTTTCTTTACTTTTTTCAAAGGAAACACTTCTATATCGGTCCAAGTCGTTCTTTTCGTTAAACTCCGAATGCTTCGCTTCTGCCTTTTTTATATGATATATTTGTTATTCATCAATCAATTTTGTTTGTTTTTTTTTTTTTTTAAATCTTATTTCTGGCTCTATCGTTACTTTCAATTTCATCTCATTGTTGAAATTTGCCATGTGTCTCGATCATATTCTTTTCTATGTTTGCGTGACCAACGTTTGTAACATTGTTCGCGATTAGGCTATTTTCTCGGCGAACAGATGATTGGTCGAAGACTGAGGAACAATTTAAAAAATCATCGAAGTTATTTCGGTAATAAATGGAAAATGAATATCTAATCAAAACTCACGCTGGTGTATGATAGAAGTGGGCGCGGAATTCATTCCGCTCCGATAATTTCGGATAAACGTTTAAATTTGAAAATCAAACATCTCGGTGTAATTTTCGAGCTCGCTTTTGAAGAAGAAAAAAAAACAAAAACATGCGAGTGAAGCGATCTCAAAAAAGGCCCGTAGAACTACTTTTTACACTTCAATGTGACGAAAAATCAATAATTTCCATCGATAATATATCGATTCCTCTGAAATATTACAATGTACCTCCGTTATGCCATGGCTGATTTGATCGTGTGTCCTAAAATCAGAAATATTAACGTAGTTCCATAATAAATGCGGTAGGGGCTGTTTTACAAATGTCATTTACGCTTCTAATAATAATTACGCACCCTGTCTTTACATTAAATGTTTTCAATGAATTCATTAAAAATTTGATAAGGCTAAGCGCCCAATCACAGAGCGAAATATAAATTACATTACGCGATGCTATATCGAATATACTTTGAAAGCGATAAAAGTATTACGGATGCAATAGAACACGTAATAGTATTCTATTACGTAACAAAATAATAATAATGATAAATTAAAAATAAATAATAAATCTAGAACAATATAAAAATACTCGCGTTATGTAAGTGCATTTGAGGACACATCGCTTGTATTAATTTCGCTTAAATTATATCCAAACAACATGAGATAAATCAGTTTCGGGAACAATTAACGAATTAGTTTTCTGCGTTAGACCTTAATTTGCATATCTATTGTGGTTTAATTTAAAAAAATTGCTATACCTGTAATTATTTTTCTGAGAAGTGAGAAATTAGCTGACAGTTGAGGAGGAGACTGTTCAATATTACACGAATAAACAGAAAACGACTTGGCTATTTTTCTTGTTTTTTCGTCAATGTCTTAAAACAGTAAAACTGCGTTAATCAAGCTCGTAACGATCAAACTTCGAATAAACTCGGGGGTTACTTTGCAGAAAACACTTTTAAAAATCTGAACAAGTTATATTAGTGTTCAGGTGGTTTTAAACGGATTCCGCAGGAACTTCAAACAAGACGCAGCAAAAAGAGAATGTTAGTTTTAGGTATGTGTCTGAGGTGTGCCTAATAAAGGGAAGAAACCTGATGCTTCGAAGGCAGTATCGCCCGTATATGCATTATACTTGAACGAAAGTTTACACTAATCCGGCGGATCTTCCATAATTTGCACCTGTCATAATTCGTAATATATCACGACGAAGACCCTATTAATTTCTAAATGATATCATGGAACACTTTTTTTATATTTATGAGTAATTTTTAATTTTAGTAGATAATTCATTTATATCACAATGTTTTTACATACATAGCTACATCACCTTATTCCGCGATAAATTTATAAATTGTCGGCACAAAAATTTCATTACTAATTTATAAATATGCGAAAAAATTCTATTATCTACTACGCATTACAACAAAGTCAGTTGCGCGAAGAATAAAAACACATCACACTTGGCGGTTTTTATTCGGTTTAACTGATATTTTCGGAAATTCGCGCCAATTACTCGTTTATAGTTTTAAGAACGCGCTTGCTTATTTTCAAAGTAACTTCAGTTCATTGCCACTGTCTCGCTACTTTTATTTATAAATAGTCTTTCAAATCGAATTTTTATTTTTCTTCTACAAAATTAAAAGTTTTTTTTTTCTTTTCCGTTAATTCTATGAAACCGGTATTTTTTTTTTACAGGGAATTTTTTCCTATCTATCCCTTAAAAACAAAGGAAAAAGGACGCAAGGGACTCAGATCTTTACACATTTTCATTGCATATAATTTTATCTCCCTACTGCTTTTAAAGTTCTTGGTCAACAACCATTTCAGCGCACCTTTAAAAAAGAGAAAAAAATAGACGCATTTTTCTTAAACAAACTGTGCTTTTTTTTATACATATAATGGACGCTTGTCCTACCGTAAACGCTCTCTTAATAGTCGCAAAAGGTACAATTAACAGTTTTTTAAAAAAAGTAGTGAAGCAGTAAAATAAAAAAAAAAAAAACTACTTTTAACTAAACGACTGCAAACGGACTGGCAGTAAAACAGACGAAATTTTGACTTTACAGACCGCTAGTAAGGAGGGGAAAAACGATAAACGGGACAGTTTGAATTTGTGCTCAACGAAATTACGAGAACAAGATCATCATCATCATAGTTGCGTCTCCTGAGACAAGAGATTGCATGCATTATTAAATTAATCTACCTCTTGGTCCGAATAATCGTCTCTCGTAGAATTTTACATGTTGAATTTGCCGGCAGGTTCGTTGTCATTAATTCTAACCTCCTTCTTTCGTTACTTGGCTTTGCATGAATCTTTCTTTGTACCGCCAACATCATCAAGTCGTTTTCTCTAAATTTGTGAGCCAGAATATTTCATTTTTTGATTTTTGATATCTTCGACTAGTTTTCGGTTTTCGCCTAGTTTTGCTAACACTGCCATATTTTTTATGTGTTCGGTCCATGATATTTTCAGTAGCCTCTGGATAGCACCACATCTCTAAAGCTGCTATTCTTTTTTCGCAATCTGCATTCATGGTGTCCGTGTTTCACAAGAATATTTTAGGACGATCCATACATAGCAGCGCATTATTCTTTTCCGAAGGTTTATATTTTGATTTCCAAGCACTCTGCTGATGTTTTAAATACCTTCTTTGCCATACCGATTCTTGTTCTTATTTCTTTCTAGTCTCTATCATCATTGTTTATTAATGCTCCTAGATATCTGAATTCTGTCACGTTTTCTATTTCCTAATTCTCGATCTTTATATTTACTTTTTCATCATCATTTCTAGAGACTTTCATTATTTTTGTCTTTTTCGTACTGTGATCTTCATACCGTATTTCAATCCTGCGTTGTTTCGTGTACAGCTGCCGGGGATATTACGACACTATGGCAATCGGAGAGTTAAATGGTTGGAAATAGGTTAGTTGTATGAAGAAACCGAATAGTGTCTGCAATGTTCAAAGGCGAGTTGGCCAAAGACGACTGCAAAGACGCTATCCGGTGCTGGGCGCGCTGGAGCGCGAAGGATGGGCACTCCAGGAGCAGGTGTTTTACTGTAGGAGAGGGAGGAAGGGAGCAAAAGGGGCATTCGGAAGGGGGCTCGCAATTAAGTAGGAGATGATCATGAGTCAGCGAAATATGACCAATGCGGAGTCTTGCCATAGCCACAAAGTGGGTTCTGGGGAGGTCAGAAGGAGGGAACCAAGGGTCAATTCCATGTTTTATCTCTCTTAGAAAGCAAGATTGTCTAGTGAGCCAATCTTGCTTCCATTGGGATTGCACAAGAATTTTTATAGATTTTACTATGTCGGTGGGAAGAGGAGGGGAACAGGGCATGGGGCACGACAGTGTTGACTTAGCAGCGATGTCAGCTAAGTAATTACCCCTAAGTCCGGTGTGGCTTGGCACCCATAAGAAAGTAATTTGGTGGGAGGATGATCTTAATTTTAGGATTAGGGATTGTATAGAGTTGGTTATGTAATTTGATGGGGATTGTTGGGGAAGGGACTCCAAAGCTGCTAGTGAATCAGATACAATCAAAATGCGGCTGTTGGGTGGAGGGGATTTAACTGTGGATTCGAGGGCTAGGAAAATGGCATAAAGTTCGGCATCGAGAACGGAACAGGGTCATGGAGGCGGGCGGACGACGAAACTAGGTTAGAGTGAAAGGAACAAGCAGTAGGAGACGATTCGGAAACAGGGCATGATTTCGCGCCGTCAGTGAAGTAGGCTTGGTGATTTGAATATTTTTTAAGGGTTGCGAAGATTCTGGTGCAGAGGAGGGAGGAGGAGATTTTTCCCCTGGAGAAATGTACAAGGGAATAATCGATTTCAGCTGGTAGGGTAGCCCAGGGTGGAAGAGGAGGTGGTGTATTGAGGTTTTTGAAGTGTTGGAGGTCGATGTTGGAGTCTAATAGGATTTTTGTTAGACGAGGGAGCGCGCCATTAGGAGGTGTGGGGTAAGGATCACAAAGTCCAAGAAGGAAGACTCTTAAAGAATCGCGGAAGGAGTGTAAGAATCTTTGAAAGTGTAAGGGTGGAGAACCCAATAAGGATTGGAGGCTGTGCGTGGGGGACGTATGGTGCGCACCTAGTATTAATCGAAGAGAAGAATTTTGTAGTGGGTTCAACATTTTGAGAAGGGATGGGGAGGCGGTAGAATACAATGAGCATCCGTAGGAGAGACGGCTGAGGATAAGGGATTGGAAAAGTGTTAGCAGAAGCTTGGGGGGAGAGTTATGGTTTTTGTGGGATAGATATTTTAATGTAGTGATATATTTGATGCACTTCTTTTTAAGAGATTTCAGGTGAGGCCGCCAGGATAATTTGCTATCGAAAATGATCCCGAGGAAAGTTACTGTACTGGAGTATGTGAGAAGAGAATTATCTAAAAAAAGAGTTGGAGGAGAAGTAATTTTATTTTTCCTATTTAAGTCAATACATTTAGTTTTAGATGGAGAGAAGGAGAGCCCATTCAGGCTAGACCATTCTTCTAAGTTTTTTAACACATTTTGCAAGGTGTGTTGGGCATAGAAAGGATTCGATGTTGTTAGGGAAATGTTCAAGTCATCAACAAAAAGGCGGGAAATTACCGGAGGGGGGATGTGATCCACGATGTCGTTGATATATAAGTTGAAAAGGGTCACGCTTAGGGCCGAGCCCTGAGGGAGTCCGTTTTCTGGGAATTGCGGACATGAAAGGGAATTAATTATTCTTACCCGGATAGATCTGTCATGGAGAAAATCTTTTAAGTACGCAAACATGTTCCCTGTTACATTGTTCTTAATAATCTTCTGGAGTAATCTCAGGCGCCAGACCCGATCATACGCCTTCTCTATGTCAAAGAAAATTGAGTAGGATTTGATCCATCATTTTTTGCATTTAAATTTTGGATTCTGCTATTATGTCGTCCACGTAACTTATTTCATTTATCCTTCGGCTGTTTATTTTCAATACCATTTTCTCAATTTTTGCTTCTTTCATCATTTCTTCTGTGTGTATATATATATATATATATCGAATAGCCTAGGTGAAAGAGGACACTCTTGTCTCAGTCCTTTCTTTATTTCACATTTATCTTCGGAGTAGTCGGTGACAATCGTTATGCTTGCGCACTGGTTCCAGTATAGATTTTCAATCAGACGCACAGATCTATTTCGTCGATATTGTGCTTCTTTAGGATTCCCATCAGCTTTTTGTGGTTAACGCGATCAAACGCCTTTTCGTAGGCGATGAAGCATGCAAAGATTTCTCTATTTGCACTTATGGCCCTTTGTATTAACACTTTTATCTCTAGTTCCCTTTTTGAAACCATACCGAGTCTCACTTAGACTTTTGTCCAGCTTCCGTTCGATTTCAGAGTTTATTATCGTTAATAATGGTTTTAACGTGTGACTCATTGACGCAATGATTCTGTATTCTGAGCATGTTTGCGAGTTATTTTTCTTTGGTATCGGTACAAAATTTACAACTTTAAAGTATTCAGCTAACACGCCCTCATCCTAAATCTTATTAATGATTTTCAGTAGCTCTTTTTCATAACTTGGCGTGAGATGTTTGATTAAGTCAGCGGCAATGGAATCTCCGCCCATGGCTTTATGTTTTCTGACTTTTTTGATAGCGTTTCTTAGCTCCCACATTTCTATCTTTTATGTTGCTTCTTGCGTAATATTATTCACTTGAAGTGGGCACGATTCGTCGCCGTGTAGTTCTTGTATGCAATTTATCCATGCCTCTTGCGTTTCTTCATTGTTCACGCAGTATTTTCTATCCCTGTCTCGTATATATGCTATTCCATTTCTTTTCTTGTTGTCGATATATCTATCATCTGTCTAATTTTGGTATATAGCTCTCTATCATTGTGCCGTGCTTCTAATCCTTCAATTTCCTTGCATTTTTTATCATACCATTTTCTTTTCGCTTCTGTGCATTTCGTTACTATACTTCTGTTCAGACTGTTGTATTCCTGACCAGATTTGTTCTTTATTTTCCTTCTGTCATCCATTAGCTTTAATATTTCTTGCGTTATCCATGACTTATTTCTGGTTGGTATGGAGTTTTTCGTCGCTTTTATAACGTTATTCTTCTATGTGGCCCACATATGTTCGGCTTGCTAATCTTTACTAGTGGCCGTCCTATTTTTCCTTTCTAATTCTTCTTGGAACTTCTTTTCTACCTCAATCTCTTTGAGCCTGTCGAAATCTAATGATTGCGCTTGTTCCTTCTTCTTATTGAGACTTTTTAGAGCTGTTTGGCCCTTAGCATCTTGCGATCAAGTGCTACAATTAGCACCTGGATACGTGTGACAATTTTTGACAGCACTTCTATATCTTTTATTTACCAGGATGTAATCTATTTGGTTTCTAACATTACCCCCGAGGCTAGTCCATGTATACAATCTTCGTTTGTGTTGTTCAACCTGTATTACATATTATTAGATCATATTTTTCGGCAAATACGATAAGTATTTCCCTATGTTAATTTTGTTCTCCAAGTGCATATTTCCCAGCTACTTGGCTACTGTGATTCGTTCCAACCTTTGCATTGAAATCTCCTATTATGAGCACTACATCATCGCTCCTTGTACACCGCTTGATCTCTTCCAGGTCGCTGTAAAACCGTTCTATCTCTGCGGTATTGCTGTCTGCTGTTGGCACGTACACTTGAATTATTACCATCGGTTTAGGTTTTATTTCGAATCTCACAAAAAATATTCTCTCCGATTTTGGGATAACTGCGCTGATTTTATTTTTTATTTTGGTACTTATTAGCATTCCTACTCCATGTTCGTGTCTATCTTTTCCAGAGTGTATCGTTTCATAATTCTTATCTACTTTTATTCTTCCATTCCATGTCCATCTGGTTTCGCCTATTCCTAGTACGTCAGTGTTCAACCTCTTGGCTTCTGATATTACGTTCGCTAGTTTTCCAATTCGATATTGATACGAGTTCCACCGTGTTTTCACTTCGCGGATTTTTCGCGCCCTATTCGGCTGTCTTGGCGGATAAGAAGCAGCCTGACGGAGATTTGGGGCTCTTGTTTTATCGTTATTCATAATGCAATTCTCGGATTTGTTGGTGATATTCCGTTGCCTTCCGTCATGATTTTCTGTTAGGGGTTATTAGCCGAAAGGACCCGGTTTTAAGGCGCCGGGGGCTCGCCTACTCGCTCTAAATTGCTATACATCAATCCGACGACAGGGGCACATTGTCATAAGCGAGCTGCTGATAGCCTGCTATTGTTAACGCAGTAAAGAGCTTAACGGTATTTATTGGTAGAAATACCTTCGACAAGTGAATTTCCCTCCGTTTTCCTATCAGCGATGTGTTATGAGTTCCAATTTAGCTTTCCTAATCAACGCTAAGCCTATTGACATAGAAAATTACCACCCTGCACGACGTGGACGTACGGAACTCACGTGGTTATTGTTTCATTTCTCCGTTGGTGGGACTAGCACCTTATGACGGTCGAGTGACTACTTACTGGAGAAGGGAATTCTAGTTACAACAACCTGTGCCCCGCAGAGCGAGGACGAGATATAGAATTAAAAAAAAAAAAAA
Source organism: Icerya purchasi (assembly GCA_039619475.1). Classification (NCBI taxonomy): domain Eukaryota; kingdom Metazoa; phylum Arthropoda; class Insecta; order Hemiptera; family Monophlebidae; genus Icerya; species Icerya purchasi. The sequence goes on along the minus strand of CM077115.1, from coordinate 391,451,734 downwards.
TTGCGTGGCACACAGTTAGACGATAAAATCAGAATAATTAACAATGTGTAAGAACAACAAATACAATTAAGTAGGTATTCTTTATTTTTTCCCTTCGGGAAATAACATCCAATTGAGTACCGACAAACTATATGGAAATATTTAAGTTAAATAACAACGTTACATTTTACAGCAAAAAAGAAAAACAGAAGTGTTTTTGTTTTTTTTGAGCATATCGGCACCAAACATGCACTTAATACGAAGAAATAATAGCGTCACATGCCCTAGTAGGTAGTGTATGTCAAAAAACAATTTTGAATAGTAGGAAATAACTTTAAAATATTTGCGTTGACTGCGACATCTTACATTTATAATAAGTATCTTTTTAAATACCTAAAAATTTATTTATTAACGACACGAAACAATAGCATCTACTTTATTAGGATTCCGTGACACGTATGCAGAATAATTCTAATAAGATGATCAACGAAAAATCGGAAAAATATTAAAATACGATTCAAAAACGGCTTCTAGTCTTAAAAATGTGCACCGCTATTAAACTTAAAACGCTTTTTCGAGCAGAATATTTATAACTCGAAAGGACAAACAATTATTACGATAAGCAGCAAAAACTGCGAAAAGAACAGTGTCTGGTATGTATTTAAAACGAACAGCACCGGATAATAGCTGATGATTAACCTAAAGTTTATAAAAACTTTTTTCGTAAAAAGTAAACATTTCCAAAAACCAATTAATTTCTGCCCGCTCCACCCCTTTGAAGCGAAAAACATAACAGAATCATATTTTTATAGCTAGAGCGTAGAAACTGAAATAGCCGAAACACACATCTTAAATACGTGTGCACAAGGGGGAGAACTTTGGAGAAATAATATAGCCGATATTATGAATTCGAAATTGCACCCTCGAGACGCCGCAAACTGCGAAAATCGGGGAAAAGATAAAAAACTCAACACGCGCATGTAACATTTTGCTTGGCTCTGTCTTATGCCGAACAATCTCAAAAACTCGAAAAGTAAATACACTTACAACATATCTGCGTTATACATAAAATATCGTTGTTTACTCGTTCTTCTAAGAATTTATAATCAATCGGATTCACTTTTTTTCCCATTTAAAATGCCTGTGCCTCGCCGCTAATAACACTGTCCGACACTTCACCCGTTGAGAGGATTTAACTAACTCTAAAAGATCTTTCAAACTTGTAAAGCATACTTAATAAATCTACTATAGTGGTTCGAATAGGCGCGCTGGCTTTTCTGCCTCAAAAGCAATATTTGCATCGACATTTTCGGAGACGCTACAATGTATTTCATAATCTTAGACACGAGCGATTTCCAAGTTTTCTTTTTTTTAATCATCGGCAGTGATGAAAAATGTTCATCGCGATCAAACAAATGCTGGTCGCTGTTTTAAAATGGCTCCAGATGAAATACTCAATTCGAAAATTTCGCCCCACAAGTGCAAAGCCCAGGTTTTTTGTAAAAAATAATTAATCGTCTACATCAATCAGCTACCAAATCCGTCTTCAATTCCCTCGATTCTAATCGCACTTCGTACGGTTTGTCTATTCTGTATGATTTTTACTATCCTGTTAAAAGAAATGGCGTAAGACTTACAAATCCCTCCCCCGTGTCTCATCCTCATCGGTTCTAAAAATAAAATCTGTTTTTCCTCCGCTTACTATTGATTGGAATTCGTTCCAGGTATTTTACATTTTCAGCAAAACTGCGGACTTCAGAATTTTCTCTCCGTAAATGTAAGTTTTTCACCGAAAAATAACGAAGTAGTCCCTCAAAGCATTAAAAAAAACAAAACAGGAAGACATAGTTTCAGCGATCAGTTATATTTATAAACATGCGATCGTTTCAAATTGCAATATATGTATTAACTATAAGTTATCGAAGTATCGTCAATACAATCCCGTCGTTTAACTATGCTCTGCATTCAACACTAAAGGAATATACTAACTTTCAGCTCTTCACCAAAAAGCTTTACTCGTTCCGGATTTGTTAAATATGCTTCAGTTTAATTCCAACAAACCGATGATGGAAGCTTAATAGCACAAATTCCGAAGTTATACATGGATTCCCAACCAGGAGTTTCACTGCTTGGCCTTCTCAGGGAGCGCCTCTTATTCTACCTCTTATTCTACCTGTATAATAAAAACTAACTTTAATAACAAACAAATATAAGGTAAAAATAATTTATTGTTATATAAATTATTTTTACCCTTAGATTTGTTTGTTATTAAAGTTGGTTTTTATTATACAATTTATAACAAACAGGCATCTATTCACCTACATCTTATTTCTACCTCTTATTCTATCTCTTATTCTACCTCTTATTCTAGCTCTTATTCCACCTCTTATTAGTTACTGTAAAGTGCAGACGGAAATGGAAATCAATAAGTACATTCCATCGGAGTATGAAACCATCAATTAGAAGCTTCCCTGAATCGTCTGGAAGTATACACTTTAATTACGTATAATTTTGTCTCAGGTGTCGCTTATAGATGTGTCACATTCGCCGAATCATCAACTGTCATTCATCCGGAATACAAATTCCGGACAGAAAAATACTCTTCGACATTCGACATTGTCACTGTAATAGAACCTGTCTCCATAAAGGCTAACGATCTTATTTTATCGCATCTGATATTTTTCTGTACACTGTGTTATTTCGGTAGTTTACCACAAAGCGCGGCAATTTTTCGTATGCGAAAAAATTAAATTATGTAAATTGTAACAGAGATAATCTTAATCTATTTCTCGTACTAGTGTCTTCGATTCAGTTCATCGTTTAAAATATTCCGGTACAATTCTTTTTAAACACAATATAAGTACTTTCGGTGGGAATAGCGCAATAATTACATATAAAACAGATTGCATTATGAGAGGAATTTTAATACAGATTTTGATCGCACAAATTATTTCCTTCCTCACTTTAGATTATCTTTTCCTTCTTGACTTTCCTTTCCAACTCTATTCAAATTGCAATTGTTGATCTTTTTTTTAAAGCGAGTCAGTATTTTCAAAATAAAAATGGATCATTTTTAATTATTGCCATTTTTATTATTATTATTTTTAATTTAATTATCATTTGTTGTACATTATAAGAATGTTGATAATCAGCGCACTCCTTTTCTAACGCTTAACTTCTCGTTTTTTTTTTGGTTTTTATGTGATAATTCGTAAGCGCTTATTGTTTCGTTTTCTTTTTTTTATTCAAAAACGGAAGCATCTGAATATTTGATGAAACATTTTTGAAATTAAAGCAGCAAAGTGCCTATAGCTCGAAAATCCTCATAAAAATAACCCCATTCGATACGAGTGAAATTAGTTATAAATGAGATCTGTAGAAGTGGGTAGTTTTTTGATTGTTGTCTGCGTTTTTCGCATTCCTACGTAAAAGTGAATATATCAAAGAAAAGTAAGATCATGTGTTTTCACTTATCGACAGAAACTATGCTCCATCAAAGAATGAATACCTTTATTAGTCTCGAGTATTACTTTGTACACTAACTTTTAAAATTGAAATTATTTCAAACTCTTAAATGTTTCGGAATACTATTATAATAATTATAAATATTTTGTTAAAAAATCATGCAAAAAAAGGACAAACAAATTATGCTCCAACCGCCTTAATCAGTAAGGGTGTTACATTAGACATCCGACATAGTCATGAGATGTCGGACGATTGAATGTTGCCAACACACGGATATCGATTGAACTTTGATCGGATGTACTTCTGATTTGTTAGAAGATGGTTATGTTAGTGAACTTCTTCACGTTGAAATGTAGACTTTAAAAATAAAGGATAGAAATCAAGAATAAACTAAAGCCGTTAGCGTGTCCTAAATATATATATATATATATATATATATATATATATAAATATATAATGTTAATTTTACAATGTAAAAACAAAAAAAAAAACTGGTACTCGGGGAAAAGCGTGGAAGCGTGAAATATATTTTAGGATATAAATGCTAATTAGAAATTACTATGCGAAGCCTGAAACAGAGGACCAGCTAATAAACTCGCCGTTTTTTTGTTACGTTGTGCAAAGTAAATATTTAATCTCAGCCTAAAAATGTATTTCAAGTTGAAACAGAAAAATGAGGAACCGCCTTTTTGTACGAAATTTTACGCTACGAAGCATTTTAAGCCTAGTGTAGTTGCTATTTCTGAGTTAAAATGTTACATTCACTATTAATTAAGGCACAGTTTTATATTTCAAGTTTATAGTAAAAAAAAATACGAACAGAATGCCGAAAGAACGTAACTTTTTGAATTTCAGGGAAAATATCAAATTATACATTTCCAAAGAATTGTGAGTGCCCCCTCCCCCCAAAAAAACAAAACAGGTTTATGTACGTTTATTTATTTATTTATTTTTCTCTTATATTTATTCCAAGCGCACTTTTGATTATTTTTAACCGATTTTAATGTGATTCCTTTTGTTTATTCGACAGTATATGGTACTATTTAAATATATGAATGATTATGCAAAAAAAAATTTTAAAAATCGTCCTATAGTTAAGTGGTTTAAGCGTGTATGTGCACTGTTGTTCGTATTTAATAGTTTGTCGTAATTAACGAACATCGCTAAATCTGAATCTTATTTACTTACCGTTATGAAGTCTTTCTGCTGCTGCTGTTGAGTACAATCCGAGGACAGAGATCGTTCTTACGAGCTCTGTTCATGTGAATTGTTTCGTTTTGTTTCAGACCGTTTATATAAGTCTCTACTATTATTATTATAATATAGTTTTCTTAGCCGTGCAAGCAATATGCTTTCTCTAAGATTGCATACTCGCTGTAAATAATATTCACGGCAGATACACCCCCGCCTTCTTATTCAAGTGAATCGTCCACTAATCAATTACGCAGTCCGGTGCAGCGTACTCATGTGGTAATAACACTGTTCGCAGTTAATACGTGAATAAACGATGTAGTTTTTAAACTATCGTCGTTAAGCAGTTCAGATTTATCTAGTGATAGTTCCCTTCCTCCTGCTAATAATAGCTCTCCAAATAAGGGATAAATCGAAATCGTAAAGGCAAATGTAAAGCCAAAAAACGCAAAGTAGATTCAAAATCATCTACAAAATTCAATTGAAGACAAAATTACCGAATTATAAATAATGATAAAGAAAGTAACGTTAACATTAATAATGACGACAATGATAATCGACTCTAATCGTAGTTTTCATTGAATTTATAACAGTGTCCGTAATTCTAAAATTCAGCCGGTTATTTTTCACGGTGCAATTGATAATCTCATTCGGCCCATAAATTGTTTAAAGGGATTTATCAAATCTAATTTAAAATTCGATAAAAATAAAACATATTACTACATAGATAATATATCGGTATGGCATTCACGTTGATTCTTTAACCTAAAAATCGTTTTTTTTTTTTACAGTCACAAAAAAAAAAGAAATTCCATCAAATCTAGACATTAAAGATATAGAAGAACCTTTAAGAAATTTCTTATTAATCAGTCGGTTTAGTAAATGCTGATAAGCGTAAAATTAGGTTGCCACATTTGCAACATTCCCATCCGAATTTAAATTTCATTATACTCGCTCTTCGGTATCTCACTAATTATCCTCCTAATAGTATCTTACGTCCTAGTATTGCAGATTATTTTTTGTTAAAAATACCACTTCGTTCACGACGCCTATTTCCTTGTATTTCAGGATCAACAAAACCCTAGTTCACCATCTTCACCGTCAACTGTTCATTTTCAGAACTCTAACTGGACTAGATTCCGTAAAAATAGATTTTCTCCAAGTTAACTCCCTTACAAAAAAAAAAACCTCTTTAAACGATAGGCTTCTTTTAGATACGTGCGGGTAAAGAAATTCAATAGTACCGGAAGAAGCGTCGCGACGAACAGTCCCGATGAGTAGCGGAAAAAAACCGAGCAATTCGTCCCTCGAGAGATTCTTTTTCTCATGGAAATGAAAAATTATTTTAGGAAATTATATTAAAGCTTACACGTATTATTATTCGTAGACTTTTATTTAAGTCGGTTAAAAAATATTTGATAAACTTTCAAAATGTTAAATGGGATAACAAATTGCGCAGCCCAAACTACAAAGATTATACTATTTGAAAAATGACTAGACATCGCTCCCGTATTATTCGGTCGCTTTCTTATTTAAATAATAAGCAGAGTTCCCGTCTTAAATGTCAACTTTTGCTATACATATTTCAAAAATAACGTTAAACGTGTAGTAGGCAACTATCTTGGTACTACTGCCTCTTCTTCTGACCTAAATTTTTAAAACTATTTACAACGGCTATAGTAAAAAAAAAAAAAAAAAAAGGCTTTTGTCGATCTAGAAGATAAACACTCAGTTCAGATATAATATAATGATTAGGAACCTCCCAAATATAGCTGTTTTTCATCTTACTATTATATCATTAGACCTATTTTTTATTATACGATCACTATGGAACCGATTATCACTACTGCAGTCAAACCAGTAATGATAATACGTTATTAATTTGATGTAGATTAAGTGAGTTTTGTACAAGCAGTAAAAAAGCCGATTAGGTTTACACCACCAATTTGATTTTGCGAATAAGCTATAGTTTTACAGATTAGAATTACAATTACCGATAATTTCAATATTACTGCTGGCCTGTTACATCTCGACAGTGAAAAAAAACATTCGACAATTCGTCTCGCGTGATATTTAGGTGTAATTTATAAATTCACTTTAGCTTTCCATATTATCTTATAAAATTAATTAACGATTACTTAAATGATAGGATTTTCAAAGTATCGTAATAAATTCCATAAAATCTGCGATCAAAACGGGTAAACTTCAGAGTACAAGGCAGAATGCTCAATCTATTCCTGTTTAATGTATTTTTAAATGACTTTCCCCCCTTAAAAACCCGTTGAGATAACTATGTACGTTGATGAGGCTGCAAATTTTCGCTCGTCGTATAGAACCGATACTGCCAAAAATAGATTAACAAATAGCTATAGAAATTAATTCAAAATAAAATTATAGATTGAAAGAACTAAAAAAAACACGCTTTCATAGCAATGTGAATTAAAAAGTAAAAAATAATTTTTAAATATAAAGATAATATTCAACACAGTGATGAAAATCTCCCAGATCAATACATTTTAAGTTTTTCTAATAAGCTCAAAATGAGAATAAAGTAATTCACAACAAATTAACTTTAATGTAAAAGAAAGCGTGGGGTGCTTTTAATATCAATTGTTTATACTTTTTCTTTTATTTTTTTACTATTTGTAGGTCGATTTAATAGTCTTACTATATTTAATCAATTAAATCGACCTACAAATAGTAAAAAAATAAAATAAAAAGTATAAACAATTGATATTAAAAGCACCCCACGCTTTCTTTTACATTAAAGTTAATCGGTTGTGAATTACTTTATTCTCATTTTGAGCTTATTAGAAAAACTTAAAATGTATTGATCTGGGAGATTTTCATCACTGTGTTGAATATTATCTTTATATTTAAAAATTATTTTTTACTTTTTAATTCACATTGCTATGAAAGCGTGTTTTTTTTAGTTTTTTTAAACCGTAATTTTATTTAACATTTATTCTCACTAAAGTGCCGCAATATCTCTAATTGTTTCCAACCGGCTATTTGACGGCTGTTTCCTTCTCTCCTAAGCAAACACACAAATATATAGCCTTTTTATGTTCGACTTGTAATTTCTCCGATTCGTCCTTGGTCCGACTATCCGTTTTTATGCCCTGCAATATCGCGACCTTTCTCATGGAAATCCTCCCATGAAGTCAACAACGCATACAAATACTGGCTTGTACTATCCCAGATAGGACTTGGGATTTCTCTTCTCAAATTATATTTCGTGTTTTATGTACACTATTCACATTTTCTGACTTGTTAGACGTAAGATTTAAGAATAATTTTCTTTCGTCGCTTAAAGTTCTGTTATTGAATCTTTTAATTACTTTACCGTGGTTCGCAAAAAAAAAAAAAAACAGAAGCATTAGATTGTAATACATTTAACCTAAGGTAAAGTTTAATCAAATAAAAAGCGGGTAAAAAAATGACTTAGCGACATCTATGAAATCAGTTTCGAACCATATCGAGTATTTGATAAACAAAGGACACTGCACTTACCGATTATGTTTATAACTTGTAGAAAGGGTTATTGTTTTTCTTTCTTTTCTGATGATCCTGGTCGCGTCATTAGGACAAAATTATGAAATTATTGAATTGTCATCCAAAATAAATATGTATGTAAATTTTCAAATTATTCAAACGTCGGGAAGTCAGTGAAAATTGATTTGTAAAATTCCATTACTTACATATTACACATTTACGTACAGGTCAAGCTAATAAAAGAGTGTTAAAAAAAAACCAGTAGAAGCCATTCTATAAGAGATGGCCGAATAATTAATGGTAATAATTATATTAATTTTTATGAAAACACTTAAGATATTCTGATTGACGAAGAGGTCGGTAAACATAATTATATTACGGATACACGCTTGTATCTTTTCGTTTTATCATATTTTTAATAAAACAGATAAGAATATCTTCGCTATGAATAAACTTCTATAAAAGCTTAATTGACCTATTTTATTATGTGCTTGTTCAATCTGGTCGTATACATCTGAATCTAACATCAAGAAAATGCACATTGTGCAGTACCAAGTGCTCTACTGTTCCAATAAAACTCTAAAATATTGCATAATTACGCAAGCCTCCCTTCTTTATTAAGGACATCATACTTAAACAAGTTTTTTTTTTTTTTTTTCGTGGGCGCGCCAGCGGCATTGACCCAACAACAGGAAAAGCTAAGCTAAAAATCTAAATTGGACGCAACAAAAGACAGCAGTGCAGGCACCATAGAAAATGAAGGAAAGGAGAGGATAAAGGAAGCGTTATAGGGAGTAGGGAGACCTAATGACAAGAGCTGGCCGTATAAAAGGTAGCATTCATTACGAAAAGTAGGACACTCGAAGAAAATGTGATCAGCATCACATATACGAAGAGGATCACAATCGTGAAGAGAACAATAAGGAGAAGGCGACAGAGCAAATCGAAAGCGATGAGGGGAGGAGAGAATGATTGATCCGAATTAGGGAGACAACAGAAGAGCGACGACCAAAAGGAATAGAATTGAACCAAGACAGGGAACGACTGAATAAAACGGTAATGTGGATGACGATTAGAAACACCCTCAAAGAAGTTCTGTACTAAATGTTCAGTTAGTGAACTTGTAAAAAAATATCGGTAAATACACAAAAACATCTCTCTTTAGCGAAAGCATAAAATATATAAACATAGGAGAATAAAACATATCTTGCTTTAAAGACTTCCATTTTTTTTTGTTTTTTATATCTGTTAATGTAGATATTTATGGATATGGATGTATCCTGTGTATGGAAGTCGCTTCGCAAAATTCGTACGCAATACAAAAGTGTGGCCCTTATTCATATTGTAGAGTTAACATTTTATTCAATTCTATTTGAATTAATTTTTTTATACTAAAATAATTGTTCTCATTACATGCCAACCGAAAGACATATGCCATAATGTAATTTTGTACAAAAAGTACATAGGCATATACTAGTTTATTTACTTTTTTTGTTTCTTCTTTTTTTTCTCGCAGGTTTTTTCGTTTTTTTCGCGCAGTTTGATTTACTTTTGATCCTTTTTTTATATCTATTTTATTGATCGCTGATTAAGGTCTAATGCGTTGATCGTATATCGTTTTATTAAATGCGCCATTTATTTATAGCCAGCAGGATCATTAAAATAAACGTTAAAAAAAAACAGCCGCTCTAGAGAAATTTTCATTGACATAACGGAACACCATTCTTGTAATGTTAGCTATTTTCTCACATTTCCCCTCTCACTCCTCTGACTTTTTTATCCACCATATTCACTCTCTCATTCACACTCTTTTCTCACTTCATGCTATCCGCATTGATATGCTTTGAGTCCCCAGTTATATGACGATAGAGGGTAACGAAATGGCAGATTCCTTAGCTCAGACTACTGTATCCTCCCGCTTTTATTTCACTAAAATTCTCGCTTCTAATTTACTTCCATTGTGTAAAAAATTTCATGTTAGATTTTGGTCAGAATTTCACGTTTCTTCCTTTTCTAATCAACCTTCTTTTAATTTTTCCATCCAACTTAATCTTCCTACCCGGCCTTGGTTTTACGATTTTCCTTCGCTTCGCCGATCCGTTATGGTCCTTATTATCCGTTTACGTCTCAATCATACTCTTCTTCCTTCTTCACCTCGTTCTATCCCCTAGTTGCCTTCTTCATCCTGACGACGAAGCCGTCTGTGATCCTGACCATATCTTCTTTGAATGTCCATCCTTCGTTAATGTAATCTACTTCTTTGTATTATGATTTGTTATCATTTAAATTCTCTAATCCTTATTGCGCTTCGTATATCTTATCATTTCCGTCGATCTCCGTTGTTCCTGATCTAAGTTCTTTTATCTTATCGATAGCTGGCGGAATCTATATCTAACTGATGTGTTGTTTCTGGGCGAAGATCCGTTGCTGACGCGCCCAAAAGGAGGGTTTAAAAAAAAAATTGTTATTCATGTTATTTGCCTTAGAAACGTAAATTTTTTTTTTTTTTTTTGGGGGGGGGGGGGTGATTTTTAATATAGCTGGACGAAAAATTTAAATATCATTCGAATAAATATAGTTTGAAACGAATCTGAAACTTCCATAGCGCCATTTACGAGCTCATCATTGATGGAAACGTATCCTAACATTATTGCGCACAACTCTGATCCATGTGAATTGACTTTAGTGATGCCTTTTATTTATTAAAAATTACACTGGTCACAATGGGCCCGTATGAGCGTATTGGTGAGTATTGATTGACAATGAGTATTCGTTATGAATTCTCAAAATTTTAAAACTAAAGCGGTGATGAATGGAACTTAAAATATTATTAATGTTATTTAACGAATGAAAATGTAGATTATTGAATATGCGTGATTTAAAATCCCCAAAGAGCGTAATTCACAAGCTCATCACGGACGAAATTTGAACATCATAAACCAATTAGTTAGAGTGCAGGGGAATTTGTGGCTGTTCTATTGATGCTATCACGTGTATCACAAAAATTGAGAAATAAAATTATTCAAAAAAAAAAAAAGAATTGCCGGCTTCAAGAATTATTTTAAAAGTTTAATAAAAATGCGCTAAAAAGTAAAAAAAAAGTATACTCGATAAAAGATAATATATGTATTATATAGTAAGATATACCCTTAAAAGTGAGAGGGTATTATGATTATTCTTAAACAGCATTGAAATTAGAGTCTCGATATACCCCATATTCACGTTGCAAAAGAGCCCCCTATTAGTGGGGAATTGGCCCACTGTGTAATCGCCCTCTAAAAAAGATGGGTTTTTTAAGGATTTTTTTTTGAGATAGAAGGAAAGGTAGTAACAAAAATCTGTCTGAGTATATGTTATTGGTTATATATTGAATTACAAACGAAAATATTTTTATCATAAAATATTACAAAATGGCGGCGCTGTAGTCGTTTTCCCAACGCATTGTGGCCTTTCGCGACACGCACTAGTAATTGCGTAATTTCTTATCCGGAACAAAATAAAAAAATCTCCTCTTAATCTGTATGAGTATTATGGAATTTTAAAAATATTGATTTTTGTATACTTAATTGGCGCGCATTTGAACAAAATAGTCGAATTTTCGACAAAAAAAAAGAGGTCACTTATTTGTTTATAAAAAATTTTTTAATTAATTTATCGCAAATTCCGTACGTGTTTCAGTGCATAATATTGTTTTAAAGATGTGTGGTTAAAATTTCAAAAGAAAATATTGCAAATTGTAGGCGTTCTGATGCGTGCCGATTTGAAAAAAGTCGCATTTTGAGAAATAAGCCTCTAAAGTTTTAAAACGAATTTTAGACATGAAAAAAATGGGAAATACAACTGTTCAAAATTTGTTACCGTTAATTTCCTGAACCATAAAGTTGCTCTTTCAAGCTGAAGTTTTTATTTTCATCTTCTTTTCGCGATGATTTAATCGAAGAGCGAGTCTCTTTTGCGGCACCAGTTCATGTTCGGCGTGTTTGACATGTTTAGCATCTGATTCCAAACAAAAATTCGATGATTGGACACCCAAATCCATCTCTAAAACTTTGCAAAATACTTTTCATTCCGTCATTGAAACAACAAACGGCGATACTAAGAGCGATATCGAGTACTTTTTTGCCGCCGTAATAAGATTTAGGAGACAAACTCCAAACCGTAGCATTGAAGCTTTCGTTTTTATTTTGGGTGTAACCCCTAATTCATCGTGACTTAGTTCCTCATATATTGACTTAATTGCTATGACGAAAAGTGTCCAAGGTCTCCGCTGCTTGTGCCTTCTTCCAGTTACACCATCGAGTACTTCTCGTGCTGCGGATGCTCGCCGATGGACATTTTATTAAATAAAGTTGACCCAAATGTGGTTTATCATATTTTCTATCGAATCTGGGTTGCAACGTATTCAAAGACCATTATAGTAAACGATGAACTGATCGATCAATTTTACAGTTAGTTTTCCCTTTCTTCCAAAATCTTTTACTTTCTTTTTCACTCAATTTAGTTTCCATTCTTTTCTGGATATGGTTAATGGATTCTTTTTTTCTCACTTCAAAGTTATTGTAAGTATGATTATTCGCCTTTATAGGTTTTACTGTGACTATCACCTACGTAATTGGCATATTTGATTTCGAACAAAGCTTCAGACCGGGCGTCCATTTCCATTTTGCCAGATGAACCATTGACATTCGTTAACACGACTAGCATATTCGGCTGTTCCCTCTTTACTTTTCCAGTACTTACAGCCCTCACAGTACTTGCATTTTACTCGAACGTCGATGACTTTCCTCTCGTATATATCAACCGATCAACGAAATTACGCTGAAAAGTGGCGAGAAGCCACGCTTCCGCCAAGAACCATCACTCGAAAACGTTATTCCATCCAATTGGCCGTTTTCTTTACTTTTCCTCTCTTCCGTTGCTTTCTTCATGGACGCGTCGCGAACACTAATTATTGCAATTAGTATAATATTTACAATAATACGGTCATAAAAGGTAGGTCGTAGCCGAATCGATAATTTTAATCATCATTAAAATCTTCATTATAAAGTTTTAATTTCTTGGCAGAAACGGTAACTCTTTCCAAATCGCTTTCTGCTTCAAATCTATTCAAAGGCCATCTTGGCGCTTTGCTACAATGCCGCGTTGGATATAATGTTTTTGAACCTTTCGCTTCTTATCACTCATTGTAACTTATATATGTATTTTAAACTACAACTAAACAGTAAAAAAACAGTGCAACACATCAAAACATGACTGGATAAACGAAGAACAACGCGCGAGTTACATCTTTGATATAGGTAGTTAATCGAATATTCGATCGGTCTTTTGTTCGTGTGTTGAATTCCGTCTCTTACCGCGTTCGACAGCTGATAAGGAATTATTCGGTGAGTTCGTTCCGCTTATCTATCTAAATCAAGTATTATTTTAGTTTTATATATTTTTTTTTTTTTCTCCTACCCTGGGCGCGCCAGCGGCCTTGACCCAACAACATGAAAAATTAACAGTTATAACTAAATAACCAGGCGGTGAGAAATGGAGAGGACAAAGGACAGTAGCAATGGGATAACTGAAGGCAATGGGAAGGAAAGAATATAGGTAGCGTTAAAGGGTGTAGGAAGACCCAAAACTAGAAGTTGGGTGTAGAGAATAGAGCGTTCGTTAGAGAGTGCTGACCATTCGAATAGGATGTGATTTGAATCACAAATACAAGAAGGCTCAGAAGCGTGAAAAGAGCAGAAAGGAGAAGGGGACAAAGCGAATCGAAAGCGAGAAGAGGAGAGAAGAGAATGATTGATTCTAAGCCTAATTAAGGAAACAACAGTGGAACGACGACAGATAGGAATAGATTGAAACCCAGGCAGGAAACTAGGAACCGGTTGAATAAGACGGTACTGAGAAAAGCGATTTGAGAATATAGATGGATACATGTCAGACCAAAGTCTGGAATGATTAGAGCGTGATAGAGAAAGAATGTCTGAGGAAGGGAAAGAGTCGAGGAAAGGACCAGTGCGGGCGGCTGAGCGAGCTAAAGAGTCAGCTGAGTCATTTCCCTCAATATTGGAATGACTAGGGACCCATGGAAAGTCTATGGAAATGGAGCGGAACGAGAACAAAGAGGAGACAAGAGATCGGATAGAGAGGATGATACCGTCAGAAGTATAAGAAGGAGGAGAGGAGATGGCTTGAAGAACGCCTTTGGAATCAGAGACAATCAGGAATTTGTGAACTCCACTCGTAGAGGATATGAAATGAATTGCACGAAGAATTGAGATCGATTCGGCCGAGAAGATAGAGCAGAAGGAAGGAAGTCTGAAGAACGTAGGAGACGTATACGCACCACCCACGCCCCCATCACTCTTGGAGCCATCCGAGAAGATTAAGGCATGGGAAGGAAAAGAAGAGTTCAGCAGCTGAAAGAATTCGAAGTTGACTACATTGTGAGAGGAACAATTAGCTCGGACTGGAAGAGAGGAGAAATTGATGGGGTGCCATATGCTATTAAAGTCGAAAGAGAAGTAAGGAAGACTGTTATAAGAGGTAACGTAGGGAGAAAAAAGTTTTATATTCAGTGTATTAGCTTAATTTTATTCTGAAGGTAAAACAAAAAAAAAAGAATAGATATATCTTTCTCGAACGTATGTATTGACGCTATTACTAATATAATTTTGCTTGAAAACTTTCCAAATATAGTAAACTTAGTTTCTAGAGACATCTATTAGTACATTATAGGGAATCTAGAAATGCATATGTAAGGGATTAGTCGAGCAGATCAGTGGCTAAGCGCCCATAGTCGTATCAGAAGCTCCCAAGGTGCTTAGGTAAAAGCGGGAAATTTCAAAGAAAAAAAATTTTTCACGAATAAGTTTATTTTGCCGAATATTTTAGATGTTTAAGCTAAAATAAAAAAATCGTTTTTTTGAAAATTCTGCAGTGGTCGAAGCCATTAACACTGTTCATCTGATGTTTTCAATACTTGGCCTATCGAAAATAAGTGTATTGCTATACTCACTTAATATAAGTTTTCCGGTTGTTGCAATGTAAATTTGGTACACCGAAACTTTAATTGAAGTATGAATGTTGTTTAAAAATGATCAAAATATGCCCGCTTAAAGTGGTACATTTCACTGTAAAATATGTACGGTTTTTTAATTATTTTTTGCTTCTTAGCGCATTTTCACTGAATTTTTAGAGTAAACACCTTTTTTGAAAATTTTAAAGATGTTTCAGAGTAACTTAAAAACATTACGGAATATTTCTAAACAATATTAACATTTTTTTTCGAAGTTGACGCCAAATTCAAATTTCAAGCACCGTTTTATTTAACGTTATCTAATGGACATCAGTGCGAAATCATCCTTTTCCGAAAATTCGCACATTAAATATTATAAGGTTAATACGCGATAAACTAATTAAATCGTTTCCGATTATTGTTGCAATTTTAATTCGGTGCCGACTCCAATAAATTGCTAATATTGTTTAAAAATAACCATAATAATAAATTTAGGTCTACATTACTCCGAATTAACCATTATTAAACAATTTTATCTTTTAATTTTTAGTGCAAATTTTGAAGTAGGTATATTTTTATTCAGAAGTGATGGACTATTTAAAAATGTTACTATATCAAAAATTATAATAAATTCTCTACTCCATAAAGCTGAGTAGTGCTGAAGTGTTTTTAAACACTTCTGTCGGTGTTTCAAATTCGTTTTCTTTATTTTCGAATGCACGTTTCCATGGTAACCAATATTGGTAATCTTTTAAGTCATTCGTGTTCATCATCCCTTCAATTTCGAAATTTTGGTCTTTCAGTTTTAAAATATTTTGCGGTATGAAACCAAAATATTTTGATCCAGTGTCAAAAAGAAACTCTAACTGCTACATAATGGGCTGGGAATTTTTAGAAATAATCATTGCTAATTTTTCTCTGTTTATATTAAGTAAAGAAATGAATACTTCTCTCAAAGGAGACGCCGGTTTTTACATTATTTAATGACTATACTCAGTGTACTTATCGATACTGAACGGTTCTCTTACGGCGGACCACTACGATTTGGTACACTCCCGAGTAAACAAAGAGAATCGTTAATATCGGTCTGAATAATCGAAGCGCACAGTAAAAAAGTTTAAATCATACAAAACAACGGTATTTATTGGGGAATATAAATAAAAAAAATTATTATACTTATCGTCAACATTTACGCGCCACCATCAGTGAAATATCCGATTTTGTTTGTTCGAATAAATTACGCTATCAGGCCACGTTCCACCAATTTTATGACGTCATTGATCAAACGACAATCGGGGCAATCGTTCCTGTTGCAAAAAAACCACTAGCTGTCATACGTCATTAACTGCATTGCTTATACAAAATTCAAATGATTACTATCCTCCTTATTTGTATTGCATTTATCCCGTTGAATAAATTTTCATATTTTCGTCTGTAACTTCGTTATTATTATTGATAATAATGAAATATATCGGAAAATGAAAAATATATATTACCCCGGGTAATGTTTTTTCGAACGGATTAAATTTGAATTGAAACACATTTACATATATTATTGTCACGCGACAATAAGTTTTTTATCACTTAATAAAAATGGCATAACTAACATAATGACAAATAGCTGAGAAAAATTAAATGTATCCCCTGTAAACTGAATTTTGAGCGTTGCATTTAAGGTACTTAGAAAGTATAACTTTCCAACAGGATACGAAAAATATACGCGCGTGATTTTGTATCACATAAAAATACATATTTTTATTTGAATAGAGTTATTTTTCTATGTTTCGATATTTTTCGTTTCTCATTTAAAGGAATGTTTTTAAAGAGTGTTTCGCTGGACTCTGTATATACAATTTTTTCTTCTTCTTCTCTTTCATAGCTACATCGTGTATCGGCTACACCCGTACACGAATTCTAAATGTTTTAAACTAGACTTGTCAGACCGGCACAAGGAAAGGGGAGTGCAGGAGTCTGAACAGGGTGGACCGTTTGAAAATATAATATATCGGCTACTGATATCATCTAACTACGGCGCAAAATTAAATTAACGAGGTAACAAAAATTATATCGCGACGAAGGTAATATATTATATTAAAATCAAATTTTAAATTACTATTAAAATTAAAATTTCAAGTTTTACTGATAATTGTGATTTTTTCAATTATTAACAGTATTATGTCAATAATAACGGTAGAGTATATTGGGACTATATGTGTATGCCTTGTGAAATGAAATCGGTTTTTATTCTATACATAAGCGATGTTGCGATAACATAAACCGAAGGGGGGGGGGGGCTGACTTACCATGTTGGTCTCCAGCATAGATTTTATCCACGAATCTGCTATTCGGAGCAATTATAATAATACGGTAATTTAAAGCAGCGTTGTTGTCAGTAGTACGTTATTAATACTTAATGCAGTTCTTATTTGTCATAACCGTTTCAATTGAAATTAAATTACTGTCTCTCTAGGTATGTGATAGAAGGAGGACCGAGCGAAGGAAAACTATTGCCCGGTGATTTAATTCTCAGCATCAACGACGAAGACGTTCAAAATACTCCTCGAGAACAGGTGATACAGATGGTCAGAAACTGTCCGGATACGGTCAAGTTGAAAGTGCGACAACCACCGCTGGACAGTGTAAGTAAACGATGTTTTTTCACTAATGAAATGGTAAAAATAATACAAATTGCATTTCTTCGTATAAACAAAGAAGAAAAGTAGGACAAGACCAATAAGCGCATATATAAAGGTAAAATAACGGCTAATTTTAACAGCTTTTCAGAAGTAAATTTCCCAAAGAGCGCTGCGAAATTAAAAGTTACCTGCCGT
This sequence comes from Icerya purchasi, assembly GCA_039619475.1. Classification (NCBI taxonomy): domain Eukaryota; kingdom Metazoa; phylum Arthropoda; class Insecta; order Hemiptera; family Monophlebidae; genus Icerya; species Icerya purchasi. Next base: position 391,433,764 of record CM077115.1, on the reverse strand, counting down.
GTCGAAAAATTTGGTATTTCGAACTAAAACTGCGAACGAAATTAAAATGGCAATGGAAATTTCACCATAGGCACCACTACAAGTTACTCTGGATACGGGTGTATTACTGATAATATCTTTTTACCGATTATTTCCGTCTATTCACTGCAATTTTTTTCCAGCTTGCATCATTTCGATTCAAAAATCTGCTTTTCACATCATTTAGCTCATATTTCAGAAAATTTAAAAGTATAAAAATTGTAAACATTATCGCCTCAAAAATGGATCATGCGATCCGAAACATGTTGGTGTTGTGATTTTAATAAGCAGCTGTTTCTTTAGGTTATAAATTATTTGAATTATACGATCGATGTTTTATTCCATCATACCTTCACTGGCAATGTTTTATTTCTACGAGTGAGCGGCCAATATTTGCCACCTATTGCGTACTCCAAACATCTTTTGTATCAGTTTTCTGCTTTCTTATATGCCGCTTCTTACACGCTTCAAGTGTTATTATTACGGCCATTCTCATTTTCTTTTTCCATTAAAAGCTCCTTGCGACTTTTTTGTCGCACTAGATGAACTTTCTGCCTATGATCCCTCTCCAGATATTTTGTACTGAGATAACTAAACATCGGTATTGTAAATATAATTTAAAATTTTTGCGGATTTATTATTCTGTTATTTTTGGTAAAAACCACATTATAATATATATATATATATATATATATACTAGGGTATGAATCTTTCGTTCGGACTTAAATTGTATTTGTAAATTTCCATAAAGACTGCAGCGTTCACATATACTTTTTTTTTTTCTTTACACCAATACGTCAATTAAAAAGTGAAATTTAGATTAAAATATCTGAAAAACTGAAACCGCTAGCAGGATATAATATATATGTGAGAGGAATATAAAGTAAGTAAAAGTAAACTAAAGCAAGTCCCATGACAGGGCGTCGGGGATTGTGATGCATTTAATTCTTTTTGAAGGGCATAGTATACAGGTTAAAAAGAAAATCAATAGCGTAACTCACATAGCCGGCTGTAGAATTTTTAAATATTTATTGTTTAAAATTTGATTTTCACATTTTTCAAAATTTGAGCTCTTTGATTTTGAAATTGTAGGGGTCTCGTATTTTTCTTCCTATATTTTAGGGATTGATATATATCATATTAAAAAAGAGTGACCCTCCAGCTATCGTGAATAGGGGCTGTGGATTCTTTTTTGGTTTTCAAGCTTACCGCTTTAAGCGTGTATTTTCTCAAATAAACTTTCGAATTTTATTATTTTCTTGTATTCTAGAGAGACTTTTGTATGCAGGTTAAAAAGAAAATCAATACCGTTATAGGACCGGCTGAGGAATTTTTTACTTAAAACTTGATTCTGGAGCCTTTAATTTAAAATTTTTAGTGATCTCGTATTTTTCCGATATTGTAGCGATTGGTATATATCATTTTAAATTGAAAAAAGCTGATCTTCCAGCTAGTGTGGAAGAAAAGGCTGTGAACTTTTTTTACCGCTTTAAGAGTGTATTTTTCCAAATTTTGGTCCTTAAACATCGAAACTTTTTTTAAATTTTCTATATTTTTCCTGTATTCTGGAGACTTTAGTATGCTGTTTCAGAAGAAAATCGAAACTGTAACTCATGTAGAACCGGCTGTGGAATTTTTTGATTGTTTTTTTTTTAAAACTCGATTTTTATATTTTTCTAAATTTCGACCCTTTAACTGAAACATTTTTAGGATCTCGTATTTTTCCGATACTGTAGTGATTGATGTACATCTTTTTTTAAAAAAGAGTGGCCCTCCAGCTACCATGGAATTGGCTGCAGACTTTTTTTTAGTTTTCAGTTATTTCGGTTCCTAAATATCAAAATTTTTCGAATTATATATTTTTCCTGCATTCTGGAGACCTTATTATGCAGGTTAAAAAGAAAATGAATACCGTAACTCATATAGAACCGGCTGTGGGGATTTATTGGAAACATTTTTCTCAAAACTTGATTTTCACATTTTTCAAAATTTAAGCATTTTAGCTTTAAAATTTTAAGAGTTTTATAATGTTTTTATGATCTCACGAAGAAAATACGTCGATTAAAAAAAAAAAAAAATGAACTCTCTAGTTACTGTTCCTGTCCTAGGGGTGTTCCTTGATTCCATTGTCGACAGAATAAAAATATAATTTCTATTCTATTCCACGTGTCTATTCCTTTTTGCTGGGCTAATGCTCTTTGCTAGCAAACCCAAGGGGGGTAAAAAAAAAAAAAAAAAAAATATAGAACGGGCAGCACGATTTTTTTTTTGCAGCTTTATAATATGTATGTATAATTTTTTAGTGAACGTTTTAAATAAAGTAACGTTCTATTCATCGTCAGAACAAAAAACTTTTGTTCTGATGATGAATCGAGCATTATTGCCATCTTTATTTTATGATATTCTAATGCAGGTTTGGTTCCTATCCGTTACAAAGCTCTCATTTCTCGTTTCTGTTCCCATTTATTCTTAACTCTAATTTTTTTGCATTCTTTTTGCAACCGGTTCTAGGTTAAACGTATCTGTACCGTTTGTATACCATAAGCGCGTTAAATTTTTGTTCGCTCGGGTTCCAGTCTGAACAATTGTTGAAAGAATTAAAGTAAACATTGAAATCGAATGTTAAAACCTTTGTTTGTTCGGAATCCTAAATTAAATAGATAATCCTAAATTAAATAGATAATCCTAAATTAAATAGATAATCCTAAATTAAATAGATAATCCTAAATTAAATAGATAATCCTAAATTAAATAGATAATCCTAAATTAAATAGATAATCCTAAATTAAATAGATAATCCTAAATTAAATAGATAATCTTAAATTAAATAGATAATCCTAAATTAAATAGATAATCCTAAATTAAATAGATAATCCTAAATTAAATAGATAATCCTAAATTAAATAGATAATCAAAAGCATAAATCGCAGAAAGTCTGGCCGCAATCTAACACGTCCGATGAATATTCTCAAATTTAACGTAAATCCATAACCCTGTTTGATTTATCCTATTTTTCCCCATTCTGCTCGTTCTATTTACTCATTTTTTCTCTTCTTTAATGTCCGCGATATCTTTTTCATCCCACTATCGGCTGAATGTTGATCGCGCCTTCCTCGAGTTTTCTTCCAAACAGTTTTGTTTGCCGCTCATTCCAATCATTGCTTTCATCCATATCCTATCGGGGGGTCGACTTTTGACTGTTGCCCTTACGGTTACCGACGTAATTAAAACTCGACGCGGTACATGATACTGTCTAGTATTTTGTAATATTCTACAACATAAAAGGCCCTAAAGAGTTCCCCGTTTGGAAATTTACGCCGTGCAGAACAGCTTTTAAAAACAGCGCATAGTCCTGTTTAGAATACATCGAAAAAAAAGAAAAAAGCAAAAAAAAATGGTAATATTGCAACGGATACTAATTTAAATTTACTTTATTTTAAACAGTAAATAGTAATTAAAATGTGTAAAAATAACTGAATTTCTTTTAATAGTGAAAAGTTGGGGGGTAAACAGTAAATACAAGTGTACTCTAAGCAATTGCCGGCAAAGCGTATATTGTATTTTGCAGAAGAGAAACCAGTGGAGAAGTATTAACTCGACTACTATTGCAATTAACTTGAAAACTACTACTTGACCTAGAGGGAAATTTCACCCATTGTTAAAAAGCGCTACGTTTTTGCGACTCAGTTATCTCTAGGGGGCGAACCATTATTCGAATATAATACTAAAACGGAATTCCTGCTCTTCCGTAGCTCGCTTAAATTCTGCACGAACTAAATAAAATTTACAGTCGACCTTAACAGAGAACAGCTTCTCGGCGAGCTATTTTCTCGACCTTCGACGATTGCTACGACCAAACGAAGGAATTAAGTGGATAAATTAAGGCTGACTAGCGACTCTGAGAGGACTCTACACATTCCTTCTACTTGGATCCGTACTTCGTTAAGTCGGAAACTTATCCAGATATTTTTGCTGCAGCTATCTTACCATCGAATTTTTAAAGGGTCGTTACCGAACTGAAGATTTCCGGCCATCATTTTTTTCAAATTTTCATTCGGCAAACGGCGGAAAAGAGTTCGCTCTTTTTTGATAAATTTAAAAATTTTTAAAATTACGATAAAACCGCAGTAGCCGAGCTACGTAAGTCGCCGATTGCACAGTTACTGCTGGAATTTGAAAAAGCCTTTTTATCTGCATCCGCGAGTATTTCGTTCGAAGACACGTTCACAGGTGTTTCGTAACTGTGTACCGTAAACAGGTCGGTTTATTTTCGTATTTGCTTTTTAAAAATTACCTTCTTTGTCAACACAACGACAAGCGAACGACAGACTATACCGCACATCGTTGCCAATGCCGCTGTGACGTAACGTCGTTATGTTTACAACGTACACTGTCCTGCTGGTATTAATGTTGAAAAATGAATATATTAGATTCGCCATGGTTGCGAGGGTGTGTAAAAAAGAAACGCTACTCTTTACGTGTACCGGAGAGTATGGGCTATTTTCTTCAACTGTGACTAATCTGTCTACAAATGACCAAGACCCGTGTTGAACATATTCTTCTGTCTCTAAGTCGTATTAAAGTAGTAAAAGTAAGGATACCTTTGACAGGGCCTCGGGGATTGTGAAATTAAGTTTGCCACTAAGACTAATGGATCTGAAGAGAATACACGGGAGGGGCCAGTTTCTTCGTCATGGGAGCCACCTTTACTTTTCCAGATAATTTCAAATCGGGTATACACCTGAGAGCGACTTGGATCTGGAACGAGACAAGTGTCGATAGCCTTTAGTTTGGTAGCCAAGCACCTTAACTACCAGGCTACCGCGCTACCTGAGTCTTATTATTAAGAGAAATTAACTGACTAAGCGAGATTATTTTTGCCATGTTTTCTAGTTTCCGGCTCGCGATTCTTAATATGATTTTTGATTTATCGATATTGATAGTCAGACCTGCTGTTCTAGTTAAGTACATTAACTATTGATTCTGTCGTGTATGTCTGTACTTATTAAAGCTACGTCACCGGCGAATCTCAAGTTTTTTAAAAATTCCTCCTTTGTCTTTTTACCATTCTAAAAATTTCTTCCAATACGCAATTAAATAGTATCGATGAAAATCCGTGTTTTACTTCTTTTTTTTTCTTTTCTTGATACTAACGTAATTACCTACTTTATCGGTTACTTTTAAGTCTTCGAGTATTCATCCTTTTTAATCACATCAATAAAGATGTACATCGATTTTGTAATGTTTTAATCAAAAAATTCATGATTTAAAGAATCGAACGCTTTAGTAGATCAATGAAAGCAAAGTGAATAATGTCAAATTGGTATGCTTTACTTGTTTTCTGTGATTAATTAATTACACCTAAATGATGGAGTAGGCATTGCGCTTCTGTGGTCCCCAGTGACGTCACAATGAGGAAACGTATGACCTCTGTCACGTGTATTCTATAGTTACCATGTTCAGAAAGAAGGGAATATACCTGAGCCGTCTAATGTATTGAAAAATGCTTATGCGATGTAACACAAAAACTGAATCCGGCTGGCTAATGTAAACTGTTTGACTCTCCGATCATAGCTAAAATAGTTCATAATCAGTATTTTGCGAAATCTAATCTAACTATTTGAAAGTGTAGCGCGTTGCCTTCTTAGGAATTCTTTCGTTTATTTTGGGTCATTTATAATTTTATAACAGTGTGTTACACACTCTTATTCCATCTCAATTAAATACTGTTTTTTGAACTTTTTTAACACGAACGTTTTAAATTGTCGATTTGACACTGAGGTCAATTTGTTCAACGCTAGAAATAAATGTTTATCACGAATATGGCAAGCAATATACTGTGAAATGTATGCAACAATATACATTTATCTTCAGTAGCGATTCCGGTCTAAACAGTTATCAGCTGAAAGAAATATACAAAATAGGCATAGAATGAAAATAAAAACGAGGGGGGGGGGGGCGAAAGTAACGTATATAGACAAATTTCGGAAACAATATGCTTTAAAAATAAAGAAGAAAAACACTAAACGCGCCAAATGTAATGTATCCGCACAAATTTTAAAATGTAAGTCAGTTCAAGAACACGGATTTATGCGCATCTCCTTCCACACTGAATTAGTCGAATAAAAACCGATTCAATAAGTCAGCTTAGTCCGATTCATCGGTATCTCGAATTTTTTCTTAATCAAAACAGTAGCTATTTTCAGTTGATACTGCTTTTGTGGATATGATTGTATGCGTGTGTTCGTTGTTTTAGTGTTACACATGTGTTTTCTGTCTAAGTATTAATTATTTTGCAGTCAGCCTAGTTTGCTAAAGCACTTAACTTTCATCACGGAGGTCCTAATTTCGATCCTAGATGACGATAGAAATTATTACAAAAATTAACTTAAAAGCCGCTGATGAAGACAACGGCAAACATGCATACCATCATATACGAACACTGATTGGAGCAGGGACGGACACTTAAGACTGCATTTGCATATCGATAAACAAAATCAATTTCAAGTGCAATCTTACGTCTACAGCAGCGTATTTCATGTAACACATTTCCCATGAACATTCATACAATTAGAACGTACCGATTAGTCGCCTACGCTCAGAAATTGCGTATGGCACAATCTAAAGAAGAAAACGAATTCTTTCGAAAAGTTAAAATAAACTTTGAAAAAAATTAATTAATTTAGTTGTAAGAACAAAATGAAAAAATATTTAATCGACAAAGCGGCAGACATCGAAATAAGAATCACATAAGGGGAACTTTTAAATGTAAATTCGTTTTTATTTGCTCCGAATAGGTCATCGATAAAACATTGTACAGTTTCAATGTAAAATGATATAATTAAAATCGACAAATAAACGGTTCTGGTAAATGGAGTTACTTTATTGAATTATTAAAATTTTGAATTAAATGAAAAAAATCTTCTTCAAAAACGAAATACAGTTTTAAATATTAGAATCCCCCTTTTAGGGAGAATTGCTGCTTTTGCTTTTACAGGAATTAATTTTCTGTAATTTACGTTAATTTTTTCTGTACGCTCTCTTCGGTTATATTTAATATTTCAAAAAGAACTGAATTTATGTGTTAAACGGAAATAATTTTAAAACATATCGATTGAATCAGCTAATAAAGACAAAAATAAGAGATGAAAAGTCGACAAGAATTATATTAAACCACAAACTAGACTTGAGTTTCGATGGAAAGCGAATGACTTAAAGCGGATGATTTGGTCTGACTTGACTAATTTGATGCGAAAGAAGTCTTAGACGAATGAAAAGAATACGGGGGTTTTGTTGAATATAGAAGAAAATATTGAAATTTAATAGCGCACGCGGGTCTAATTTCTGATTTATTTATCCAATTAAGAAGAAATAAACGCGACAAATTTCTTAGAAGTAACAGTTAAAATTTCGCGACACCGGGGCATATCTTTATTTATTACATTCAGTAGTATATTATCATTAAATAAGTTTGTTTTTTTTTCCTACCCTGGACGCGCCATCGGCCTTGACCTAACAACATGAAAAATTAAGAGATATAACTAAATAGCCAGGCGGTCAGAAATGGACAAAAACAAAACACAGCAGCAACGGAATTACTGAAGGCAATAGGAAGGAAAGGATATAGGTAGCGTTAAAGGGAGTAGGAAGACCCAAAGACAAAACTTAGACGTATAGAAGGGAGCATTCGTTAAGGAGTGCAGAACATTCGAAAAGGATATGATTTGGATCACAAATACAGGAAGGCTCAGAAGCGTGAAGTGAGCACAGAAAGAAGAACGGGACATAGCGAATCGAAAGCGAGAGGAAGGGAGTAGAGAATGATTGATTCTGAGTCTAATTAAGAAAACAACCGTGGAAAGACGACAGACAAGAATTACAGGTTTTTTTTTGTTTTTTTTTTTCCCTACCCTGGGCGCGCCAGCGGCCTTGACCCAACAACATGAAAAATTAACAGTTATAACTAAATAACCAGGCGGTGAGAAATGGAGAGGACAAAGGACAGTAGCAATGGGATAACTGAAGGCAATGGGAAGGAAAGAATATAGGTAGCGTTAAAGGGAGTAGGAAGACCCAAAACTAAAAGTTGGGTGTAAAGAAAAGAGCGTTCGTTAGAAAGTGCTGAACATTACAGGGTTGCTGACAAGAATATTTTTCTTAGTTGTTTGATCGGTCGGCTTGTCGGCTGTCAAAACTTAACTTTATCTTTAAAATACGGACCGCCACGTTTGAAGATGCCCAAACTGATCCGGCTTTATTCCCCTAGCGCGCTAATAGCTAACGATGTCGGGTCTCCCTGTTAAACATTTTAAAGATTATTTTCACTTAATTTTTTGGTATATAAATGCACTACAAAGATCCTACTTAAGTTGATGTTACTTCCTCGGACCGCTTAGTTATTTAATTTATTAGCTTAGTTTTCTTGTTGTTGGGGCGCCAAAAAAAAAAAAAAAAAAAAAAAATCCTCGATGCTTTATTAAGAATACCAGAGAAATGGTTTAACTTTCGAACTGACCGACTATGAGGAGTTTTAGAAAGAAAAAAAAACAGTTCAAAAATCAAAGTCGTAAAATATATTACCGTATTGCGTTTAATAATCCCAATAGTCAATTTATTCGAAACACTCTTCGTTCCTTAAAATACTAGCAAAAAGTCACATGTAAATAATCGAGAAAATATAAATCAAACAGTACGATACATTAGTTAAATATATTGATTTTGTTTTGATTTTGCATATGAGTGGCTCCTGTGAAAAAAGAAAAAGTGTAAATCTTTACGCAGGTTTTGTAAAACAAGCCCAAAGACAAAAATTTTAAATCTTCACTTATAAAAATTCGATGGATTTTACGTAGTGTAAAAAAACGGTGCACTGCGGACACAGAATACCCAGATTTGTTAGTGAGTGCGTCATAAATTTCCGTAAAAGCTCGAATGACGAAAGTATTTGTATATTCAGCCAACTCCAATCGATCCTCTACAATCTCGTCATCGCTCGATGTTAGAGCGGTGAATATTATATTATACAATAAACGCTACAGAGCAGCTAGAATGGGAAACTTCAGCTGGAAGAGGCTGGCGCTAGTAAGCCGAGATGACTCAACATTGCTAACGGACGAGGGCGTGCATCCACTAAGTTTGGAAATACTATATTCGTCGATTGAACACCCTCCTGTAATAAACAGCCCTCCTGATAGACTCTTTTTCATCCTCAGGAGAAAAGGCACGGATGACGGTTTTTGTCTTTCTAACCCTTCTGTAGCAAACCGCCTTCCTAATGGACGTGTGAACGTCAATTTCATTTCCTACCAAAGGACTAAAAACTTCTCGATAACGAATACATTCTAGAAGTACACATGTTTATCTTAAAATCGTTACTGCCAAAATCAAGTTCAGTCTCTATTGAAGCGAAAAAAACCGCGAATTGTGGAACGTGCGATGTAAAATAATTTTGGTAAACGAGTTTTGGCTGCAACTTCGTCGGATTACAAAACAGTTTTGTCACAATGAGACGACACATTCGACGGAACAGATCGTTAAAAGTACAAAACCCGTTCTTATAATAAAGTAGATCGCAAGAAAAAGAGACGAGAGGTTACCCGGAAGTGACGTTATTATGAAGCTTTTACAATAAATTTTGTGTTGGAAAAAAGGTTTATTAGGCTCCATGAATTTTTTAAATGATGTGATCGTGCTTTGTCAGTTAACACTATTAAACCTATCATCAGTAGCCTCCCATGTAATCTGAGCAAAGTGTATAGAACAGTACCGATTGAAAGACTGATCCCATTCGGATGATAGCGATAGTCCGAAGCACCCAGTTGCATTTCAATTTCTTAACAACCCGCCAGTGTAACACCGAATCTACACAACTGTTATGATTTTAGCATTTATTTTCCACCTGACCGTATGGCTTTTCACACGACTTTTTCTGTAAAATTACCAAATTTCCTGTCCACCGTAATCAGAATACTCAAGTATTCCCTCAAGAACAGATTCTTCTAATACAAAAAAAGTTTACAAATCTACGCAAAAACTACCCTTGTTGGTGTGCCGTTCTTGAGCCGATTCTTTTTTCGTTGTTTCTTAGTGATTTCTCTCAGATACTTTGCTTCATACGCCACCACCGATGTAACGCATTATCGCAACAGACCCGCTATGATAAATAATTACAAGTTACTTCGATATGTGTTCTTAATTATACTCTAATAGATGGCAAACCAATACTAATTCTTCTAGAACGCAAACAATTCCTTTTTAATACGCCCTTAGTTATGAAAGAACTTAGAAATATCCATTTTTCCCAATCACATTAAATGTCTACTAGACGATAATAAACTTTTTCTTCTTCTTCTTTCTTCTTATCTAGCCATTATCAGTTCACCGCTGGACGAAAGCCGCCCCCATTTTTTTTGAATGTGTCGCGATTTCGTGCCTCCTTCAGTCAATTTGCTCCGACTTTTTGAATTTCATTTATCCAGCGTTTTTTCGGTCGTCCTAATCCCATCGAGTTTCCATGTTGTTGATAAATTTATTCATCGGTCTTCGCCTCTAACCACATGACCGCGCCATCTCCGTTTATTATTTTTAATGATATGATAACTCACTTTCACTAAATCACGGCAAAATCAAACAGAGCAATCTCCGTGATCAGTAAAATCTTATAAGTAACAAGCTGGTCTCATTTACGAATCATATTCAGGACTCCTGTCCAGTTTGGTCTTTTGTTAACAATAAAATTGTAAACCACAACTTATCTAAAATCGTTGCGCTCCTCAGAACTGCTTCTAAATTTACGTGAAATACCTGGCTGCAAATTAAGTTGAAGACCAAAGAGCCGCACTCAAATTCTGCAATGCATAATGCGAACACAATTAATTTCCTGTCGGCAGTTGCTGGGCGAATAATGAATTATACTAAATGTAGAAAATATAAACGTCGTAGGTAACCGTTAAATTCTTAGATGTACTGTAAAGCGTTAATTATTTTCTTTCGTTTCCTCTATACTACAGATCAAATATTTCACTGATACCATCCTTTTTTCTTTTCTTTTCTTTTTTTTTTTTATCCAATCTGCATAGGCAGTTGTTCTTTTTTTTCCTACTAATCTAAACCTGTACAGGTATAGAAATTTTTGGTATGTTCGCGTATAATATTTGTAATAAGATAAATTATACATTTGGTAAAAATAACTTGTAATAATATTTACTCATTAAGATATCTCTTTCATTCTTAACGTGATCGGAATTTAAAATAATATTACCCATTAAGATTTCCTCTTTCATTCTTAACGTGATCGGAATTTAAATAGCAGACAACACGATAACTTGGCTCTTTAAAATTTGTACTTTTCTATGAATTTGAACCGGATTTTTTTATCAGAAAGGGGTTACTCGTATACACCTCTACCCATGTATGTATGTTGTATATTTTCCAAATTATTACTTTATTTTTTTTTTGAGGGTTTTTTACAAGATCCCTTTCTAATATTCATTATCTTCGTTTATCTCGTATTTATCCGTAATGTCAGAAAGTGAGAATAGGACGTAAACGAGAAAATATTATTACCGGTTCTATAGCTTCGCTTACGTTTCCCTCGCGTATGAGCCAGGCTAATATGGTAAAGCGTTTTCATAAGGCACGACATTTCTGGCAAACCTAATATATCAGAAAATTATGTAATTACGATGATATATCTACTCGAGAGATTAGCCACGTATAAAGTAACAGCCGCGGAAATTAATCGCTTCAAAATGGAACGAGTACGGACAAATATTGCTCTCGCATGTTGAAACTGCGACGCTCGAAATGCACAGTACAGTTTGAACGTAATAGCATTGTTAACTACCTAGAGATCTAAATATATAGTTGTCAGAAATGCAACGCGCACAAACTAACATAACTAGGAGCAGAGTTATTCAAATCACACAAAACACCAGGCGATCATTCGGAGCTATTTTATGAGCACAGAGTAACAGAGTAACTGTCAATATTTAAATATCTCCGTAACAGTTTTAGTATTTTTTAACTGTGTAATTACAAAAATAATGTTTGCTCGAACAGTAATAAATAATATACTAATTAACTTTAAAAAGTGAACCTAGCCCACCCATTGTTGCCGTATATGTAAAATTGATTTAAAAATACTAAAGTTGCCGCCGTCTCTGCGTGTAATCGCTCCGCATTGGATTAATCTTAATAAAGAATAATTCGCGATTCCTTTGACAAATTCCCGATGATTATTACTTCGTAATTATGCATTACAACTATTAAGTGTAATCGATATTGAGAATCGTCATTTTTATAATTATCCCAAAAGCGTAATCGATTACGTCGAACTTTGTTTCGGTATAGATTAAGTGCAACTTTGTAACCGTCGTGATTAATTAGAAAATGCCCAACTTCGCTCGTTACAACATTTCAACTAAAACCGGAATGGCAATTTACCGCACTATAAAACTAATTCTCTGTCTTTTCAAATTATACTGATCTGTAACAAATTATTCTGATTTCATTTCTAGTTTGTATTTTGGTAACAGATTTTTTGTTTATTCTGAAATATCTGTATTTTTTATTTATCACCGTACACAAGGAAAAAGTTTTATTTTTATGCAAACTCTCTTGTTTCCTTCTACTCGTAATTTAAATATTATCTAATTTATTTATAATAGATGATTCCTAAATTAATATATTTTTATATGCAATTTTTCTTTAAAACTCTTTTATCATTCCTAATATTTTGATGGCACCGTATGTCAAAAAAATAACGTTGTTTTAATCGATTTTTTAAATTTTTTTCTCTTCCCATCTACTACTGAGACAGGTTTAATCTTGTTTACTAGTTTTTTTATCTTGAGTGTTAATCTCGATTTTTTTTTTTTTTTTGTTATCGCCAAAAACCTGCGCAGAATCTAGGGAATGCTTTACTGTGAAGGCGTTTCTATCTTAGCTTGTTAAATGTTTTCTGACTGTCAGTTGTATTTCTTGCGACACATTTTATAAAGAACAGCGTGAGACATTAGAGAGACGATAAAAAGAGCAGCATTAGAAAATTGAGTAAAAGGAAGCAAGTTTAACGAACTCATTCGGAATAATCGAGAGAAAAATCCGAAAAAGGCTGAACAACCAGTTTCGTTGCGTTATATATAGAGTCAGTCGTCGGTGAAACAGGTTTTAATATGTTGTGGGATAGGTGTTTTGAAAAGGTAGTTGTAAAAAAGAATGTAACAGGATAAAAGAACATAGAAAAACTGAAGGAGATGTATGGCGGCTTATCGTTAGTGAAAATATAATACATTATGAAAACTAAAGGAGACGAACAAAATTGAGCGACAGTATTGGAGTTTTATTGTCTGAATAGCGCCAATTGTGGCAGGTAGGTGAGAAAGAAGGAACAAAATTAAATGAGGAAATGGGTAAACGCTTAATAAGAAAGCGGATGTCACGAGGAAGAATATTTCGCATGTAAAGCAGGGATCGGAGTAGTCCTTTGAGGTGGACAACAGGAGTTTTGGACTCGATCCAGCTTGGATAGAACGGATCTTTGAAAGAATTTCCATAGATAAAACAAGAGTAATAAAGCATAGAACAGATAAAAGATTTGTAAAACATGAGTAAAATGCAGGGACCACTTCTCAATTAGTACGGAAGAGAAACGTAATCTTTAAAAGTTGATAAGTATAGAGATAGCTGATGTGATTGTGGAATGAAAAACGACTGCCTAGAAATGCGTCCAAATAACGGAAAGAGGAAACAAACAGGATTAGGTCATTTTTTAGTGCGAGAAAAATTAAAGAAGGATCAAAAGGACAAAGAGGTTGTAGAATATGTAGGAAATAAAGAATATTGGATAAAACATTTTTAAATAATATTAAAGAGTTTTGAAGTTGATAGTTGGCCCGTGAGGTATCGTAATGAGATGAATAAATGAGGATGCCGCTGGAAAAAAATAGAATAAAAAATGTTGAGGTAAGGGAGCAATTTTAATTGGGAGTAGTTGTTGAATGAAGTTAGACTGAAACCTTGTGGTAATTCGTAAAAAATTGGTCTAGTGGTATAGGAGAAAGGAGAGAATGGAATTGCAGTTCTACAATAGAAACAACGAAAAATGATTCGGGGAATATTAAAAAAAAACGCATTATATCAAAGAGTGCGGAGAGATGGATACTGTCAAAGGTTAAAGAATTTTATGTCGATAAATAACGTTCAAACTTCTGCCGAAAACGTACGAAAACTAAACACATTATTAGGTAGCAGAGTGTTCGAGCCACCAAACAAGAAGTCTATTGACTAAACTTTTAAAATACTTCATAATGCAGGAAACAAAAGAGGCTGGTCGAAGTGAAGAAAAATTCGATTCAATAATCGGAATAACGATAAAGATATTCTAAAATGAAGGAGTAAAATTGGAGCGAAAAAAGGAATTAGAAGAGTTTAAGAAGAATCGAAGAAAATGAGATAGGATTTGTTCGTTTTTTAAATATGGGAAATGGATAGGACTAGATGCTTCTTTGTGCACTTTTTTAAATCGTTTTTCGAATAAATTTGACTCTGGTATCGGCTCTTTTATAAACAAGAGAGTTGATTATCGACAAAAATGAAGCGTACTGAAGTTGCATACGCTCAAGTCAAAAGCCATCTTACAGACCTGATTTCACCACAAGAGGGAAGACGATTTAGCTCGTTTACAAGCTGGAAGACGGACAAAGGGAGAAGAGCAAGTCAAGGGCAGAGAAATAAAATCGATAAAGCATATTGGAAGACACGATTCAAGTCTGCAGATATTGCAGCGAGTGTGGACCCATTAGAGAGAGAAAACATTAGGCCAATAAAATTTAGAAACCATTTTGAAGTATAAAGAAGATTAGAAGGAACCCTGGCCACTTCCAAAAGGCACTATTCAAAGTGCACACTATAAACAACTGAGACTACGATTAAAAAAGATAATAGATAAATCGGCGGAAATTAGTAAAGAGCGAATTCAGAAGGAGAATTATCATTAAGGAGGAATAGGTTATTATGAAGAATACAATTCTTTAACATCGTGCTATTGGCAATTAACAATGTCCTTTACTTCACGCTAAATTATTCCAATTTTCTGTATCCTCCTAAGATACACTACTCTCTTTCCGCCTTTCACAAGAAATTGCCGGCTCATGTAGTCCGACAGGAATATAACTCTGTCATTCAATCCTTATTTCCTTTCCACATTGTGCTATCTTTACTGATGGTTCCAGACAACGGACGGTACCGGAGCTGCCTTTTTGGTCCCGTATCACTCAACTATTTTGAATCTTATAAACTGCCTTTTCCTTCTTCTCCATATTTACAGCGGAGTCATCCTTCGTGCTATCCAATACATTACTTTCTCAAATGGCTCTAATAAATTTCTGATAGTTTCAGATTCTACAGATGTGCTCCTGTCTATCGTCTTTCCTCTTCCTCATCATTCTTCCGACTTCATAATCCCTCTGATTCGTTCTCTTGTCACTGGGTTTGTATAGCGCTCGTTCCATTCAAATCGACTTCTTTTAGTCCCCCAGTCATGTTGCCATTGAGCGTAATGAATTGACTGATTTTCATTAGCTCGTTCTGCCGTTCAGACTGGTCAACTTCTATCCAAATTTTCTTCTTGTAATCTTAACGTTCTTTCCAGGAATTGCCATCGTAGACGATGACACGATATTTCTCTTTTTATTCTCTAATCCTTAATATCCAAACTCATCCTCCTCGTTATCCTTGGTACTATGACTTCCATCATCGTTCGTGCTTTCTCATCTCTCCTCTATCTACAGGCTTCGCCTTGACCATAGTCGACTTCCTGCATCCTCTTTTCGTTTTTTTATGTCCTTTTCTCCTTATTGTTCTTTCCATCCGGATGATTCTGATTTACTCTGCGATACATATCACATCTTCTTCGAACCCGCGTCTATATCTATAGAACACTCTCACTTCTATAGACAACTCCTGAATCTTGGTATGCCTACTCCATACAGTGCTTCGTTTATTTTTTCTCTTCCACCTTCGGCGATTATTCCTATTATAGCGTCCTTCGTTGCTTCTATATCCAGTAGTATTCAATTCTAATTAGTTTCTCTCTCTCTCGCACAATAATATAATCTAATGCCGGGTAATACCCTTGGCTGGCGATTCCAAAAAAAAAAAAAAAAAAAAAAAACATGCACGAAAAGGAGATTTGGCGTTTCAGTCACCGTCTGAAAAGATGGGAAAGTTTGTTAATCAAACTGTATAATTTGGAGGAACGTGAACATGAAATTAAAAGGTTTGGAATAACAGAAATAGAGATGTGAACTAGGTTGCAGTGAGGGAAATGGGGAAAAAACAAGGGTTGAACATTGTGGGTTATAAACTGGATATCGACCACCCTAGCCGTCATTACGATTACAACTAACGAGCGAAAAAACGTCAGAAGAACTTTTTAATCAGTTTTTAGCAAGTAATATTACTAATCCAACAGTCGTTTTAACGGTTTTTGTTGGCCTTAATATACTATGATAATTATATGAAGTCCACCAGGCATAAAAGGAAAAATTGGGAAAGCGATGGAAGAACACAGAAGTTGAAAAAGATGAAGTGAAACTTAAAACGATCATAGTCTAACATTATGTGAGACACATTAATAAACAGAGAGATAAAAGTAAAAAAGAACTCGGTACGAAATCCGAAATAACCATTACTCAGATAAATCGCTATATGAGGTTCGTGGTAGCTATCAATTAACCTACTTAAAGGCGGCAAGTAACAAATGCTTCGAGAAAGAGAGAAAAATTATAAATACGATAATGATGAAATGAAGAAAAAATAATATGCAAAACCGAGTAATCCGCAAAAGTAACTCTCACCGTTGAAAACAATCGTCGGGTCTAGGTCGACATTATCAATCAATCTGCTCGTAGTTAAAATGAGGCAAGAAGTAGTACTGGAGAAACGCCTTATACAACTATAAAATATGCAATATGATATCCACGTAAGGACTGAGGGGACAAATAGTATTGCCAGTATTATGAAAATGATATAAAATGATGCGTAAAGGAAACAATCGGAGAAGAACGAATAAAAAGAAGACTAAACAATATAAAAACTTACAGTAAGAAAATAATATGATCATAGCCATTAGCCATATCTAAGATAGTAAAACTTGACATATGGCCAAAACTTTTTACCCTAAACATTAGGGATACCGAATTCATTTAGGGTAGGTAATAGCGTAAATGTTAAAATATTTGTCGAAAGAGGAGTCACCGGCTGCAGGCGATTCTACATTCACGGAGGTAGTGAAAGAACGCACTACTGAAAATTTTGAAGTGTGCTTAGGAATATCCGGGAGATAAAAGTCAGATTTTGGTAGCTTACTAGGGATTTGAAAATTTCGAATTGGAATTTTTTTCTCAGACGGAATCCTGATGTAAGAACTATAGAAATAAAAATAAAGATAAAAGAGGGAATATAGATAACCGAATCGACTTTAATTGAACGTCACGTAGGTAATCTTTATCGTAGAAAAACAATCGATAAATTGTTCAGCTAAAATTTAACACGTTTTGTAGAACGCCTGATGGCAGAAACCGTCAAGACATCAGTGTAAAAAAAAAAAAAGTTCAAAGAAATAAACACGTAAAGGAACTTTTTAAAAAGAAATCGTAGGGCCTTTTCATTACATTGATATCGAAAATAACGAAACAGCAAAAAACGAAGAACGCTGTTAAGAAACGGCAATTAACTGTCATTTTGAAATTTCTTTAATCACGAAATTGAAATTTTTTATAAAACTTTGAGAGACAAACATGGGCAAAAATTGTACAATAAAAAAGTTTGTCTCTAATTAAAAACTGGACCGCAGTTTTAGTTTTCCCTGAGATGCTGATGGTAGAAAATCAAACTCCAAGTTCTGCAAAAGAAGACTTACTAATGGGAGATTTAAGAAACTGCCTCACATTATATTTTGAGGTTAAAGTTATGATGCTTATTCTAATTTTAATATCCCTTTCATTTAATTTAAGGATGGTTATAATAATTAGAAACATACATCGGCGATGAAGTTTTTTCGCACATTAAAGCAGCCATATTTTTTTTTGTCTGGAGCGCTAAAATTAATACGTTGCTTCTAGGCCTCCACAATATTCAACTGATAGATTTTGTTTTATTCATTTTATTGTTGACTAAGATCTAGAGTATTTCTGTCGGAAAGGGTTTTTATAGAAATGGTATGTTTGCTTTCGCCTTCATTTGTTACTGTTTTCCATTCAATTGATACCATTCAATAATTTTATTCGGCGCGGTTTATAGATTTTCAACTGACTTTTCTGGGCTCTCGTGTGCTATCGTGGTTGCCAAATCGTCATCAAAGGTTGTGCTATTAGTGCACCTTTTGAAATTTTAACAATTCTATTTTCACCGGAAAAAATAAATACATTAAGTGTAAAGAAAGTTGTAAAATTACTAACACATTATAAAGGGTGGTCCAGCCGGGTAAGATAGTCAAATCGACCCTTAAGTCATTGGGAAAAGTACAATTATATTCAGCATCAATGGAAACGCCGATTCTTAGATTTTCGGACTCCTACACCCTCATAAGGCTTTATAAGGCCCGATTATTTTATAATTTTCAGTGTTTTGGAAATATTTCGATCAACTTTTAAGCTAGGAAAAAAGTTTATTTTCAGATTGTAGGAAAGGATTCAAGCTCTACAAAAATGGTTTTATTCAAAAAAATTTTGGCGCGAAATTCAAATTTTTACGCTTTCGAAAAATTTTAAAGCTCGATTTTTCAAGAACAAAGAGGGACATGCTCATCCCTGAAAAAAAATATTTTATGTATTTTTTCTCTAAAAATAGGTATGAATTTTTTCAGATTTTTAAAAATGTCTTCTTCAACCTCTTCAAAGGAAAATGAAAACGCATATTTTTGGTTTTTTGGCCATATTCATAACACTCTGCGGTGAAGCGCACGTACGGAAACAAGTTTAGGCCTCTTGCTAGTTGAGAATAAAGTCAGAATTGGTATTTAGAGTATCAAGTAGAGGTTACCAAGAAAGACATAGAAGCTTGAATAAGGTCAAAAAGCCAGAAATATGCGGTTTTTATTTTTTTCGAGTATGTTCATACATACTTTTAGGGAAAAATACGTAAAATATTTTTTTTTAGAGATAAGTATGCCTCTTTCTGGTTTTTGAAAAATCGGGTTTTAAAAATTTTCAAACGTGTAAAAATTTGAATTTCGCGCCAAAATTTTTTTGAAAAAAAAACATTTTACAGGGTTTGAAATCCCCTCCTACAATTTGGGGGGGGGCATTTTCCCAGCTTGAAAATTGACCGAGATATTGCCAAAACACTGCAAATCATGAAATAATCGGGCTTCATAAAGCCCTATGAGAGTTTAGGAGTCCGAAAATCTAGGAATCGGCGTTTCCATTGATGCCGAAACTTTTCCAAATTGCTTAAGGATCGATTTGACTACCTTATCCGGCTAGAGACCCTTTGTATATTGAAGCAGTAGTCCAATTTATTTGATAACAGGCGGGTTTCGTTGCAATATAGATTAAAATTCATTTAAAATAAATTACGTCGTCAATAAGTTGGAACGCGCAATAAAAAATAAATTGTATTATACGAAAATCAAAAATATTTTCAATCAAACTTAAAAGTAGATGCCTTTTACGTATACAAAAGAAATATTCTAGATCGTAATTTAATATCCGTTTTAGAATTCCTATTTTGAGTGTTCCAAAGAGTTTATATTTTTTGTTGGCATAGTATACCTATACAAGATTTACACGCATATCTGCGTACATATTCTTTTGTGTACATACATACATATATGTATATATATAATACCTTTTCTTCTAACCACCACTTCAGATAGCTTTTTTTGTGTATATGTTTTTATTACTTTTAAATAACGTTTCGTTCCAAGTTAAACGTTATCCTCATAAAATACAAACGGGCTGTAATAAAATATCTAATCGTAAAAACCGTATAAAACTAGTCTATAATTTAATGAATTTTAAATCTATGTTTAATTTAATTTGTTTCTATTAAGGTTAACTGCGACCTTGTAAGATATTACTACTAATTTGTCTCGGGCATTTATCAATCAAATTTTGTCACGTTTTTCCATTATTCCAACTTATATTGTTTCAGCGAACTGTGTAATAATGGATGAAGTCGGCTATCTCTCATTATTTCATTGTTATTACTTACCTCCTACCGGTGAATTCTGTACTATCGCTTTTAACCAATTATATAATATCGCAAAAAAAATTATTTGGCGTACTTCAAATTTTTGATCATTTGATGACGTATTTACTAATGCTGATCTTTCGTTTTTATTATTGACAACGGTTGCACGAAATTATATTCGAATAGACTAGAAAAATAACTGTTTGAGACTATTTTAGGAGTGTACTTGTTATTTTATTTATTAATTAATTCGTTCGTCGAAAATCAGTCCAGTTTACTTCCTTTCATAAATACACTGAAACATGAAACATTTTTTCGTTAAAAATTATAAATAAATAAACCTGAGAAAGTCAACTATTCAGAATACTATATAGACCAAACAGCAAACAAACCGGTTAAGCATAGGTACAGATTAATCTTTAAAAACATTTTTCGGGCAAAGCCAATCTTCAGCTGGAAAAATAGAAATTACAACACGAACATAAAGCGAATAATAAAAATTTTAGAACGCGATCACAGAATCGAAATATGCCGCGCAGGAAAAGTAAAAAAAATCATGCTGAAAGTTAGTGGGAAGACTATACGATATTCATGATAGAAACATTTGAAAATATTTAGAAGAGCTTGGAAGAATTGTAAAAAAAAGTTTTGAAAAGTTTGAAAAAATTGTAAAAGGGTCATGTTTATTGAAAACAGGGGGAAACTAAGGAATACTAGTGATAAAAGCTGAGAAATTCATGAAAAGGCGTTATAAAAACATTAATAAAAATGAATAAAAATCAACCGTAACGAGATTATAAGGAAGAAAGAGATAGAAAGTGAGGGAGACATAAAAATTGCCATACGGGCATAGTTGAAAGTAATAATGTGACTTCTCATACCTGTTTTGCTAGACTAATAATTATTTGAAATAATGTTGTATATATTTATATTTTTCCAGCTAAAGATGGGGTTTCCCTGAAAACGTTTCTGAAGATAGATAGATATACGTCTATATATTGGTTTGTTTGCTATGCGGTATATACATACATTATTTCAAATAATTATTAGTCTAGCAAAACAGGTATGAGAAGTCACATTATTACTTTCAACTATGCCACATAAGCAAAATAATTTATTCGTAAATTAACTTATTTCTGTTTTCCGCACTTATTTATGTTTGATGATAATAGAGAACTGCGCTTGCATCGATTATATTTTGTAATTAATAGTGTTGTGTTTGTTCGTTTTTATGTAATAATGTATGCGTTTTAAAATTATCTCGCAGTCTACCAAGAAATCAGCGTTACTCAGTTCAGCGAAAAAAGAAAGACTAAAAGCGAACCCATCACGAGTCAGATTTGCTGATGGAGTGACCGTGAGTGGCACTGCGGTTAGTATTTCACCGATCCGTTACATATATTCATGTTTACGATGCGGTAGTAGACCTTCCACATTTATTTATATACGTATACGTAATTTATGTTTCAACAGTTTTATATATTAATATAAAAGTGACCACTAGCTTAACGTAAAACCGCCTAGTCTACTTCGCATAAAATTACGGTTCATTGAAGAAGAAAACAAATTTCTCCTAGAGACGAGCACCAGTGAAATGAAATACATGCATATATCATATAGATATGTATCTGTGTGTGTATCATATATAAATTCATATTCCACAGTTAGTCAAATTATATGTACTATTTCATTGTATTATTTTATTAAGAAAAAAAATTAGACAAGTAAATATTTATCATTTATTATTTTAATGAAGTCATCTAGACTGTTGCGGTAGAAGTTAAATTTTACTTTCTCTAATATAGTACTACGGTTTTAATATCTCGATTAAATAGTTCCATTTAATAACATAGCTGAGAAAGTAAATGTCTGTAGTTGCGTTAATTTTCGAAGGGCGTATATCTAAAAAATCACCGCTAGTTAAAAGAATAAAACAAAAAATTTATCAAAGAGTAGTTTAAACATTTCTTATAATTGGAAATATTACGGATTGCCGTCTGAGCAAAAACTGTTGTTTTTAGTATTAAGCAAATACCTTCGGTTATTGTCTTTGTATTACGTACAGTTCGAACCAAAACGATACATGGTGATTTCAGTGTGATACTGCCATGACTGAAATTTTCTTAAATTGCATAAACATTCAAAGAACAAAATATTAGCGTCCGACTGAAATTAAGATTTTGGCCGAAACGAAGTTTGCGACTTTCTGACCAACTAATATTTCGAATATTTAATTGGATGTTTGCTTTTTGAATATATGTATTTTTTTCTGCATATCTAATATTTAGTTTTAAATTTAATCAAACGGCAATTGAAGATAAATTCTAAAAAATAAATTAACTGCATAGAGAAATTATAAATGAACCACTTCAATAATTAAAATACTTTATTTTGTTTAATTTTAGCTATTTTCTATATATATATAATTATTAATAAATTTCCTGTCATTATCCTCGTAGCGAAAAAGAAACATATACAAAAGTTAGTTAATTACCAAACCAAACTATTTTCCCTTAATTTCTATCGTCTTATTTTTTAATTTAAAATGTTTGTATTCCTACTTGTGTAACAG
Source organism: Icerya purchasi (assembly GCA_039619475.1). NCBI lineage: Eukaryota > Metazoa > Arthropoda > Insecta > Hemiptera > Monophlebidae > Icerya > Icerya purchasi. The sequence goes on along the minus strand of CM077115.1, from coordinate 391,410,978 downwards.
TGTAATAGCACGATGTCTTTTACTGTACCATTATAATTTCGTTTTTAACCGTAATTAGGTATCAACACCATTTAGCGGAGGTGAGGGTGGAGTGCCGTTGATGCCGAATATATTAAAAGTGTATTTGGAGAATGGTCAAACGAAGTCGTTCAAGTACGATAATAGTACAAAGGTGAAAGACGTTATTTTGTCGCTGAAAAATAAACTGTGCATCCAAGCGATTAACCATTTTGCTCTAGTCCTGGAGCAAGTTAAGGGTCTGAGACGTAATAAACTGACTCTGCTTAATCCAGATCACACAATCGCCAGGGTAAGCACGTTTTTTTCTTACTAAATAAGTATAGTTAAGAAAATTATCTACAAATTTCGTAGTATTAAAAAAATATTATACATATATATATATATATATGTGACGATCGCTGAGAAAAGGTACACATAGTGTGTGTACAATATGCGGTTTTGACTTAATTTCGGACACTTGAAAAGGCACGCTCTTTAACGTGAAGTAGGTCAAACACAGGTGAAAACAAACCCTTTTTTCCTGTTCTAAATCGTAATTGTATAATTAAAAATTACCACCTTAAAGTAGTGTATTACACTGCGAAACTTTAAACGCGTTTTTCTCGGTTAATTACTTTTTCTGATGACACACAATGTACCTTTTCTCAGCGATCGTCACGTATGTGCATTGTGTGTGGACGCCTGTGCGTGCCAGTTCCTATAAGGATGGATAACCAATCCTAATGGAATGAACAGAAAACAAATGCGCAATTACGGATTCACCACGGTCTAATGAAAGTGCCCCATATCTTTAGATCGAGTAGTACTTAGGAGGCGGTGGTAGAAGAAGAACCAAACAATGTCAGTCAACGGCGACATTTTCAGCTCTAATTAGAATAGTCTCCTACCCCCTTCATGGAAGTCAACGGGACACCGACATAATTTTTCTTTTTTCTTTTTATTTTCCCGTTCCTTAGTTTCTATGACAAACGCAGTTAATATAATAGCCTCAAATCTAGGTGAATCCACCCTGCCATTTCACCTAACGAACTGATAAAACAAAGCGTCAACTAGAAATTCAAAAACTCGAACGTAGATATTATGAGGGTTTGCGAGACACGATGAAATAACATATAGGTAAAATATAGCTTAATGATTAAAACAACAACTTCCCATATACATATGTTCCAGTAAGGGCACACATACAAACGTAAAGATGATTTTAAGTAAAAAAAGCGGTCAAATTCAAAGATAATTATACTGTTCGGGACTCGAATGGATGTCAACACGGCAATCATACTAGTTTATACATCAAAAAAGTAAAATATTTTTATAACGAGTTAGAAGTAAGCAGTAGCGTTTGTCATCGAATATTAAAATCCAAAAATGTGAGCAACGTGGAAATGCACGTATAGTAAAATATTATTATATGGGCAGCAAAAATAGGAGGGGAAAGGTTATTAGGATTTGTCGGGTCGCTTAAATTTCAACATATAATACAACATTAAACATCGTGAAAGAAAATTATACACCTGAATAAATTTCAAATGGCAGAACTGGAGAAATCGAATTATTAAATATATCAATAATGGATTGAACGATGTCGTTAAAAATTGACGTACAAATGAAAACTAGAAAAATGTTCGCAGCCTTGCATAAAATTACGTGGAAAAAAATAAAATACACGAAGTGCTAGAATAATGAAAATGTCAAATGTAGCGCGGTGAACAAAAATGTAACTCCCGGATGAAACGCAGAGCTGTGAACAAACGGTAAGAATGTAAATAAATGTAGGGGAAAAAAAAAACACACGTTACTACAGTGGTCTACATTATAATTAAGGCAGATAAACAAAACAAAAAAACGCGGGGGATAACACCGAACATTTTGGCCACGACGGATAACAGTCTGAACGTATACATACGAACAAAGAATGAAAATTAATAGGAAGACAATCACGAAAAAATACTCTTCTCTTCCATTTTATTTCTGGGTGTAATAACTACGGCCATTAACCCAGCGCAAATGAAATTTTGAAAGTGCCAATGTGCCACAGCGCAAATCGAACCAGGTCCTAATCAAGCGAAACATAATTACCTAATCAACTAAGCCGCGGTAGCTGGCTAAAAAAAGAAAAAAAAAACATTTGAGAAAATTAGGAAGATTATGAAAACACGTGTGAAAAAAGTATGGAACAGTGATGATAACAAACCGAGACAGAAGATACTACATAAATATAGAAAAAAGTGGAGCATAATCGGATTACATGCCCGATTTATGTAAACAATAATAGACTCTCGCTAAAATAATATCGAAACAAAACAAACTTCCGCAAACCTAGAATTGTATGAATTAGAACGTGCTTTTAACAAGGTAAAGGATGACAGAATATCAGTAGATGTTATTAACACCTGAATGAAAGAAACCACTGTCTAAAAACTAAACGAACGGACGACTTTACGTAGATAAATTTCCTTACAATAGGGGAAGAGGTCGCAAACTTGCAGAGAATACAGAACAATTGCTCTAACGAACCGACGATTGAAATTTTCTTTTATCGACCAGGAGAATTTAAGTAAAGGCAGTTTACAAAATGAAACACATATAAATACTTTATGAAATAATAATGATATATTTACAAAATTAATGATAACGCGTTTCGAAGCGATAGCTTCGTGATCACAGCATATAATGCTTAAACTTTCAACAATAATTACGCATTCGTTTCTATGATACCACAAATTTATTTACAAACACTCCTATTAATGAAACATTACATATTATCAAGGAAAACAATTTTTAATATAGCAAAAAATACTCCATATACATCTCAGTGTTAATTGATACTTTAAAAATGATTTATTTCCGAAATCTTACTTCAATATTATGAAGATAATGTAATTAAGGGCGTCGCCAGCCGATGAGCCAAGGAGGAGGGGGCAAGATGATAGAAAGATAATATGAGTTATAGGAAAAATAAAATGTACAAGTTGTAAAGGCTTAATATTTCATTAAACAAGAATAAAATCTTAATTAAAACATAATTTTCGTGTGTTTCTGGCAAATTGTTCTACTACTTTATTATAAAAGTCTTCCAAATTGTCCATCATTACGCGCCTATGAATACTTATTATGGCCAGTTGATTAAAAAGATTCAAGGCTCCACGGAGAGGTAGCTGCCCCCTGCCCCCTGCCCCCTGCCACCGATGGCGATGCCTATGAATATAATATCTAAAAATTTACATAAGTATAATATTATCTTTTACGACAAAAATAAATTTTAACACTTATTAACAATTATATATATATATATATATATATATATATATATATATATATATAATTGTTAATAAGTGTTAAAATTTATTTTTGTTATAACTATATTTTTAACAATGAGTTTAAATAATAAATACAGTGATTATCTTTTACACCAGATTCGTTGATGATATTCTCTGTATCTTCCAACACAATAATAATTCAACTATCCATAACGATCTTTTAAATTTTCTTAAATCAATCGATAAATAATTACAATATACAATAGAAATCGGTTATAAAAAAATCAATTATTTAGACTCTACATTAACAATAGAAAAGAACACTTTTTTAATATATACGATAAAGAGACTACAACTGATACCACAATTAATTACTTATCCAATCACCCGATTAAACACAAGTATTCTCACCTTTTCTAGCTCAGTTATTTAGATTACACACAACACTCCATTCAACTACAAACAAAAAATGAATAAAGTAAACAAAATAAAGATAATAGCAAGAAATAATAATTATAACCCCAACTTAATTGATATTATATACAATGGATATTTTAAAAAATTTAAACAAAAGAAAAAACTTACTTATAATCATAATAATAACGATAAGTGGATAAAATTTACATATACAAATCATAAAACATATAAAATTACCAATATCTTAAAAACTGAATTTAGAATATCATTTGCAATCAATCGGAGGAGTATTTTGTAGCATCACTCCATTCTTTTCTTAACATATATAATAAATTAACAAATATTAATAATATAAATAATAACCACAATAATAACAACAAATCACCCTGTCAAGAAAGTATCGGGAATTGTCAATTTAAATCTCCCGGGTAATAGCTAGGCAGATAATTTTTTTTTTCCAGGTTGGTACAACTGTTTTGTATTATGATGCCTATTTTTAGCGCGATCTGTCAACCAGTGTGTTTACAGCAGCTGTTAAAATCAGTCGACCTTGAAGTGTTTTGTCGAAGTTTTACAATGAGTGAAAATATTGAACAACGTACTTGTGTTAAATTCTGTGTTTCGAACGAAATTTCTTGTGCCGATACACTGAAAATGTTACAGAAGGCTTTTGGTGAATCTGCTTTATCAAAAACGCGGGTTTACGAGTGGTACAGAGCGTTCAAGGATGGTCGGGAAACGGTCGAAGACATGCCTCGCTCTGGACGGCCTTCAACGAGTGTGACCGATGATAACGTCGATAAAATCAAGGAAATCGTTGCTGAAAATTGTCATGTGAGCTTGAGAGAGATGGCTCATGGATTGGGCATGTCACACGAGAGCGTACGTACGATTGTGCACGAAAAATTGGGTATGCAACGCGTTGCGGCTCGGCTTGTTCCGAAAGACCTGAATTTCTTTCAAAAAAAGTACCGAGAACAGGTAGCTGCAGACATGCTGGATCGAGCCAATTTGGATCCTACCTTCTTGGAAAAGATAATTACTGGTGACGAGACATGGGTGTACGAGTACGACACGCTTACGAACCAGCAATCGTCCGAATGGCGGCCAATTGGCGCGCCAAAGCCGAAAAAACCTCGCCAAAGCCGATCGAAAGTGAAGATCATGTTGATTGTTTTCTTCGATATTCGAGGCGTGGTACACTATGAATATGTGCCAGCCGGACAGACAGTCACCAAAGAGTTTTACTTAAGTGTTTTGAGACGTTTGAGAGAGGCTATCCGTCGTAAACGTAACGATTTGTGGGTCGACAATTCTTGGATTCTCCATCACGATAATGCGCCGTCTCACAAAGCCATAATTGTGAATGAGTTTTTGGCCAAACACTCGGTAAATATCATCGAACAACCGCCGTATTCACCAGATTTAGCACCCTGCGACTTCTTCCTATTCTCAAAACTCAAATTTCCGCTACGGGGAATGCGCTTCGAATCGATTGATGACATCAAGACGAATGCGACGCGAGAGCTAAAGGCCATCCCGGAAACAGCCTATCAGAAGTGCTTTGCCGAGTGGAAAAAGCGTTGGCATATGTGCATCGCTTCGAATGGATGTTATTTTGAAGGTGACAAAATAAATTTGGATGAAAATTAAAAATTGTTCGTTTTATTTAACAATTCCCGATACTTTCTTGACAGAGTACAACCGTTCTGGTATTCATCAAATCGTATGTAACGCATGCAATAAAATATATATATTGGACAAAGACATAGAAAGGGCTAGCCAGATAAGGGGGTCAAAAGTGCCTCCAAGCTGATAGCTGCAAGCCATCTCTCATCTTGTAAAGCATAAAACAATAGTTAATCCTGAAAGTTTCAAACTACGAGACCCACATAGAGGTCCGCTGTAGACCCCATTTTGTGAATTACGGGGTTTTCACGGTATCTCAGCCGTTTTTTAACAGATTTAAAAAATTCTTTTTGAAGGTTGAAGAGAACTAAAAGTTCTATATGTACAAACTTTTTCCGAATTTTTAGCGCCAAATTCAAATTCTTAAAGACGTTTAAAATTTTCAAAAAATCGTAAAAAAAAATTTTTGGTGGTATCACGAAAAAAATATACGTTTTGTAACATAATATTTTCAATTATTAGGAATTTTTTCAGAATTTTTGAGTTGGTGAAACATAGTTGAAAAAGTTAAAAACCTGTTTATTGTGCTATTTTTTACTATTAATTTAATATGCTTACGTTCTAGGTATAAACTAATGTTTTTGTCGAACTCTACGAAAAAAAAAAAAAGGTTGAAAACATGTATTGCTATTGCGAAACAAGTAGTTTTTTTTTTTTCAAAAACAAGTCAAAAATTCCAAATTAATAAAAATCAAAAAATCGCGAAAATGAAAAAAATTTTTTTTGTTTTTAATATATTTTTCCAGTAGAATTAAAAAAAAAAAAAAAAATCGTTTATCTCTAAAAACGTAATTTTATCGACATAGTTTTTTATTTAAATTTACGTACTATGCGCAGCAACTATTGGCTAGAGGCACGGATAACGACCATGTACACCAAAAAGTTTGTTTTCTAGGTGAGTTTATTTATGGATCATCTTAAACTGAATAAACGCATTACAAAAAACTTGAATGGTCTACTCGGTAAATCTACCTTTCCAGCCCTGCTGGTTTAAGCACAGTCTGTTTTTCCGCATCCGTTCTATTTCGTTTTAAGCTTTTTCAATGTTTTTTCCCTTTCCCTATCCGGGTTATATTTAGTTTTCTAATGCCAATCGTATTTCCTTTAAGTGCTTTTTTATTTCTATTAAATACTTCCTTTTTTTATGGTTACTTTTTAATCCTTGATTTATATATTTTTCACAGAACCTACTTTGTTTTTTCACTTCCTTTTTCGTTTGTTGCATTTATAATCTCTTCGATTACTAATATGCTGGAGTATAATTTTTTTTTTTTTGATTACTGTGATACTCTGAGTAAAATCTCTGTGTGAAGCAAAAGATAAAAAAAAAAAAAAAAAATTAAACTATAGAACTCATTATAAAATGTTTGAAAGTGCGAAGAGTTTTAGAAAAAGAATGAAATTCACTAAAAAGCTATATTGAAAACAATTATCACAATTATTTATATATATATAATTTGTAGGATGAAGAAAATGTCAATCGTTTTTATAAAATAAGAAATAAAATCTTTTATTTTTCTGAAATACCTTAGCCTAAATTGTTTCATAAAAATACCAAGACTTTTAGGTTTTTTTAAACAAAAAAGAAAAAATAGAGTGGAATCTTTACGCGCGGTTGAAATAAAACTTACGCGTAATAGCACACGTGTTATGATTAAAAATAAATAAACGTCTTTATATTTGATCGCTATATACATACATTAATAATATTTTTACACTCCATACAGTACATATTTACATTTAATTATGTTAAACATTATAAAAGTTAAAGTAGGAAACTCAAATTCTGCCTTGCACATTTTCGAAAATTTTTCGAAAAAAATGCATCAGTCGTGAAATCATATCTTGTTGTTAATTGAGTTATTCACTGTTTAATTAAATTTCTCATTTGAATTATGGAAAATGTGAAAACATTCAAATATCGGGGCACAGTCGCATCAAATGATAGAAAATCTATGATAACGAAATGGAAACAAGAATGAAAATGGGAAAGTAACGAATCGCTATAAGGAAAATGAAGCTTATATAAAAAAGAAAAATTATAGGAACAATACGTTTGGACAATATTTAATTACAAAAGCACGGATAGTAAATGAAGAATGTAGAAAGATACACTGGCACCGTTGACGCCTTTAAAATACGGGCGTGCAGAAAATTGTTAATACTTCGGGTAAAAAAAAAAAAAAGGATCCCCAACAAGGAAATTTTAAGGAAGTCCAGAATACGTAGAACTGATGACAAATATGAAGTGCAGTTATAAACGGAAAAAGTCTGTTGTTATAAAATACCAACAAAACGAACCTTCGTAACGGTGATGCAAGGAAAAATAAAAGGGAATTGCTGGAATGATAAGTTCAAATTTTTGATGATGATACAATAGAACAAATAATCAATGTTACAAGAAGACGTCGGGTATAGTAGCTGATTTGTCAAGAAGAACATCCTCTTGAATAGAAGAAACAACTCTATAATAATAATGATGAACGATGACATATATGTGTATATCTCTGATACTACATTATTGTTGTATCGAATGCTCGGAAACTGAATGACAGTTTTCGTTTGAGGTTGAAATTCTTAAGTTGTTGCTCGTCGTCTGTTTGCACAAGTAATAAGTTTAGTGATACATGCGCAGTATGATAAAGCTAAACTGTTTTTTTTTTATTCCAGCAGATTTGTTGTTACATTTATGTATAGTTTTTGATATTATGATACGATAACGATGTGTTTTCTAATAAATATCAATGTCAAAAATAAAATTTGAAAAATCTTTTAAATAATATTTAACGTATTTTTACTAAACGTTTTTTTTTTTGTTTTTTTTATTTTTATTTTTATTACATAAAGCAAGATAATATGAACAACTTTAAAATACCTTATTTCGTGAAAGACTGGGAGGAGAATAATGTTTTAGTACGATTGGACCAAGCTGTATGAATAACATAAGTAGTAAGGATCATAGACATACAGGGAAAGAACGAGATATAAGAAAGAAAATAAAAGGGAAGCACCTGGTGAGAAGGGAGGAATAGTCAAAAATAATCAGCCGTCCAGAAGGGCGGAGAAGAACAAAAAGATACGAAAACCAGGCACAAAAGCAACATGCTACAATAGCTGGTAAAAAATGAAGACAATAAGAAAGCAAAAGAATAGGGAAAATTCGAGGGACCAATGTTTGAAAGGAAGATGAGGTTGCACAGACACGCATAAAGAATTACTATTAGAAAAGGAGCATAAACATCCGATCACAATTTGGTGTAAACTTTTTTAAAGAAGGATAAGAAATTTGAATAAAATTTGTTTTTTGAATAAGAGGAAGCAGCAGCAATCCGAACCACAGGATCGGTTAGCTCATTTAGGATCCCCTGAAAATCAGTGAGAATAAAATATGACCAATGAATTAAAAAGCGCACACGAAGATAGATGGAACATCACAGAAACGAGTAGGAAATAAAGAGCCTGAAACTTATGGAATCAAGAGTAAGTAACGGGAATTAGAAGAAATATAAATAACGAACACCACTAAGGGAGAGATTATCATTTATTAATTTGTAAAGGTTGAACAAGAGGGGAAAAAGACCAAAGGATTCTGCAAAGAGTTAAAAGAAGGAAGGAAAGCAAGCACCGATATCACCAAGTCCTTTTATAGTACCATCATTATAACTGGTCACATGTGAAGTGGAAATAAGGAATTGATAATATGGTGGAATTTCTGTTTCGTTGTAGTCAGAGAAGAGGTTTCGGTAAGGGAAGAAAAAAGTATATATGTAGATTAATCATAAAATCCGTGTAGAATAAAAACAACGCGAAATATAAAGGCTGATGAAATGGGAATTTTCCAAAACGCCAGTTGCTGGAAGTGAAAATATAAAATCGAACATATTTCAGAGACGAAGCGAATCAAGCAAAGAATCGATGACCTATGTTTTCGCCTCCGAATTGTAAGAACAGGAGAAACTTTCAAGACATAAAAGGCGAAGATCACACTTTCGATTTACCTGCAATTTGGAAAAAAGAGATTTCGGGAAAAAAACAAAAAAATAGTAATCGGATTTGGAAAGAAACGGAAATGTAAGGACTGGTATCCCCTTTTGAAAGATGATAGGTCTTTTAATAGGTTTAGGCTCCTAATGGTAGGGGGGGGGGTACTTAACATGTCCGGAAAAGGATGGACGATCACTGAGGAGCACATTTAGAAGGCGTATACAAGCAGCACAAGGAATGGACATACATATATTGCTTAACGATAGATTAACTCTGCCGGCTAAATTTTTTGATCATAATTTTAAAAAGTTTCAATCTTTAATATTTACTTCATTTTTATTAGCTACACACCATGTACATTTCCCTAAAGGCGCGAGACTACAGTGGTTAAATTCCACTATAGAGTCTGGCAACTTTGGGGTATGGAAGAAGTTTGAGGTTTCGACTGTAGCTACCGGGGAGTGTGGATTCAAAAGTTTCCTTTGAAATATGTGAATTTCTTTGATTGTGAAACTTTGCCCATTTGATAATTGCATGATTGATTGATAATGGAACATTGCAGATATATCCGTTGCGGTTGTTTGTTTAAGATGTAGCCGTGTGTTAAGGCGGAGTGGTCTGTTCTTAAGCGGAAAAGTATTACTTCGCCTTATCTGGGTTCTTCAATTAAAATTTTCTATAGAACGACTGTTTTTTAAATTGACTTTAGTTTATTTGTGCCTGGGAGGAAATCCCGAATTTGTTGAAAAGCTTTTTATACAAACGATTCCCTCGACCTTTTTTAGTTCGGCTATTGCGATTGGAACGTTCGGTATTGGGGGAACGGATGTTGTTTTCTTTTACGAAGCTTATTGATAGATATGAAGGCGGCTAGCGAATCTCTTAGTATCAGAATCTAGTTGAATGTGAAATCTGTGCCATAGTCGCATAGTTTTGAAAGCATGGAATTCGATTCAGAGCAATAAGAATTAAGGTAGTAGTGAAAACGGAATCACTTTGTTTTGGTGGCTGGTTGCAGCATTGTCTGGTGTTTTAGAATCATTTGTATATTTTCTGACGAAGTTTGGATATTTACTTAAGAATTCACTGTAGATTTGAGCATGAGTAACGGAATTAAGTTGGAATTTGCCAGAGTCCACGAAAGATAGATCTAAATTTGGAGTGAACTGTAGTCACAGTGGATTGAGGTTGGAAGGAAAATTTAGCGGACTGGTATTTTTTAAAACAATTGATTTAAGATGATTATTACTGTGAGAGAGAGAGAAAGAATTGAAGGAGATCGTGAAATGAAGAGTAAAGTTGGAGTTGGCAAAAACGTTGAGAATAGCGTTTGTAGAGATAAGATGTCTTCGAATATTTAGAAGGTTCTAAGGATTCGCCTACAGAAGACTGTCGCTTGATATGACACGAAAAGCCTCTAAAATTAATTTCAGATATGTTCTATAGATTGTTTTCAGAGTGTTGAGATGTGTTTGGATGGAAAAATCTTAAAGAGATGCGTTCTAATCAATTATTGGACGAATAGCGAACTAATAAAGTTTCAGAAATTGCAGCCGTATGTGAGCCAATTTTCTTAACAGGTTAATTTTTCTAGAAGATTTTACTTTGAGATTTAAGAGCTGTGGAGTCCAGGATGGCGTGTTCTCAAACATTACAACTAGTATCTGACTTTGTCCGAAACTTGGTATATTGTCAAACTGACGTTTAGATTTTTGGGGCATTTTTGTGTAGTGGCTGCAAAAGTGAGTTGCAGTAGATTTTGCTTGTGATATTTTTTTAGTCTGTTTCGTCGAATCCGTGCTTGTGCTAACTGCTTGTTGAAGGAAAATTTCTCCAAATTTGGGATTTTTACAATTGATAAATATGCAAAAGTCATCTGCGAAGAGAGTTATGAGAATGAGAGAAAGGAACTGATTTCGCTAAATCGTCCAAGCTTACTATGAAAAGCGTAGGGTTGAATATTTAGAAATATATGCGCGTCTGAAAAGGAATTGACGATCTGGTCTGCGATTCCCTTTTAAAAAGAAAGTTGGATATGAAGTTTAGCATGGTTCCCTTTAATATTCCATTCTTTCAGAGAGGAGAGAAATTTACATCTAATACTGTTATACCCAGTTTAACATACGGCAATCAAACCTCCGGTGTTTGACTTCAAAAATTATTAATAAAACAAAGGTGACACTCGAACGTTCTATATTAAATATTAAGAAAAACAATAAATTTCCACTAAACTGATAAAACAAGAACTAAAAAATAATATAGACGCAATCAGATATATATATATATATATATTTTTTTTTAACCCCCCTTTGGGCATGTCAACAAAGGATCTTCGCGAAGAAACGAAACAAGAGAGAAGTATCAGTTAAGTGTAGAGTCGTTGTCAAATATTGATAAGATAAAAGAACTGAGGATAGGAACAACTGAGATCGACGGAAACGATAAGATATATGAGAAGCGCAATAAGGAGTAGGGAGTTTGAGTGACAGCAGATTGGAATACAAAGAGGCGCGTTCGTTCACGAGGGATGGACATTCAAAGAGGATATGGTCAGGATCACAGACGGCTTCGTCGTCAGGATGAAGAGGGCAATAAGGGGAAAGAGCGAGATGAAAACGAAAACGTGAGGAAGGAAGAAGAGTATGATTCAGACGTAAACGGATAATAGGGACAATAACGGAGCGGCGAAGCGAAGGAAAATCGTAAAACCAAGACCGCGTAGGAAGATTAGGTTGGATGGAAAAATAAAATGAAGAAAAGTAAAAATCTGACCAAAATCTAACATGAAACTTTTTACACAATGGGAGTGAATTAGAAGCGGGAATTTTAGAGAAAAAAAAAGGCGAGAGGATACAGCAATCTGAGCCAAGGAATCTGCCATTTCGTTACCCTCTATCCCCATATAACTGGAGACCCAGAGCATTTCAATGCGGATAGCGTGAAATGAGAAGAGAGAGCGAATACGGAGGATAAAAAGGTCAGAGGAGTGAGAGGAAGTGGGCTTGGGCCGGTTACGTAGCAAGAATGAAGGATGACAGCCGGACATATAGGATCACTTTCTGGTTTATCGCATATTATAAAAGAAGAAAGAGGTGTCAGCTGACAAGGTGGAGGGATGATTTTAGCAATTTTTTATTTTAAAAAAATGTTCAAAGAGTGTTGCTATAGACAGGATCGAATGGGAAAGCTTACAGGAAACCTTTTTTTACCATGGGACAAGAAAATTTAAGATTTAGCTTTTTTGTGTGTTTTTTTTCTCTTTATTTTATATTAATCATTTTGTTTTATAGTTCAAGAATTTCCTTAATAAAAGTTTCTGTACTTATTTTATTTATTATTGTGTCGAATGTTTTTCTAATGTTGAAGAGGATTGCTGGTGGGTGACTTTTATCGTGATATGCTTCGTTTATATTGCTGTTTACATAGATCCAGCCGGTGATAGGTTGATCAACTTAAAGCCACATTGAGTGGAAGAGAGATTTCGTGTTCTGCGAGCCATGTAAGATTTTCGTTTACTATCCGTTCGAGAATTTTTCAGAGATTAGATGTTAATCGGTCTGTAGCTATCGATCTGAAAAAATGATTTTTATCCGACTTAAAAGGAGAAGAATTTAAGTTGCAGATAGTACTAAAGATCTTTAGTAGAAAATGATTTATGTTGTCGAGAGCATTTCGGAGAAATTAAACACGAATATGGCGTGTGGTTCCGAGGTTGAAATTTTTCAGGAGTTGATAGCGTCTTTGAGCTTGCGCAGAGTGGATATCTTTATTGAAATCTAGGTTGGGTAATTTGTCAGATAATGTCGTTGTTAGAGTCGTTTGAACTGATGATGTTCGCGATATTGCTAAGATGAGCTGTGAATGCATTTGCTATGTCTATAGGGTTAGTATTGATTTCACTGTTGATGAAAACGTTGTTGGGAAGGAACCGCATTTTTTTTGATTTTATTTTTTGGATTGCTGACCAGAGAAACACTGGAGTTATATTAGATACGCATTTCTTCACGAATTTTTTTTTTGCTTGCTTAATGATGTGTTAAGCGATGGCTCTCAGTTTTCAATAAGTAAGTTGAAGTGAGTTACGAAACTTTTTTAAAAAGCTTTTTGAGTATTCGTGAAAAATAAGATTTAAAATGCTTTATTTGTTTTTAGTTTGTATAATTTTCAGTAAGAGGAGCCAACTATTTGACTAAGCAATTGATCTTATTCCGATCACTGTTACTTAGAGCGTTTACTATCTGCTTCGTCAGGTTAAGTAGATTTTCTGTTAGCTTCTAGAAAAGTAGTCAGTTGATTGTATTTTATTCCATCGCCTTCCTGAAATACGATTTCCAAGCCTTTTAATGTGACAACGAGTGGTGCCGATCGGTCTTTCTTTTTTTTTTTTCTGGTTGATTTTCGGTGTTATTTTGGTTAATTTTTTTTAGCTATTCATGCTCAAAGTTGAGGGGATGTTGTAGAAGGCTCTAGCGTGCCCGTTGATTTGTTGCAATTTAGGTTGCTTGGTTTGAGGGATCTTGCTCGTGTATAATTTCGGTTGTTTTTGGCGCGTTGCCTTTGATAGTGAGCGAGGGGTTTAATGCTCCATGGTACTGTTGTCGTTATTGACATCGGTTATCACATTTTCTTCGTCGTATGATGTCTTTCAAAGTCGCTCTAGTGTGATTTTCTGTGTTTTTTGTTCTGGAGATTTGTGTTGGTGTACTATTGCACTTCGAAGAAACATGCTCGGGTGTTTTGTAAATAAGACAGCGGTAATTTCATCTAATGTCAAAAAGATTCGATAAAATTTATCATCGATGTTTATTTGATTGGTACGTAAAATGTTTTTTATATCTTTGTGTACGTATACTTGTCGATGAAAACTGTAGACGTTGTAACCTTTGTCTTCTTCATCCATTGATAGCTTTAGCATTTCTATGTAGGAGTTCGTTTTTATATCGAAAAAGTCTAGAGCCTCTTTTATAGGCACTCATTTGATGTATCGGGGAATACTTGTGATAAAATAAGTCTCTCAGAGGTTTGAAGCATTTTGTGCAACTTTAGAGAACATTTTCGTTGACAACGATTTCACTGTAGTTGGCTATGTCACTCGGTCGTCCAATAAAACGATGCAAGCCCGTTCTCTAGGTATTTTGCAGCGCGTGTTATCTTGTCGGGTCCGAACAAAAAGAAAAGAAAAATAAAAAATAGCTGATAAGAACGATTATATCACTCAATGAAAGAATGCACGAACATATACGTCTTTACTGGACCGATTCAGCACTTGATTTCTCCACTTAATTTTACTTTTGCACACAAGGAAGTTTCTCGATTTTAAAAAGATTCAAAACCTATATTACAAATCGGGTCCAGAATAAGACATACTCGTAGGACTTGCTCGAAGTACTAACATCGTATGAACGCTTTTTCCGGGGGGGGGAAAAAAAAAAAAGTGAATTTCCGGATATAGTTATTCTTCTTTAAAATATCTGTCGCATTTTCTTATTTTCCGTTATACACGTGAAAAAGTAAATGAAATAAATGTATAAAACAATTTATAGCTACTAATTTCAATATGATCGATCTACTTTAAAACATGCATGTTCAGACTTTGGCATGTTTCGCAATTAAAGTCTGTGCTAAAAGTCGCTGTTTATTTATTTATATGGAAAAATGATTGTCGTTGTTTCTTTATTACAGATAGCATCCCGTCCTGGAGCTCACAATTTACGATGCTTGTTTAGGGTAGCTTTCGTACCTAAAGACGCTTGCATATTAGCTCAAGAAGATTTAACCGCTTTCGAATATTTGTACATGCAGGTAATTTTTAGCCCGTTTTAATTTAAACAAACTACGGAAACTATAATGGTACAAGTTAAAATAATTCCAAAGGTGTCGCGTTACATTAACTGTCGTAGTTTCTAGCGCACAGCATGTATCGTAGACCGCGATCAGCAACCGTGACGTGTGAGACGGTTCAATTACTATTCCAGTGAACTTATCTATAACGCCGAAGGTGTTATATAACGAACGTTTCCCGTCGATGATATTATCAGAACCGAAAAAGACGCAGCAGTTGAATTCTGCGATTCGAAACTAACGCGTACCACGCGAGAAACATCCGAGTTAGTCAAGAATCCCGTTTCAATCTGATAACTGCTATAATGTCATTTCTAGCCGAGCTCCTTCTCGAAATTACCCTTTGTTCGAAAATAATATCAAAAACCGATGATTACATTCTCTCGCTGCAACAGATAGAGATGTCTACGAAGTTAAGCAGTTTCCGTTTCAATTTTATGTCTGAGACTTTCGCATTCACGTTCAGTGTAATCCTCTCTATACTTTACGAGTAAGCAAATGAAACAATGTTCGGCTAAATTCATTGTGTTTTCCGAAATTGGAAATTTTTCTAGCCGTCTTTTGACATTATTTAGTTCAATAGGCGGCGTTTTATCTATATCGATCTAACCGGAGCTAATTTACCAGCGCTAAATGAAAAACTTACGAGTTTGTTCGAATCAACAGTCGATTGATTAATATTGAAATACCGTTTAAATGTAACACGAAATACCGAAATTGAAGAGACAAAAATATTAAGCCATCTCTCAGTCGAGTCCAAAGAAAAAGTCTTTATATGAATCGGTTGCGGATAGTTTCGTCTGTTGTTTTTATTTTTTCTTTACACGATGAATTCACGATTAATCATGTGAAAAAAGTACAAACTTACGCGATCCGTGAGTTTTTAAAAGTACGATAATTTTTTAATTTTTAATTTTATTCCCAATATTTGCTCCGACGTTTGAACGAAACTAATGAATGAAAAATGATGGCATTTCATGAATCAAAGAATATACTTATTACTTTTACTTGACGCAGTGGATGCGTCTTGTGGAAGATTCAACTAGTGACCTTAATCGTTCCTTTAACTAAACAGGAAACAATTTTCTGACTGTATAGTTTTAGGCAATCGTTTATTTTCTTACTCCATCGTTCACACCATATAGTAACCGGAGTTTTAAACATTGGCATAAATGTCACATTACAGGCCCCGACAATTGAAATGGACTTTTTTTTTTTAATTTCTAACTTTTCGTACGCGTTCAAAACATGACTACAACTCTGAGATTTATTTTTCTTTGGCGGCGGTGATGGTTAGGTTGGTTTAGGTTGGGAAGCTAGAAATCTGACCAATAAGGCGTGAAAGTCTGAAGAAATAGGTTCCCGTTGTAAAGCTTAATTGTAAACTGATAAGAAAATAAAAAAAAAAAATAATAATTTACGATTTTAATGATTCGTCAAAAATATAATAATAATATCACCTTTAATTTCAAGACCCGCTGGGTGCGCTCAACTAGACCTTGGCTATTTCTTCCGTTTTTTTCGCTCGTTATAAATTCGTTGTTACAACAATTTTCGAGCACACTAATTTCCGAAATGATAAAATTTCGAATTAAAGGGGTATTCTAGTCTAGAGGCACGAATTTAGGAGGTTTTTTCAAGCTCAATAAAAAAAAAAAAAAAAACAAAAAAAAACAATAAATATTTTCACTATCCATTTTTTTACCATTTATTTATTCATGTTTTAAGAATCCACAAAAAATTATCAAAAAAAAAAAAATTCAAAGTTCACAAAGTTACAGGCTGATGAAGTGGAGGGGTAAAAAAAAAGGGCGTGTCCTGGTTGACACGATTCCAACCTTAAAGTCATTTGAAACAAAAAAAAAAAAAAAAAAAAAATTCTTAATCACTAAGAATGCGGTTATAGCCCCTACCTCAGAGAAGAAAGAAAAAAATGTTCTCGTAAAATTGCGACTGTTTCAAAAAAAAAAAGTCGATTTTTTACCTGTTTTTTGACTTTTTCGAATTTTTTAAAAATAGTAAAAATCAAAATTTTGCCTTTATTCTAGTAGGGGCTATAGAGGGATATATAAAGAAGATCCATACCCAATTTCAAGTAAATCGATTTATTAGAATTTGAGATATCATGTCAACCGTGTTGAAAAAAGTAGTTTCGAGAAAAACGCGTTTCAAGTTTTGAAAGATTCACAAGTAAAGTTTCAGTCTAATTCATAGAATGTGATACGTTATACTTAAATTTTTTTAATCGGCGATTCCTGCTTCATACAATGGACCTTCTTCTACTTCAAATTGTACACATTTTCTGAAATTATTTCTACTAGACGAGCAATCCTAGCTTCCTTTGAAGCATCAGTAGCTCGGATTTCAGAGCGTTCAATCCAAATTGCGTTCCGCCTGACAGTCTAAATGATCCTTGGGTTTTGTCTATCTGGATGCACAGCATACTTCCTTTGTTACTTTTTTTTATCCATTTTACACTTAATAAATAAAATATTCACTCAAAATTTAATATTTTCGAACTGTACGCAGAGTATGTAAATCTACGTTGCTTGAAGATTGAAACGAAACTGACCTGAACTGAACACTAAACAAGAAAATAATTCAACAAAATACGTTACAATGATATCCACTTAATCGATTTTTAAATATACATAATGTATAAAAGAGTTTGATTTACCCTCAGACAGTCGAAGAATGTCCATCAGATATTGTTTGATTCTCTCCGACTGAGCCGATTTAGTTGCCGCGTCACGAAAATAGCTATAACTCCGTAAATAATTTTAATTTTGAAAAATCGTTTTAGGGACATATTCTTTTTTTTTTTTTTTTTTTTTATTATTCAATTAATGAGCCACATAGCTACACAGAGGGCTTCACGGCTCAATTAGGAAGGGAATGAGATTAGATGAGATGGAAAAGTTTGACTTGTTTAATGAAATTTATTGTTTTATCTATGGAGTTGGAGGAATCATTAAGAGCTAGAACACGGCTTGAAGGAACATGGAGAGAGAGTCGGAGAGGAGCTGTCTTTAAGCATGTGAAAATATGATCAACCGTTAAGCCCTCTTTGCCACAATGAGGACAGTCGGGAGGAAAAAGATTTGATAAGAGATGGGAGTGAGTAAGTCGGGTGTGTCCAGTACGTAGCCGAGTAATCACTATCTCTTCTTGACGTGACTTTCGGTTTGAGGAGTTCCACGGTATCGGCTTTTCTTTGAGGTCTCGAAGCTTATTACTTTCTATGTTATGCCAATACTGCTTCCACATAGAGAGTATTAGCTCTTTATGATGTTGTTTGAGGTCTTCGGCAGTAGGACGAATAAGCATAGAAATTGAACTGTTGAGTTTGGCAGATTTGGCAGCCAAATCCACCATTTCATGTCCAGGAATTCCTACATGGCCTGGGATCCAGATGAATTTTGTTGAAATAGACTGTAGATGCATAGTGTTTAGAATCACTTCAATGCGCTGAGCAATTGGGTTTGATGGAAATGGATCTTGTAGTAGTTGACGTAAGAGAATCAGACAGGATTATCAGGTTTTGTTGAAAGTGGCGTACGAAATATTGGAGACATAATAAGATAGCTGTTAGTTCTGCAGATAGGATAGATAGACGGTTGCTTAAGCGATGTGAGAATATTTTTTTATTTACAGAGTACGCACAAGCCACTCTTTTTTGGGTTTTAGAGCCATCGGTGTAGCATTGGATGTGGTTAGGGTATTCTTGGAGGATTAGTTGTAATTTTCCCAAGATTATATTTTTATCAGCTGGTCTAAGAAGTTTTGATAAATCCAATCGGATCTCAGGGATTTGAGAGACCCACGATGGAGGTTCAGCAAATATGGTTAAGAGAGGGTGGGTGTTGTACTTTTGAAAGGTCAATTTTTGGTGCCTGATCATTATATGATTTGGTGAATTGTTTGGGTTAAAGAGATAGTCATATATAGGTATACTGGGGTTTTGGGCAGCTGAGATAACAAAATTAGAGGTAGAGAGTAATCGACGGTAGTGGAGTGGGGGAATAGCTGTTTCCGCACATAGACTGTCTATTGGAGTAGTGCGGAACGCTGCTGTAGCGATTCGGAGAGCTGTTGTCTGGATTGTGTCTAAAAGTTTTAATGCTGACTTATTAGCTTGGCCATATATAGGTGCTCCATAATCGATTCTGGCTAGCACAAGAGATTTATATAGTTGTAGTAGTCTACCTCTATTGCAGCCAGTTATTGGGTTAGCTAAATATTTCATCGCATTAATTGCCCGTTGGCATTTTGCTTTCAAATTTTTTATGTGTGGAAGCCAGGTTAATTTCTGATCAAAGTGTATACCTAAAAATTTTGTATTATCTTGAATTAATATTGGTTTTCCATATAAAAGCAGGGTATGGAACTTGGGCGCTGGCTTTCTTTTTCGAAAGATTACTAAATGTGTTTTTGTGCTAGAAAATCGGAATCCAAGATTATGTGTCCACTGAGATAGGCGGTTTAGGGTTTCTTGTAATAGTCTATGCGCTCTTTGAGGGTTCGAACTTATGATACTAATACTGTAGTCATCAGCAAATAACCGTTGTGTAAGTGGGAAGTGAACATTAGTCACAATATTGTTTATGGCAAGTAGAAAAAGTGTTACACTTAGAACTGAGCCTTGGGGGATTCCGTTTTGGACTTCATATGGCGTAGATGAAACACCATTTATCCTGACAGTAAGGGAACGGTTATTTAAAAAACTTTGGAGTAGAATAGGAAGGTGACCACGAAGGCCACATTGGTGTAATAGTTGACATAGGTAATATCTCCATATCCGATCATATGCTTTTTCAATATCAAAAAATAGTCCATATAAACAGGATTTATTGGTGAAGGCCTTTTGTATTTCACTTTCGAGGTCGCAAACCGCTTGAATTGGAGATCGATTTTTCCTGAAGCCATATTGATAGTTAGTGGTAATATTATTAGATTCAAGGTACCATACTAAGCGTTTGTTGACTATTTTTTCCAGAGTTTTCCCAATAACGCTGGTTAAAGATATAGGGCGATATGATTGTGGGTTAGATGGGTTTGAGTTGGGTTTTAAAATTGGGATGACAGTAGCTGTTTTCCATTGAGGTGGATACTGGCCTGTTGTAAAAATTTCGTTAAACACTTGAGTGAGATATGATATAGCTTTAGGGTGAAGATTTTTTAGCATAGCAGGATGAATTTGATCTGGGCCTGGAGCCGTATTTTTGAATTTATGGATAATGTATTTTTTTTTTTTTTCCTACCCTGGGCGCGCCAGCGGCCTTGACCCAACAACATGAAAAATTAACAGTTATAACTAAATAACCAGGCGGTCAGAAATGGAGAGGACAAAGGACAGTAGCAATGGGATAACTGAAGGCAATGGGAAGGAAAGAATATAGGTAGCGTTAAAGGGAGTAGGAAGACCCAAAACTAGAAGTTGGCTGTAAAGAATAGAGCGTTCGTTAGAGAGTGCTGAACATTCGAATAGGATGTGATTTGAATCACAAATACAAGAAGGCTCAGAAGCGTGAAGAGAGCAGAAAGGAGAAGGGGACAAAGCGAATCGAAAGCGAGAAGAGGGGAGAAGAGAATGATTGATTCTAAGCCTAATTAAGGAAACAACAGTGGAACGACGACAGATAGGAATAGATTGAAACCAAGGCAGGAAACTAGGAACCGGTTGAATAAGACGGTACTGAGAAAAGCGATTTGAGAATATAGATGGATACATGTCAGACCAAAGTCTGGAATGATTAGAGGGATAATGTAATTTACTTCTTGGCTTGATATAGGTTGGTTGTAGTAATAATTACCAGAGTGATAGTGGAAATTTATGGGTATTAATTCAGCTTTCTCTTTAATAGTGATAAACGATTTATCATAATTTTTATCTGATGACACAGATGAAAAATGATTCGCTAGAGTATTAGCAATATTAAGGGGGTCTACATAGATTTGGTTGTTGTGTTGGAGTTGGGTGATAGCAAAAGTTGTTTTATTGCCTGTTAATCTTTTTATACTATTCCACATGGCTGCAGAAGATACAGGCTGGTTTATACTAGATACAAAATTTATCCAACTCTGCTTTTTGGAGTAGCGGATGAGTATTCTGGCTTTTGTTCTAAGTTTTTTGTATTGTATAAAGTCTTGTTGACACATGCTATTTCGAAATTTACGCAGGGCTTTGTTGCGATTTTTTATGGCCAATTTTATTTCTTCGGACCACCAAGGTACTTTTCGAGATTTAATTGAGTTAAAAGATCTGGGTATGGAGTTCTCAGCTGCACGAATCAATAGATTAGTGAAAGCATCAACCGAATCTGCAATGATTGTAGGACACGGAAGTTGATCTATGTTGGCTGTAACATCATAAAACGAAGACCAATTTGCTTTGGGAATGTTCCATTTTGGTATAGATCCTACTTGACATGGTTTGTGGTGTTCTAAAGAGACCACTATGGGATAATGGTCACTATCACAAGGATCTGTGTATGCGGCCCATTGGAGTTTAGGTGCTAGAAAGTTTGAGCATATTGTTAGATCAATAGATGAAAAACATCCGTAACTTGAATTTATGTGGGTTGGGGAGTGTTTGTTATTTAAGAGGATTAGTTTCGAATAATTAGCCAGCACATGCTCAACTATATTGCCTTTAGTGTTAGAGAATTTACTGCCCCAAAGTGAATTGTGGGCATTGAAATCACCACACAGAATGAGCGGTTCTGGGAGGTAGGCTAGAAGTTCTGTTAGAGACCTAGTAGATATATTTTGAGTTGGTGGAATGTAAACCGAGCAAACTGTAATTGGTTTTTGGGATATCTGTGGGATAGAGATAGAGACAGCAATGTTTTGGATTTCTGTTGGTGTTTGTATGCTAGTCGCTTGGAATGAATTTGATGTAAATAACGCAGTTCCGCCCTTAGCATAGGAACTAGTAGGATTATCGTGTCTAAAAACGGTATAGTTTGGTAGGTTTACTTGGGATTGTGGTTTAAGGTGTGTCTCTTGGATTGCAATTATGTATGGTTTATGTTTATAGATTAATTGTTTGAGTTCAGCTACTCTTTGAAAGTAACCGTTTACATTCCACTGTAGACAGACTGTCATTGTATATAGCAACGAAGTTTAACTTATATATAATTACACTATATATGTTAGTACTTATATTAAGTAATATTAAAAATAGATGATCGCTTAAGTTGACAAGTTTGATTCATTTGAGTCCAATTCTTGTGTCGCGTCAGACGTCAGTGTATCATGATGACTTAAAATTCTAGTCAATCGGTTTTTGAGGCCGCGGTGGTTCACATTAGGCCGCAGCTGAACGATGAAAGGAAAGATTTCTTCCGGATTTTGATAGTAATTGGCAATGACTCTATCGGCCATTTTTGTTTTGGTTTTTAATATCTCCATAAGGAGTTCGAACATATCGTTTTCCGTACTTCCTGCAGGGATAACTTGAGGCGATTCATGGAACATCTGTGAGATGGTGTACTTTAGTTCTCCATCGAATTCGCTATCCGTATTCTTATTTTGTTGTGACTCATGTTGGGAGTTTGTCCCGTTTCTTTGCTGATTGAGATGTTCAATGAGGGTTTTTTTGATTTTCGTAAACCATATTTTCATGCTATGGTCTTGGAGGAAAGGCCGGTTTTCTTCGATCATGTTGATCAATCCTGCGAGATCCGATGTAAACTCAGCAGCCGTAGTAGGGATTTGGCCGTTGTTTCTGCACATATCGATAAACAGTAAAAAATTTGAACAAGCTGGTATAGGGTACATATGTTTCTTTGTTTCGAAATTTTCTTTAATGGGTTGTAAGGCGTCTTTTATCGATAGTACTGTTGGTTGGTGCTAAATTTCTTTCTCGTCGTTTGATGAATCACTTTCCTCTTGTTTTTGGAGAGAAGGATTTTTGCTGGTATTTTTCAGTTTTTTCTTTACCGGTTTTTTGTTGGCTCCGACATCTTGCATTATCGGTCTGCTGGTCTCACTTGGAGTCGATGATGCGTGGGATAGTGGTCGCTTATGGTTGTTAATTGTCTTTTTGGGTGCCATCATATCCGAGGTTATGTATGATTGATCTTTAGGCGCTGACGAATAATTAGTATTGGAAGGTATTTTTGAATTGTCGTTGCTTAGATTTACAGGGGTATCCATAACATCTTCCCTGTGCAGTATATGTTGTATTGATTCATTTATTATGTTTCTGTGTTCTTTATTGTCGTCTCTAGTTTCTAGCTGATCTTCTACATCAGGAAATGGAGTGTCGTCCAAATATGGGCAATCTTCGATTTTATGTCCCATTTTATGACATTTGAAGCATGCTAACTGATCGAAAGTTAGAAAAATTCTGTATGTTCTCTCATTATGTGTAATATTAAAAGAGTTTGGGAGCTTTATATCAGACATATTATTTCGGACGTAAATTTGTCGACGCCAGCTAACAACATGTGAAAATAAACTGTCACTTGGATTGACTCTTAATATAGATATCGATGACGCTACATCCAGTAAAAGTTCATTTTTAAGGTAATCTTCTAAAACACTATTTGGTATTATGGGAGAGACGTTTGAAAGAATAATTTTTGTTGACGGTTTTGTAAGCGGTTTAGCCTTAATGAAGTTATTTCCGATTTTAATTCCTCCATATTTGGTTAGAAAGTTTTTTGCTATTTCTTCATTTGACAAAAAGACGATTACTCGGTTATTACTAACCCTAGAAGCTGCAGTAATATATTTTGGTCCTCCGATACGATCTTTAAGTGCCATTAGATAGTCTCTTATTTTCAAACCATCGTAATGATTAAATATGATTCCTTCAGATTCAGTAGGGTATTTAAAATCTTTTATCGGCGTTATTCTTTGTTTAACCATATTAGCGTATGTTGTATTGTTAGTGATATTTTGCTCAGAAAACGGTAGAGACAAATTTAACGGACTATTTTTAGTATTAGAGTTTAAATTAATATTATTGTTAGTATTATGTAATAACGGATTGATTATACCGGTAGTTGATGCAGGTATCATTGTTGTTGTTGTTTCGGCTGATAAGGATGTTGGTACTAACGTAGATGATGGTAATGATGTTGATAGATTTTTGTCGACTGCTAGCGACATGATGCTAATAGGACCGACGATAAGCGAAGTTTACTTTAATATACTCGTACTATTATACAGTTAACGCGCAACAATGAACAGACTGATAACAATAGAAACTCGTAATCGGGACATATTCTTAAAAGTCGAAACTATCAGAATATGAAAAAAAAAAAAAAATTCGATTTTTTCATATTTCTGGACTAGAATACCCTCTTAATACATTTTCATTCTGTTCGCAGTGCTGCAACGATGTTGTACAAGAACGCTACGCACCAGAACTGAAGTACGATACAGCGCTCAGGCTAGCAGCTTTACACATTCATCAACACGCTGTATCGAACAACATTCCTTATAATAAAGTTACTGTCAAATCCATCGAGTAAGTAAAAATTGTTAACGATGTTATTTAGAGTTCACACTATTCAGGGAGAAGAGCAGAGATTTCACATATTGTAATTGTCGAACGTTTAATTTCTGTCAGATTCAGGTTATTAAATATTTCATCGTAATACCGCATCTGAAAAAGAGTTTACGTAGTGTGTTATACAAGTCGTTTGTATTAAAGGAATTCGCATATATATTATAAGACGCATCTGATCAAAATTAAATTAATTAATTTACATTAATCGAAATTTTGATTTTGTGCAGGAAGGAATTTGGCCTGGATAAATTTGTTCCTATATCTTTAATGGAGTCGATGAAGCGGAAAGAATTGCGAAAATTGCTGACTCAGCTTTTAAAATTCAATCAAACAATCACCGGCACATCTCACAAAACGTTAACTAGTTTGCAAGCCAAGCTGTATTATTTAACCATCATTTCTGAGTTACCTAGCTACGGTGCTAAATGTTTTTCAACGAATATACGAGTAATATAATCATTTCAGTATTACCCGGTATTTATATGATAAGGATAACGTTATTTCAGTTAATTTTTCCGCCTAAAAAAAAAAAAAAAAAAGCCGAACTATAAAAATGCGTTTTAGTTAGAAATCATTAAAATTTCTGGAACTATACACGGAAAACTTACATTTTCTTTTTATATATTTGATCAAATGAGCGTAACTAATCAACGATGTCGCTATCGCTTCGAAAATAACTGACAGATCAAAATTTAAAAAAGTGCCCATTTCAATTATTCGACTATTATTATTATAAAGCCGAATTACAAATGAATTGCTTTAATGAAATTTGAGCAGGCGTAAAAAGTTCCATTTCAACCATTTTCTTTTAAGGTTGGAAGATTTTACTAAACATGAACTAGTTATAACGCGTAGATGTTTTGTTAGTTATTCTTTTATTAGTTAAAAACCCGGTAAACCTCGTTAAATTGTACCTCCTCTTATCGGCCAATTTCACTCCTATCAATTTTGGCCAAAGTTTTTGGGAAAAACTCCGGAAAAAGAGAATACAAACGCTAATAGACAAGAAATAAATAATACCAAATCACCAATTTGACTTCCGAACTAGGCACTTAACAGTAAGTGCACCGGCTAGTTAACAAAATTGAAGAAACGTTTGAAAAAAAAAAAAAAATTTAACTCCGGCTGTCTTCTTTGATGTACAACAGGCGTTTGATAGAGTATGACATCTGAGAATACTTTACAAATGCACAAAAAAATACTACCAATTCAGTATTACAATATTTTGAAATCTTACCTACAAGACAGATATTGTTCCGAGTTATATGGAACAGAATCATCCATACATAAAATTGAGGCAGGTGTACCTCAAGGAAGTATACCTGGTCCTCTCTTGTATTTATTGTTTACTTATGATATGCCAGAAACAGACGATGCACTAATAGCAACTTTCGCTGACGAAATGGCAAGCATGGCAACGCACGAGAACCCAGAAAAGTCTACAGAAAATTTACAAGGTGTGCTAAATAAAATCATTGATTGGCTGAATAAATGGAAAATAGTAATAAATGAAAACACAGAAGTAAGCACATTATTTTTAGAAAAATCGCACGTTACAAATATCATATATAATAACAAGCAAATACAAACATATTCATCCGTAAAATATCTTGCGAGTACACCTAGATGAAACACACTTATATGGCTTCATCATATCAAGACAAAAAGAACGGAACTTAATCTAGAAACAAGACAACTTCATTGAGGTTGTTTGGACCGCGTTCTCAGAGTTACATATTGCAAATGAAATATTGCTGCATCACATGGTACTAAAACCGATGTCGTTGTATACAGTTGAATTATGGGGATGCGCATCAAAAAGTAATCTGAACAGAATACAACACCACCAAAATAAAGTGCTACGATCCAATGATCAGGAGCACCATGGTATGTATCCAAACAAATATTACATCAAGATTTACAAGTGAAATATGTTACAAAAGAAATAAAAATAGCAGTTAAAAATCACCTATCGAGGTTGAAATGAAAACGCTCTTGCAACGGATTTACTACAACAACCAGCAAGTTGCAACAGGTTGAAAAGGAGGAATGTTATTGACCTGACGTGACTATTCAGTAAATAAATTTGAGACCATGCAGATGAGCAGATCTTAAAATTCACGATATTACTAACATTGGAATCTAGTAAATGACTATATAGTCAGTTCTAGATGTGAAAGAAAGAAAAAAAAAATTAGTTTATAGAACACTAACCCAAAAATTTTAAAGTACGTATCTGTATGCCGTTAGGCTTGAACTGTAAGAAGCTTACTTCAATAATACATCGAGTGTGAAAATTTTCAACTATGGTAACTCGCCATGTCCGCTAGCAATTGGCTTTATTTAATAACACCGTGTAGCCGCTGAATGAACGTAGCGTGTCTTTCGGATCTGCATACGTGTGAGAGAAAACGTTCAAAAGCTATATATATATATATATATATATATATATATATATATATATATATATATATATATATATTATTGCGTGCTCATACCGACATTATCCCCATAAAGAGCGAATATTGAATCGTTGGTGACACACACATATACGAATACATGTATATATAAAATAAACTCAGAAACTTAGAAGATGTTATCTCGATGTGCTGATCGATAACAATGAAAAAAGGTACCATTTCGAGTGGGAAATATTTTTTCTTCCTCGGTTCATATTCACGGAGAGGTGCGCAGAAAATTAAATTAACTACGCAATTTAAGTTTCGCTAGGTTAAAACTGTCGAATTTACGAATTCCCAGATGGATCATACCTTATTGTTCAAGCGAAACAAATTAATGCAAATGACAAATAATAATAATAGTAAGTCATTGCGAACAGTCCACATTTTCTTTAATATATACATGTATACTTTTCTTTTTTTTTTTTAAAGCAGCACAATCTTAACTATTTTGTACAATAATTGCTATTTGAAAACGAGAGGATGAATACGAGTAACAGGCCCGTGCTCAGAATTCGGGGGGGGGGGATTGAAAATTTTCTTTGCATATTTATTTTATAAATAAAAATACATTTTTCACTAATATTCATGCTATTAATAATTTCCATCATTTTGATTTATATATTAATAATTTAAATAAACGAATTACCCTGTATATGAACATTAATAAAAATGACATATGTTATTGATTATACTCGTAACAAAAAGTTTTTTGCATAAAATATTAATGAAGTACCTAAGCTATTTCAATTCTCATGGGGTGGGGGGTTAACCCCCAAAACCCACCCTGTGGACACGGCCTTGACGAGTAAAGTTATTTAATTCAGTTATTTAAGCCTAAACACGCGCGTGTGCATACACACACACATATACACATACCTATATACGCTGCAAATGAAGAATTTCTTCGCAGTCTCTTTTCATGGATAACCGGAAAGTCTCTAATTACTTCGCTAACTGATTTCACTGCAAGGTCAGGGTGAATGTCACCGTTTCAGTTAATATTTTGTTAAACTTTCATTGCAGTTAGATTCTATAATTCTACATGTCCAAATCAATTGGATTATATTTGCTAGTAGAGAAGGCGTTTGCAATAGATATCGAGAGTGTAGAATTCCCGCTAATAAGCCGCTATAATTTCAATTTTTATTTTTGTTTCATTTTTACGTGAAATATTCCACGAGAGCCAGGAGTTCCAGTGCATTCCGAAATATTTGTCAAAATCATTTGCGATACTGGTGGTTACTTAAATAAATTCTATAAGAAGAATCTCTATAAAGCAACCTAAAAACGAATGGGTTGAGATTGAGCATCATTTAGTTTAATACGTCAGCTTTGAGCCTACGCAATGAGCCTATTTAAAGACTGTTGGAAATTATGGTTTGCGTTTATTTAACTATCGTTGACAGGAAGGATAGCAGCCGCGTCATCTGTAAACGTTGCTGTAGTTCTATTTCAACTGGCATATCATTAGTATAAAGTAAGTAAAAAATGGTCCACGAACGTTTACTTGTACAACAGCTGCCCGTATCGAGTAGAACGATAATTCGACATTAATGTGTAGTTACTTGACCAAAGGTTCCTCATTTTTGCAATAAAACCTTTATGCCACACTACGCCTAACACTTTAGTAACACCATAGAAGGCAGCAAACAATATTTTTCGATACTTTACAAAAGACTGCGAATTTGGTTGATAGTTGTTCGTTGGTCTCTGAAACCAAATTGATAATCTGATGGATCGATCAATGGTTTCAGGTGCTTCTCGTAGAATTTTGAAATTGATATTAGCAGCGATATATTGGACGATATGACGATATTTTTTCTGTTAGTTTTTTCGGTATTTTAGCGTAATAACGGGGCCTATTTTTAGAACAGATGGTACATATTCTAACTTTAAGCTGTCATTGAGTATGTAACAGTTCTTTAAAACACGCCGTGAAATCTCAATTCCCAGAGCTTTTTTTGAATTGCAACGATTGCCAGTTTCTTGCGCTATCCCTATAGGAGAAGAAAAACGTCTAATATCACTTTACATAAATTCACGTTATTACAATTATTATTGTTATTACTCATTTCGTCGTAGCTCGTTCATACAAAATAAAAAATTGTAAATTTAACATTTATTCATATTAATATCGATATCTCTTTTATTCAGTAACTATACAGTTCTTTAGCTTAATTATATGAACTGATAATTGTTGAAATGTTCTTTTCTAAACATTTCTTGAAAATTTAATGTTTTAGGTATAAAATTATGCATGTAGTAATTGCTTGTTATGCCTTGCGTTAGTTATTATTTGTCATTGATAGTTCCGGAATTGAAATTTAATTATTAGCGCCAATTAAATTAAAAAGAATGTAAAAATTGACGAAAAATTATTTTTCTACCCTTTGTAAAGTTTATTACAAAGGTAGAAAATATGATAAAAATTCCGTAATATGTAAATTGTGATATTTAATATTAAAACCTACGCTTACGGCTTAGACTTACGGAATGTATACGTACTATTGAACTTGTTTAAGATTTCTAAAGTATTAGTAGGCATATAAAAACAATGAAATCTATGAACTGCGCAATTATCATTTTCTCAGATTTGCTTAATTATTAGTTAACAATTCTTTGTTCAAATTGTCAGGCGGAAATAGTAACCGATAGATGTAAGGATTAGATTTAGCCTTTATATTAAAACATTTTGTAGTTTATAGAAGACCATATTATTTATTTTTCACCATAATCCGGCATAAAATATGTATATTATGATTTATATTAATAGTATAATTTAATTTGTTTAAATGTTTTGTTTTTTTTCATTTTTGTTTCTTTAATAAATTGAATTAAGTTGTGTAATATTTACACGAAAGCAATAAATTTATATTTTGCGGCAAAAATGGTTGTTTTTTTTTTGTGACAAAAAATTGTGTTAAAGGTTTTTCAAATGTAGAAAATCATGCGCGCTATAATCCTTATATACATTAATAATAGGTAAGTCGAAAAAATAAAACAAAAAGAAAAACGTATAACATTTGTATAATTTCTCATCTACATACAAGTATCTAATAAAAATAGATCAGAAAAATATCAAATTCATTTAAAGTAACTTACTATTAATTTTTAAAAGGTCTGAATTAATTAAATTAATTGAATTAAAGTGTTAACGAATATAACTAATATCGTTATTACGGTTATTTTATCTTTAAAAATTCATGATATAGCCACTTATTTTTAAACACAAATCAAAACACTAGTCATTATCACCGATGTCTAATATAAAAGAGGAGAGATTTATATTAGAAAAGTTGAGAAAAATATATTTTTGATATATTTTTCATAGAAAAAGCTGAGACACGACGAGTCATGTTTTAATATTTGAACTGTCCGATATGTACTTGATGAACGTAGAAGTATAAAAAATCAAACTGCCAAGTAAAAAACTGGTACTTTTTTAAATTGTTAACAATCATTTTTCGTTTCAATTAATTTTTTTAACTATACACTGTATTCTCACAAGGAGTGTGACAAATTTCTTAGCCAACACAAAATTACTTACGCATTTCAGTATCATTATTAATTATCACTGTTACTTCTGCTAATATTTTACGTCGCTGTTACTGTTAGGATTAACGTCGATTGAATTTAAATACTGTAGCCTGAATAATCGTAAGTAAATACGTATAAAACGAAACGCGATTCACTTTTATACTAGTGATTAAAATTGTTAACACCTCGGATAATTGTGATATAAATTCTTTTATGTTGTTAATCATATAATTAATTTTAAATAGCAGCAAGGTATAGTAGTTGAATAAGTTCCATATTAACTAATATTAAATGTTAATCGCGCCCTATTAAATACACTTTCAAAACCGAAATTTTATTTGTTTGTAGGACTGCAATGTGGAAACCGTTATCTTGATTAGTCCAAAAGTTGGTATAAGTCAAATCATCGGAACAAGAAACAGCGTGGTAATTAAATTTTACTATGATATGAACGAAATTTATTATAATTTTGTTCGATGAACTGTTACAATGTGTTATGATTATTTCTGTAACATCGTTTTAAATTATTCAATTGTAGTATAACGCACACAAAATTACAAGGTTGTTATCTTTATTGATGAATTTAAAATATGAAATTATCATCCATGTTACAAAATTAAGTAAGTTACCAAGTATTAATGTTTAGATGGGAGTCGATAACACTGATGGTAGAACTAAAAAAGGATAAAAAAATAATCAGCTAGGAAGAGAAATTAAATTATTAATCATATTAACCGAAATACTCTTAACCTTTTTTGTATTATAAATTCGTGAACAAGATTATTGTATATTTAGAGGAATTTTACTGCATTAAGTTTCTCCATTTACACGGTGTGCATTGCAGCTAAAGTCGGAAGCAGGGAGTGTACTTTAGATTAGGGTGAAAAATCGTGCTAAAGGTTTTGGTCCTTTAACATTTTTATATCGAGAGAATGCTTCTGCGTAGAAATACATCGGCTCTGTTGCGCTCAGTAACTGTACACTATTGCAAATAGCTGATAATTGTGAAACAACGGAACAGTTGCTTGCTTCTCAGTATCATGTGATTGAGTATTTACGAAAAACCAGCAAGAAAAAAAGGGTGCTTTACGATCGCTACGGATAAGAGCAACAAAGAAGTATAACTTTAGCACTATGAACCGCTATATATTATAATGAAAGTTACTTATTTTAACCCGAAGAAAATATAATTCATAATTTGTGTGTTCTTTCACTAGCCGGCTCAAATAGCTGATATTGAACAGTTGGATGGAATACAAGTTCAGACAAACGATCAGATCACAAGTTATGTAACGCTCTACATACCATCGATTATAACAAAGGTTAATCTACGAAATTTCTATTATATATATTATAAATTTTATTATAAAAACTTGTTCTACCTATAACCGAAAATTGTATTATCTCTGATAATTATCTAGTTTTTGCGAAATAATTTGCATTTAGATAGACGAAGTTCATTTTGCAGAATTTATAAAAATCATATAAATCGCTTTTAGACTAGCTAAATGGTTTAAGATGTACCAAAAAAAAAAAAAAGAAAAAAAACTGAAAATTTTACAGTGAAAATTAGTTAATCAAAACGTGGGCAAAAAAAAGATTAGTTCATTTTTAAAAATCTGTGGGATAACGAAATATATAAACTGTTTGTCGTTCGTAGAAGCTAGTGGGAAACGGAACCTTCCGTACAATGCTTGTCTCTGGGGGAGGGAGCAGCTGGAGCACTGCTTAAGGGCGGCGTTCAAATCGGGGCGGGAAAACTATCTTATTTTTTAATATTGTCTTAAGGCTATTGAATTTAATGACAAATATTGGTTAATAAATGAAATTCACATAAAATACGCTTTTTATAAATAACATATAAAATAGTTAAATATTATTTTATAAAAAGTATATTTAAAATGTTAATTGTCTTTGAATTTTTTGTTATAATTAACATATGAACTAGATCGATGATGTCTCAAGAGAGATTTTCCAGTCTAAGAACACTCTTTCCATAGAAAATGGCATTGCTGAAAATCTTGATTTCACCGCGTCAATAATAAAGAATAGTTCACTGATAAAATGTTTAAAAAGTCAATTTTCGCTATTTTTAATTAACAATTTTTAAATTCAATGTTTAATTTATAAAAAAGTATACAACTGTTTATTAAAAATCAGCGAATAAAATCATTTTATGTACAATGAAATAAATAGTTCGAAAATTATTTTTAATTTTGTTTCATATTTATGAACACTTTAATTATTAAAAATTACTCGAAACTGTAATAATGATTTTTTGTAGAGGTGAAAGTTCAGAAAAATTAAATATTATTTTTAGCGCTGTGAATTATTTTAACACTTTAAATGGAAGAGCATTTTAATCTTAATTTATTATTTCTTCTCCATTTGGTTTAACTATGTCAGAAATTTAGAAATTCGGATATTTTTGAAATTTTCAGTTCGAATTGTAGTTTCTCAAAGATGAATTTCGGCCGCGGCTGTCCCAGAATATTCAGATGTAAAATACGCATTGAAAAACTGAAATGTGCTAATTGCAACACACGAATAATTGAGAACGTTAACACCAAAGTGTCCAGCTAGTCATTTGGCATTAAAACGATTTAAACGAATTTGAAAATTTTACGCGCGTAATAAAAGAAAGGCTTAAAAGTGGTAGTGAAAAATCAGGGTACTTTTTGGTAGATAAAAGTGTATATCCTTTTATATTAGTAAAATGGCTTTTAATCTGTATGAAAACTTTCTTTTAGTTTTGGATTACGATTAGACTACATAAGGTCTACGAGAGACTTTTATGTTGTTTTAATTTCATGATAAATATCTAGCGATTTCCTATACCAGTTTAACTTATAATATTATAAATATTTAATGTCGGTATACAAGATCCAGGAATTTCTTCTTAATTCGCAAAGTTGTCTAGCATTAGTTAATTGCTAGATAGTTCGAATGCACCTTTGATGTGTTCTGCTATACTTCGTTTTAACTATCCTTTGACTGTTGGAAATTGTAGATAATCATGTGTTGCTTTTGTTATGTGAAAACGTAATTGCTTCTTCGGGAGATTATTCATTAACCTGTCAATGTAAAATATTCGAACGTTTGTATTTACATTTCAATTTTAGTAGAATTCGGATAATAAATGTGAAATAATACATTTTAAAATATGTAGTATTTTTAGAATTGTTTATCTCCATTTCAGAATAATGATAGTAAATTTGGTAAGAGCAATTCTTGCAGTTCAGCTTCTGTTTTAATTGATTGAAATATTTTCAATTAAAAAAATCAGCTTTTCTCGAAATAGCTCTAACATTATGAACAGAGCAGATACACTATTGTTCTATTTTTGTATCAGTCTTTGAACTTATGTGTGTGTGTTATCGTTTTCTCCTTTAGGTTCCATCGTCTTTCTTACGATAGTCTCTTCACATAAAACTTATTGCAATTTACTGTTATTTCATTTATTCGCCACTTTTGACCAAAAGTTAAAAGAATCCAAAAGTACGGTTAATTATTAATTTTTGCTTTTCCATATTTGTTTTACAACTGTTCTATTTATTTCTATTCGAAACACGCTTTGAACAAACAGTAACATTATACATACGTGTTCAACAACTGCTGGAATAAATCTTGGTAGAAACCACGTCAAAAGAATTCATATTTCACTCTAACGTGTTTCCAAACAGTGTCTCTCAGATGATGAACTGTACAATTTGTTTCGAAATGTAGAGTCAAATATGAATTGTTACGATGATGTGGTTTCTACTAAAAATAGATATTTGAATAACAGCCACAAAAACCATTCTTCATTTAGAATAAATTACTTTTTTTATCTTCATATATTTCTGAGAATAAAACTAATTTTCACTCGCTAATGAAATTATAGTATGTCGTCTTACTCTTTCTCGTTGCGTTTTTATCGAACCATTTCATTTTTGGAAAAAGTATTAGAAATACAACTTTTGAACTTAGGCCAGTCCGCAAAGATAGAGCTGTTGTTATCTGCACTGGTTGTTGCTTAGATTTCTTTTTTCTCATTATTTACAATAACTTACAGTTTCTTCCCATATCCAGTCTAAGAAATTTCATCTAAATTCCTGTTCTTTTTTCTCCACTCATTGTAATCGTAGCGTCTTTATTCTTTGCTTGATTTTTAATGGTATTTGTTGTTTTTAAGGACTAGAAAATTAAGAACAGGCAAAATCGAAATTAGCTGAGATTTAACTGTTTAAATAAAGAACTGTTTACCCGCAGTGAGGGACATGGTGAAATGACAGTTTTAAAATCAACCTCCCCTTCCGGGGAGATCACACAAAAAAAAGTTGAACTTCCCTTTTGGCTAAAAATTAATTTGTAACGGATTTGTAGCATGAGCTGACATTTTTAGAAAGATTTCTCAATATTCTTTTTGCCCTTACTACATATGGCAACAACATAAAAATGCACATGTTCATCTTTTGACAGTTTGAATAATGGTTTTTTAACTTGATAAAGACGTTTTTACAACGGTGTTAAAAACTGTCGGCTTCCGCGAAGCTGTTTGCGCGTCAATGTTAGAGACTGTTAATTTTTTTATCACTGTTCTGATCGCCAATGTAGGAAACAATAAATTTCTCGTTCTTTTTGTTTGTGTGTAATTTTGTGAGCTGCTTTCTGATAACATTGGTGCAACAGACGGTTGAACAATTTAGCTTCACTTGGTTTTAAGGAACGGGATTTTTTTTTTTTTTTTTTTTTGACGTGACAACGTCTTATAAATTGGTTTGCCGGGTGACACTTGAAGAAACTGCGTTACGCTCCGCTCACGTTATGCGCTCACAATGAGAGCGACTGAGAGGCACGCGTCCCTTCCACTCGGGCATGGTTAGCCCGCCTAAGAGGGAGAGAGACAGACATTTTAAAAATATGAGAAAAAAATATGAGAAACAATTAATGTTTTAAATATAATTCTTTGTATAAATAAATGTTTTAAATTGTTACTATTATTTCATCCTTCTTCCTACTATACGAATGAATATTCACATTAAAATTATTTTACCACTCAAAGTCGTTGTCACGTAAAACTTTCGCCCGTATACCGACTTTACAGGCAACCAATTTTTTTTTTTAAGTAAATCACCATGCTTTACTACCACAGCATAGAC
The DNA here is from genome assembly GCA_039619475.1 of Icerya purchasi. Taxonomy (NCBI): domain Eukaryota; kingdom Metazoa; phylum Arthropoda; class Insecta; order Hemiptera; family Monophlebidae; genus Icerya; species Icerya purchasi. The sequence goes on along the minus strand of CM077115.1, from coordinate 391,375,106 downwards.
CACCACACAGCGTCTCAGGCTGTAGAAAAAATAAATGAATCAGTGAACAGTGCAGGCACCGAATACTGAATGCACTTGTGCCACATCCTTCTGGCACCAAGTAAGCAAATACTGTTTTTTGATAAAAGAACACATATACTTGATAATTATTTCCGCCTAACTAGATATGCACTAGAAGAGAAAAAATAAAATTTACAAAAAAAAACAAAAAACAAACAATTATTGACTAGGACAAGAAAAAAATGAATTTAAATGTTCGAAAAAAGAAATGACACGGGCCGATTAAACTGCTCGACGAATGAAAAAAAATGTGTATGTAGACCGATTCGCGATCAAATTGTAACAGTGATGATAACAAGACACGATTGATAAAAGGGGTGATTAGATATCTCTTAGAACATTAATTCTCGCAAAATTACCCGAGTAATTTAATGGTTAGATTCATGGAAAATAATGAAATTCTCATTGATCAGCCACACTATCGTAAACTACCAAAACCACTGCATCGCGAGAAACTTGTATATATCATCGGCCTCCTGGTGTAGTACGCTTCAGTGCTAAAGAACATCACACTCATATGTTTGTTCCTGCATCATATATCGGCTTTTTATATCAACTTACCAGTATCCGGATTAATATGGTTTCTATGTCGAATCAAAGCAGGCACGCGATAAACACGGGATAGAGATTGTACAACAATTAAAACTGTCGTCCATAACGAGTCGCGTATTATTATTATTTTTTTTTTATGAGAACGAAAATCAATTTCAAATATACTTTTGAAAATTCGTAACGTTGTAAAAATTCTCAATTTAATGAAATTGTTGAAAATCTGTGTGTATAATTTGTTACGAAAAATACGTATTGGAATGAAGTTACTGAACTCAAGGGCCAAATGAAATTAACTCGACCATTGTTAGAAAATGATTCAATCAGCGCTACACTGAAAAAATTTGAACTCATTGTTAAATTTAATCAAAAAATGAAGGAAATACCGTGCTCTTTCTTATAGACTGTAATTAAAGATGGTTCAGTAAAAGAAAACCGGGTCAAAGACGCTAGTATGCCCTCCTTAAAAAAAAAGAAAAAGAAACTAAAGAAATCATCAATTTAAAATGTAAAACAAAAAATTAGGCGTATGTCTAACAGTGAACTGAATACCATTCCTCTAAAATAGATGCATAATCCTTATAATAAATCATTTGCGAGAAAAAGAATTCAAAACCAGACGCTTTTTATTTTATTTTTTTTACTTTATCCCCGTCTGTGTATATAATTTAGTATGACTGTATTTAGAATGACTTTTTTTTTATAAAACGAATTTTGTTACCGAATGTCTAAAAATAAAAAATTTTAACGTGTTCTATATCGCTCGCTTTTTCAGTTTAGGTCTGTTGCGAATTTGTTTTCAGCTAAAACTGAACAAAAGTGCTGCAAAACAAAACGATAATAATAATAATAACTTGCACAAAATTATTATTTATATTTGTATAGAAGTAAATATATTAATATCATTCGGTTTTTCTAAGGCAAGCAATTTTTTTATTTCTTTACATAGGTTGTTAGTTTCACGATGGAAGATAGAGATGCCGAAGAACTGGTATTAGTATTGCATGGTTACTACCGCTTATTTACTGGAAGGGAGTTGCACGTTTCGATGGAAAAAGAATTTTGGATGCAAGATGCTCGTACGTCGTCATTTATTTTTATTATTTACGATGTTAATAAATGCAAATTTCTTTACTATTTTCATTACTATGAAGCGACTCAATTCTTAACTTAAAAATTAAATATTCAGTACATCAACGTTCGTAAATAAAGACTAATTATCCAAAGTGCTATATATTTATCTTTAGAATGTCGTTCGATCTGTGCACTGGAAGTGGCTGAAGGCAGTAAAATTTTCACTAATTTAAATAATAGTTACAAACTAAAAATCTGAATCTATCTATAGTTTTCCCAAAATGTTTTAAAAGAACACAGAATACTAAAAAATAAGAAGAAATGAATTCGATGCGTTTCTTACTTTAAATAATCTTCGTTTAAGTTTATATAAAACGTTTAGACTTAAGTCTTTAAAAAGCTTTTCGAAATGCTTAACTGAAATAGTTATTTCGATCAGCTCGACGTTTGCAAACCGGTTCCACTGATTGTGAGTTGAAACTCCTGCTTACGACCTAGGGAACGATAATTTAGACTGACCCATTATGCGCTTTACTACTGCTATAGTATGGAGCTTTAAAACAAAATTCGATTGATATGCGTTGTACGAAATTTGCTTCTATTTGCAAATAATAACCGTGGACACCAATAATGTGAGAAATTCCCCATGCGTAGAGAATAAGTTTGTTGTAACAATTTTTCAAAATTTCATGAAAATCGTACTACTTGTATCGATTTCGGAAATAGAAAAAAAAAAAAAAAAAAAAAAATTTCAATACAACTTTAATTCTTCGTAAACAAAAACTTCTCATTTAAGAAATTTTTATTAATAATGTTTTAAAATGTTGTTATTTCTCCGTATAGGAAGATAGCAGCTAGGTATTCTACAGGAAAAATTTAAACTGAACAAAATAATGTTTATTAAGATAAAACTGTTTCAATTTTCTGTTTTTTTTTTTTTTTTAAATAGCTCCTACGTATCATAGCCATCATATGGTCGTACCTTCACCTTGGAGTTATGCACCTCAAATTGACTATATGCAGCATCGACACGCCGATTTTTCAATGCCACCCTTATACACGGCCAACATTCAGTCAAATAATGTACGTACAAATTTTAAGCATAAAACGCAGATTATTTTCAGTTTATTTATAAAAGCGTATATAATATAGAAATACAGGCAGCCTCGGTAATTTTCGCGCCATTTTTATTTTCATATTATACTCTTAACAGGTGTATTTACGGTGTTACATGTGTGACGGCGTACGCGTTTGAATGTGAAACAGCAAGTTGCGTTACCTGCGAAAAATATACTGTAGCCCAGTGATCGATACTGATAAAAGAAAAAGAAGTTCGGAAGTTAAATTTTAGATACGTTCATAACAAACGCAGACGTTGTTAGACATAGAAATGGACACTTTTGCATTTTCGGTTGCGCTCTTAAAAAAGTTATTCATGAATGACGTAAGACATAAATAATGAAACAGTTTAGAAAATACAATAATTGTAGGATATATAGAAGTAAAGAAATATTAGATATTTTATTGTTTATAACTGTTTTTGATGAAAGTAGCTGTTTTATATCAATTTAATCGGAAATATATTTAAAAATAATTCTGATTAAGTTGATATAAAATCGTTATTTCCAATTTGAATAAAAAAATATGCTTAGGTTAATTGAGTACATAGGCGACAAAGAAAGTTTAAAGATTTCCTTCCAAAATAACACGGTTCATGACGAATGAAAATTTTGTTAAGATGGTTCGATGTCGGTAATAAAATTAGGAAGATGGCGCAATTTAAATATTTAGGAAAGTAGACCGCAGTCAATAAATCGGAAAAAACAGCAGCAGCAATCCGAGCTAGTAAAATGAAAGTTGCATACTGGTCTAGAAATAATTTTTTAAGAAAAATTCGGTATGAATTTAGACATTATTGTATGGTAATTTCTATTCTGCGGAATAATTCCTTTTAAGCATAATGGAGAGGAGGTTGATTGAAGCATTGGAAATGAAATAGAGAAAAATTCCAAGAAAAAAAAGCATAAAAGAAAATAATAACTGTAGAAATAAGAGCCTGTATATGTTAATGTTGAAAGAATAGAAAAAAAGGATAGGTCAGGAAGAGATGAATTGATTTTCACAGTCACATAATGAGAATGAATGCAACCAGATTGACTAAACACTGTTTTTCATACTTACAACGGAATTGGTTTAAAAAATGACGGCGTATGGAAAAAATCGAAATTATCATTAAAGACATCGTAAAACGGTGGCATAAAGGGCAACCTGATAGGAAAGAAGAAAACGAAGCTTCTGTGCAGCCTTTTTCGAAATATTTAGGGGAAAGTCGATTGCTTGTACCCTTTTAAAATCTTAGTGACGTGTTAATTTTGTATCCTTGAGTGTTGCTAATAACTTATCGGTGAATACGTCTAAATGTAAATTTATCTCGTTTACTCGAAAAATTCACCTTACTTCTGTCTTATACCATATAAAGGGTTTTTTCAAAAAGCAAACAGGTGTAACGGATCTTGGCATGCTTTTAGATAAAAAATTTATATTTAAATTTCATGTAATGAACATAATTGGTAAGGCGAGGAAAATGCTGGGTTTAATGTTACGAAGCAGTGTGAATTTCGGACACATTGAAACATATTTATTCTTATATTCCGCTTTGGTTCATTCACATTTAGAATTTGGCTTGTTGATTTGGAATCCTACATCTGCTGATTTAGTAGATATAGTCGAAAGAGTGCAGATGAAGTTTATAAAATACCTACTGTATAGATTTGCAGTGTGGGCGTTTCGAATACGGAAAAATGCTTGGACAATTAAACATGAATAATCTAGAGGGGAGGAGGAAGGAGATAGCGCTTCGCTTTTGACATAAACTGTTACATGGTGAAATAAATTGTCTCCATCTCCTAGAAAAAATACTTATTAAAGTGTCCATTTCAGGTGTCCGATCAACTCGTATGTTGGCAGTTCAATTTGCAAGCATTCAGCGGTATGCATGCTCCCCTCTACGCTGCTTATTTATACTATACAGCAAACTGGAGAAGGACATCATGAACTACATATACATTTGATAGTCGTTTAGGAGAATTTTTAAAAATGGTCAAGAGTTGGACGACGTAAGGCTGAGTTGTCCTATATGCTTTCGTTGAGAATATCTGTATGTGTGTGGGTAATTGGATTTCATCTGTGTGTTGTGTGTGTGTGTTCGTGCGTGATCATGTATAGTGTGTGGATATATTTTGGTGCTGATCTGTATTTTTCATATATACATACATACATATATATATATAAAATATATGTACAAATTAACTAACTATTAATAAATAGTTTAATTAACAAAAAAAAGAAAAACATTCTAGGCGCATACTTCGAAAGACTAAATAATGTAAGAGCGCATGGGTAGTATAAACTAATTATTTATCATCGTTAAAATAATATAATATATGCGTAAATTAAGAAACCATTCTTCATTAATGTTTTTAATTTCAGATTCCAAATGGAAAAAGTTACAGTGCTAGTCAATTAAATTCCTATGAAATTTATAATAATAGAATGTAAGTATTAAATATTATTCTTCGTTGTATTCTAAAATTAATCGAAGACGTTCTTTTTCAGTTTTTTAATACGATTTAATTTCATATCCACATAGTACATATATTCATCTATATGTTGTCGCATATCCAAAACACGCATATATATGTATATATTATAACATGTCAAAAATGCCGCATAATGGGGGTACTTTAAAAGATTGTACGGTAAAAGTTGACTACAGTGCAAAGGGTTCGATTCTGCTAAGTGTTGCAAAAACTTCGCTGCCCTATTTTTAACTTCTAAACGTCGATTAAAATTTATTTTAAGGTTTAGTTTTAACTTATTACGAAGATATATTGAAGGAAGTTTAAGATTTCAATTTACATTATTCTAGAAATACGCGGAAAATTAAACAGGCAATTTCTTTATCTGGTCGTAAGCAACAGCAAATGCTCTTCTTGCCGGATAATTATCAGATGCCATTCATAATTTACTATTGTGTAATATTGAAAACAGACTTTGACAGCATCCTGCTGTGTGTGCCATCAAAAAGCCAACAAGTGATTCCGGAGTAACGACAGAACAGGCTTGTTACCGTGTTTTTAAGTGTTTTTTCAGCTTAATTAGTGATATTAACATGTTGATTCCTTTATTATCAAAAACTGAATTAAAATGTTAAAGAAAAGTAAATTCACAATGCAGCTTAAAGACTATTACAACGCAAGAAGATATTAAAAATTTTACAAATGAACAACGACCAAAGGCAAATTAATTTTTTAAATTTTATTCTTCGTTTCTGACAAGAATGAATTGAAAAATACGTAACACTAATGGATAACCCAGGTCAAGCTGCGAGCTAGATTTTCAATAGTTGAGAAGTACCTGATTATATAAACGAAGACTTAAGAGAGAAAAGATTAATTAAGTTTACGATTTAAGTCCGGCTCAAATGAGTTTTTAGTAAACGTAGGCGTTGAAGTTTTTCAGGAAATTTTAAAATTCTATTTCAGCTTCACTCGATATTGTTTCGAAAAAAGGCTTTACATATTGGGGAAAACACGACCAATAAAAAAACCTTTGAGTTCAATATTTTTTGTGCTTTCTGTTATCATAAATATAACCAATTCGACTTTAATTTATATGAACGGCGCGCGCTGTACGCGTTTAATTTAATCGTACGTTGAAATTAATTATATCGTTTCCGAAAATAACAGGCATAATGCAGTTATGACAGATCATAACGGATACCTAGTGAATAAAAGAATGAACAGTCATAATGATCCTTTAATAGATGTGCACAGTGTCCTTTCTATGGAGTTACTGGAAAGTAGTAACGATGCCTTTATTGAGAGTCGAAATCAAGAGGTAATATATTTCACTTTTCCAAACGGAATTTATTTTGTAAATTTTAACGCTCGCTTTATCTTTTTAATTTTTCCGATAGCTTAAGAACTGGTTTAAAGTTAATGAATCGCAATTAACTGTTCACTATTATTTTTGCCTATAATACGAAAGTTAACGACAAAATGACGATATAATTATTCCCTATTTATTAACTTAACGTAGAAGAATGTTTTGATACCGGAACTCTGATCTCCAATAACAATGTTTAATTAGAAATGAAAAACCATATTTCAAAATTATGATGAGTAGCGGGAGCATTATATTATAAATTTCTTTAAATATTGCTCTCGTATTTTTCTTTTATGTCAACGGTTGATTTTTTTTTTTTTTTTTTTTTTTTTATCTCTTTTCCTCTCTTTTGAAATAATTTTATTTTATCCGAACCATACAAAAACAAATAGCGCTTAATTGATACGTACATTAACCTAAAACAATTAAGCCATTTCTTCGCTTTTTAATTAAAACTCGTTTAACAGTGCACACCTTCGACACCATAGACAAAAACTGACAAAAGTTAGTTAAAATTCGTTAACTTTAAACCAGTTCTCAGGGAAAAACTAGAAAGATAAAGCAAGCTATTTATCTAAAAAAAAAACAAAACCTAAAAATTAATTTTACCTCGTTTTCCGACTTTAGGATTGATACGAACGATCTTTAGTCAAAACGTTGTATGCAAATGTGTATTATACTACGTGTTTTTTTTTCCGGCAAATCTGTACTAATAGTTTTATTATTATAAAATATTATAATATTTTAGGTGATAAAACGGGTAGCCGAAATGCAGGAATTAGTACAGAATTCTCAGCAGTACTTATCGCAGCATCATCGAGAATCCAGCGATTCAGACGGATCACATATATCATCTTTAGAGTCGGAAAATAACGTACCCCTTCCGGGACAACTGAAACACAGTGACTCGTTATTACTTTTAACACAGGTGAGCATTTTATATTGCGAATATCATGAACGAGATATTCCTTTTAACATCTTATGAAACTGAAATAAATTCTGTCTTGGTTCGATTTAACGATTTTTTTCATTTTCTTTTTCTTCTTCCTCTTCTTCTTTTTCTTTACCCGTATTACATCATTGCATTGATGTAGGTCTCCCTTAATATTTTCCATTCTCTTCTATCCTGTGTTTTCCAAAGTCACTGGGTTCCCGCTATGTCAACAATATCATCTGTCCATCTCTTCTTGTTTGGAATTTCTCGGCTTCGTTTTCCGCCGTATGATCTCCATACCATCAGCTCTTTTGTCCATCTCCATCAGATTGTCTTCCAATATTTCCAGTCCGCGTCCGTTTTCATCGTTATTCTTTCACCGATGTCTTCAAACATTGTTTTTCCTTTGTTTTTTTCTGACTGTATTTTATCTTGAAGTCTAATGCCTAGTAGCGCACGTTCCATTTTTCTTTCAGTTTTCCTCATTTTTTCAAGCACTTATTTCGTTAATGGCCACGTTTCTGCAGTGTACGTCATTACTGACATTATATATTGATTAAGTAGTTTTGCTCTGCTTTCTTTACTAATTTTACTTTTAAGCATATTCTTTATTCTGCGATATGCGATCTATCCATTTGTTATTTTTCTGGCAAGATCTGGGCTTGTTTGTTCTCTCCTTTTTGCGAAGACTTTACCTAAACACACAAATTTATCTACTTTTTCTATATCAACCTTTTTATAATTTTATTTTATGCATTGGTTGTTGAGTTTGTCGATTTTGATCATATTTCAAATATTTAATTTTTTGCGTTATTTAGCTTTAACCCTACAGTTTTTACAGTCATCTTCAGTTCCTGTATGAATTTTACTTAATAATTCTATTCATTTTACTTGTTACGATTATAATGACAGCGTTATAATTATGCCGTTATTATTAACATTTTATTTTATGATTTTAATCAAACAAAAGCAAGATCAGTGAACACACTCCTCCCCCGGATTTGAATTTACTAAAAATGAATAAACTTTTTATACATCCAGTAAACGACTGATACAGTTACTATCAATAACATATTTGTACTCAATCGCGAAAAACGAAGTTTGACAAAATCAAAGTGATACAGAAAACATCGGAATACATTTATAAAAAAAAAGGAAAAAATAATAAACTAATCTTGACAATTGCCCATAATTTTTAGTCGCAAAATTCTTACTTTGACTAGTTTTTTTTTGTTTTTTTTTATTTGAGCAATTATTACAATCTTAAAATAAATCTTAAATAAGTAATAAATATAACAACTGAGAAAGGAACGAGAAATAAAAACTTAGCCCAGCGACTAGTTTTTAAGGATACAGCGGACAGTTCACACGAGGTTTACAGGTTTATAGCGTTTAAGCCTACATGATTTGAGTTCCTCCGTCAGCAACTGTTGAATTAGTGGATTACTATGAACCCATAGCCGTTCATAGTACGCACTTACGATTTCTGGAATGACCTCATCCACACAATTCAGATCTAAATCTCTGTGCAAGTCTGCATTCCTTTGAAACCATGCAGCTTTTGCTATCATCCGTATAATTTTATTTTGAACCCGCTGTATGATATTGCGGTTGCTCGTTTTGGCACATCCCCATAATTCAATACCGTATGTCCAGATTGGCTTGATGATCATTTTGTAGATTAGGCACTTATGATATAAACTTAGCTTCGAATGTCGACCCAATAACCAATAAAGTTGCCTAACCTTTGCCATTATTTGCTCTTTTTTAGCCTTAATATGCGGCTGCCAAGTGAGACGAGTGTCCAAATGAATGCCAAGATATTTGGCCGAGCTGGATATTGGTACCTGGACTAGTTCAAAATGTTTTAGAAACGGTTGCTTTATTCTGCCGATTTTATTACACTAACAACGAAAATATGTACAATAAACTATCGAAGAAATTTGAAATAAGACGTGTATAAAATCTACAACGGACGTGTAAATAGTGAAACAGCTAAACCTACGGAGTTCAATAAAATTCTGTTGGAGATGAGGAGGAATTAATTTAAATTTCGAATCTCTTTATTAATGTTTAAAACAATTAGAGATTTTACATAGAGAATGTAGAAATACTTCAACATAAAATCAATAATTATATAATAGTTTTACATACATATTTATTTTTTCTATGAAATTACTGATAGGCATAAAAGATTAAAGTAGAATAAAACAGTATTGGAAACAAGCGAAAGTAATAGGGATATAACAGGACGGTACTACGAAAATAGATAAAACGTGGACAGATTCACCATATTATCGTGGGACTCATGAAATGTCTAGCATAATCCGATACAGCTACGTTGTTATTGGTTGATCGAGTGATTTTTACCTTTTTTTTGATCGATCATTGCAGGACTTTCAGTAATCACATAAGAGTCGGAAATTGAAAAAGAAACAAATAATGTGCAGAAGTAAACAAAAAAAAAAAATGGTGAAGAGGAACATACAAAAAAAAAGCGAATAAAAGGGAGACTGAAAAGCGGAGAATTTAATACAAGAATGAGCGGCTAACGGAAAGAAAATATAGGGTCCATAATAAATTCCTTTATCTTGTCCGCCTGTATAAGAGATTTCAGTGGCGTGGTATTTTACTCTAAAAAATGGAAATAATATAATAATTGATTTAATAAGATGTTAAAGATCCGAAGGATACAACGGGAGATTCCGTAGTAGTGTATAATACTGTTACTGGTATAATAAGTTGTTTATTCCACATGAATTCTCTGATTACTGTAAAAATTAATAAAAAGATTTGAATTTTAAGTTAATTCCTGATCATCCTCGGAAGAATTTTATTGAACTTTTAGTTGTTCCACTATCTACGCGACTGTCGTGGATTTATACAGCACTTCCTTCGAAATAATTTAAACTTGTAAGAAATACGTACGATGTTTCTGTAGTCAATGGTTATACAATGCATCCATAAATTTAAAGATATTTTTCTTTTGATATTGCCCTTTTGTCTAAATTTTTTGAAAATTTTTTTCTCTGTCATTTTTTATTTATTTCGATGAACATAAATATCAATTTTTTCAATCTTTTTTGTTGAAAAAATTTGTATTTTCTAATTTTTACAACTTTTTCTACTGTCAAGCTAAAACAGTTCTCGAAATTAGCCGTAATTTTTTAATACATCATTTCAAAAAATATGAATAAACTTTGCTTTTTCCTTCATCAAAAATAAAAATTAAAATCGCGCTGTTGTAATTTTTAAGCCTAACCTCTTTATTATTTAAATTTTCGCTACGTATTTTATTTTTATATATTTATTCATTATGTTCTCTTTTACTGCAATGCTTGAAAATAAAGTTGTCTGTTCTTTAAATTATTAAATTTGTTTTTTTTTTTTTGGCCAAAATTTATATTCATATTTTATCGAAATTTTTATAGAATCTGTAAAAATATAATTTTTAACGTGCTTGTGTTTCCTCGAGAAATTCCGGATCCCCGGCTCTATCATTTTTATATTTTGTATAAAACTAGAAAAATTGATAACGTTAAGCAATCCATTTTGTCGGTTGTCACGTTTTAGGACAAATTTTCACCACAATTTTTGTGATAGAAAAAAATTTTGGGGGGTGCGGCTAAGAATGACGTTATAATTATATACATACAAACTCGGCCGTTCGTGCCTCGCAAGGGGCTCCGTCCCCTGACCTCGCCTGGTGACACCCCCGTAATTCTTCCATACTTCATATAGAATGAGGAAAATTGGCAACATCATTATTTCCGTCTACGCAATAAAAAAAAAATATCTTTATTTAACGTTTCATTTTGGGACAAATTTTTATGACAGATAAAGCAATGCGGGTTGGGCTAAAAATGACGCTGTCAACATGGGCGTCGCCAAGGGGGAGCAGGGGAGGGCCGTTGCCCCCCCTCCCGAGCCTTGAAACTTTGGTATTCATAGGCGCGTAATAACGGACAATTTGGAAAACTTTTCGAATAATTTGCTAGGAACCCACGAAAATTGTTTTAATTCAGATTTTATTCTTGTTTAATAAAATATTATTTACAAATTATACATTTTATTTTTCCTACAGCTCATATCATTTTTCTAATATCTTGCCCCCCCCCCCTCCAGGCGCATCGGTTAGCGACGTTCTTGGTTATCAATATATATTAATGGCTATGCTATTTTTACGCCAGGGGTCATCAGGAAAAGTGTCCTGTCACAAAATTTGTCTCATATGTAAGACTTTAATGCGATATTAGCGTTCCTATATCTTCTGGTGGTGAAAATTGAAATTAATCAGGAAAAGTGTCCGGTCTCGAAAACTGATAAAATGGTTTTAATGCGATACTAGCGCTCCTATATTCCTGGTGATGAAAACTGGAACTAAAAGATTTTTTTCTGTCGAACGGCGTAGCCAATGAAAAAGTTTACTCTTCTATAAGAATTATCGGAGAACTGAACCTGGTGATGAAGGGGGCTTGCCCCATTCTGAGGCCTGAAGGGGCGAATTTATATATATATATATATATATATATATAGGCGTCGCAGGAGGTATATAGTCGGCGAACAATTCGTGCTAACGTGAGGTAAGGCCAATCGTCTTGGTTCGCTTCGCCACTGATAACCTTTCTCACGTTGTTCGGCAGCATAGAAACTTCGGGTTTCTGTGCTCCTCAATAGCGCTGCTACTTTATCCTTACGGATAAAACTCATACTGGTAATCGAAGGAGGTGGTAGATAGATAGATAGATAGGTAGATATATGTATATATAGACTAGTTTCTTCATTTTGTAAAATTACATTTTCCGCTATTGTTGTATTGTTTGTTTTGTTCTAATCTAACAGTTAGTTAAAGATAACATTTAGTTTACGGTTTTTAATTAGTTAAATTTGAATTATTAAAATTAAAATTTTTAAACGTATTTTTTAACATTGCAGCAGATATTTTAATGTAAAATATTGTAAAATGGTAATAAAATTATATTTAAAGTAATTCTTCATGTTTTTTTGTGTTTACTATTCAGGGTCAACAAGAAATGAATAATCGTTTTTACGAAGCAATGGAAGCTTTGAATTTACAAGACGTAGAAAGTGACACGGACTCAATCAGCACCCCATCAAACAGTCCTTCCCATTCAAGTATTAATATTTATTTATTTGTTATATTCTTCAAAATAATAATTAACGATTTTTTTTTTTTTTACACATATTCTGTACGATTGTTTGTTCATTTTGGTATATATTAAAATTTAACCGTTTTACTTCTTCTTAATTCCTGGACGATGTGTCAGGAAAAAAAGCTGTTAAAGAATTTAGCCTACTACATTCTTATTCGATCTTGGAGATGAAAGCATTTTTACAATCTATTAAGTATGCAATTGAAATTATTGATTGGATAAGGAAGAAGCACAAACATCTGACCAGAATCTAGTATGAAACTTTTTATATAGTGAAAGCAAAAATTAGAAGCAGGAATTTTGAAAAGGGACAAGACGCAGCAATCTAAGCCAAGGAATCCGCCATTTTATTACCCTTTATCACCATGTGGCTTGGAACGCAGAGCAAATCGATGCGGATAGAATGAAAAAGAAGAGTGTGAATAAGAGAGTGAACACAGAGGATAAACAAATTGGATGAGTGAGAGGAGAAATGAGAGAAAATAGCTTTAAGAGCACATATCGGGTCAGAGATAATCAAATATTTAGAAGAATATCGATGGGAGGAGGTGTAAATTATGGAACGTCAGATGGCCATTAGCTCGGTGGTAAAGATAGTACAGAAAAAAGGGAGACGAAAAGTCTCAGAACTTTCCTTCTATCTATCCATTCGGCCTAATCTTCCCACCCGGCCTTGATTTTACGATTCTCTCCTTCATTCCTTACGTTCTTGTTTTCTTTTCGCACTTTCTCCTAATTGTTCTCTTCATCCTAACGACAAAGTCGTCTGCGATCCTAAATCTTCTTCGAATGTCCACCCCTCTTAAATGAATGTGTCGCTCTGTATTCTGATCTGTTAAGCTCCCCAATCCTTTATCACTCCCGTCGATCTCCATTGTTACGATCCTTAGTTCTTTTATTTTATCAATATCTGACCGAATCTGTATCTAATTGGTTCTACTCCCACATATCGTTTCTGGGCTAAGTCCACTGTATACGTGACCAAGAGGGGGAGAAAAAATTATTGATTGGTATCGGGTACGAGATATAAATGAGACAAATTTTTTTTTTTTTTATTATCCTTTTTTTCCCCCCATTTGCTACATTTCTTTATAACCCTGTTTGTTATGCAATGAATTTTTGTTTAAAAAAGTCTTTATTATATTACGTAAACATATGCTTCATTATTTTGGCTCGATCGTGGAATTGTAGCGAAATGAATTTGAAGTTAGGAAAAAAAATTTTATATTTTTTTACATATTTTCGAAATTATGTTTAAAGAGTATAAAATTGCTGTTATTGTTATTTTCTAAGTAAATTGAGGGTCTTATTTATTTCCTTTATTTTTTTCTTCATTTCATTCGATTTTATACGTAAAAAAATTAATTGAAAACTCCGAAAAACTTCAGATTTGGTAATTTTGAGAATTTTATTATCACAGCTCACAATTTCAATCGGGATTCAGGAACGAGTTTCGGTTTACATAGTCCGGATAACCTGCCGACAAATCATCATACACTGCAGGTAATATTATCAAATTAATATTTTTGCATTTTGGTTAACTTCTGCGATGATTTCATGTATATAAGATTAAAATAATCTGATAAAATATTTTAATGCAATTTGAATTATAAATGTTCGTATCCATTTTCTGTTTTGTCACTTTATTAAATATATGTAAAAACACGTATTACAGAAAATTATAGTTATAAAAATATACACAATATAGCGGACATGTGTTTCGAAGTTACATACTTCATAATCAATGATGGAGTATGTAATTCCGAAACATGTCGGCTATATTTTAGACTTTTTAGAACTATAATTTTCTATAATACGTGTTTTTATATATATTTAATAGATTTTAATGCAATAACACAAAAAAAGGAATTACTAAATTTGCGAACTCGGGTGGGTTGTTTACTTTTTTATTTTTAAATTTTTTGGAGCTTATAAAATTTAAAATTTTTGAAAGCTAATTTCGTGCGTTCGAATTGTAACGGTATAATTTTGCGTTCGTGTGCGTAAAATTCCAAATTACAATAGTAAATACACTGCTTGTAGTAATATTTGGAAGCACAAAAAAATATGTCTTTTTGTTTAATCTAATTATTTCATAGTTAACGTTAAAGTGAAAAGAAATTTAGGTCAAAAACTTTTTTTAGTTTGTAATGCGGTTAATGATTAACACCCTGTTGTTATAAAACCTCATACACTCGCACCAATTATCTATTAAGCATACTAAAATTAGGCGCAGAAAGTGCAATACAAACAAGTCAAATTAGAGCGCACTAAGATTTAGGTAATCGATGCACAGATAGTAAATCCGCAGTACCCATGTTTGATAAATTAACAGATGAAATGAAAATAAATGCATCTAAAATTCTCACAGTTACGGATTACGGAAGAACTGATTTGAACAAGAAGTTAGATGTAAAATGTGAAACGCGATACAATTTTGAAAAGTGAAATCTCGTTAGTTAGCTTTTAATTATACCATGAACATGAAAAAAAAAAAAAAAAAAAAAATCGTCTTTCGAGATGTTAGTATGTATTACGAGAACCAGGCATATTAATTAAAGACGATCATCAAGTACAAGTAGATTCTCGAACATTATTGAATACACACGAAATAGGTCAACAAAATATTATAATTGGGAAAAGTCGCGCCAACAACTTCCGGATTAGAAACTAATTACCTTAATTATACCACTCATTATGAAAAATGGCTTTATCGCACATTTTCTTCAATTATTAAAAAGCTCCTTTCAGAATGGCTAGGATGAAATTCTAGCAGCGAATAGCACCGTTTATTCGAGCGCAAAGGTGTAAAATTCTACGAAAGACAAACAAACGTATATATACACCTATCATATTACAACATACCAATAGAGACAGACATTTGTTTTAAACGTTTTTTTTTTTTTTTTTTTTTTGAATTCTCCATACTTGAACATATAAATGTATACATTATAATATTTTTATTTTCGGTTTTTGAAATTACCTTCATCATCGAGATGTTATTATTAATTTGTCAATAAAGCCAACAGTGAAATTAGAAGTCGTATTTGAAAATAATAAAAATGTTTTCTTTTTCGCGAATATTTCTCAGGGATTGCCATTTTCTAATTAATTACGATTACAAGATTACTTGTGACCTAGGCTTAATCGGAATTGGGTGTAATTAATTATAACACAGATTTTGCAGTAGGAACTATTTTCGTTAATCGATTACTCAGTGATTATAATTAACAACTTATTACGAAGTAGTGATAATCAAACTTTTCAAAGAAGTCGAATAATTACTTTTCAACAAGATATCTGTTAAACAGAACGGACGATTATATAAATATGAAAAATATTTTAATATCCGGATAATAGTTTTAATCTTTCAGTAGTATATACGTATAACATATATGGATGGTAAAATTTTCTTTTTCATTTATTTACTACTTTTTATGGAAACGCATTACGTATTTTTGCGCAGTAATATACGCATCCTATTAATATATTAAAACCATTATCGGGATATTAAAATATTTACTAATCGTCTGTACCGATTACCTAAAATCTTGGCCGAGACCAGTTTGATTCCTTTGGCAAATACGATTACTACCTCATAATTATGCGTTATAACTATTAATTATAATTAACAAAAAGTATAATTGACTACTGAATAGTCGCAATTGCAGGAATCATCGTTTTTGTAATTAATTACCTCGAAAGAGTAATCGATTGCACCTAATTCCCCGATTGAGAATAGATTACGTGTAATCTTCTAACCGCAATTATTTACAAAATGTTTAACTCTGAACTGTGCATCTACTAATTTTTTTAATATTAAAAAAGTACTGTTCTTGTACAGAATTATAGTTTAGGCAGCATTGAGGGAAGGAAAAGTTAAGTCGAGGGACTAAAGATAGATTTTTTAAAATAGGTAGGAGAACCATTAAGAAGTCGGAAATTATCAAAAAGGATACAGTTATTAAGTGTAATACCACTGGAATTATAGGTTGCGCAACCTTATGCAGGAGAACATTTTTATTCCAGTCACCACCGATGATGAAAGAGGTTGTGTAGAATAGAATTGAAAAAGGAAGTAAGAGGAAAGTGACGAAGATTATAATCAGGAGGAACGGGCATAAGTTGAGGGCAGGGACGAAGTTAAAAGGAATAGAAATGTGTACGATATGATTAGTGTTGGAGGAAAAGTTAAAAGAAACGGTGCGAGGATGAAAAAGAAGGTAATTTCTAACGAGAATAGCGGCTACGACAAAAGCCTTTAATTTTAAGACATTAATTTTGCGATGATCTAATAGATTCTCCAGTGAACTTTTTATTGGCTCTGAGGCTGCGACAGTTCCATTATAATACTTTAAAAGCGGCTGAATTGATTATGGGAAGAGTTGGAAGAAGAAAAGAAGAAAATATGGGATAGATAGAAAGAGGAAAAAGTAAAAAAAAACAAAAACGAAGAAGGATACGAAGAAATAGCGTGAGGCAAAAAGTAAATATAGTAAAGGTAAGTAGAATTAGTAGATACAGGGAAAATGTGAAATTAAATGAAGAGATTAGAAGTTGGAAGAAAACAGGTCGGGGCTAGCGAATTAAAGAGGAAAGATACAAAGGAGAGGAAAATAGAAAACAATATTTCTTTTTAGGCAAATGGAGAAGAAAGTTAGAAAAATAGAAATTGTCCACATATCGGCACATCTACGGCGGACATAAGAAAAAGAGACAATCTCGTGTTAATTTTGAATAAATAGTGTTGTTTAAATGTGCTAGTTGAAAATGCTGTAGGATAAACGATGGTAGAACCTTCGATTGTTCTATAAACGCAAGTGATTGTGCAATAGCCTAGGTGCATCATCTTGATTAAAGTACATTTTAATGCAACAGGAATAAAATGAATTCAAAACCATGCCTGAAAACATTTTTGATTACTTCAGCATCGGAATATTTAGTAAGTGAGGAAAAAACGAGAGAGGAGATGATAAGTTTCAAATCTAAACAATTGGGAAATGACTTAGGTGTCCTGTAATATAAATTGGAGGAAGTGATAAACGAGTAAAAAAAAACAACAAAAAAAACACAGAAATAATAATGAAGAAAGAAAAAGGTAAATTTTATAGAAATTTTGTGTATGGCATTTAGTTTTTTTCTGTACGTGTTATTTGCTCCGTTGCTTATTTGAACTAGGCGTGCTATTCTGAAAAAAATTATTGCATTGTAAAATAATTCAAATATTTTGTACGGAAAAATGTATTAAAATTTATAAACTGCAATAATTGCTTAATCTGTTTTAACAGTGTTCGACATGTGCAATTTCTACTATAATATGTTAAATCGTTACACTTAAATATTCAAAAGACTAAACATTATCTATGCTATATTAACCTTATTGGATCCTAAGTCGTATTGTTCGATGTCGAGCGTTGTGACTACCTATTTGTACATCCTAACTGTACTGACATAGACATAGTGCTCGTTGCAACTGTTATATTCAAAACGCGAGTGTATAAGACTACACCTGGAACTGACTGTAAATATTTGATTTATCGATATGCAAATGCAGTCCAATTTTTGTCTTTTATATAATGATGGTATGCACGTTTGCCATTCTATTAGTAATTATTTGATTAATTTACAATTTCTTGTCGTCGCCTGAGATCGAACTCGAGACCTCCGTGACGGAAGTCAAGCACTCGAGCAACTAGTCTATCGCAACGACTTTTCAAACATCTGAATGAAAATTTGGGAGTATATTTTCTAAAATGACTATAAATTTTTATGCAGGGTAATTACTGAAAATTCACCGTATGCGCCTAATAAATAAAAGCATTTAAATCTTTTTGAACCAATGATTCTACACCATTTGAATATTCTGATATTACGAAATTATTATCATCAGCAAATGCAAATATTTTGGCCCTTTGATATAGTATAATTAAAAATGTAGAATTAAATAGGTTGGCGCATAATTTTAATCGCAGTATCCGCAAAAACAGGCCCGATTGGAATAATTCCTTTTTTTTTGATTATTTTTTTAAATCGTTTTCTCCTATTTTGTTCCTTTAGGTTGTGTTCTAACTATAGCGATTAATTTGTGATTTCAGGATTTGTGGTTGAAAATGCGCGATAATAACAATATAAGTGATGATGAGTATTTATTTCATTTTGAACCTGACGTTATCGATTTAACATTGATACCGCCACCTCCAGCACCGAACAAGGTATAAAACGTTTTTTTAAATTTAAAATAAAAAAAACAAAAAAAAAACAAAGACAAAAACGAATGAAATTCACAGAGAAAATCTACTTATTTTTTAAACTATACATTCATTTGCTTTTGATTATACTCGTAATTGATGGGGCAGTGATGGCGTTTATGTTGTCCACTTGTTGGACCGATACGTAGTAGTAATGGTAATAATAGGTAAGATTATTTTACCGCCAACAACAAAAATTATAAAGTAAATTGAAACAGTTAGACATTCGTCATTTTTTCTTTTGTTTATTTGTTGCAATAAGCTTATCCTTCTGTAGAAAGAAAGTGTTTGATGAGAAGAAAACACGAAAGAGGCGAACGATATTCAAAAAAAAAAAAAAAAGAACGAAGACAAGTAAATAGGTAAAATTTACTAAAAGTTTGGAAATTTTGTAAAATACGAAATTAACAATTAGAGTTAGTTTGACAAAGAGTGTCAAGTTTGCTTTGTCTGTATGGTATACGTTCTAATTTTGTAGCAGTGGTTTGGAACTCGTATAAAGAATAAAAGTAGACAAATAGCCCTGAATTCTCTTTTCATGTCTTTCGACGTGACCATTCTTTTATTCTCAACTAAAACGAAAAGACGAAACCATATATTCCTCAAGACATATACGCCAGAAAACTGTCAACACCTAGATAAATTCATGTAAGCGAGTATTCTTTCGTTCAAGCTATTCTTTTTTTGAAATTACCCCGTACTTTATTGCCTTTCTTCTTTCTTATATTAAAATTTACCTTTTTAAACTAACTTCATTTTTTTACTTCATTGAAAATAGTTCGATTGCGATGAAAACACAGTACTAGCTGAGCTTCAAGCACCTCCTGCAGCATTCACCGATGAGAATAATTCCGGAATGTCGGAGCAACAACAACGGCACGAAAGATTATTAGGTAAACATTTTTAACAGAACTAATTGAAATATTACGAACTTTCTAGATGGCAGTACTGACGTAATATTAATTTGCAACTACACTTTTTCTTCGCGGTTCTCTAAATGCACAGTTTATGTGTATAAAAAGCGCACAATTGTGCGAAAGGGGAAGTCTTATGATAAAACATGCAGAATGCACACACCACACAAAAATAATTATTTAGAGTTAAACTATGTACTCTGATAATATATTTTTCGATGAATCAGATTCCAGAATTTTAGGACTACATATATATATATATATATATATATATATATATATATATATATATATATATAAATTAATGACAATGTCATTTTTCGCCAGAGATAATTTGAAAAAGCATTACGAAAAACCGCCATGGAATGTGTAATTGAAGAGTTATAATATAAATTACTATATAAACCGTAAATAAACATTTTTATTTTTTCTAGATAATTTCATGTTATTGGTATCCATCTATTAACGTAGAACATAGATCATCAATTCGTATCATTAACATATTTCGACATTTTTATCTGTATGGATTAAAATATGTTGCGAACTGTCTGTCTTAAGTCGAATTAAAAAAGAAAGAATAATGCAGAAATGATTTATATGTAATAAAACTAAAAAATCTAATCGCAGTCGAAAGTAGCTTCTAAAGGCTACTTGATTATTACAATCAAAACACTGAAAAAAAAAGGAAACAAAAAAAAATAACAGCTTTAACTCAAAGTAACAAAACAGTAACACGGCATAGGTTCAGTAACCGTAAACAACTACAGTTGACGCTTTGAACGAATCAGTGACATGAACAGAGTTTAATAGATAAAAATATTTAACTAGCCTGCCCTGTAATAATTCTGTCACACTGAAACACGGGAAAAAAATCTACGAATGGTGTATGCCCAGCAGTTTTAAAACTTTATAATGAAAGCTCAAACGCAAAGCTATATAGACTAACAACAAATCACGAAGAACTGTGATTCATAAACGTCTTATAATCTATTCTGATTCGATAACTGATCTTTATTTCGAACTACCTGTGTGCGTGCACCTACCACGAATCACATATACATATGCCTCGTACGTATCCATTAATAACACATCTGTAAGCACAAATACCTTTTCAAAAATGCACACGCAGCCGATAAAAGACATACAGCTAATAAAACAGTCAACGCAACCGTTGTAGAATCAAACATTCCTCAGAATTATTCAATTACAATCAGATACACAAACGAAGATAGCCGAATTCATTTAATAATAATAAACGCGTATTTCTCGAAACATGTTGTTTTTGTTTTAAATTTTCTATATCCTCAAAAAGTTTGAATTGTCAGTATTTTTTTAAAATACAAATAATTTTCGGTCATTAAAAAGTATAATTTGAAATTAAGGAAAAGGTATATAGTGGGGTTTTCGAATTAGATTTTAATTCCTCAAATTTTTAAAGTACATCGTATCACTGAAGGAAGATTTGACTCCGGTAAGAGTTACTGCATGTCAAGATAACTTTGTATTTATCTTTCTTTCTTTTTTTTAATGCAGATTCCGTGCTGTCGGGAGGCTTGAACAACAACCAGTTTATGAGTTTGGATTTAGATTCGTTTTTGGCGACAATGACGGTTCCTCCACCAACTCCAAACTTAACTTCCGATTCAGAATTAACAACAGAACAAATATCTTCATTTATTATTCCACCTCCGCCACAACCAAAAGTAAGTAAAGAAAAAAAAAGCGAAAGCATTTTTATAGATTTTTATAAGGAATTTGATAATGCACTTTGTAAAATTATGCTGTAAAGTTAATTCTCACTCGATTTTTCTATTATTAAATAATTAAGTCCACGTATATATATATATATATATATATATATATATATATATATATATATATATATAATGCTTGCTGTTCCACGTATATAGCGTCATAAACACATTGAAGCCACTTACGTTTATAATTTTTAGTTAGAAAAATTCAATTTCATTTTATTACCACAGTTTGTTTGACACTTTTTCGATTCATTTTTTTGCAATACGATGCACCACCCTTAAACTATCTCTCTAATAATCAATACAATTATAATGCGATAGATAAACAAGTTATTTGTTCTGAATGTGTTGAATCTTAAGTGTTACTTAAGCAATGTGTAAATATCGGCTCTTTCAACGCCTTTATTATTAATGTAATCTCCATATACTGTAGATGTCGGAGTTGGAATTTTAAAAATCCAACACCCCGACTGCGAATTATTTTGGTTCAAAATTTTAACATTTTTTTTTCCTACAATTTCTTTCGCGATTCAAAAAAACTACCAGTTTTCCAAAAAAAGAAGAAAAAAACGATATCAACGTAGTAAAGATAAAGTTTAAACGGCATAGTTCACTTCTATATAATTTAATTTTCAAATCAACTTAATTATTCAAATGGAATCTAAGTTCGTATCTGCACATTAGCGCCACTACGGTGGCGAGCTCTCAGTACATTCTGTTAAGTAATCGAAACTTTAAGAACATCGATTTGATTTCTTATTCCATCTTACAATAATCGTTCGAGTAAAATGTTTGGCGAGATTAAAACGCGTGTTCCTTGATCTTCGTGCGGGTAATATATGTTTAAATTCAAATAAACGAATACAGGAAATCTAAACAAACTGATTGTCCTACCCGATTAAAAATGGTTAAGCAAAATATTGCTATATTAATAGAACCTGTAAAAGCTATCGTGACAATTTTAACGTCTGAAACGGTACACGAATATAAAATTGCGCTTGTGCCCTATGGAAAATTTCGGGCCAGTAAATCAGTACGAAAAAATCAGTTTACTTCATTTCACAGATATTTTCGGTGTAAAAAATTTGAGATATTAAATGAAACTTTAATGACAAGTTCCTAGTAATGTAAGAATGATAATTATCGGAAATGTTTTTAATGAAAATGCGAGCATCAATAATTGTACAAAAGTCGGCTGACTAATTGAAAACTTTGTAATCAAAAGATATTCAAAATATTTATATAAATTGGTAGAGTAGTGTGAGATTAAGAACATTATAATTTCAATTTTCGTTACGAGAGCCAATTATGTGTGCCTAGGGCTGAAGTCTTTGCTAGACTGCTATTTCAAGTACGAGTCGATTTTTTTTGGCTAAGCAGTTCGAGCTTCAAATGTGCACCTTTCCCAGGCATCTTTTTCACTTTTATTTGTCCCCGAGAATCACTGTTTCCCCGTGCCTTTTTTTTTTCACTTCTCTTTAGTCAAAATTACCGGATCAAGAAAACTGTTCCTTTTCTGATCAACCTACCTTTTATTTTTCCATCCAACCTAATCTTCCCACGCAGCCTTGGTTTTACGATTTTCCTTCGCTTCGCCGCTCCGTTATAGTCCCTATTATCCGTTTACGTCTAAATCATACTCTTCTTCCTTCCTCCCGTTTTCGTTTTCGTCTCGCACTTTCTCTTAATTGATACTCTCCATCCTGACGACGAAACCGTCTGTGATCCTGACCATATCTTCTTTGAATGTCTATCCCTCGTGAACGAACGCACTTCTTTGTACTCCGATCTGCTGTCACTCAAACTCCCTACTTCTTATTGTGCCTCGTATATCTTATAAACGTCGATCTCCGTTGTACCTATCCTCGAGTTCTTTTATCTTATCAATATCTGACACCGTCTCTACATTTAACTGATCCTTCTCTCTCGTTTCGTTTCTGGGCGAAGATCCTTTGTTAACATGCCTAAAGAGGGGTTAAAAAAGAAAATTGTGAAGAACGTATATACAGTTACGATAATGGCAATATTTTCGTTACAAAAGTATTCTAATAGTACACTTTGTGAGCGAGAAGATAAGCGAGAAATTTACCAAAATTACGGTTCGAAAGGGTATTTTCGAAGAAGGCCGCATAAAAAAAGTCAGGTTTTCGCCGCAATAATTACACGCCCGAATATTTGGCCATGTACAATGTAGTTTTCAACTTAAACTCACGAGACAAAATTTGCGACCAAATATAGGTAGATTGTCAACATTAGTGAAATGCATAGCGATCGGTTTTCTTGTTCTTCTCGGTCGATTATATCACAAAGACATTTTTGGTGGCATTAAAAACATTAATATGAAACATGGTGGCCTACTTTTCTCACGGCATCTCGCCATCCTTTTTGTAGCTATTTCCATTGTAAGTTCAATTCTTTGTTTTATTCCATCGGCGCGTCGTAATTCCTCTGTTTCTTTGTTCTCCGATGATATTACCTGTAGAATTGATTTTATCGCGTTCCTATTGATTCGTGTTCGTTATCAATTTCCACGTCATTCAAAATATCGGCTCATTTGTCCGGCATGCTGTATCCTAAGCGCTCAAAAATCCGCATTTCCAACGCGTCATGTCATATTTTATACTCCATGTTTCCATATGTCGCTATCGGAAAAATTTGAACTATCGATCAGTTTAATTTTGCTTAGTGATCGCAGTATTTTTTCAAATCTTCGTTAATTTCACACTAGCGTATGTTGCCAGTGTCGGGCGTCTCGTGATTTCTTCTTCGTAACATCACAATCAGAGACCCTAAGTAACCATATTTATCCATCACGTTGCAATCACCAAATTTTTGCTTCCTTTGATCGGATAGTTCCTGTACGGCGATACTTTTAACATTCGCAAAATTCTGATTATGCGTAAAATATTTACGCCGACATTCGGCACTAGGAGAGAAATAGTAGCATTGCGTGTGAATTATTTAAAATTATCAATTTTCCATTAATGCGATAATAAAATGTAATCGTGACGTGTTTAGTACTTTTTGTAATAGTGGCGTAAAAAAAAATAGAAATGGCAGATCTATTGACCCCGTAACAATGAATGTGATTATTTTAAATTTAAGTTAATTAATGGCATTCGTAGAGTAAGAAAATTCGTTATAATTTAATACGGATTTTTTTCTTTATCTCAACCGTGTTGTCGTCTCCGCTTTTATACAAAAATAATCCATAGAAACGTAGACCATCTTGTTAAGAGTATAATATGCAAAACGTTGTTTAAATTACAAATGAAACTGGCAGAATTTCATAATATCTTTAGCCGCGCGTAGACAGTTCCAGCGTGTTTTCTACGATTACCGATAGATTCGCAGAAACAAGCTTCCGACCATCTTCAGTTTCCTCTATAACATGAACAGTCATGACGCGATAGTGTATGCGCGTTATGTCGTGTATTTAAACTCACGCGACGGATTTAATTTAATTATTTCTTCGATTTTAACGTTAACTCGCATTATTCGATAGGAGGACATTAATGATAAATCGAACAGTATCGATAAAACGGTCGTGCAAGAGAAAGTCGTTTCTAAACAGGAGTTGCAGATGAACGAAAGTGACGATTTGGCAAACAGCAAAAACGAAAACGCGGATCATCTAGCCAGTCGGAACTGTAATACACTGCCGAGTCGGAATAAGCAACGTTCACGAAACGGACCACCTAGCATACCTCCACGGATCGATTCGCTGAATTCGCTGTCGCGAAAGACATCGTCCGCGTCTAGCCCTAATGTCCAGGTAATCGAATGTTATCCCCTCACTTTGTCCATTCTAAAAAAAAAAAAAAAAAAAAAAAAAATTATTATATTACTAATTAACTTTGGCCACTTCTTAATTTATTTTTGTTAGAATTTTCGTAAGAAGAGATTAATTCCTATTAATAAATAGATAAAGAAATAAATAAATACATAAGTTGAACCGTACCGATAATTTTTTAAATAAGTAAATTATAAGAACGGTTTTCCTGTATACCACAATGAATAGGCTTTTCGTCTGCCTGCAATTCGGGAGTTGTGTGGTTTTAGTCATAGGCAATCGGCCTGTCTAATGTTTAGAGGTTTGAAGCTGTGTGGTTATAACGCACCGGCCTCTGGCCTGTCTGAGGTTTAGGAGTTTGGGGTTTGTTGATTTAAAAAATCACAGGCTCAATGCCTGACTGGATTTTAGGGGTTTGGGACTGTAATAAAGCACAGGATAATTTGAATTTAAAAAAATTGATAACAGATTCGTAATTATCGACCTCAAAAATTCTCGTATACAATTTGTCATTAAAATTAAAACTTTTGTGACTTTTTTGTCCGCCATTTTGCATTAGCAAAATCTGATGACGGATTCGTAATCAGCGACCTCAAAAACCCTTACATGCAAAATTATTTACGAAATTAGATTACTTAATACATGTATTTATTAATGTTTCTTGTAAGGAGTGCTTTACCCCCTTTAAGGGTGAAATTCATGAAGATGCCGAAACACGTCAACTTTATTTTTTTAATCGTGTGTGTTAAAAAATGTTTTTCTTATTTTTTTATGTTATTTTATAATTTTTAATTCCACGATTATGACCGAAAAAAAGGTGTTTTCACTCCCTAGAAAGTAGGGGATGCAACTCCACTGCTTAAATCATTGTGGATTACTGGTCCTCTGCACGAGAAATAATTTCCATTTTGTTTCATAAAAAGAATTGAAGACGAGACATTTAGAAAAAACGATTTTCGGGGGTGAACTTTAGGAATGGTTTTCTTCACCCTTTGAAACTGCATACAGGCCGATAAAAAAAAAAAAAACAAAAAAACACGTATCTAATATTTTTTAAATACTCTACAACATATCAAAATCAGCGTCTGATAATTCCGTGTACTTCCAAATGTTTTTCATTTGGACGAAATAAAATTCGTTCTTCTTATATCTGTTTGGAAGTAAATAATAGTTCTTTAATGGATTAGCGTTTGATCAGAATCGTCAATTTCACTCAAATTTCCATTTCACTCTTATCTACAAGACAATTTAAGTTTTATTTCCCTTTCCGCTTTCCTTCTATGAAGGCGTTACCGAACGATAAATATGAAATGATAACGACAATGTGGTACACAGAAGTGACAACGAAATATTAACAAAGGAGGTGATGATATTTTGGCGGAAGTCAACAGCGAATAATTAAATTTATTGAAAAATTATGAAAACAAACGTTTTAAAGAATTATTCTATTTTTTTTTTGTTTTGGCTTAGCTTTTATCTTTTGGCCAGTCTATACCCAGATCTAATTAATTTTTGGTATACAGATATCGGTAATATGTAAAATTGATTTAAAATTCCTTTTACCAATTCTTCTCTTTCCTTTTTATATCTCTCACACTTGACTATATGTTTGATCGGTCCTTCCAACCCGCATTCATTACAATTTATTAACCACTGGGGAGCCAGTTTTAAAATTACTATTCGAAGTAATAGAATGTAGAAATTTTTACTTTTGAGCGAACAAAATATAAAAGCTGGAAAAGATAAGAAAACAATAGAATATAATAGTTGCTTCAAGAGACTGTTGTCTGCCAAAACACAGTGTTTCAAGTGTTCATCAGATACTCCTGAGGTTTAGATGTGATATTCTTGCCATAATTTAAAACCAACGGTCATTTCAAGGATGGGAACAGGGAAAGATAGATAGTCACAGAAATGTAATTAAATTCTTATTAAGTTCTTAGTCGACGGATAAAAGTTGATCACCCGATTTTGAATTAAACATTGGCGAAAGAAAAATAATAAGAACAATCGGAGGACAACGCTGATTTATATTACTGTTTGTTGCTCGGCTGTTTTAGAAAAATTCAACGGGAATTACGACGACAAAATCATGCGTTGAAAACGTAAATTTTAGCCTTTCCCGTACGGTTGATAATGTTTTCTGGCTAGTCGACCTAATATGTAACTGACTGCGGTGTTCTACATTTTCAGCGCATACTACAATACGGTAAAATTCGCAACTAACACATTTTTTTTTAAATCTTCATGTCGCTATTTAAATATGAATCTTTTTTTTTTTTTTTGTTCTCGCATGTTTAGACAAACAGTATAGGCTGTAACGGTCGACTAGCATGCTCGAAAGACGCCATACATTCCATTATACAGATGAAAGAGGAACATCGGGAAATTATAACTCAATGTAATAAAGCTCAATCATGCGGCGGTGGCAGCGACATAAACGAAGCTAAATTTCAGGTATATGAAATGTTTCCAAAGTAGTGTATTTGTTGTTTTTATTTTCTTCGAATATTTTACTTTTTCCAAAATTAATGTACTCTTCGCTTCGTTCCCGAATACGAACGTTACTTTTCTTCACTGGAGAGGAGATAAAGTAGAAGACTTTGACAAGGAACCTGCAGCAAGGTTGTGGGCGTATAGAAGATGCTAAACGAAAATCGAACTCCGCAGTCCGGCATAGAGTTGCAACGTAACCGCGTATCGATTCCATCACTAGAAATACATTAAGCGCAACTTCTAATAAATAAATAGACACAGGTTAGCGATGATGTGCAGGTTTATTAGATTTCTTATTAGCGGAAGTGCAAGCGTGTTGCTTCGAACCTTGAGCACTGTAAGTGAAATTCTCCATGATACTACCACTTTTTCTAAGCGAATATTGCTCGTTTTACATATCGCAAAATATAATTTTCGTAATGTAAGCCTACTTTAATAATAGGTATAACTCGCGCAAGACAGTTATCGAAACTGCTAAATAATAACAGAGAGCGAGAGGTCAAAAGAGCGATGAAATTTTCAGCTTGGTGAAATTTTGAACTGCCGATGATGATTTTCGCCTTTTACACCATTTCTTGTGCCGTTGGATTGCTGTTGAACATTAACCCAAACTTGAGCGATATAAATACACTTCTTGATGCAAATTTCGAACTTTTTTGAGAAAAACGGCGTTAGTTTTTCTTCGTTTTTCCAAAACACTAATTTTCATTATTATTGTAAATTTTATATTCACAGGAAATTATACACCAACTCGTATTATAAACTGTAATATTTAGCTTTTTTTTTTATACCCTCCAAATTCGACAGATTTTTTCTATTAATAACTAATAATACGGCTCACAATATGTACGTATTACCATTTACTTTTGAAAAATATAATTTTACTTTAATACTTAAGGGACATGTGAAAATAATATCTTAAGAAGGGGCCCATATCGCGAAAATGGTTGAAAATCGCTGTTCTATTCGCATTTGGTAACTTTAATTTTCTATAATACTTTTCGGAAGATTCTCGGTTTGATATTTACATTAAAAAATTTACAGAAAGTTCAGCCGTATATTACGTAGGCACTTCAGTTTCAGTAAGTCACTTCTCTTCCTTTTTAAATATTACGACATCTTCAATTTTATCAATTTCTATCCTACTTTAGTAACCTTCAAAATCAACAATCTGAGCATTAAGTTAAGCTTTTACACCCATTTTTAAAGAAATTTTAATATTATTCCTTCGAAACCATCTTTAAAATCGCGGAATATTGTTAATATTCTGAATACATCGGGAAAGTCTCTTTCCTTCTAATATTACCTATATTTTCAAGTAAGAAAGAAAGTTGCGATTAAATTAAGCGATCATAGTGTGCTAATACATTTTAAGCTTCTTTCCAATGATATATATATATACAATATTCCCAATTTTATGTAACGAAAAATGTCCCAATTTTATGTAACCAAAAATGCCCCAATTTTATGTAACGAAAAATGTCCCAAAAAATGGTCCAATTTTATGTAACGAAAAATGTCCCAAAAAATGGTCCAATTTTATGTAACGTTTGTTATATTTTATAGGATTTTTGTGATTGTTATTAAAAAAATGTCACAACTTTATTTAATGAAATATGTAACCAAAAATGTAACGAAAAATGTAATGAAAAAATTTCTTAATTTTATGTAATGAAAGTTAAATGTTAGGATAGGATTTTTGTGATTATGTTATTTTTTTTGTGTCGATGCCAGTAAGAATTATGTTATAAATTTTGATCGTTTTATAAAAAGTATAGAAGAGAAAGAAACAGAAATGTAAGCAAAAGGGGCCAAAGGGGCACAGCCCCTTGCGAGGCCAAAATGGCCGAGTTAATATATATATATATATATATATACATTTATATATATTATATAATATACACAGGGTATTCTGAAATTAATTCAGGAAATTTGTTTTAAGCTATAAAGCTCGTCAAAATGAACAAAAAAGTCCTAAGGAAAAATCATTTGAATCAACAATTAATTAGTTATAATTAATAGAACACCCTATATATATATATATATATATATATAATTCGTGCATTGTATATTTTATTAAAAGCTAAGCGGTTCGTTACTATTGGAGCTTGGAAAAGTGTAAGAAAAATAATTTTTTCTTTTATAAATTATCCGCAAAAACTGTTTTTGCCAAATATTAATTTAACGCAAGTTTTTTTAATTTAGAAAATTATATCCGTATTTACATACATATTACATATGTATACGTTTAATTCTAATTAGCTTTTATTTTTTATATAATGTTCATTATTTGAGCACTTTCTGGTGTTTATCTGAAAACGTTCTAACGTCGTCAGAAGACTTCCATAAGCTATTGGCTGTACTCATTTTTGATAGTTTATTTACGTTTTTCTGTATTCTTTTCTCTCCTAGGATGCAATACAAGAGCTGTCAGACGAAGCTCGTCAATTAGTCACGTCGTCGAAATCGCTAGTCAAAAGCTACATGGATGTGAATTGCACCAAGTTTCCAGTAAACTTATCGCAGTGCATCTCGCAGCTGCAACTGATAACGAAATTGTGTAAGAAACTAGTTATCCATACGGCTTCGCCGTTACAAACACGCAATCTAATTCAGAAAGTGCTAGACGTGATTAACACATTTCACGATTTCATTTCTACCACTACGAATGAAACCGAAGTCATCACAAAACACGCCGAAAATCTGGCCAATGTGCTGGCTACTTTGTTAAGAAGTCTACGTATATTTTCTCCGTAATGCATACATTCTTACTGAATTAAACGAATAAATTGCCGCGAATTTCTCTCACGGCGTAAATCATTTTTAAAATTAATTCAATATCAATTTTAACGTAATTTAGTGTAATTTAATTTTAAATTATCAAAGTTTTCACCACCGGGTGGTATAATTAAACGAAAATATCAATGTCTATATATATATATATATATATATACATTTTTATTTGTATACTGTATAAATTTTATAATCAAAATTTTTTGTATTCCATAATTAGGCTCAAAATTTTCGTTTAATAATTTCTATTTATCTTTGTTTGTTACAATAATGTGTATTTTCATAGACGAGTAGTTCTGTGCATCTCTGTGTGTGTGAGTATATTTTTTAATTTCATTTAATTCGTTTGTTGTTTTTATCTTCTTAAAGTATCGATTTCAAATACTGTACGATAATCTCTCAGGGGGATATATTATAAATTTATAAGGTAATAAATGAACAATAATTATAGTAAAACGACGGTTTTAAACGCGCGCACGAAATATACACACACATAACACACACGCGCGCGCCGTAAAAAGGGATGAACTCTTAAAGTTTTCCTTCTAGCTAAATAATTAACAAATTCTTCTCGCTGGAATGCTCCTTGTGTCATGCTAGCTTTTCACGTATCTTTATGCAGCTTTCATATCTGAAACGATCATACCATATGAACCTGCATCCAAGAAAAGTAACAGAGAAAATAGTATGAATTACAACATGCGCGTTATCATTACTTGAAAGTGATACGCGGTGATTGTTACTGCCGTTTAAGTTACTCGAAATTTGTCATTAAAATACAGGAAAAAACCCGGAATATCATCATTTCCTTTCCTTTTTTTTGCATCAGCCCGTAGGGAAACGGCGGAAGTTAGACAATAAAGGATTAAGTAACGGTCAGGTTAAAAAAATTAGTAAATAAATCAATACGTACCTTTATTGAAATGAAAAGGAAATTCTATTCACAGACAAACGCCAAAGTATCAGATGTTACATTTGTTCTGTCCTGTATACGGCTGTGAAATGAAGCTCGAACCTGAAAAGCGAACCAGTTGTATAATACACTAAAAGGGCGCGGAAAAAAACAGATCGTAATCAAAATATTACTAATGCTGTAATAGTGCCGATGTAGGGGTACCCCAACATTTTTAAAAAATTTTTAGAAACTTTTGAAATACAGATTTAAGTTTTGATCAAAGTTTTGGATCGTTTTGGGTTTTAGTTCTTTTGACTCCTGGCGAGATTTCGATTTCGGCTAAAACATGCATAGATATGATATCTGAGAACTCCAAGTTCCAAGATAGTTTTAGATTTTTAATTTTGAACTTTTAATAAGTTTACGATATATTCTTTCTTAATTTTTTAAATTTTGCGTTAAAAATGAATTTTTAAGTGATATAGTACTGGGTGGGCAAATTAAGAAAAAAAAAAATCATTAGTTGTAATCCGTATTTATAAATCTCAACAAAAACAGAATATTGCAAAAAATACAGCCAACTTTGTCAGTTTTTAAATTCAACTTATACAAAAGTATTATAGATTTATCTATTTTATCAGCAGCAAAAATTTGTGATATGAAAAATTAAGTGCCAAGTTATTTACGAATTATATTTATGTTCATCGTCAGTTTGTATTTCCATTTTAATTATATATTTCTTAGATCCCTATTACTTTTTACACATTATAAAAATGAATAACTAAATATATTTAGTTAATACATTAATACTGAAAAAAATTTATTTTGATATTATTTTGTTTCATTAATCTTGGCGATGTTGATTCAATCATTATTTTAATGCGGTGTGTTTTTTTTTTCAGTATCAATGTATTAACTAAATATATTTAGTTGTTAATTTTTATAACGTGTAAAAAGTAAAAGAAATCTAAGAAATATATAATATGGAAATACAAACTGATGACGAACATACATATAATTCATAAATAACTTAGCACTTAATTTTTCATATCATAAATTTTTTTTGCCGATAAAATAGATAAATCTACAATACTTTTGTACAAGTTGAATTTAAAAGCTGACAAACTTGGCTGTATTTTTACAATGTTTTGTTTTTGTTCAGATATCACTAATTTTTATCTACAAAGTTTATTCGTTAGACGTTAAATATTATCATTTCACATACTTAAAAATTGAACCTTATGGTCCAATTTAGGGTTTTGTGTACAGAATTTATCAGGTTTTATAATTTCTCTGTTATTTATATGATAGAAGTATTGTATATACCGAGTTCCATCTTTCTACACCTAGTAGATTTTGCTGGGTATTTTGAAATAAGTCAAAATTTCTTAATTTTGGGCTCACTTAGATTTCCTTTATAAAATTTTTAAAGTTTCGTAATTTTTCTATTATTTATAAGTTACAAGTTTTGCACATACCATCTTTCAGTTTTCCGTTTCTTGAAGATTTTTCCGAGTATTTCAATTTTTATAGAAATATTACAAAATTTGGGGTTTTGGTCCCATTAAGGGCTGTGTATTCATGAATTTTCAATTTTTTAAATGTTTTTACTATTTACATGCTATGAGTGTTGCGCATAACTAATTTGAACTTTTTACATTTTATAGAAGCTTGGCTGTAAATTTTTGTTTTAAGGAGTCATTCCAAAATTTGATTGTTTTAAGGTATATTTTGGGGATTCATAATTGAAAATTTATCGATTTTATAATTTTTCTGTTCATTACGCGTGGTAAGTTGGTCTGAATACCGAATTTCAGCTTTCTCATTAGATGTTGCTGTGTATTTTGGTCATCTTAAGTAAATATATATATATGTAATATGTCTTCTTTCTTTATAGCGCCATACTTACTTCCTGAGCGTTGACGACTACCTATTCGTACATTTCAGCTATGCAGACATATAGGTATATATGTCTGCATAGCTACTAAGCCACAAATTAATTTGTTCATTTTAAAAATGTATTTTGAAGAGGAAACACGATTTTCACTTTTATTATTAGTGCAGTGGTATAGATTGCTTTCGGTTTTGGCCTGTATCCGTGAAAGGAAATAAAAGTAGAAATTGGAGTTTTAGCATCGGCATCTGTTCAAAGTATTCGTATGATTGTTTTGAATTTATTCAAATTAAAAAATCTTCCCATCGAATTTTTTTCTGCTTTCTTTAGCCTTAAAATTATCGCGTCGTTTACTCAGAAATAGATAGAAAGGAAAAAAGTCTGTTAAATATTTTAATCCGATCAGAAATCTTTAATAAAAAGGAACAAATAGCAAGAATAATTAATTGGGAAGAGAAAGACTGGAACTTCATTGAACACCAACATGCGAACAATACTCCGCTTTTTGAAATTTATGGCACACAAGGATTTTTTCCAGCACGCTTGTGTCAAGGTATTTACGTTTAACGGTGAATTTTAATTAACCGTATTTTGAGAGGTTACATGACACCTCATGTTGCATTTCCGAAATTCCAACAAGCTCAATTTTCCCGGGTTTTTTTTTTATCAAATAACACTTCGTTCTATTACAACATGAGATGCTACAAACGACGATCTGCTTGTCTGCTTCAATGCAATGTACAAAACAAAAAGTAAATAAAAAATGCTGCAAACACGGTTCAAATTGATTTCTTCGATTACACTGTATTTTTCGATTTAATGAGTCGAAATGTGCGCGATTATTTTATTTTTAATATTATGTGTTTCGCTGTCAGGACGGAAGTTTGCTGTACATATTGTGTTCTATTTATTAAGAATGGGACAGTTTGGTTTATGGAAATAAATTTTCCTACGACTTTGTTCGATGAGTACCACCACAACCGACTAAGAAACGTACCTAAAAATTATTCCTATTATGAATGTAACGAATATTGTACGTGTTGTATGCTCAAAATTACTTTTAATAATAAATGGCGTTTTTTAATTTATTTTTATCGATTTAGTTACCATTCCAGTAATTTCAATAGTCAAAAAAAAAAAAATATATATATATATATATATATGTATTTAATAGCGTACTAAAGAGAATGTAAAGACGTACAATATCCGAGGAGCCAGTTTAGGCCTGGTCGATTTGAATTTTTATACATCGCAAATTTAAACATAAAAGCGCCGTAAGTTTTTAATATAGATTATTACTTCTTGAAATCTAGTCTGCAATGAGAACATTTTACGTGCTTTTCATTATGCAATGAGTATAATAGATCGTTTTTCTTGTAAATACTTTTAATCTTTATTTGTATAAGTGTTGGCACAGAATATTAATATTGTAAAAATTTATTAGTTATTTAATATCTGTTTGTTTTGTTTTCTTTCTTTTTTTTTTTCTTCTTTGTTTTAGAAAATTATTAGAACGCTATTTGTAGGGTGCATTTAAACATACAGGCGCCGACTGCACAGGCCCCAAAAAGAAATATCACAGACTCCCTCCTTCCAAGAAAACTTTAATTAAGAAAAAAGAAAAAATACAAAAGGAATTAAAATATTTTTTACAAATGTAGAGTCTGTAATTTATTAAATTTGTTGATTTTATTAGAAAAAAAAAAAGAAAGAAATTATAATAGAATTTGAAATATGTTTTACAGAATTCTAAAACGAAAATTTTAATTGTAAATACATAAATACTTCCATAATAACTGACCACGTATTATTGCCGTCTACGACTATTATGAAATCCGGCATTACTAGAGCAAGAGAGCATTATGAAGATTTCTCATTTCAATTTTATGCAAGCCAGTGAAACTAAATAACTTTTTTAAGATATGACATTAAATATGCAACCCGTTTTTCGGCGGGCACAATACTTTTTCTTCAGTATTTTGGCGAAAATGTAAAGTAAAATTACAGGGCAAATGAACGAGTCGTTGACTCGGAACAGAAAGAAGGAAAAAAAATGTCCAATTCATATTAATCATCAATCATTAACTTTTTTGAGTACAATTATGAACAAAACGGTGCATTTTTTTTTGTACTAAAGGAACATAAACGTGGAAAGTAATACGCATTTAAAACTTAATTTCATCAGTCTTATGAAATTACAAAATTAGTTTCTCACTTAGCGCTGTTCAGTTTAACTTAATTTTTTTAATAATAATCGCATCATCGTTTATTTCTGTATTTTGTCGCATTTTTACGTATTCGAATATTGTACAATATGTTCTCATACTATTCTCATAATTGACGAAAACTTTTCATTCGTACCCACATGTGTTATGTATATAATGCGAGACAGAAGGAACTAAATTAAATTTACGCGAATTTACGTACACGGTTATAAGGGTGTAAAAAACAAAATCTAGGCTAGACAAAAAAAGTTCTTCATCACTTCTTATCGACGTTGAAAAGGTTTTTAAACAAATTTTCAGGCACTAAAATATTTTCAAATTGTTCAGAGATTGCGACTAAACTAGAAGAGGCCTCTCCCCCCCCCCCCACCCCACTAGCAATTCCGTCAAAATTTTCCCAAGTCGGCGCCCGTGTTTTTTAAGCACAGTTATTCGGGATTGCGATATTCAGAGCGTTTTTGTTTTATAAAAGTAAAGTTCATTTTAGTCAAATAATATTTAACTTTTATAAAAATCAAGTATTATTTATATTTATTATAATGTGTAATGATAATAGCGATTTTATTTATTTTTTATCGTCTATCTAGTAATATGTTTTATGCTATTAATTTTTTTTTTAAATAAACTAATTTAACATCGACAAGTCATTTGTTTTTAATTTAGCGTTAAATTATTCAAACCTATATATTCGAATATACACGCCACATTATTAGAGACGTCGTTCAATAATTTATGCAGAATGCGTGACTATCAGCTGAAACGGAATTCTACCGCTATGACGATACGTGGTAATACACATCAGTATTGTATAAAATGAGACTTTAAATGAAAAATAAAAACATAATATCAATATTTCCCCCGCTTTGTACTTTTATTTAAATGGGAACAAAAGTTTAAAAAAAAACAAAACATTTTATTATTTCCCTTTTATTTCGGTATCGGCGTGGCGCTAATAGCGCACGAAATAGATCGTTGGTGTAAATCTACGGAAATAGATTATTTTTTTTTTTTTTTTAATTTTATACGCTCCTCCTCCATGTTTCCCAGTGATGAATACACGCTAGTTTCTTCGGTATTTCAAGTTATGCGGGAAAACACTTTGAAAAGATGTCGAGAAAGAAAGTAATTTTTAAGATGATTTTTATTCGCACATGTTGCCGGCTAGTGTATTTCTTCGGAAACGAAGATTAAAATAAAATGTTCAATTTGCGTGTAAAAAAATCAACCAGGAAACTATTTCATCGGATTAAAGAAAGCTGCTCAGACTGTAACACAGGTGAAACTTTAATGTATTAAAAACGGGCGTGCTATTAAATAAACGCGTCGATTAAGTTTCTGCTTCTGCGTTGTACGCTCTTAGATGACAAGGGGGAAACGAAAGTCAAAATTCACCTCGAGTAAGGCTTCCGTCTTGATTTTTTTTGAATTTTTCGCATAATTTTTTTTTTTTGAAGAGCGTGTAGATAAAAAATTCCTTCTTCGGTCGTTTAGCTGTCAATAAATGGGAAACTGTGAAGTAGCCAGCCGCGTCCGGTATTAAACCGAGGAAAGCGATGATTGTCAATTATACAGGTAGTGTGGAGTTCCTGTGTTCTTTTTCTTTTTGAATTTCCAAAAAATCTCATTAATTGCAGTAAGGAATTCAGCGGCAAAACAATTTTAAAAGAATTTAAATCGGTTAAATTATACACTCAATTTTTGAGACATAATTTATATATGTAGACGATACACATTATTTTTTTTTTTTGAGCATTTTTCAAAAAAATAAATAAGTAAATAAAAATAAAGAAAAGAGAAACAACGCCTCAACAACGTTCCAATCTGGTATCATAAAAGAAGAAAAAAAGTTGAATTCTGCTGTACTTTTCTCAGCTAATACGGAATTCTTACATCGCCGCCATTTTGTGACGTTAAAAAAAAAAAGAAAAGAGGGATCAGCCAAAATTACCTTTACCGATTTCCTACGAATTGTTCTATTCACTATTGTACTTAAATTGGAAACGAATAGAAAAAACGAATCGATATTTATGTTTTAATAAATAAAGTTTTAAATTCCTCGTGACCGAGTCTTACTCAGATTTCGTATTTAAAGATAATACAACAATAATACGCACGGTAATATTTCTACATGACGCCCCATATAAATATATCGTGAGCAAATTTATTTCATTATGAAATTTCAGTGTCCTCGATTAAGATGATAAATAAGCGAATTGTTAAATTTTTGTTTCCATTAAAATATCAGTAACACGAACACCGTTCGCCTCTATTTCCTAGAAAAATTGATTTCTAGACTTTAAAGGTCCTACACTGATTCGAGAAATTTTACCAAAATCGTTACAGTCATTTCCAGAACTAATCGCTCATATACACACATAGATGTTGAATTCACATAATACTTAAATTTGTTTTGTGTGTAAATAAACATATTTTACCACGAAATGAAGACATCATGCCTTTATCTATGCTGCAGATAAGCGGATTATTTAATTTCTAATACAAACTCAAAATACGATAATCGCTTAAACATTTTAACAGCTTCCCCTTTAAAACTGCGCGTTTCGTAGAATTTTTTTGACAATAACATTTCCAGCAGTCGATTTTACAAACTCCTACTAATTCGTGAATTTTATTAAAATCGCTATAGCCGTTTCCGAGAGCCCAGTTACATACATATGCAAATAAATGTGTACAATTTTTACTCGTATTATAAAATAGTAGCTACAGAGCCTTATTCGGATTTATTTCCAACTATACTCGTGAGTTTCGGAAACATTTAAAAACAAAATAATAAGTTACACGTAATACGATAGTTGCAATTGCATACGGTACCTCATTTTTAGGATTCCGTACACACATATAATGTACAGAATCCTAATAAGATGGTTAACAAATGACAAAAATATCAAATAAAAATCAATAACTCACGAACGGCTCGACTTATAAACTTCAAATTTGGAATATAAATTACAATTAAAATTATCTTTAAACCGATCTATAATAACTTAAAGAAGTATATGGTACAAATTCGATTGGAATAAACGGAAATCGATATTTTATTCTCATATGCATCATACATATTTTATAATGTTTTAGTTTTCACTTATCCGGTCGACTGGAACAAAATACGAGGCTTGTGTCGCTAAATGTCTATTTCAATTGACGCCAGTGTTCCTCCTTAGAAAAATGTTGTTTCAGTGCTAACCTCTTAAACAGACAGATAGTTAACATTTCTCACAATTGCGAATTTCATTATAGAATCCTATAATACATATTAGCTCCCTCTAATGAAAGCAAAAAACCATTATTCAATAGATGCTACAATTCTATTATATATGTGAGCGTATAATGATTATGCCATTTTTACCCAAAAGTAATAAGAAAAATCTTGTAACCAAATTTGTACCGTTTTTTTTTTTGCATCATTCTGATAGGACGTTCTCCACCTTGCGAAGAATGAGAGCTAGTCGAAACCGAATCTTTTATAAGGATTACAGAAGATCATTTGGAACCGCATGGTGAGGTGAAAGAATCGAATGTTCTACATATATATTTTTTTATGTATATTAATAAATCTATTTTGATAATTAAACGGTTTAAAGATACTTTATAAAAAGTTTAAATATTTCGCAATAATAAATATTAACGTATTGTTTTTAAGTTTTTAAATACAAAAAAAAAAAAACAAAAAACAAAAAAACGTTAGTTAAACGCTACTTTGAGGTTTTTGAACCATTGCTTTCTGTTTCGCGTGCATTTTTGTCAAGCGAAAAATGTATTTATCTTAAAAACTGTTGTCTCTATATATCAATACGTACCATTTTAACATAGAAATAGGTCAAATTGGCTTAGCTTAAAGCTCGATTTAAAGCTCTGTACGTTTTTTATCGACGCTACACCTACATATGAATAGTGTCCGAGAAGAAGAAAGATGAAATAAACCGAACCAGGCAAAAAAAAAAATACATCAACCAGCAATGAGTAATTAAAATTCATATGTGGTTGTATTGAACCGATAACATCGAATGAGTACTGAAATAATTTCGATTGTAACAAATTGTCTTAAAAAGATTCAATTTCAATGACAGAATAAATGCGACACGTCTAAATTAATTTTTGTTCGCCACGATATAGTTTGAAATTCATTTTCACCGATAATTTTGGTTTTTCGAACAAAGCTGACCCTTTGTAACTTTTTTTTTCTTTCACCAGTTAAAAATTTCTCTTAATCGCATGCTTTGTCTTTTAACCGCATTAGAGAGGTCCTTGCAGTAACGGCGCAAATCTATTTATTCGTTTTCATTCATATTAATTTGGTATTCCACAAAACTGAATTGCGTATCAAACAATTTTGAGAAAATAAAAGACCCCCGGTCATCACAAAAAATCGGGTTTGCCTTCCACTTTTATCATCAACAGACCTATTTCAATCCCTAGGAGTTGTCCAGAATAATCCAAAGTTCCCACTACCAACAGTTTAAACGTAATTGAGCACATACAACTAATTCTTCATCGAAGAATTTTGATAGTTTCTTCTAAATTAAATTTTTTAACATTATTATGATATTTTCAATTTTAGTCTTTTTTGAAAAATTATGCGTTTTAGATCAGTTTTTGTACAGCACCGTTGTCGATTGAAGTCAATAATTATAAGTTATTCATGCGTTTCCGAGTTTTGGCAGAACTTGCCAAATTAGCGCCTGCTACTTGTCATCGACGCGGTAAATTACTTCGCACCTTTACAAATAAGCAACATCCCAGTTTAGCCAAAACATACCCGGATTACTAATAATACAACTGTATAAACGGTTTTCACTCATTTTTCCACTACGCATTT
Organism: Icerya purchasi; assembly: GCA_039619475.1. Taxonomy (NCBI): domain Eukaryota; kingdom Metazoa; phylum Arthropoda; class Insecta; order Hemiptera; family Monophlebidae; genus Icerya; species Icerya purchasi. Next base: position 391,334,516 of record CM077115.1, on the reverse strand, counting down.
TGCCGTACCTTAGTGCGCATTTAGTAAATAGCACACGAAAGGATTTCAAAACATAACCGAAATAGATGCGGACACAGTTGTGAACGTTGCCCCACTAGCTATACCAAGGTTATAGTGTTCTGAAACAGTATAACAAGCGATATTTTTCTATGTTGGTCATACAGCTTTTCGCGGTGTTTCGCAATTCCTCTAATAGATGATTATAAAGAATAAAGTACCTAGATTAAATTTTGTTTTCTGCGAAAAAGATCAAAACAGAAGTGGTAACTTAACATGGCTTTAAAGAGGACGTTTTAAAGAGAATACACAGGTTTACGAATGATTCTCTCGTTTCAATCGAGAAAAAATGTCACTCGAAAACTGTCCGTCTATTCACAGTTAGCAATAATGGAAATGCTGAAAAAGACTAAAATTATCGACAGATTATTGAAAAATTTGTGACTCTATCGCTTGCTGATGAGAAAACCATTCGTGTTAATGCTGAAGCGATTCGAAAGACCAGCTTCAAAATGATCCTTACTTCCCTTCCAAAAATCTAACAAAAGATGAGAGTTAGAGCTACAAATCCAAAAACAAAACAATAATCCATTCATCGAAAATCACCAAATTCACCGAGACCGAAAAGCAAGTACGAACAAATTTAGAGATAATTTCGATATTTCCATGTTAAATGGAGTGGGGTTCATAGGGAATCTGTTCTACCTAGCCAGACGGTCAGTCAACATTTTTGCATGGATGTGTTGAAATTACGTAAAAATATGCAACGAAAAAGACCGGTCATTTAAGAGAATGGTGTTTGTTTTCTCCATTACGAGAACGTTTCCGAGTTCATTCCATGTAATCAGCATCCGACAGTTCTTGACGAAAAACAACTTTGATACTGCTTAATGAAACTTTCTTTTGTTCCGTCCGTGAAAAATTAAAAAGAAAACGTTTTGTTTTGATAGTGGAAGTTAAGGAAAAAATGCTATTATCGGCTTTGGACAACGACGCTTTGCAAGACACACTTCCAAAAAAGTTTTCCAACAAAGTAAAAACAAATCGGACGAGTGTATTCCGTGTTTAGTCACATGAGGAATACTTTGAAGGAGACAGTAACAATTCACTACCCTTTTTTTCTTGGAGTATGAAGTATAAATGAAAGGATCATGGGTAAACGCTACCGGATTAAAATTGATAAAATTCGTTAATTTGAACAGTTATTTTGAAATACCATTATCTATACACCGCATAATCTGATTACATAATGACCAAATGAATTTCAACCGGGAGACTGGAAAAGTTCTATCAGAATTTATTCGCTTATGAAACTTTTGAAATATAAACAGTTTTTATAAATCTAGATTTACGATTTTCATAGGAAATTTTTGGTTTTATTTGAGTACACTCTGTATTGTTTGTTGATGATAAGCTACACATCGGAAAATTTTGCCTTAAATTAAGGTATTTATTTAATTTATTAAAGTCATTTTTTTTATACTTATTTTTGTTGTTATTGAGTTATTTATCGCATTTAACGCTTCTATATATATATATATATATATATATATATATATATACACCCTGTCAAGAAAGTATCGGGAATTGTCAATTTAAATCTCCCGGGTTATAGCTAGGCAGATAATTTTTTTTTCCAGGTTGGTACAACTGTTTTGTATTATGATGCCTATTTTTAGCGCGATCTGTCAACCAGTGTGTTTACAGCAGCTGTTAAAATCAGTCGACCTTGAAGGTTTTGTCGAAGTTTTACAATGAGTGAAAATATTGAACAACGTACTTGTGTTAAATTCTGTGTTTCGAACGAAATTTCTTGTGCCGATACACTGAAAATGTTACAGAAGGCTTTTGGTGAATCTGCTTTATCAAAAACGCGGGTTTACGAGTGGTACAGAGCGTTCAAGGATGGTCGGGAGACGGTCGAAGACATGCCTCGCTCTGGACGGACTTCAACGAGTGTGACCGATGATAACGTCGATAAAATCAAGGAAATCGTTGCTGAAAATTGTCATGTGAGCTTGAGAGAGATGGCTCATGGATTGGGCATGTCACACGAGAGCGTACGTACGATTGTGCACGAAAAATTGGGTATGCAACGCGTTGCGGCTCGGCTTGTTCCGAAAGACCTGAATTTCTTTCAAAAAAAGTACCGAGAACAGGTAGCTGCAGACATGCTGGATCGAGCCAATTTGGATCCTACCTTCTTGGAAAAGATAATTACTGGTGACGAGACATGGGTGTACGAGTACGACACGCTTACGAACCAGCAATCGTCCGAATGACGGACAAATTGGCGCGCCAAAGCCGAAAAAACCTCGCCAAAGCCGATCGAAAGTGAAGATCATGTTGATTGTTTTCTTCGATATTCGAGTCGTGGTACACTATGAATATGTGCCAGCCGGACAGACAGTCACCAAAGAGTTTTACTTAAGTGTTTTGAGACGTTTGAGAGAGGCTATCCGTCGTAAACGTAACGATTTGTGGGTCGACAATTCTTGGATTCTCCATCACGATAATGCGCCGTCTCACAAAGCCATAATTGTGAATGAGTTTTTGGCCAAACACTCGGTAAATATCATCGAACAACCGCCGTATTCACCAGATTTAGCACCCTGCGACTTCTTCCTATTCTCAAAACTCAAATTTCCGCTACGGGGAATGCGCTTCGAATCGATTGATGACATCAAGACGAATGCGACGCGAGAGCTAAAGGCCATCCCGGAAACCGCCTATCAGAAGTGCTTTGCCGAGTGGAAAAAGCGTTGGCATATGTGCATCGCTTCGAATGGATGTTATTTTGAAGGTGTCAAAATAAATTTGAATGAAAATTAAAAATTGTTCGTTTTATTTAACAATTCCCGATACTTTCTTGACAGGGTGTATATATATGCATTTCGTTAAGTTTTGTTTTATGGTTTATTTACGATACTATTATAGCAAGAAAATAAAATCATTACTCCAAAATAAATATAAACGATGAAGTAAAACATAAGGGTCACGAAAGTATTCCAAAGAGGTTGCAATTCGCTGAAAACATACATCGATCGAAATGTTTCAAAAATATTAATAAACACCAATTTTCATTAACAACGGAACAAATCTATTTATTCATTTTACATTGTTTTAAAGCAATAAATTACAATATATATTATTTACTGTAGTAAGTTTAAATACACTGTGATAAAATTGCTCGATTTTTAATAATGTAGCAAGTAAAACACCATAAAAATTTAAAAATATTTTAATCTAAAACACGTAATAAATTTTGTCATGTTTTAAAATCGTTCTTGTAGAAAATAGAAATTTTAAAATTTATATAATATTGGTTTCAAATCAATTACATTGGCAAAACTGTTTTTACAGTTCGCGACAAAAAGTTCCATGAGTGTTTCGGAGTACGGTTCAAATAATTTGGAACAATTTAATTGTATTTTAAAAGCTTTATAAAAAAAAAAGTAAATCACGAATTATCATAGCCTATACTTTAAATCAATTTAACGCGAATGTGGAAAAAAATGCTTTAAGAAAAATAATTCCATCTACTTATCATAACTGTGTGATTGTTTTTTATATTTCAATTAGGCTATAACATCAGTAAGAATTTTGAGGCGAATTTAATTTAGTAATATTGCGAAAATTTTAACAAATAATTTAAAATAAATTAAAAAATTAATACATTCAACAAATATTCACAAATTTTATAGATCATTTTTATCGGAAAACCTAATTTTACTTTATATTTATTACTTCCATATACGAAAAAAATAATGTTATTGAAAAGTTCGTTAAGATCTATAAATTAATATCAATGACTATTGCGAGGAAATCATTTTATAACTATACAAAAAAAAAAAAAATAAAATAAAATAAAATATAAGTAGAAATAGAAATAATTTGAAATTATAAAATAAGCTATATACATTCTCGTAAAAAATGAAATATAGTGATTGTACGAATTGTACATTTACAATCAATTTGTAAATAAACTAATAAACTGGTCATTCTTTAAACTAAAATAATTTTTATAATTATTAAATTACAAAAAAAAAAAAAAATATATATATATATATGTCGTGTAAAATATACGTTACAGTACATTTCATTAACGTTTTATTTACGGTAACGAAGTTAAATAGAAATCCAAGTTAAATCACCGAAAAAATTGGTCCGTAGGTTTAGCAGCTTGTCTAAAAACTGAACTTTCAGTCTGTTTTAGTTTTTGATTCATTTCGATGTTTTTAACCGAATACGGGGAATTTTCATACAAATAGGCGAACGTATCGTCATCTAAATTACGCAACAGTTTAGCAGAGTTTCGTGACTTATTGCGCCTACTTTGATTTTTCATCTGCTTACTATGAGAACTGGGCTTTAAACTTTCAATTACACTGGGACTAACGTTACTTGAATATCGATGAATATCCATCGGAATTAATCTAAGAATATCTTTAACTTTTTCGCATTCATTTTTATTATGAAAATATATACCGTATATTAATTCAGACGTACTTCTGTACACTATAAACGAGTCGAATAGCTGTATTTCCGTATCACTATAAATGGGCTCGATAAAGTTTTCCAAATGTAAACGATTTAGAATAAACATTTTATATCTACAATCATTCGAACATTGGTAGATAAATAGTACTCCTTCGATATCGGATTTGACCCATTCGGATTTTTCCACATCGAAAGTATACAATATAGCATGCGAAACCGTTACTATCAGTTCAGTAATTTCTGGATCATACCTTCTAATGGTTTCTGTATTAATACGATCTACACCAAGAACTTCCGAATCCATTATTCAAATGGGGTAATCTGTATAATGCATTAAATACCAGTTCGAAGTGCATAAAAAACAACGGAAAAAACAAAAAGCGAAAAAATAAATACTTAGAAAACAGTATAAACAAGACTAGTTAAATGTTTAATAAATACAATTAAACTCATAGACATTAAACTGCATCAACAATATTTTCTGCGCAGCACTCAATTACGAGAGTTTATTTTTACGCACCGAACAGAATTGTCGGATTATAACTTTTAAAATTGAAATAATTATTTTTTTTTTAAATAAATCTACTCGCACTTATAATTAAATATACGTGTTAATTATAAAACTATATTGTAAAATTGTAACCTAATAATTAAAATCATTTTATAGGAAAGATTAATATGTAATGAGCTTTTTTTTTTGTTTAAATTTTATTACATTTCAATTGTTAAAAAACAGTTTTAAATATTTCTAATTTATTTAATAATGTTTCGTTTTTTGATACCACCACCATATCAAACGATAGCAGTCGATATCTGGAGTTATCACATTTTGTTTTCATTCGGCATCGATTTTATAATTCCAATAATTAGTGTACTGTAGTTGATGTAAAGTTTGCTTTTGGAATATGATTGCGGCAAAGAAAAAGAAGTTAAAGGTTTTTACGAAGAATCGAAAAGGTATTTCTAATGATTCGGAAATTGAAAAATTACAAAATAGTTATGCGGAGGTAAATTAATCTATTTTAAATTACTGTATTTGAATAAAATTGATGATCTAGATTTTTAATTAAATTAACATCATGTTTTTTTTGTTCTACGTTGATGAAACGAGTATAATGTGCAGAAAAATATTTTTTTCCGTTCGTTTACGCACTTTGATAATACGCGGTATTTTAACTAATGGCTCAATTTTTAACTGAACATTTTGCTCTAAGCGCGGACGACACTGTACGGTCTTTTGATTAAACCTGATGATATTTGTTTTAATGTTTTAGCATGCTTTTATTTATTATTATTTTCGTCGAAATAATAGAAAAGTCCGAAAGCGTCATATTCATTTTTCGATATCCGTTAAAAAGGTATCTTTAAGACATGTCAATTATCAGAGTTATATTAATAGTTAATAAATCTTAAATAGAACTTTTGTTTACATACGTTGACATGTTGAAATTAATTATTTTTTAGTTTTTAAATATTAATTTCTAAAAAAAGAACCGCTTACATTTAATTTTTATTGCAATTACAAAGTTACCTTTACTAGGAGAAGCAAACTATTAAATAATCGTACTCTATAAAAGCATGTTAAATAAAAAATAATAAACCAATGAAACCTCTACTAGTGATGAGATGTAAAAATAATTTTTAAAAGTATACGAAATTTTAATATCAGTTTAATGAACTAAATACAGTTTACAACGTTACCACTTTCTAAAAAAGAAAATTCGAAATTCGAATTTGATTAGAACGAAAAACATGCATCATTTGTTTCTGAAATCGGAGAATTTTGTTTTTGTCAGGATTCGATGAATCTGGTTTCCTATGTACTCAGTACATGCGCCCATTATTGTTGTATATACAAATCAGATTAAATCTTTAAATTATATAGTAAAATACTTTTGCTGAATTAATTGCGTCTTTTTAATATTTATATTTCGTGTACAACTGGCCCTGTTGAGAAATAAATGGCAATATTGCTTAAAATGAAGCTAAAATAATTTTCAGATTTTGTGAATAATAATTTTATGATTTTAATTACATACTGTTAATATTTAGTTTATATAAATCCCACTTTTATTGCAACAGTGAGTGTTTAGGGTATGTTTAAAATGTACTGTATATCACTAAATTTACATTATACAAATTTCCTTAGTGTATATTATCTATTTGTATAACAGAGAACGCACGCAGAAAGTACTAATCTACAAACAAAATCGGTTACGGAAATTTAAGAAGAGAAAATATAAACTTGATTGACTTATCGAATCGTTAACCTATTTTTGATGTAGTAACATCATAATTTAAAACATTGTTTCCGTTATTTTAATAGTAAAGATAGCATCTACCTCATCTCTCTAAGGAAAATGGAGTTTGTCCATTCGTTTCATCCAAGTAGGAAACTTCGTTCGACTCATGGATAAATACTGAACGGCCAAATTCGAAAGCTATAATGATTTTGGCTACTAAAACTATCTTGATGGTGCCGTTTCTGCAGTAGTATTTAATGAATATCTAAAATTAATGGTGTTAGAATGTTCACGGATTTTTGGAGCTGCCGACAAAGAACAGAACTTTTCTCATCATCTACTAAGAAGTAGGCAGAATTTACCTGTACAGTTCACGGAATTAAATAAAATTTGGATCAAGTATATAATTTAGATTACTCTGCTAGTGCGTCTTGCAGTTACATTTAAAATTAATCTCGGGCTTGTGTAATTTCTTTTTCCAAGCACTTCTATTCTTGAACTGATCTGTAAATTAAATGTTAGGCTGTTGACGGGAAGCGTTTTTATATTTTCAGATACTTTTTTACTTTAAAAATTATTTTTCTAATATTAATTAATTTTACTATAATTATAAATAGAATTAAAATGCAGCGATTTTATGTATGTACATTTTTTTAATTGACGGGGTGGAAAAGTATTTTAATCGAGAAAATATTATTATGCATAATGTAAATCAGCGAAATAGAGGGAATGCATTACAGAAATGAGATGAATGTACCTAAAACCATGAGTATGCTGAAATGTTTAGAAAATAGAAATAAAAGTATTTTCAGATAAATATTAAACAGTCAAAAGCACAATTGCTAGTTTAAGGGTTAATAAAAAAATTAGTCGTTTTTCTCCTTTCTTTTCTTAAAAATATATATTTTTTTTAATTGCGTTAGATCGATGTTGAAAAAATTGAAAAATTTCAAGATTTTCCGCTCAGTATTAACACCCAAAAAGGGCTTTCAAAAAATGATTATGTAATTCCGACAAAAATTCAGCGTGAGAGTATCGGTTTTAGCCTCAAAGGAGATGATATTTTGGGAGCAGCGAAAACTGGAAGTGGAAAAACATTGGCTTTTCTGATACCGGTATGTATTTTAATTAAATTCGTTTGATGTTACATTAGAAATGTTTAATTTTAAATTATATATATATGTCTGATATTATTTATCGGGTCAATTTAACAGCTTTTATGTTTAGGTTTTAGAAAAGTTATACTGCAAAAAGTGGACTGGACTAGATGGTGTAGGAGCTTTGGTCATCACTCCGACACGAGAATTAGCGTATCAAATTTTTGAGACATTGCGGAAAGTCGGATCTCATCATAATTTTTCTGCCGGCCTTATTATCGGTATTATAATTGTTACTTTTGGAAATTAAACATTAAGAAAATAATAAAAGAAATGTACTCTTTTCAAACTGCCGAACTCACGTAACATCTTAATAAACGTTACAGTGCAATAAAGTTTTTCTTAACATATTTTGTGAATAAATTTACTTTAAATAAAACGTCGTTCAAATTTTGACCCCGTTTTATTGGGCGTGTAAATTTAGAAATAAGTGAAGTCGCTTGTGTGGAAATTTTTTGATTTTATTATTGTGAAATGCTTCGGACATTACTGCGAGCTGGATTCAGTGAAAGTGACAATCACATCAGTACCTAATTGATGGCAGTAATTAATGAAAAAAATCTGTCTAATTATTTTTCGTTCTAAACAATAACTCTATATGACGTAAAATCGAGAAACCACTTTAGATGGAAATACGAAACTCTTAAATATCAAAATATTACGACACTTTTTACATAAATATACGGAAAAAGTGGTATTAGCGAGATAATATTATTATTAAATTTAAGGGAGAACGTGTAATAAGCGAAATAGTTTTATAACACCCGATGATAAATTATCATCTTTACAATAATAAATGAATATTAAAATGGTACTTCTAGAGTACTGATTACTGAAGGTGAAAAACTTAAAAATAATGTGTTAATGTTTTCAAGTATGACGACCAATGAGAAAGCGTACGAATATGTACCATAGATAGAATTTTATAACACCTTCGTTGTGCTGAAAAAAATGATGTTTATTTTTTGTCATTCAACAAGTATTGATGTGGAATCGATGTGAAATCGTGTCGTTAGATGTAAAACAAATTTAGTCTAAAGGTTTTGTTTGGTTACTTGAAAATGTAAAAGAAAAATAATTTAATTAAAGTCAAGTGTATCTGAACATAGAATATATATATATATATATATATGTATGTATGTATATATGTTGTTTCGTGTTTTAAAAAATGCGGTGTGTTTAAGAAAGGAAGACATGTAAAATTGTTTGTAGGTTATATCTGGATAGTTGTATAGCGCATTACCAGTGCGCGTAGAATTTTATAATTAATTCATTGGGCAATCTTGAAATTATGGCCTTTACCAGTCACATTACCAACTAGATATTCAATGAAATTAATTACAAATTGTTCTTTTTTTACTAGTATTGAAAAGTTAGTGTAAAACTCTTTGTGTGCTCCGTGTAACTGGTTATATCGATCTGGTCACAATAGCTTAAAAGGAGTCATATTTTTATCGTTATTTTTTCAATCTTTTATTAACCGATTATGACAATAGAAAAATCCATAAGGAAGATATTCCTTTGGCCTCTTTAAATCATCTGTTCAGATTTTTCTTGATGTATATAATATTTATAGGCTAATGGTAGTACTGAATTTTTTTATGTACTTTGAATCAGGAGGAAAAGATTTGAAATTTGAACGAAAACGTATGGATAAATGTAATATTGTAATATGCACTCCGGGTAGATTACTTCAACATATGGATGAAAATCCATTATTCGATTGCAGCAACTTACAGGTAACGGCAAAGTTCAGTGTTACAAATAAAAACTTTTATATATTAATTTTCAAAGTGCTGTTTATAGCTGGAGTAAGACTGCGACGTTTAAAAATTCATGTTTTTAAATATGTCTATAAAAAATATTTAAACATACATTTTACTGGACTCAAAACAAAAAAAAAAAAAATGTAGTAATATTTTTTTTATTTCGAATTATTTTATTTTCGCGTAAATAGATATTGGTATTAGATGAAGCTGACCGATGCTTAGATATTGGATTTGAGAAGACGATGAATAGTATTATAGAAAACTTACCGATGGAACGTCAAACTTTGTTATTTTCCGCAACCCAAACTAAGTAAGTTTGTATTAGACTAATTTATTCACAACGCTGAACAGATTTTATTAACCATTTAAGTTTCATAAAACAAATTAGTAAAAATACGGTAGCGAATTATGTTTTTCGACTCTATTAAGTATTAGTTTTAGAACTGTATTAAATAAATTATATAATTTGGAAACATTCAAAATGTAGAGTATGCATGTAAAATTGTTTTAATGTTCAATTTTTTGTTGTTTTAGATCTGTAAAAGATTTAGCTCGTTTAAGTTTAAAAGATCCACGTTATGTATCAGTCCATCAAGATGCTAAACACAGTACTCCGTCTGGTTTAATACAAAACTATATGGTTTGCGAATTGCATGAAAAAATTAGCCTTTTATGGTCTTTTATTAAAAATCATAAAAAACATAAAATTTTAGTGTTCATGGCGAGTTGTAAACAAGTAAGTTTCTGAATAAATAATAATTTTTACCATTATTCATATTCAGTAATTGTGTTCGTTAATATTCGAGGAATTTGTAAATAAAAACATTTAGCTACATATTTTATAAATCGGCTGACAGAAATTATTATACCACTTATCATTAGATTTAATTTAATTAATAGGTTATTGTGGAAATTTCTCTTCTTCTGTCAATCCATCTCAACATATGCGATTCCATATACATATTAGTAATTAAAAATGGGAAACAATATAAATAAGTAAAAATTAATTGCACGATATATTGAGGTATTTTTTTTTTTTTTTTAGAAACCTTCTGTTTAAAGATTAAAAAAATAAGTGACGGTTTTGTAAATGTATGAAAAGTAAATTATTTTATATTTCGATATGGTACTTTTAAAATATTCTGAACAGAAAACAAAATTGCTAATCGCAGTAAAATATAATTTTGTAACGCATGCTTAATAGGAACGCTACATGAAAACATAAACGATTTATTAAAACTAGCTTATGTAAACAACAAAATTGTACTCTAAAAATATACTCATCTGGCAGTTGCATATTTCATCCCAATTAATTTAAAAACTACAAATTAAATCAATGTGATAAGTATTTCTTACGCTAACGGTAAAATTATCTGTTTCTTCGTTTTTAATATACATATTTATTTATTTATTTTGATAAAAAATAATTCTGATACGTGATTGTAAATTAGTGGAAGTTGAAAGCTAAAAGTTTATGATAAATTTTTCTAGCTGTGAACAGTTTAGAATTTGGTAAAACTTTATCAATAATTGATTTCGTTAAATACTTGAATATTTTTTAGTCAATTTTCTAGAATACTTAGCCTTAAAAAAAATGTCGTGCCCTGCATTCGATTGACCGTACTTAATGTTAGTCCTTGTAAATTTATTCATGTTAAATTACATTACATTATGAGTCTCATTCTTTTACACATTTTTATACTTTGTGATTTGTTAATATTTTCATTCTTTAAGAGACTGCAAGCACGTAAGCGATAAAAAAAAAGTAATATATGAAATTAGAAAAAAAAAAAAAAAATTGTATGGAGGTAATTTAATTATTTCGAAATAGCCACTATGGCTTATTTGTTTCTTTATTCGAATATCTTTATTTACTCTTTTTTTTTTTTTTTTTATTGCTATAAATGATTTCCGGTTAGCCAATAACGTTTGTTAATAATGCAACTTTACATATGTTCAATTTGTGTTTGTGCAGTGTTTATCTAATGTCCTCTTTTGTTAATAATGATGCTCCCTATACCTCGATCATTACCGAAAAAAAAGAATAGCAGCAATAGATATTACTTTTCTAGTACCGATATTCATTGTATTAAATTCAATAACGTCTTTATTCCGTCATTAAAATACATATAAAAAGTACCCGAAGTAATTTCAGTTCCGCAAATCGATAATTATTTACTTTCTGATTTGTTTTCAATATTAAGTTGCAGAAATTTTCGATTTTATTATATGAGTACTTACTCGCATGCCACTTCGATAGCTTATTTAGATAATTATAAATAGATTTTATAGTCAAAAGAATCTCGAATCGTAGAGCATACTAAATACCACCATTTGTAGTAAATAAAATGTACCCCTAAATTTTATCTTCTGTGTTATATTCATGACGAGTCGACACATTTTGGACACAATTAACGTTAAGCATTATCATCGTTTGAACGGTAAAAAGTAATTTTTTCATGATAGTTGCATTTTCTACGAAATTCCATAAAAAATTGATAATTTCGCAATTATCTACAAACGTTAATACACATTAACAGAGCCTTGAACCGAGGTAACCACAGCATAACCACAAAATTATGCTCGAAAAGTGGTCCATGTGAGTTTACCCTTAAAGTTGAAAACGGCAAATCAAATAAAAATGTAGAAACAAGAAGGAAAAATATTTGAAAAGAAAAAGTTACGAAAACAGATCAGTAAAACTAATTCAAATAGTATACGACTCTGGTAACTCAGATGTGATCAATCAAAAATTGGCAAAGTAACACGAGAAATAATAGTTACAATCATCGAAGAAAGAGTGCAAATGAAACATTTTTATACGGATTATAACTTCATTCAACTTTTAACCCGACATGAAAATAATGGTGTCTATTTGAAATGTTTTAAATTTTCTGAATCGGATATCTATAAAGACAGAAAAGAAATTAAATGATTCCTTTCATTTGATTTTTGAATGCAAAAAGTTTAAAAATGAAAAAGAAAAAAGGAAGATAATGAAAAAGCCAATAACCGAAATACATAAGACTTGTTCAATTTGCTTACTTTCGTTGACTATATAATGGATAATAAAATAAAATACAGTAATTAACAATAAATAATAACGGTAACAATTAGGAACTCTGGTTGAGAAGTCGCAAGGTATAGCGAAGTTTAAAAAAAGTATTTCACGGATACTTCGATTTGAAAATTCTTCATTTATCTCGCTACAACCATATTAAATATAAATAAAATGGAGTACTCGAATAATATTCGTTGCCCAAAAACGCGATTACAGAAAATGTAAACGTTTCGAAAAATAACGAAAAGACTCCGAAATTTTTTTCTAAGCAGTATCTCGTTTTCGTCGACCATCGCCAATGATGAAAAGCATGAAGTTTTCTGTATTGGAAGTAGACGATTAAAGAAGACGAAAATGGACAAGCATTACCTAGAAGGTAAAAGTGAAGCGCTAAAACCACCAGGAGTCTTTAAACGTTAAATCCGTTGTTTAAGAGCTATGAAAATATAGAGTACATAAACATTTGAAATGGTATCAGAAAAATTTCGAGACACCGTTTGATTTTGTTCAATCTCGGAGGTGATTTAAACGTTACTCGAAAACACCTCGCGGTTGGAAATTTATCGAATTTATGTGCGAGGCGTACGATTTAAATCTCAATAACAATTCTTCCATTTTTACTACCTTCCATAACATGCCGATGTATCAATGCTGTGCTTATTTGTCATGTTGAACATTTGATAATACAAAATTACGTTTGGTGTACTTCGATTACTACAAACCTTTCTTGACTATTACAAATATACAACTTCGGATTCGTTGCGGCAAAATAATTTTATTTTTTTGATAAAAACTTACTGACTTCACTTCAACTTCATGTTTTACTTCGAAAATAAAAGTTTACTTAGCGAATAAAATTGATTCAGTTGCATTATTGATTTGTTCGTTTATCTTTTTGAGGCAACGCCCATTCTCTAATAATGCATGAGGTTTCAACATGTTAGCCAAAACTATAAATCGTATTCATGATTTACATTTTTTGAAAAAGTAATTTCACTATTCCAGACGGATAAATTATAAAAATTATCTTTTTTATTATTATTTTAATATCTGACTAGATGGTTTTGCGTTTAAAAATGTGTCAATAACACATGGATCAATAAGTCCCGAGACTAACAATGAAAACAACATTTTTTTTGCAAAATTTTTTTTTATTCATCAACATAATCACCTTTTAGGGTGATACAATGGTTCCAACGCTTTTCCAATTTTTCAATACCATGTTTATAAAAAAATTTATCTTTCGCTTCAAAATAAGCTTCAGTTTCAGCGATGACCTCCTCATTTGAGCCAAATCTTTTTCCTTGGAGCATTTTTTTAAGATCAGCAAAGAGCCAGTAGTCACTGGAGGCTAAATCTGGCGAGTATGAGGGGTGGGGAAGCAGATCAAAGCCCAATTCGTTCAATTTTGCCATTGTTTTCATCGACTTGTGGCAGGGTGCATTGTCTTGGTGAAAAAGGATTTTTTTTCTCTGCATGTGCGGTCGTTTTTTTGCGATTTCCTCCTTCAAACGCACCAGTAAGTCAATATAATAATCACTGTTGATCGATTTACCTTTTTCGAGGTAGTCAATGAAAATCACGCCATGCGTATCCCAAAAAACTGACGCCATGACTTTGCCAGCTGACTGCTGCGTTTTCGGACGTTTCGGACGGCTTTCGCCAGCTGTGCGCCACTCAGATGACTGCCGCTTCGACTCTGGAGTGTAGTGATGTATCCATGTTTCGTCCATGGTCACGTAACGACGCAAGAAATCTTTTTTGTTGCGAGTAAATAGCGATAAACAGCTTTCTGAATCATCGACTCGTTGCTGTTTTTGTTCCATCGAAAGCAATCGCGGCACCCACTTGGAAAAAACCTTTTTCATGCTCAATTTTTCATGAAGGATAGTAAATACACTTCCATATGATATCTGTGTCATCTCAGCAATCTCACGGAGCTTCACTTTACGATCTTTCATTATAATTTTTGTCACTTCACTCACATTTTCCGATGAAACGGCTTCCACAGGTCTACCCGAGCGTTCCGCGTCATTTGTGTCGGTACGACCACGTTTAAGCTCGGCAAACCACCGACAAATCGTTGCTTTTGATGGACAAGAGTCCGGGTAACATTTTTCAATCCATTGTTTCGCTTGCACGGTGTTTTTACCCATTAAAAAACAATGTTTTATCAGAACACGAAACTCGGGTTTTTCCATTTTTTAAACAAACTACAAAACGACTTTACTCTAACCTCGATAACTCAACTGTTTCTGGTCCGATCGACTTAAAATTTTGACACGTTTCAAGCAAAGGTTAGTACTCTAGAAAGACGTGGTTACTGGTTTACTACGAGCGCCATCTATGGGTTAGTCTCGGGACTTATTGATCCATGTGTTATATACGATTTAACATTAACATCTCGGATGTCAAATTTATACATGTAATTTCATAATGTTGTCGCAATCATCTACCTCTTAGCTTAGTGGTGGAAACGTCATCTAGTTTTAATTAATTTTCTTATTTTTCAAAGTTTCTGGTAAAATTTGTAGGCAATGCAATTTAAAGATTGAGCAGCGGTGAAATCATATTTTCAAGAAATCAGTTCTTCTTCCTCAGCCAGTTGTATGTAGCTTTCATCGTCAAATATTCTATTATCTGAATCACGCATATCAACTTACCTTTATTACATCGAATTTTGAAGCTCTATTTTTATCTCAATTTTCATTTATTCCTTATTTATTTTGTCTGTATGTTTAACATTCTCATCATAATATATATGTTCGTCGTCAAATTTTATACGGTAAAATTATCTACAAACTATAGCTTTAACATCTTAAAACTGAATAATGATGTTTATTATTCCATTTCTGCAATCCGTGCCATTAATAGACTTGTCTATCCCTGATTTTAAAAATTCTTTTGATATTCCTCTTTTTTTTTTATTTTTGAATTTTTGGGGTAAGAGATATATTAAAAATCTTCGCCTTCTCCACTTTTACTAATTGATTTTTAGAGAATTACACTTTCTGCTCTGCGTTACTTTACTAATTCTAGGAAACAATTTGCGACATTCGATCAACTTGAAAAATCTTATTTTCTTTTTCTATGCACCGAAAAATTTTTTTATTATATTCGTACATCATAAATGAAAGAGTTCTCCTAGAACACGGTAATCTCTTATTTTAATAAGTTTAACCTTGTTTATAAACGTTTAACAATCTTTTTTATTGACCACTCTAAAATTCTTAGTATAAAAATCGTGTTTTATTTGTTGATTTTTAGGATTTTACACATATAATGTGCGTATTCCTAATAAGATGGTTCAGAAATGACAAAAATATCAAATAAAAATCAATAACTCACGAGAACGGGTTGACTTATAAACTTCAAAATTAGATCGTAAATTACAATTAAAATTCTGTTTAAAGCCATATCTATAACTTCAAGCTGATTGATTATTCTGGGCGCCAAAAACCCCAAAAAATACCTTCAAAAATGTATAATATGGAATATAAAATTACCCGAAAAATCGCTCTTAAAAAATTCAACTCATCGCCAGATAAACCTTTAAAAACGAAATTCAAAATATAAAGAACAAAACGCAGAAACTCTTTCATAAAATCGAAAAACTATGATTAAAAAATTATATAGACCCCCCCCCCCTTGAGCTCCAAAAACAAAACAAAAAAAAAATGATGTTCACATAAATAATAGCTTGAGTAAAAGAGTAAAGAAAACCAAAACGTATCCCAAACATATGCATAAAGGACCACTTTATAGAAAAAATACAGCCAAGTTTTCAACTTTATATTATTTGGTCCCTAGGGCGCCGAAAACTCGAAAGTTTTGAAAAAAATATTTTTTTCTTCTTCCGGACGTGTAATATATTGATTGAAAGATCGATGTTTGTCAGGAACGAAACCGCATTTCATTTTCTTAACTAAATTTTTGAAGTTAGTAACAATTTCAAAAAATTGCAAAAAGTTACGTCTCTCCCGCTTTACAGCGCGAAAAATAAGATTTCTTTGTTTTAAATTTAGTATTATGTAAGTGTAAATTATAGTTATCATTAACTTCACATACGGAATTCTCGGCGTATGAAACATCATGTTTGACGGATCTTGTTTTTTATGTTTACGTTCCCTTCTAATAAAATCGTTTACTTTCTTTACTATTAGCGCTATGTAAATTTGGAATACTTAATTTAATTTTTAGTAAAATGGTATTAAAAATTATCGCTATTTCCCATGTACTTAATGATTTTTGGAATGCCATAAAGTTATGAGCCTTATATGTAATAAATTTCATTGTTTTATTATTCAGATATTTTTCATCTGACAGGTAAAATATACTTACGAAGCGTTCTGCCGTTTAAAACCCGGTGTCAGTCTAATGGCACTATACGGTACACTTCATCAACAAAGGCGTATGAACATCTATGATTCCTTTTGTCGTAAACAAAATGTGGTTTTGTTTGCCACCGATATCGCAGCTCGAGGACTCGGTATATATTTTAATTTTATTAGGCATATATTATAATTATATTATTCGAAGTAAAGTGGAAAGTGCTCAGTTATGAAACGTTACGAACAGATTGATTTCATATTGAACAAATTTTGCATTAAAACGATATACTGGAAAATTTCAAGGCATCAACGTGCAAATAAGTTATTAGAAAGCTATGCAAACTGTATTAAATAAGTAAATGAAAAGTTGTATGTATAATCCGAATAGATTTTATTCATAACGAATGGAACGTAGTTACCTAAACGGTAGGCTTGAAAGAACTATTTCAGTTAGAAGTTTTCAACGGGAGTGAAAGCAAGAAGAAAGTGGTATAGCAACGACCGAGTGATAAAACAGAAACCATTTAGTATACCCTCAACGGCAAAAATAACTATTTTATAAATGATTAAATGATAACAATATCGAAAAAATAGATTGACTGTAAAAGTAAAAAATACGATGAGGCAAACGAGTATATATAGAAATATTTATGAAAATGTATGAAGGCAAATTGAAATGAAAATACTAACGTATAGGGTAAACAAAATAAACTAAAATTCCAGAGATACATTAAATATAATAAGAAATTAATATCCGTGTTGATGTTAAAATTAATCGCTGTAGTACAGTAATTGTGACGAACATCATTCAACCTAATTTTTTAATTTCTGACGAGTAAAAATCAGAAATATTTCACAGCGTTAAGAATTCTTTAGAAAACATTCATAAAAGTGACCTGAGAAGAAGAGTAGAAGGATTTTAAAGAAAGAGAGGAGGTAAAAACGAGAAAGAAATATTCCTAGGAAAGGAAGAGAAAACACACGAGAAAAGAATGTGTGAATGCTAGGAACAAATAAATGAAAAAAGTGAATATTAGTTGAAGTGGTCGTACAGTGCGCAGTATGAAGAGGAAGAGATAAAATGAAAATAAAAAGCAAATCCGTTAGCGGGATAATTATAAACTTACAGAGTAATGTTGTCATCAATTCTAAGGATATTTTTAAGTAATAATTAGCGCACCTCGCTTTTGTTAATTTACACATTTTTAGGGATTCTCTTTGTTTATTAGTTATGTTTTCCTTACCGGCATTAACAGATTCTGTTTATAAAATTTGAATTTTCATGTTTAGTTTATGTTAGTAATTTGAAATTAACGATTTACGTCGCTCAATTTACTTTAGATTTTCCAGAAGTACATTGGGTAGTTCAACTTGATTGTCCAGAAAGCGCGACAGAATATATTCATAGGGCCGGACGAACAGCACGTTACAAAAAATCCGGAGAATCATTGTTAGTTCTGCTACCGTCTGAACTAAAAATGATCGATCGTCTGCAAGAGAAAAAAATACCTATCGAAGAAATAGAGTAATGCCACATTTTTGATTCTTATTTATATTTGTTATTTCGATCTGCATTATGTGTGCGATATACAGTAGTGCCCCCGTGTCCGTGGTTAATGGTTCCGAGCCATACAGCGGATAGTAGGGAACATTGAACTCAATGCGTTAACATATACACCCTGTCAAGAAAGTATCGGGAATTGTTAAATAAAACGAACAATTTTTAATTTTCATCCAAATTTATTTTGTCACCTTCAAAATAACATCCATTCGAAGCGATGCACATATGCCAACGCTTTTTCCACTCGGCAAAGCACTTCTGATAGGCGGTTTCCGGGATGGCCTTTAGCTCTCGCGTCGCATTCGTCTTGATGTCATCAATCGATTCGAAGCGCATTCCCCGTAGCGGAAATTTGAGTTTTGAGAATAGGAAGAAGTCGCAGGGTGCTAAATCTGGTGAATACGGCGGTTGTTCGATGATATTTACCGAGTGTTTGGCCAAAAACTCATTCACAATTATGGCTTTGTGAGACGGCGCATTATCGTGATGGAGAATCCAAGAATTGTCGACCCACAAATCGTTACGTTTACGACGGATAGCCTCTCTCAAACGTCTCAAAACACTTAAGTAAAACTCTTTGGTGACTGTCTGTCCGGCTGGCACATATTCATAGTGTACCACGCCTCGAATATCGAAGAAAACAATCAACATGATCTTCACTTTCGATCGGCTTTGGCGAGGTTTTTTCGGCTTTGGCGCGCCAATTGGCCGCCATTCGGACGATTGCTGGTTCGTAAGCGTGTCGTACTCGTACACCCATGTCTCGTCACCAGTAATTATCTTTTCCAAGAAGGTAGGATCCAAATTGGCTCGATCCAGCATGTCTGCAGCTACCTGTTCTCGGTACTTTTTTTGAAAGAAATTCAGGTCTTTCGGAACAAGCCGAGCCGCAACGCGTTGCATACCCAATTTTTCGTGCACAATCGTACGTACGCTCTCGTGTGACATGCCCAATCCATGAGCCATCTCTCTCAAGCTCACATGACAATTTTCAGCAACGATTTCCTTGATTTTATCGACGTTATCATCGGTCACACTCGTTGAAGGCCGTCCAGAGCGAGGCATGTCTTCGACCGTCTCCCGACCATCCTTGAACGCTCTGTACCACTCGTAAACCCGCGTTTTTGATAAAGCAGATTCACCAAAAGCCTTCTGTAACATTTTCAGTGTATCGGCACAAGAAATTTCGTTCAAAACACAGAATTTAACACAAGTACGTTGTTCAATATTTTCACTCATTGTAAAACTTCGACAAAACCTTCAAGGTCGACTGATTTTAACAGCTGCTGTAAACACACTGGTTGACAGATCGCGCTAAAAATAGGCATCATAATACAAAACAGTTGTACCAACCTGGAAAAAAAAAATTATCTGCCTAGCTATTACCCGGGAGATTTAAATTGACAATTCCCGATACTTTCTTGACAGGGTGTATATACTACACATGCAGACAATTACAGTACCGTATACTGATATACCTAAATTGCATAAGTATACCATATATAATGTTGAAAATTATTACAGTAAATGATACATATTTACATTTTTATGATTATGTGCTCATCATTATGTCCTATATTCTATTCTTCTTGTTTATATTGCCCAAACTGATATATTTATGATGATTGTGGAACGATAACCGATGACAATATTTTTATGATTTTTTAAAAGTTATTTAATTTTATGTATGTATGCACTGTACAACACGCTGCAGTTTACACTTCAGAAAATTAATTACTACGTATGATGAAAAGTATGAAAAAAAGTTGAAAGTTAAACTTAGAACAAGAAGATTTTAGGCAGAAACATTTTCATCGGAAAGTGGAATAGACGCAATGTTTGGAAAAAAACAGTCTTTCGCCTTGCTGATGCAGATGACGTTAATAGGACAGCATCTTCGATAGCGGATACTTTTTGTTCTACTTGAAAAAACATTATGATGGGGTTTGTTTTTTTTTTGTTTTTCCTAAAACTGTCTCACCCTGGGCGGGACTAGATCGACGTAAAAGCCTTAAATACCGACTTCTCAACAGCAAACTCAAACCCAGAACCGTCTGTCTCCAGCGAAGCGGCTACCTGGTCAGCGTCTGTACTACATGTTAGGAGCGGCGGTAATATTAAACCTACGAAAAATCGTGCCGTCTCTTGTGCGAATCAGTCGTCTCGGCTTGCCTTGCCACTGGGAAAATTCGTTCGGACGGAAATGGCAGCATGGTTGTTGGTTGCGCTCCAACTTCCGTGTTCTTTCTTGCGCTGCTATATCTCCGAAATCCTGTACTATGTAAATGTTCCCTTCTTCGTTCCTCACTGTTTTTCCTTAACCTCTTTATTCCCTCCTGTTCAACCTACCTCCTCTTAAAAATTCTCTTTTATTATTTTACTAAATTTTATATATGAAAGTTCGTGTCGCTAATAATAATAATAATAATAATAATAACAACAATAATAATAATAAACCTTTATTGAGGAAATTTTCAAATTATAAAGCAAATTAATAAAACTACTTCAAAAAGTTAAATATAAAATTTTCTCAGCCCATAGTGAGTAAAAGTTTCCTGCAACCTCTCCCATTCAAATTTTCATTAAACAAGAAATTATTAAAATTGTCCGTCCACCTCGTCAGCCGACGGCCCTGCTTTCTTTTATAATGTGACAGACACCAAACAGATAGGTCCATCGGTCGTCACTCGTTTTTGCTACAAGACCAGAGAGTCCACTTTTGACTTCTAATACATCTAATTACGTCTATATTGCTGTATTATGAAAAATCGTTTAATCCGTTACAACACGATCATCTAATATGAGTACTTGAAAAAAAGACAGTTAACAATTACGATGGAAAAATTACCCGGAAGCTGCACTTGAATCAAAAAACCGAGATCCGTTCAGGAAGTAAAGAATCAGAATAAATCCAATACGACGTAGAATCAGTTGAGGCTTAACGTTGCGTAATTTTTATTTGACAGAGCGTTACTATTAGAATTAAGGTTAACAGATAAAGTCTACGTATGCTATCTGTGATAAACTATAAACATCTACCACACTTATTTACAAAATCGATGAAAACAGAAAAAATACAGGCCAAAAGTTAATGAAAATGAAACGAAAATCATTGGAATGAGTAGAGAAAGATACTTATATTAATTAATATAAAATTTAACAATAAAGATGTTGATCGAGTAAAAAAAAAATCAAACATCCACAATATGCTACATTATTGAAGATTTCGATGCAAATGTTGAAGGTAGAATAAAAGGTATTCAGGCAAATGTAGCCTTTAAAAATACGAAAATAATGTTTACGGCATGTCTCGTTAAAATTCAGCATTAGATTTATAAGACACATTATATATGTTCCGTTATGTTGTTGCACGGAGTAAAAGTAGTAATTTACCAAGCTGAAGTAATTTAGATTGTTTGAAAGAAATATGAAAAAATATCCTAGAAGGTACTGTAGAGAGTTAACACCAAAGCAAAATATTAAATACAATCAAAAAAGAAAAAAGGAATATAAGTTATTTAGAGTACGGTGTTGTTAAGATACGAATTGTTAAAATTAATTACACGAGAAAAAAATAATGGAAAACAAGAAATGAAAAAAGAAAAACGGTTGCGGTCCACAAACACGCATCACTAGATTGCGAAGTAGTAGTCAAGAGATGAACTAATGGAGGTATCAATGCAACATATTTCTGCGCACAGATACTGCCTACGATACTACGAAGAAGAAGAAGAGAAAAGTAACTTTATTCGATTTGACTCGCTGATAAATCGCTTGCAACCAATTTGCCCAACAGTTCAGAACATCATATCATATTCTGAAACAGAAACGAAGTAGACTACTGGTAGTAAGAGTTTTCAATTTCTGCGCATAATTTGTCGGTTTTTAAACATTTTTCTGATAATTTAAAGCTGCTTTGCATTAGAATTTTTTGGTGCTTCAATAAACAAAACTGAATTTTGTGCAACATAAAATATACTGCTTGTTCGCTTTAGATAACAAATTTAAAATGGCATTATTATTACATACTTGTCAACTAAATTTTCACTCGATAGTGTGTGAATTGTTCAGCCAAACTTTTTAAATGTCAATTAATCTGCTGTGTTGCAATTCTAGGAAACATTAATAATAATTACGATATTTACTGATTTATTTTTAGGGTAAACAGCAAGAAATTACAGTCTGTGCAAAGAAGTTTAGAAGCATTACTTGCGAAAGATAGTAATTTAAAGGCTTCTGCCCAAAGAGCATTTGTCGCATATGTGAAATCCGTGTTTTTAATGAAAGATAAAGAAATATTTAATGTGCTATCTCTTAATACCGACGAATTTTCTAGGTAATTTAACCAATATAATAATTCCGTTTCATCTTTTATATATATGTGTGTGTGTGTATATATATATATATATATATATATATATATATATATGTGTGTATATAAACTCGGCCATTTTGACCTCGCAAGGGGCTGCGCCCCTTGACCCCTCTTGCTTTCATTTCTGTCTCTTTCTCTTCTATACTATGTATAAAATGATCAAAATTTACAACGTAATTCTTACTGGCATCAACACAAGAAGAAAATAACATAACCACAAAAATCCAATTCTAACATTTAACTTTTATCATATAAAATTAAAACATTTTTTCGTTATATTTATCGTTACATATTTCATTACATAAAATTGTGACATTTTTTAAATAACAATAACAAAAATCCTCTAAAATATAACAAACGTTACATAAAATTGGAACATTTTTTCGAATTGGGGGCTGGCCTAAGAATTGTGTTGTAATTAATATATATATATATATATATATATATATGTATAATGTGTGGGTATTTGTGTAACTGTTTTTTATTTTCTAATATTTTTAAAAGAAAAATTCATATGGTGTTTTACATTTACGCGTAATTTATTATTTCGTGTAATAAGTGTTTAAAATTTGATTAATTTTTTAAGGCTCATAATTTGATTGCCTTCGTCCCATCGTATAAGGCGTCTTCTATGTCAAAAATTTAAAATTTAAAATTGTAAAATAGCATTGCTGATATCAGAAGATTAACATTCCAAAGCTTGTCGCATGATATCCGGATCAAAATTCGCAAATGCTCGTTTGTTAACGGGAATTTGTCTCGCAGCTTGTAATTAACGCAAATATTCGTAAAATATCGTATTTATTCAATTGTAGGGACACTCGTATTCCTCTATTTCGTTTACATCTACGGTAATGTTTATCGCTGGTCTAATTTTTCTCACGGAACCGTAAACGAAACGTAGCCGACAGATTTACATGAAAGGAATACGAGGCGAAATATGATATTCTTTGATAAGATTAAGGACAGACAGTAGTACATCGTGAATACGGGTCTGTGTTTCTGAAATATTTTGATGGTTTATTAAATTTCGATTATGCAGGGTGGACTGAAATAAGCTCACTTTCAAACGTTTCGCAAACGAAAACCAGTTGTGTTAGCGCGTCGACAATGCCACGTACTGATGCATCAAACGATGCCATTTAACGTAAAAAAAAATTTAGTCAGTAATCATGCTTTTGTAGATCGTGCGGCAACGTGCGTGTTCGCCACTGAGCAGTTTTACGTGTAACGAAAAAGTCGTGTTAGTTTCGTCGCACGTTTAAGATCTAGTTTAAATTGAAGGGACATGGAAATCCCCACAGATTACTAAACCATGTATGAAAACAACATCTGGACGAAATTCTAGTCTTCGTCGGTCTTCGAGATCAGAAGAAAACGTAAAGGGGATGCGCGATGCCGTGACCGAAAGCTCGCGCCGAACGCCGCTACTCTGCTATCTTAAGATTCCCCGCGCGTCTTTAAAAAGAATCATTGAAGCATGCATCCGTGCAGACTGAAACTAATCCAAAAATTGTTACCAGCTTATCTCGAAGAAAAAGTCATAAATTTGGAATACTTTATTTAAGCAACATTCTAGAAGAGATTCTTATTTTATATTCGAGCATCGAAAATACTTTATCTTTAAAATTTTGGAACATATCAAATTTTTAACATCGTATTATCGACATATATGACCTCGATATGTTAGAGAATAGATTTTTGACTTCGACCTTTAGCGGCTAACTTTTCTATAAATTATAAAACAAAAATAATCCTTAACTTCAAAAGTATATTTTTACTGAGCTAAATACGATTGTATCGAAGTCTACACCTGCTAAGTGTCGAGAAAACTGTAAAAATCTGCCTTATCAAATTATTTTCCACGTAGAGTAGTTTTAAATAATCTGGTTGCTTTGAGCTGTTTTTTAAACAAATTTACTAGTTTGTAAGTAATTAAATGATTAATAACAACATGGTACATATTAAAATATGTTGTTTTATAAGTTGTATTCAGAGATCTTGTTACTTTTTCCCCGGCGTCAAAATTTATTTTATATAAGATTTTAAAATTAATTTTTTCAAATGTTTTTCTTATGCATTTATAAATTCTATTATTTTTACCGTAAGAAGATTATGATTATTTGACGATACGGATAAGTCAGTTGGGGATAAAAATAATTAGTACCACGTCAATATTGTCTTTATCATTAATAACAGCATTTAGTGTTGAACAAACTAAATTTTGAGGTCTTACTGCTGAATTTTTTCAATAAGGTTACATTCAAATTTATGCATTTAATTGACTACACAGAACAAAGAAGTTCTGTTTCGCTATAAACTAATTTAATTATAAATAATTTTAGTGGTAACTTTTTCTCAAAAATCGAAACTTTTTCTTTAAATATATGCCGCTTTTGCAAAAGAGCGTTATTTCAATATTTGCATTTTACTTTAATTAGTCGTTTATCAGATTCGAATAATTTTTATTTAGAATTACGAGTCTTATCTATTCGCTCGTGAACCCTGTTCTCGGCAAGGGGTTTTTAAACAGTACACTGTTGCGGCGCCTTCCGATTTAAAATTTCTCTTTTTTTTCCCCCGCTCCATGTTAAAAATAATTGTCAAAAAAAGAAAGGGAAAAATCAAATTTTTTTCAAATTGTACAGCGGCATTACCGCTGAATAGAATACTTTTGCGAGAATAATTTTACTCTTTTCATAATAATCAGTTTTCCGCATTTTATACACTACACTCATTTGTTTATTTTAGTTCTCTCATACATTTGATAAACTGATGACGACCTTGTGTGCGTGTATATTGTTATAGAAGTTTAGGTTTAGCAATACCGCCTAGAATTCGGTTTCTACAGAGATGGAAAAAATCTAAAGGAATTACAGAAAAAGAAGAAGATAATAATGCTGAAATTGATAACTCCCGATTAGTTGTGAATAGCGATAGCGACGGAAATTCCGATTTAGATGATGATGGCAGTCACGGCGTTAGCATTACAACAGCAAAGAGCGAAAAGAATAAAAATGGATGGTTTTCTTCGTCGTATAATTTTTATGAAGGTACCATCATCTTGTTCATGTTATTATTGTATTTATTTTTTACGATGTTTTTTTTTTTTTTTTTTTTTTTTTTTTTGAACTGTACTTATGGATAAATATTTGATTTGCGTGATTTAATGAAATTTGGCAATGGTTAGGTAGTTCGATATGTGTATACGATGCGATATGCTGTAAAGGCGGCCTATAATTATCATTTGTCTCTTAAAAACTTTGTAGCATAATGTTTTGATTGGTTCATTTTTATTGAACTTGT
This sequence comes from Icerya purchasi, assembly GCA_039619475.1. Taxonomy (NCBI): domain Eukaryota; kingdom Metazoa; phylum Arthropoda; class Insecta; order Hemiptera; family Monophlebidae; genus Icerya; species Icerya purchasi. The sequence continues at coordinate 391,308,216 of CM077115.1, read as the reverse complement.
AATACTTATTAGATTTTAATCATCGTGTTTGTTTTTTTTTAAAGAAAATGAGAACGAAGAGAAAGAAAATGAATTTCTGTCGATAAAACGAAAAAATCATGAACTAGAAATCGCAGATGATGATGTGCCAATTTTAGAAATGACTAGAAAAAAATCGAAAAAACCAGTTTCCAAAGCGGCACTGGCCAAAAAAATGATGAAAAAGAAAATACTACCGAATAAAAAAATGGTCTTCAATGATGATGGAGAAGTAAATATCCTTATATTTCTATTCTCTGCTAATTTAGATTTTAACTGATCAAATATGTATCGCGTAATTATTTTGGTTTTGAGAAGAACGTATTTAAAACTTTTGATTATAATAATTCCGAATTTTCTAATAATTATTTTATCTTACTGCTCTGCGCACTTGGTAGTCACTGAGTGAGGAGAAAATAAACGTGAATAAACTAGAAATTGCATTCGTGGTAACTGACAATAAGCCCGAGAATTTTACGTACCGGGAATAAGCTGGGAATTTTGTTTAAAACCGGGAAAAATAGTAAAAATAGCCAAAAACGATATTTTTAATAAGAAAAAATCACTTGAAGCGAAAAATGAATACTTTTTTTAATCTACTTTACTTAATAATAAATTACGAAGTACTTTTTTATTTGTATAAAATATGCTGCCATGGGCGTCGCCAGCGGGGGGCAGGGGCACTTGCCCCCCTGGAGCCTTGAAACTTTTTAATCAACTAGCCATGATGAGTATTCATATGCGCGTAATCATGAACAATTTACCAGAAATCCACGAAAATTATGTTTTAATTAAGATTTTAATCTTGTTTAATAAAATATTAAGCCTTTACAACTTATAAATTTTATTTTTCCTATAACTCATATCCTCTTTCTAGCATCTTGCCCCCCCCCCCGGCGGCCGGCAACTCTTCTCCCCCCTTCCCCCGGGGGGCTCATTGGCTGGCGACGCCCTTGTATGCTGCGGCAATCAGGCATTATCGATAGTAATGAAAAAAATTCCATTCTTCTTTTACAATTTTCTTCTAATTTTGCGATTAAAAAACTTTTTAACGGCAGGTCTTTTTCACGATAAGCAATATTTATATTTATTGCGTCAGTACATTGTAGTTAAAATTTTAACAAAACGCATAAAAAAATTTTGTACTATGCATTTCATTTTATCAAGAGGGTTGAACCTCCTCCTCCTCAGTAAAACTTTTAGAGGCGCTTAAGCTCTGTAAATCTCTTGAAGTCAGCGTGTATAATTACAAATGTAAATATTAGACGTCATATAAATTTTAAAAGTCAGAGTTATTTAAGTCGGGAAGGGGTAAATCAAACTGTTATAAACTTCGATGTTAACTTTTGTAATAATAAAGTAACATTGCTTGAGTTATTTAGTGACCATTATTACGGTAAAATATTCAAACATTTGAATAAAACAACTTCAAAAAATTGAATAATTTAATTTGCAATTTTTTTGTTTTTACTGAAATTTCATTTGTCTCCTTGATTCAATTTGTTGGATTTTGTTATTATGCAAGTGGAAGAACGTTCGTGTAAACTCTTGTATAATTCTCTAGTAACCAGAAAATCGGGAGGATTTGGATCGGAAATTTAAAAATTATATTTGAGTAACCACCCACTGTGTTGTATTTTTATTCTAACTGATAATAATAATGTCGTATTACCGCGACCTGTTCTCAATTACTTCTGTACCATGCGATGGATGGTTTTGTTAGTCCAATATATATAAATTAACTATTTTTTTCGAAACCAATAAATGAAACAATTTCAGTTACGATTTCAGTTGATAACAAACACTTACATATTTGTTGTTTTCTCTTTAATAAATGCTTTTTCACTTTAAATGTGACGACCGTAGTAATGAACGGGTTTTAATTTAAGTAATCAGCTTAAATGGCAACATCCGTTTGAATAAAAAGTGCATAATTAAAGCCAGGACATTTACTTAAAACATACATGTATAATTTTGAGAACAAAATAACTAACTGTTTGTAACGAGGCAATTATAAAGTGAGAAAATTAAAATTAAATGAAACTATTAAAAGAGTGGTACAATTTTTATAATTAAAAGTTCAAAAAAGAAAATAAAAATACGCTCATTATAAAAATTAATTTATTTGTAAAATAATCGTTAAATTTAACACTTAATATTTTCAATATTAACTTCACACGCTATTATTATTATTATTATTATTATTAGTTTCATTTATATATTGAAATTTATTTCTTTATTTTGTCCTATATTTTTTTTTTCGCGCTCCTAATTTTCTAATAATGTAACATTTGAAAATTCTTAGTTATAATTTTACCGGCTGTGAATTATTAAAACGAGTACGTGTAAATACATTTATATCCTATTCGGTTTTTAGGCAGTAGGATGATGTATCTTAACTGGATGATAACATTTTTAAAATTGTATAGAATTCGATTAGTAACGAGGGCTATTTTTGAGAGGTAGTAGCGCGATTTTTTGAATTCGGCACTATTTGCTGTGTAGCTAGAACCTTTACAAGTTTCTCTGTGTAGGCAAATTTATCTTCGAACTGTATTTTTTTTTTTGGATGATATTTATTCCTTTGTGTACGCTGCCTTTATTTATTTGTATTTTTGTACATTTATTTATTTTTAATATATATATTCGAACTATGGATTACACGAGAATAACCATCCGATGTAATAAACTTATTTTTAAAAGTCTTATAATTCGGGCTCATTTGAAATTTAGGTTAATTCTAAACGAGTGTATGAAAAAATTTAAAAAAAGCGATGAAAAGTTATGTTCATTTAAGCGTACAACGATAGACCGGCGACAAAATACCCATGCAAATGCATAGGCCTATTTGTAAACGCGCTTGCAACAAAACACCACAACGCTGTATTATTTCGATCTATTTTTTATTGATAAAATTTTTAACGTGTATTATTTCCATATTGAAAGTAACAGTTCTACATGCTAGATTGAGAAAAAATATTTACTCAGATTCATGTTACTGTACGGTCGTTATAAGAAAAATTCTAGGAGACTACCTGCATTTCCGAGGATTAATCAAATTATGTAACATTCGGATCGGGAAATTGGAAATTTTTACGCCGGCGAAATCGAAAATTTTAAAATTACACTTTAAGTGGCCATTTTTGTGTGTGTACGAGTATGTAGTGTTAAAAATTTGGTAAACAGTCAATTTTTTTCTTTCATTACACTGATCTTGTGTAAATTTTTAAATTTTCACTGCACATCATACGCTTGCCGGGTCTTTTTTTTTTTTTATGACAAGCATTTAACAAACATAACACATTACTTCTCTCAATTTTCTACATTTTCATAAAGATTCCTCGTCAAAAACATTTTTTTTTATCCAACTTCTCTTTTGTGCCAATTTAAGGCGCTAATTTTATTTAATTCCCCTTCTCAATAAATTGTTAAAGTTTAAAAGCAAATTATTCGAAATTAATTTTTGTATATCTTTTGTAATATAATTATTTACAAAATTTTATTTTGATACTGAAAGTAAAATTACATTTAAAAATAAAAATAAAAGAAAAACGACTAAAAACTATATTTATCTAGAGTTAGCAAACATGTTCCCGTTTAAGTGATTATTTTACTTTATAATATAAAGAATTCACATTTTTTTTTTTTTTTTTTTTTTTAGTTTCCTTTTTATCTTGGCTAATTTAGTAAAAATTTTCTGATGACCAATGACTGTAAATTTTTCTTTATTTCTGGATCCATACTGCTTAGCTCAAATCGAAATATCCATGTAAACGATGACCTTCCGAACAAATTGTGAGACATATTTTTCTTCCATAAAGTTCGATTTTCTGCAGCTCGTGGGAAAATTGAAGCTTTTATGATTAGTTGGTGTGATATTTATACTGATAGTATCAGCGTTTCCAAAAATCGTTGTTATCACTTCGTGGAGTATTCGAAGTAAATAAAAAATGTAAAATAACGAACGTACATATGCATCGAAAACTTATTTATCATGAAAATCATCGAGATTATTTCGAAAATTTGGCTAGAAAGTAAAACTATTACATAGAAAATTAATGAAATCGCCACACCGAAGCTGCGTGGTAGCGGCTAAAAGAAAACAATGTAATTTTGACTGAAAGAAAATTAAAAATAAAGAATTTTGTTTACGTTGGTTTCATATTATTATACTGAATACATAAGAAATCTAGTAGATTTAATATTATCGTATTGTAGCCTTTTCCGGAACGTTGCAAATATTGCCTAAATTTGTATCTACGCAGAGATATTCCCACCTGTATCTATTATTTCAGAGTATCGGAATTTTACCAAATGTGAACTGCGATCCGATCACGACGATTAGATCATAGATAAAGACTATATTCGAACTGCCGTTAAATGTTCCTTTTACCTGTAATACACACACACACAGACATATATATATATATATATAACTCGGTCTTTCAGATCTGGCCGTGGAAACATCGCCTGAACTCTCAGATGATAGTTCTACCTAATACTTGTAAAAGAGGAAATTTCAATTGATTATGTCATTCTTAAAAAAAGAAATAGTAATTTACAGTTGTGTGAAGCAATTTACTTCAGAACGAAGTGGAATAATATTTCATAACAGTTTTTATAATGCTTTTTCTGTATGACGCCCAACATAAAAGTGACATTATTAAAATATAACCAATCAATATTTGATACTTGGCAAGTTTTCTGTTAAATACACGGCAGGTAGCTCCCAAATGCATTATTTACGTAACAGAATTTTAATTATTAATTCTCAAGGAAACCAACCGAATCCAAATCGCACAAATTGTAAATTATTTCTATTTTATTCACTTTTAAAACCAAAGTGGTTATTAAATATATACCAACTTTGGCTGGCCATTGATGATGTAGGTGCGTGAGTGAGTGGGAGTGTATAGTGCCCCAGATGATTGAGTTTTGCTGGAATCTATTCTAAACTTGCAGATCAGTTATTGTATTAATGCATTTTAGCCAACAGTTAAAAATATAGTATATAATTTATTAGCTACATTTGTATACGTTGCACGATTTTTTGTACTGAAATATTCTTGCATTACGAAGGATAAAAATAAATCAAAATTCATAAACCACGTTGTACAATTGCTAGGAATTTTTTTAAAATAAAAGACGAAAAGGTAAAAAGAGGTAGGATTAAAAGATGACTGAAGAAATAAGAACGGTGTTATGCTGAAAATGTGCTCAAAAATCTGCTACTAGAAATAAAAGAACGGGTTAAGGAATGCACAGAAGATCGATTTCGATCAAGTGAAAAAGAAAAAGATCATGGTTGAGGTGCATGAGACAATCAGAAGAGGGAACAGGATGAAGATATGATAGTTTGCAGAAACACTTTTAGAATCCGAGATTTTGAGCACTTTATTGAAAACCAGTGAATTTTTCTAAAAAAATTTAAGAAGAAAAAAAGACTTATGGTCAAGAGGACTTTATCTATCTATATAAATATAATAGCGGTAGCCAAACGGCTACAGACTGTTCCGAATAGTATTGCATGTACACTAGCATTGCATATAGCAATTGTCATGAACGCTACCTATTCTGTAAAACTGGATTGTATAAATAAGTATTCTCGACACTCGAAATTGAGCGAAATGACTGATAAAATATATATACGTAGGCGGTTCAAAAAGCTCGTAGACTGATTTTTTTCTCATGAATGGGGAATACTGACACGACGATGACTATGCAGCAGTGTTGTAAAAGTAATTCTTGATCTACCATAGTTTGTAAGTCAATGTAATTGTTTATTCGTTTGGTATCGCGTTCTGCGTTTTGCGTTTTGTTTGTTTTGTATCATTGTTACCAATTTTGCACTATGGAAAATTTGGCCGAGAATGAACTGATTAAATTTTTTTGGGATCGATAATTTCCTTGATCGAATTATTACCAGCCACGAATCATGCATTTACGAGTTTGATCCGGAGACTAAGTATCAAAGTCGGCAGTAGAAAGAAGGTGGGGAGCCGCGAGCGAAAACATTTCGGAAAAATGGTTCTCAAATCAAGACGATGATCGTACAGGGTGGGCCAAAAGAACATCCCGAATTTTAAATGCTCGTCAAATAAAGACTAATATACTTACGGAAATGAAATAAACGTTAAAATACTTCAAAAAGAACGCCATTTATTTTAAACTATTAGTTTTGAACAATACTCCGTATGAATAGTCACCATTTTGATTTTTACATTGTTGCAATCTTTCCTCAAAATTATGCATTATTTTTTTAAGAGTTGGTTTTTTAGTCGCCGCAATTTCCTTCTGAATGGCCAATTTCATCTGGTCGGTTGTTGCTGGTTTACCCTCGTACACCTTGCTTTTCAAGTAGCCCCATAGGTAAAAATCTGTCGGTGTTAAATCCGGACTGCGCGGCGGCCAAAACAGCTCACAGTTTCGCGAAATCAAGCGGTCCTGAAACTTCTCTTTTAATAACCGCAAAACATCGTTACGAATATGTGGTGTGGCCCCGTCTTGTTGAAACCACGTTTTAGATAATGCAATCCTCTTCCGTCTGAGCTCCGGTAGAAAAAACTCGTTTAACATTTGGATGTAGTGGTCGCCGTTCACAGTAACATTCGCTCCGTCCTCCTCCTCGAAGAAGTAGGGACCGATTATCGCTTTCGCACTGACTGCGCACCATACCGTGATACGAGGGGAGTGCAAGGGTACCGGGTGAACGATTCGAGGGTTCTCAGTAGCATAATACCGCATGTTTTGTTTATTAACGTTACCATTTAAATCCAAATGCGCCTCGTCGCTAAAAAAAACATAATCCAAATCGACACGTCTTCTTCCTCCAGCATATCCAAAAATTTATTACAAAATTCTAACCTTCTTGGCTTATCTGTTGGTATCAATTCTTGGGTTAGTTGTATCTTGTATGGGTGCATATTGAGGTCGTTTCGAATTATTCTTCTGAGTGAAGTACGGGGAAGAATTTTCAAGGCGGAAGCCTGGCGACGAACGGATCTGCGCGGACTTCGCGACAATGCTACGCGCACTTTTTCGATGTTTGTCGGGGTTCTAGACATCGACGGCGACCTTGATGGTTGACCGCCACCACACTACCGTATTCTCGGAAGTTTTTTACCCATTTGAAGATACTTTTACGGTCGGGGGGATTGTCATGACGTTTTAAATCAAATTGTTTTTTAAACGCGCGTTGTACCGCGATTACACTTTCACCGTTTTTCACAAAGTACTCGACAACGAAAGAGCGTTGTTTACGCATCCACGACATCATGACTACTAATCAACTATATTTATATTAAACGGCATATTATTTACCGTCAGATGGCGTTGCAATCGCCACGCTAACTCACAGTGTATGATTTTGACGAGCATTTGAAATTCGGGATGTTCTTTTGGCCCACCCTATAGTTTTTTTCGGTAAACGTGGGCTTGCTTGTTTATCATGCATTCGTTCTCCAAGGTCAAAGGTTAACGCTACCTTTTATGTCCAAGTGTTAGAACGTTTACGAAAACGTGTGATTCGAATTCGACGCGAATTTACCATGGAGAATGTTTGGTTGCTGCATCGTAACAATGCGTTTGCGCACTCCGCTGTCCTTATCGCTGTCGTCTTCCTCCTCCCACTCACTCGATTTGACCCCGTGTGACTTTTTTTTATTTCCAAAAATAAGAAACGAGCTTCGCGGGTTAAAATGCCGTGACAATGAAGATAATGAACTTGAAATACAAGGACTGATAACACTGCTTCAACGAGTGGCGGAATAGGTGAAATCGGCGTATGCATGCGGAGGGACAGTACTTTGAAGGGGACCATGATAATTTGTAAAATAATAATATATTCGATTTTTTTATCTCGAAAGTCTACGAACCTTTTGAATCGCCCACTTATATTGCATTTAATATAAAATATACATATTTTTTGATATCCTAATATCCTTACAGAACTGTAATATAATAAAATTATATCTTCTATAGTATTAAACTGTTAAAACAAAATTATAAAAAGTTATAATATTTATAGGTAATCCTAAATAAAACGAAGGAATATGTATCTGAAGTAGCCAGGGAATATGCTAATGCAGATGAAGCAGGTATAGATATAGCTACAGCGCAGCGTGTTTTAAAAGAGGAAGATAAACATGACAAAGAATTATTCCGAATGAAAGTAAAACAGAAGCATAAGGAAGAAAGAAGAAAACTAAAGGACGAACAGAGAAAGAAACGACGAAATAATGAAGATGAACAAGATTCCGAAACTAATGGAGAAGAAGAGTTGGAAGATCTTGAAGCAGCAGAATCAGCAGAATCAGTAAACGACACTGATGATGATCTTTTCTGGTTGCCAGATCCGGATAAAATTGCTCACGAGCAATCCAGCGACGATGACCGGATTGAATCCAATACGGACGTTGAAGAATTAACTGATAGCAGGTACGAAATTTTGTTTTAGGAATTAATTTCAAAATCTACAACGTTCATGAGAATACTTGGATAGAAAATCAGATGTGGTATGACAACTGATTAACTTTGCGTATTAATTGTAATCGTGATTTATGTTATTTTAATCTCTCAGGAAAAAACGACGCTTGAAAAATGTAACAGATAAAAAGAAGAAAAAATTAAAACGTACACCAGAAACGGATTCATTGAAACAAGCAGAAGAACTGGCGCTAAATCTTATTAACTTGAAGTAAAAGTTAAAATTTTGTTTTATTAAATTATTTCTTTTTTTTTTTATGTGAACAGAAAAATTCACCAAACCGAAGTATGGAAATAGAAGTAGAATTTTGACGCCATTTCGGTATGCCTCTTGGTGTTATTTTATTGTTAGTTACTTTAATACTCTAGTAATAATTTAACCAGGGTAAAAAGTACACGCGCATATTTGCACCAGACAATTTAGTTCTGTAACCATGTTCCATTATGCAACAGTTAGATTTCAGAAAGCGACCAGGTATTTTTCGTGCAGGGGCTTGCAGTTGTGAAAATAGTAATGGTACACTTTCGTTTTCACTATTTCAGATTTTGAAATACTCGCATAGTGCAAGTAGCTAATCAAATTTTCGATCACCAGCGACTGCCGTGAATCGATTACTTGTTTTTACTCATGCATTCTGTAAAGTTTTTATTCTGATTTAAAATCGATAGCTGGATGGTTCTCTGCTCGGGGCTGCGTCCGTAGTCTTATTAAGGCAGAAAACGATTTTTAATTTCTGTTTAATTACGAGACTGCACAATCTGTACATATAATAAAAATGAATGTATGCCATTCTGTTTCTGTATATCCTCGATAAACTCTGAAACCATCCATCCGATATGGGGAACAATATAGGCTATTTAAAAGTCATAAAAAGAAATAAATTACAAAATAAATAAAAATTGATCGAACGTGTTGCGTCAGTATACTGCAGCCAAAACACCGATTACCAACATTTCCCACAGATGGCCCCACAGTAAAGAAATCATTCCGGTATGCGTTATTTATGCAGCTATGATGTAAATAAACGTAGAAAACGCAGTACTTTGCTTTTCGGTGTTTGCTCGCGGTCGTGAATTCTGTCATTCAGCGGGTTGTATACATAAAAATCAATCGTGCATGTATAAAAGATCATAACTAGAGAACCGCTCAACCGATTTGGCTGTTTTTTTTTTGTTTTTTTTTGTTGTGATCATAGTTGTCAAAACAAGGTTTGTATGAAAAAAAATATGGAAAAATCTATCGAATAGTCGGGACAATAAAAAAAAGTAGCGAAAATGGCGTCACGATGTGACGTTTAGTTTGACAGTTCTGCTTTCACATGATTTCATCATCATCATTATCTCCTCAACCATTCGGTTGATGGGTAACCCATTCGTACATTTTAGCTGTACAGATATAGATTGTGTACTAGGTAATTACATTTTCATAACAACAACAAATTCCGCATTCAATATTGATATTTTTTTTGCGAAAAATAATTAAATTGAAAGCGATAGTTCAGTGTGTTATCAGTGGTGGGGTCATATCTTTAGTGCATTCAAAACCGTAAAATTTAAATAAAATCGCTCCTGGCCTAATTACTGTACTTATTGCAGGCAGTCAAAAAAAATGGTAGCGTTTTCTATTATATTTTACAAAGAAATAAGAATCCTGCAACGGAATTTTTCATATTTGCCACTAGCGAGGAGATGTTACTTATATGCAAATTTGAAATCCTTACTCAACTACTGTTATTTTGATTTTATGGTAATCGCTCCTGGCCTAGTTACTGTACTCATTGCAGGCAGTCAAAAAAAATGGTAGCGTTTTCTATTATATTTTACAAAGAAATAAGAATCTTGCAACGGAATTTTTCATATTTGCCACTACCGGAGGGATGTTACTTATATGCAAATTTGAAATCCTTACTCAACTACTGTTATTTTGATTTTATGGTAATAAATTAATTTTAATAAGGTGCTCGAGACCAAGAGATTGAAAGATATGAATGAAGATATTCTCCTAAATATGTAATTATTGGGGATCACTGTGTGAATGACTCGTCCCCTTCAAAATGATGGCTGTGTGTGCTGTTTAGTTGTGAGAAACTTTTTGTTTAGATCGTTTTTTTTTTTTAATCACATTTGTAACATACACTTTTAGTTACACCATTTTTGGAGGAACTGTTCTTTTATCGTTGCAGTTAATTTACAAATTTTCATTCGGATTGTTCTACTAAAATTAGGGATCACGCAAATGTTTGCTTTCTAAATTTATTCATTTATCTTTGTTAGTGAAATTATTCTTACTGTGAATGATAACATCTAATATTTATTAATCAGATCATCTACATCCTGGGAAATCACTTCATGAAAAGAAATTCATCAATGCTCTTAGTTGATAAACTAAAACTGTTAATAAGATTCACGTATCAAAAGCAGTTAGAAGGAGAAGATAAATGAAAAGAGGAAGTTAACAAACCCCTCAACACCTTAACTGAAATTTTTACTTACTTCTAATCTAAAATATTGCGTATAATCTTGTAGGGTTCAACAGAAGAACTGATTTTAGGAAAAGTCAGCAAAAATGACTTCATCATACCGCGTATTTCTGATTTTGTGCTGGAGATCTATCTCATTTGAAACAGATACTTTTCGGTGGAAATTAAGATAGTCAGTTTTTTCTGAAAAGATTTTTTATGTACTAATTTTCTAAAATAAATTTCACGGAACACTTATAAGGCGACTTATTATCATTTCTTACAACTAAATTGAGTGATAAAAACGCTAATTAACACGCACTGAATTCATTAATTTTTCTAATAAAAAAGTTAACTTTCGGTAATTTTCAAATTCTCTTGCGTACCTTAAACTTCTTTTTACGAATGATAAAGCTGTAAAGACATGCCATATTACTGTGACAAAAAATTAAAATTTTTGAACGATTATAATAATGATTTACGTTGCACAAATAATTGCGATCCATACATTAAATCTATCCTTCTTAAGATTCTGTACACGAACAGTGTATGGGGATCCTGATAAGGATCAATAACCCACGAACGATTTGACTTGTAACTTTAAAATTGGATTGTAAATTACGATTAAAGTTCTGTTTAAAACCATATATAAAATTTCAAGTTAACCGATTACCCTAGGCGCCAAAAACCCAAAAAACCGTATCAATAAAATATAATTTAGCTTAACATGCGGAATCCTCAGCACATGAAACGTCATGCTTTACCGACATTATTATTTATTTAATTGTTTTCACCCGACGTTGATAGAATCTCTCTGCGTACTTTTCTGTTAAGAATTAATTCATTGCTCGGAACAAGTATTAATTACTATGTTTCTTTTTGTACAAAACAGATTTTTAAAAATTTGACATATTCTGCAAGCTTGATACTCAAAATCGTGAAAACAATTTACCAATCGCTGCAACCACTAATTTCATACCGAATAATAAATAGTTTACTGATTAAACCGATTTTAAATTCATACTCATGTTTCAGTTAGTTCACCATTTTAGTTTGGCTAACAAAGTCAACGTACTTTAGCAGTAATAATTTCCCCAAACGACGGGGGATATGCTTATGTTTTTATCTGAGTAATATGTCCGAGTACGAATTATTTTTACATCTGCAACGCAGAATGAAGTAATCTATTCATTCTCTAAGTTCACGAGGAAAAAGCTGCTAAAAACGGTTGGCTAGATTTTAACCGAGAAGTATATTTTTCCAGAACGAACTTCGATTTATAATAATTTTATCTGCTCCGGAAGGATCAGCTGGTTGCTTTCCGGACGTATCCAGTCTACACTGACAATAGATAACATTGTTAACGCACGGCAGATTCGTTATTATTAGCTTAAGAGTGTAGGATTAGTCAATCATGTCTTGTTGGTGGATTTTACAATTTTTTTTTTTCGCCTTTATTGAGTAAAATACAAAAGAATTTTCAAATATTATTTTATAAGATTCTCGACGAATAAAAATCGAAATTCGGGCTGTTCGATAATCCGATGCAATTAACATTAAAATTACAATCCACTTTACCCTTTAACTTTTTATTGTAATTTTCGCGCCATAGTGGTCACCTAAAGGTAAGGTCTGTTCTACCGTCAGATCATAAAATCAGTACCCAAATTCTAGATTAAATTTCTGTAGTATTTTCGGATTTCCGTAATAATTAATCAAACTAGGAACTAATTCTCCCCAATATTGGTAAAATAAATTCGTGGTATTCATCTATATTTTCTTAAACGGTCGACTCAATATTCCAAATTTGTACATTATAGCAGCGCAGTAATCTGGTAGCTAAGTTTTCAAACAAATAGACTAGATGTGTACGGGTCATGTTTAATAGTGTTGACTGTCATGCTGTTCGTATCGCATGATGACTGTGTTTCAAGCACTCCAAATTAAATTCCGCAAAATTTAGACTTTCTTCCTACAAACTCAGTATCACCTAGTCTTACTTATACTATACTGTTTTTTTTTTTATTTTTCATTCGATTCCTTTCTGTTAATTATGTTTTTCCCATCTGCGTTGGGTCCAATAGAGTTTGCAAATTTTGGTTGATTATACCAAACAAAACAATGGTAGAAAATTATCAGTTTTTCCGTTTTAATTGAGAAATTTAAAGTATTATGAATTATAACAATGTTTAAACATAAAAAGTAAAATAAATATTTTGAAAAGAAATGCGATAACCTTTATCATAATTGCACTTAGACATTTTAGACAATGCCGTAATTAGGGTGATTTTTTCCTCAAATGTGGTTACGTTAATTTGCGTTTATTAATAAATTATTTTTTACTTGCCACCTAGCCATAAAAATTAACGCTATTCGAATTAATCTCTTTGCTTTCGTTAATATTCGTTTAAACAGCGCAGGAAGCTTTATCAGCATACATTGTAAATAAGTAAAAAGCATTGCTATTTGCACTTCTGTGCAACACGGGTACTCGAGATATCCTTGACTCGTAACCTTGTTTATTCGAGTTTATTTAGTTTTAATTAACATGAACCAAATTGAGCAGGTTCAGTAGTGGATCAGAGTACTCGTCTGATAAAGCAGACGGTTTGAATGTTATATTTACCGAAAACATGTCTGCATCACACAAACAGGTGTTTATCTGTTCGTGAAATCATATTATCAAAAAAATAATCTTGTTTTATATTATTAGAACATTTGAGCTCGTCTATATTTAGGTCTTAATTCGTTAGATTACGTTTTAATAGTGTAAACTTTTAGAATTGAGTTCAATAACAAAGCATTCCGAGAGAATGATACTAAGGTAAAGAATCCCCGAGGAGAGACCAGCTCTGTTCAAATTTATTTTCGTCGATACAGGATAATTTCTCTAATGAAACTTTCAAAATTGGAAAAAAGTTCAAATAAAAAAAATATATATATTTTTTTAAATAGGCTTTTATTTATCACTGAAAAGCACAAAATAATTTTATTAGTGTGCGACTACCAGATACGCATCTTAACATTAAAATCTGAAACTACAAAATATTCTGAAAAATAAAAAAGGGTGCCGCAATTACAAAAATATTCATCATATGCCCGGGAAAAAAATATTTTTTTCCAAAAGTTCGAGCTGTCGAAGCCCCGAGAGAATTATTTTAAAGTTGGAAACATAGAGATGTTCCAAACCAAAGAAATATACGTGCATGTGCATATTTTTCACCTTGTTCAAAATTTTTATATATAATAATACTCGCGTCGCAAAGAGGGAGCTACAAATTAGATCACGCGCTTTTTTGAACTTTTCGTAAACTTCGAAAGTTTCATTAAAGAAATAAAATATGGTTTAGTTCTCGACAAATAGCGATTTGTCTAACAATCATGCTCGAAAAAAAAATTTTTTTTCGTAAATTTCGAGCTTTCGGCGCCCCGAGGGTCTAATTTTAAAGGTGGAAACCTAGATGTTGCATAATATTATATTGTCATCTATAACAAGCATTTCTGCAAAAAGACACTTTTTTAATTCATCGGGAAGTAGGTGAAAAATCGTTCGCAAGATTTCCTCCAGACAGACAGAATGACAACGCGAGTTAAATAAAAGCCTATAATAATTGAGTAAACTAAAGTGCACACTCCGCCTTGTATTATAGATCAAAATTTTGAATAAGGATAAAAATATGAGCATCCCCATATATTTCTTTAGTTTGGAACATCCGGCTCTCCAACATTAAAATTGGACCCTCGGGGCGCCGAAAGCTTAAAATTTAAAAAAAAAATATTTTTTTTTCAAGAGCATATGATATGTTGTTGAAAAGATCATTATTTGTCAAGAACAAACCCGTATTTCATTTCCTTAACGAAACTTTAGAAGTTGGCAAAAAGCTCAAAAGGGCAAAACATGATCTGTAGTCTGCACTTGCGCCGCGAGTATTATAATTAAAAATTTTGAACACGGTTAAAGATATGTACATCATCGTAAATTTCTTTGGTTTGGATCATCCGGGTTTCCAATCTCAAAATTAGACTCCCGGGCACCAAAAGTTCGAAATTTTTGAATTTTTTTCCCCGGGCATGTGATATATCGATGGAAAGATCACTCTATTTGTTAGGAGCAAAATCGAATTTCATTTTTTTAACGAAACTTTTAAAGTTGCTGGAAAATTCAAAAAAGCGCAAAAAGTGACGTGTTCAGCGCTGTTAGTATTATAGTTAAAAATTTAGTTTGTAGCATACGGGGTTTCAACTTTAAATTTGGAACCTCGGAGAGCCAACACTAAAAATTATTGAAAAAAATATTTTCTTTTTCCGGACATTTGTTATGTTTGTGGAAAGATTGTTTTTTGTCGAGAACCAAATTGTATTTAATTCCCTTAACGAAACTTTCAAAGTTGGCGAAAAGTTGTTCAAAAAAGCATGAAAAATGACGTGGCTCTTCCTCTTTGTAGCACGAAAAATCTGATTTCTTTGTTTTGACTTTAGCATTATGTAAATGTAAATTATAGTTGCGTTTAACTTAACATACAGAATCCTCAGCGCATGAAACATAAAACTTGACTAAACTTGTTTTATTATAAGACGAAGACAGTATATATTTCGCGTCATAAAGTTATTTTATTTAATGTTTTTTACTTATTCATTTATTAATTTTTTAATTCATTTTAGATTATTTCTTCTTGTTGGTTACATAAATTATTTATATTAGAATTGTTAATTTTCTTTATCTAAATTTAAATATTAATTTTCTCTTAAATCAATTTAAATTTTTATTTTTTGAAACTAAAAAAAAAATATTACTCGTTAATTTGTTTTTATTTGTGTAGTAGTGTGTGCGATTGTATGTGGAATTAATTCCATTGTAGTTTTTTTTTTTTGTTTTAAAGAAGTTTTAGGGAAAAATTTTAATTCATTACTGATATATATTGCTCAGAAACTGTTATGTTTGTTTTCGAACATGCTGTTGATATTTTCCCTACATTAAGGTAACACATGCTGTTAATTTTTTATTCATCGTTCTAATAAGTGAAATGAAAAAAAAAAAAAAAAAAGTTGAAAATTATAACCAGAAACTGCATGAGTACTTAAAAAAAATTAATTCACAAATTTTTTTAGATCTCGCAATTATCGTTAAGTGAGGTGAATAATTTCAGTAAAGCTGCTATGTTCGACTTTTTTAAACTACTTCTCTGCTTCAATTTTCACCGTACTAAGTTTATAATGCAATTATTATGTTTTGTAAATTTTTTCAAAAGTTTTTGGAACATTTTAACATTTACTGCATTCAGAATTTTGAAATTTTAGCTTAAATATATTTTTTTGTTTTTACTTTTAAAGTTAATAAATCAGCTTGTTATTTGTATCTTTTATTTTGTGTTGTAATATTCTTCGTAATATTTTTAAAAAAGAGTTATACAAAATTCAAAATTATTGTTTCATAAAACTTTATTATGAATTTTAGTTTTAGTTTGAGGTATAAAAATTATTCTTTTAATTACATTCGAGTCATAGTTTTCGAACGATTTTTTGTCAGAATATTTGTTAAAATTCTACCGAAAGTTAGAGAAGTGGTTTTACGTTCTCCATTACGTGTACTTTTAACTGTTTTAATGGTATTTTAATAAACAATTTTTCATCCGTAATTTTCACTACATTATGTAGCTGTAATTATTCTTCTGAATATTTTATCTTTTTCACAAAATTATAATACTTTATTAACCGTAATTTCCATTTTTCTCTTTGAAGTCATTAGTTTCGTAATTCATTTCTATCGTCCATTTTTGTAATTCTCCGAAGATTCAATAAATTCAGAAGAGAAATCCGTACCTGGTTTTGTTTTAGTGGTTCTTAAAATGTATATTACGATTACGATGTCATTAACAATAGAGACAACATCGAGACGAATAAAATTAAGTAATCGTACCAACTATTATTTTCTTAACACTTCAACAGATATGTTGTATGGTGGCTCGAACATAACATTAACCAACGCATGTTTAGTTTCTGTCTAGTTCACGGTCACCCCGCTCCCATTCTTTTTTTCGCTCGCACATAATGCAACGGCTCGAACTTTTCACTGGCCCTTTCAGTCAAATCCATCCTTTAACATTCCTCACATCCTAATATCGTGTCCTATACTTCAACCCTAAAGATCCTCCCTCAATATTCCTCTCTCTACTTCCGAAATTCTTTCTCAAGACTCAACTCACATCGACAGCCTTTTCCTCTTCCTGAACAAATCGAAACCCTACACCATATCTAATGCCACCAGCAGGCTCCGGTCGCTCACTGCCTGATGAGCAGTCAAAAGAGCCGATATAGGATTATTTTTGATTTTTTGATTGTTTTTTTGTCGTCAAATAAATAAATACTGAAATGACCCTCATTTGTTATGATTCGAACGCTAAATACACAGCTTGAAAAATGTCGTTTTCAGTGAATTGACCTAATCGCCAATTATCACTTTTCTTTAAAGACGGAACAGAAATAAATGAATAAAAAAAAGGATAATATTTTTGACAGTTTTTTTTCTCAATGAGTTAATGTATGAATTATTCCAAAATTAGAACAAGCAACGGAAATTTGAATTTAATTTACTCGATCAAGAATTAAGCAATTCGGCGAATTTTATAAACGATCTAAAAGATATTACCTTACTTTAACAACAGGTTGAAAACCTGAATCGCGACTATCGATGGGATTTGTTTTTCTTATTTCTTACTGGCAATTCATCAGCATGTAGATCAAATTTTCGTGCGCAACGGAGTAATTGATACCGAACGTAAGAGTCTATTTGCGCAAAGCGAGCAGAATAATTTCTCTTAATGATCAATGAAGTATGTTAAATCGCCACTACATCACGCAGTATACAATTTCTTAAATTACATTAAGGAAACGATAGTTCAAATGCTATACTGATAACACCAGATAGAGAGATAACTCAAAGCCGGACGACACTGATTGGTATTAATGAAGCTAGTATCTAGAGCTTTAGAAATCGACCAAACTTATTTAAAAATGTGCAATTTTTAATTTCCGTACTGCGTCAGAAACCAATGTTTATAGATGAACCGTTTCGTATTGCCTTTCCCCTTAGAAAAGGATGAAGATAAATTTATTGAAAAGGATTTGAAACCAAAGAAAGGCAACTCAATCCGTTTTATGAAACTCATGAATTTTATTTTACTAATAGTGACGACCAATATGCAATTTCTTCGTGGTCTCAATTTGTAGTAAATAAATAAAAATTAGAATTTTTTAAAGTCATTTTAATTCTTAAATATAAAGAGTGAAACGTTTCCTTTTCATTTTATTTATTTATTATTATTCCTTATAAATGTTACGATAAAGTAATATTTGAATTTTTTAAATATATCGAGTACGGTACATAGTTTACGAATAAAACGACGAATATAGAATAATCTTACTTTTGTTTACGGACATTTCGTGAAGTATCTTTTTTGCCACATGAAAATTTTTTCGTGTTTTATCAACTGGATATCTTAATTTTGTTTTGGTATCACTTATTGTGTGACCTATGTTTACGTACTGCGTATATTCCTACATAGGTCACCAACACGCGCTTGCTGTGATTCGCATGGGACGGGTGTAAGGCGTCCATTATTAGTGAAAGTCGTGATACCCGCTTTTTGTTTGACATGGTTTCCAAATTTTTGCTGTCGATTCGGTGGTATACAGTAAACATTGAAGTTTGTGATCAAAACGATACATAGATTCAAAAATACAAACATACGAATAGTTGAAATCATCGTAAACGAGTACGCACTTTGCACTAATCAGCAGTTATAAGAAGTGAAATTCGCTCGTCTAATAATTATACTTTTAGCTGTGACGTTTAACTATGATATAGAAACATTGCGCGCTTTATAAATTAATTAAAATAATTTAAGCGATAACAGCTGTTATAATCAAAATAAAGCTTTGTTATCGCTTAGTTTAACAGTGAAATTCTCTTCCTCGCTTTGATAAAACGTGAACAGCTGATTCATGACGGATTTTCCGATTCTCTTTTAGACCATAGGAATACTATTATTTCGTGCTATCTTGAATAATTAGGCGAAACATTTTTCTTTATCAACTTCAGTTTCACAAAGTCAATATAAAAATCGAATTTAAAAAAAGAATGTTTAAAAATTTTACAGTCACTTTGGTATGAATTATGGTATTGGTTTAATTTTATCCAGCGCACTAAGGCCTCTAGAATACGGGGAAAATATAAAATTCGAAAAATTTTGATATTTAGTGACCAGAATTTATGAAAATACACTCTTAAAGCGGAAATACTGAAAACCAAAATAAAATTCCACAGCTCTTTCGATGGTAGCTAGAAGGTCGCTCTTTTTTTTAAATGACGTATTTCAATCGCTAGAATATAAGAAAAATACGAGAACCGCAAAATTTTAAAATTGGAGGGCACAAATTTAAAAAAACTTGACAATTAAGTTCTAAGAAAGAAATTTTTTTTAAATTTCTGGACCATTTCTATATGAGTCGCGCTACTGTTCTTCTTTTTAAACTACATACTAAGGTCTCCAGAATACGGGGAAGACAAGTCAACGTTCAGGCAGGACAACGTCTGCCGGGTCCGCTAGTTACATGTGTACATATATTCAGTTCATCAAAATATCTACATAAACTTTGAATATTCAACATATAAAGATTAATTTTATTTTTAAAGTTCATTTTGGTTCAAAATAACGTTTGACACTTTCATACCTTGATTATAAAGTTACGAAGTAAATTTAAGCACATACTATAATATTCAATAATTAATACAATAAGTAGGAATGTAAAAATAAGATGAAATTAAAATTCATTACGTTATGATTGTGTGCAGATATAATTTATAGAGTGAAATAGTAGATCACAGCATTTAAGGGGATAATTTAAGTTTTAGATTTCTTATCGGAAATTAAATATTGTAATACTCTTAAAAATTGTTATGAAATAATACCAACGCACAGTGTAGACAAATAGTTTAAGTAAGAATATTTTACAATTCTCTTAATTAGTATAATATGTTATTAAGAAATACTGCTATTTTTATGTGAAAATTTAACATGCACTCCTCTTGGAAAATACTAAAAATATAAGAAAATGGAGTTTTAGTGTTGTTATATAATGCTGATATGTGTAAAATAAGTGATTTATTACTTTAGCCCAAATAACATAAAAAGAATCACGCCAACTATCAGATATATAAAACCTTTGAAACCCCCAAAATAATATAAAACAGAAAAATATGATACATACAAGAATTAAGTATAGCATGGATTAAATAAGAGAAAAATAATTGATTTTATTACCAACGATCTAATGGAAAATATAATATTAGTAAAGGAAGTGATAATTTTATTTTTAAATAGTCGGGTTACTGATTTTAATAGACCAATTAATCTGCTCTTAATAAAAATAGTTTCAGTATTTGCATATTTTTAAAATTGAAAAATAAAAGTTACCGATTAATTGCTGGAGATATTTCGCTTTGGAACTGTTAAAGATAATAGATCATGATTATTATGATTTTTCTCCGTTATAATAAGATTAAAATGTGTACGTAAGTAATGTATTTCACAAATGAAGTAATTTTCCCAAATCCGAAAATGATAGAACATATTCCATAAATTGCGATGTTGTAATTTGAAAGAATAATTATTTATTAAAAGTAGTATAATGTAAATAGCTATGACAAAAAGTTAGCACAGTGCAGAGTTGTGTTGCAATTATGTAGGTACAACAACAGTAATGTGGTAGGTTGCAGGTTTTTTAATAAATATCTATCTTTTCTAATTGCAACACGGAATATGTTCTATCATCTTCGGATTTACAGGTATGAAAATAAAAAATAAGATTTTTTATTTATACAAGTTTGTTTTTTTTTGTAAAATAACGATTGATGGCACATCTAGACATGATTATGAATAATTATGTTCAATTTTATGTCCAGATGTTTAGTAATTTTTTTTGTAATGGTTGGAAGAAGAAATGCTCATTCGGATCTATATGTAGGCTCGCTTCGCTCGCCTAAATAACTTAGACATTATGCAATTGCCAGACGTAAGAGTTTCATAAAATTATTTATTTAAGTGTCAGTAGTACGTGCTTTATCTTTCTACGTGTTTATATCTCTTGTATCTAAGCTTTAGGGTTTGATAATCATAGGAACCTATATTTTTATTAATATTAAGTCAAATGAACTGCACGTTTCCAAAAATTTCTGCGTGTTCTTTGTAATTATTTCCTGAATGTACGATATTTTTACATATTTGTGCATAGTGTTGATGTTAGTGTATCATGGTTTATTTAGTACTCTATTCGTAGACAGTGATTTTGAATTCTTTGGAGTTCTTGAATAATAATTTAACTGCTAGATGACGAAATTATTATTACATATAATCAGTGCCGGATTATCCATTAGACAGTGTAGGCAACTGCCTTGGGGCACAGCGCCCCGAGAACATTATTTTGGTGAAAATGTTTCTTCGAGTGAAAATGAAATTTGAAAATTTGTATGTAGCAAACTCTCAATAACAATATTATTACCTTGCTTGTTTATATTACATCGTCATATTTCAGTACATTTCGGAACGCATTTCAAATTATAAGATAATGAGACGGATTAGGCATTTATCACGCTTTTTGATGACGCTGTCTGAGCTAGAAAAAAAAAAAAAATTCCTAGGCGACGATCATTTAATTTGTCTGGTTTTCTCGGGCAGTGTGCAGACGCTGCATTGTTTGTTGAAGACACTGAATCGGCCAAAATCGTGGGATCCCGTGCACAGCAGCTCTGTCCGCTGTGCTAGGATAGCGAACAGGTTCCGCCGGGTGAGTGGCCGAAAAGTAAAGATAGAGCTTTTGCTGGCGGAGTATGTGTTTGTAATGTGTGCCGAGCTACGTTGAGTCGTGAGAAATTCTATAGAAAACCCGGAAAAGCAGACAGGCCGGGTAATCGCTGCCTAAATAACATTTAGATTTTTCTAGAAACATCGATGGCCTTATTTTTTATCAATTGTTAGGAGTGTACTCGGTACTCAGTTAGACAGGTATGAATTCAGTGGGGGTTTGGGGGGACATTTCCCCCTTAGAACTCTAAAATTGCCCTCCCAGAAATTAATACGAGCTGTTTAAGTAAGCGGCAATTTCGTAGGAAATAAAATTCTTTTTATTGGCTTTGTTTATAGTTATGTCAAAAGTTTCTGCCAAAACATTTTGAAATGGTTCAATTAGTGGTATATTTTTAAATTTCAAAATTACGAGATTTATTTTCCACAAAAAAATTAAACTTCATAAAATAGCAAATAAAAAAAAATGATCTTTTAAAATTTGACTTTGGCGTTTGCTTTTTATTCTATGAAAAAATTGATATGATTTCATTTTAAATGTGCGAAAAATGTAAAATACTCGCGAACTGAAAAAATTATTCGCTGCAGTTGGCATTTTTTGTCAGTGTAAACGCAAACTCTCACATTTTACGTCGATGATCCATTTATCATTAGTACGCAATAAATTGTATTAAGACGTTTCTCTTTTCGGTTTCATTTATTCTGGTTTTTTTTGAAAGCGACATGATCTATAGACAATTTCATTTCTGTTTCTGTTGCTTTTTTCTTGTTTTTTATTTCCAAGAAAAATCCAATTAAAACAGACGAAACACCACGGCGTATTCGTGTATTATAAAAAGATAATGAACCAATCAGAATGTTTTTACAATATGTTCTTTAATGCTACAATTAAAATTAATCATTTTAAAACCAACTGAGCAAACATTGTTGTTTATAATCGGTTATTTTATTTGTATGACAGCATTAATGATGATATAGGAAAAATATTAGAAATAGAGTATATGAATGAAACTAGCAAAGGAATAACCAAGGGAGAAGGAAAAGAAAGAATGCTGTGAGCGCTGTAAGTCACAGGGGGGACAAGACGCAAATGACCAGGATACAGTATCGCGCGTTCTGAAGAAATGAAGGGACATTCAAGTAAAATGTAATTTGCATCACAAGTGAAGTTTACTTCTGACGGATCAAACGGGCAAAGAGGAGACTGAGTAATGGAGAAACGGAAAAGTGAAGCAGGAAACAATTTTAAATTACATAAGAAATCATTTTTTACATATTTGGTTTTATTCAGAAATATCTCAAAAAAAAATTTTCAGTAAAAATATTAAAAAAATCTCTGCCTCCCAAGAACACAAATGGGCCCCCCGGAAACAGATTCCTGAATTTATCCCTCTAAGTTAATGATGGTTTTGTGGTGGAGATCTATCTCACTTGAAACAGATACTTTTCGTTGAAAACTAAGATAGTCAGTTTTTCTGAAAAGATTTTTTATTTGCCAATTTTCTAAAATAAATTTCACGGAACACTTATAAGACGACTTATTATCATTCATTACAACTAAATTGAATGATAAAAACGTTAATCAACACGCACTGAATTCATTAATTTTTCCAATAAAAAAGTTACATTTCGGTAATTTTCAGATTCTCTTGCGCCCCTTAAACTTCTTTTTACGAATGATAAAGCTGTAAAGACATGTCATATTAAGGGGGGGGGGGGGGTAAAGTTAATTTCGGTAAAAAAAGGCTCATTTTCAATAATTTTTCTTTATGCTCCAGTGAATGCAAATATTTTTTATTAAGTGTAATACAATAAACTAACATTTGAACAATATTTTCTGAAGTTTTAAATAAGAAATATTAAAAAATAAGCCGTTAGCAGCAAATCTTCAAAGAAGCCTAAAAAAAAAGTTGTTTTGCGGTGGACACTGTATCTCACTACTGGTCATCTGAAATCAAAAAAATCAAAATGCTACTGTTAGTTAATCATTTTCTTGAGGTAACGCTGGGAGGATTTTTCTTTTTTTTTTGATTTTTTAATTTTTGTTAACACTTGGAAGTCAAAAACGCGATTTTCGCCATCAAAATTGACAAATTTTTTATTGTAAAATAAGTAATAATTAAAAAAAAAAAAACCCTCCCAGCGTTACCTCGTAATTGATGTGCAGAAACACTGTACAAAATTTCAAAAGAATCGGTGCATTAGTTTTTGAGTTACAGTGTCCAAGAACTTTAAAAATGTCAAGTGCGAGAAAAAGGCTTTAAAGTTTTGTGTACAAAAAAATTTAACTTAAACATCAGTACGCGAGTGTTTCTTCTAATATACTTATTCAGAGTCATCGATGCTAAGCCTATAAAGCTCACAGCTTTCAGCTGTAAAATCTAAGGCAGCTTTTTGCTCTTGTCGACGTAGAATTCTGCCTTCTTTACTTTCAAGTGTAGCTTGTTGCTCCACTCTGTTTATGCTCGTTCAATCTACTGCGCACGTCCATTCATGAGAACTTGACCCTGTACTGATGTTTATCTCTTGCATAAATGAGAGCAAAGCAAAACAGCCCTCATTGAACATACATGAAGCCACATGAGCTGTGATTTCAACAACAGTTGAGGTACCACTCAGTGATTTTGGGGTAATTTTCCAAATGAGTTGATTCAAACTCTCACTGTTGTTTTGAGTGAATCCTCCAAGATATCGCTGTAGAAGTGTCCCCTTACTCAAGTCTTCATATATCGGTTTAATTCCTTCAGAAACGTCACTGGCAAGTGCAGTGTAACTGTGTTTGAATTACTTCAGGGCATTTGCAGCTGCAGCTTTCTGCCATTCACACCACGAGTCTTGGCCGCTCAGGCATTTGTCGTGCTGCGGTTTCTCGTCCATCGAACAGTAATGGTAGTAAGTAGCCCAAATGGCACAAAAGTATTTAGTTCTTTTTTTGTTTTGGACAATGTACCTTTTGCTTCGACATCGTCTGTCTTGCGTTTCTGTGGAGGTATTACTTTTTTTGATCGATCTAATCTGGAACTGGTAATCTTGCGATCTTCTCTGCTAATTTTCTTCGGCATTTTACTAATGATAAATACACGATCACAGCGAAACTAGAACATACGAAGTTCAAAAGAGCACGAAACAGCTGCCAAGTAGCCGCGCTACGTAGGTGCCCAGTAGGTGTGCAAAACCGGAGTGGAGCACCGCTCACTCAAAACTCTATAGGTCCGTTAGTTTTGTTGCGATCGACTTCAAATTTTGACACAATAATCTTGAAATGTGGTACATCCATATAAGCAAATAAAAAAAAATACAAAAAAAAAGTTTAAAAACTTTACCCCCCCCTTAATGCGACAAAAAATTAAGTTTTTAGAACGATTAAAATAATGATTTACGTTGCACAAATAATTGCGATCCATACGTTAATTCTATCCTTCTTAAGATTCTGTACACGAACAGTGTATGGGGATCCTGATAAGGATCAATAACCCACGAACGATTTGACTTGTAACTTCAAAATTGGGTTGTAAATTACGATTGAAGTTCTGTTTAAAACCATATATAAAATTTCAAGTTAACCGATTACCCTAGGCGCCAAAAACCCAAAAAACCGTATCAATAAAATATAATTTAGCTTAACATGCGGAATCCTCAGCGCATGAAACGTCATGCTTTACCGACATTATTATTTATTTAATTGTTTTCACCCGACGTTGATAGAATCTCTCTGCGTACTTTTCTGTTAAGAATTAATTCATTGCTCGGAACAAGTATTAATTACTATGTTTCTTTTTGTACAAAACAGATTTTTAAAAATTTGACATATTCTGCAAGCTTGATACTCAAAATCGTGAAAACAATTTACCAATCGCTGCAACCACTAATTTCATACCGAATAATAAATAGTTTACTGATTAAACCGATTTTAAATTCATACTCATGTTTCAGTTAGTTCACCATTTTAGTTTGGCTAACAAAGTCAACGTACTTTAGCAGTAATAATTTCCCCAAACGACGGGGGATATGCTTATGTTTTTATCTGAGTAATATGTCCGAGTACGAATTATTTTTACATCTGCAACGCAGAATGAAGTAATCTATTCATTCTTTAAGTTCACGAGGAAAAAGCTGCTAAAAACGGTTGGCTAGATCTTAACCGAGAAGTATATTTTTCGAAAACGTACTTCGATTTTTAATAATTTTATCCGCTCCAGAAGGATCAGCTGACCGCTTTCCTGCATATATCCAGTCGACATTGACAAAACATATATGAAGGATACATGGGACCCGCTTTACTTTACTATACAAACTAATAAAATTTTAAATATTTCAAAACTTACGAGTGTTATTCATTCTAATATTAAAGCTGTTATTTACTTCGTCTGGAGTGTGATTATTTTAGCACTAAAAAGGACCATTTTTTTTCTTTTTTCTTTTTTAATTAAATATACGACAAGTCGGTTCCTATGCATAAGTAATTCGTAATCATAAGAAAAAGTTTGACTCAGAAAAATTGATGCTAGAACTAAATAGGTTAAATTTTATTATAACTATTTCTTTTAGCAGTATTTATCAGCTTTTTTTTTCTTTTTCTTTCACCTTTTTATTTGAAATTCAAATATCTTTATTTATTTATTTATTTATTTTACGTGTCGTACACAGCAACTTAGGCTAGAGACACGGCAAGAAATTACAAAATTATGAAATATCTTTACCATTAATAAATACGTAGGTTACGTACAATTTAAAAATAGCAGTAAAACCGAATAATTTACTTTTAATTTTTTTACCATTGATTATATAATGTATTATTTAGTTCGCAACTTTCTCGCATCCTCTACTCTTGTTCACTCTTTCCTTTCGATTTATAACAGCTGGCGCTTCATTTCCAGCAAAGCCCCTTTTCTGGCATTTATTTCACGTCGTCTCAGTTAATTTTGGCCGTATATTATCTCTTTCAATAATCTCCCTTATTTTTCCTTCGACTTCACTAGTATCTGTCATCCTCCTAAGGTATTTATCCTTCCCTCATTTGTTAAAAATCTCCCCCAAGCCGTAATTAAACAGTTATTCAACAGCACTATCAATTCCCTATTCCCCTCTCATGTTACCATTTACACGGATAGTTTAAGGGGGCCTGGTGGTCTTGGTGCTTCCGTCATCCTTCCTGATTTTAACCTCTCAGAATCTTTTCGCCTTCCTTATTTCTGTTCCGTATTCATAGCCTAGTTGTTGTGCTATCTTTCGTTCTATTATTTTCATTTTCTCGAATCATTTTTCCTCTAAATTTTTAATTATCTCTGACTCTTTGAGCGTCCTTCAGGCCATATCCCCTCCCCGTCCTAATCATTCGTGTGACTTTGTTATCCTCCGTATACGTTCACTCATCCACAATCTTTCCTATCTCCGTTCAATCAATATTGATTTGCTGTGGCATATTTTCGTAATGAAGCGGCTGATTCCTTAGCTCGGGCTGCTGCTGCTTCCTCTCGTCTTTTTTTTTTAAAATTCCATCCGCTAACCTCCTATCAATTTGTAAAAGCTTTCATATCTGATTTTGGTCGAACACCTATGTTTCCTCTTTTTCTTATAATTATTCATTTCATCTGTCTGTTCAGCCTACTCTTCCCGCATATTCATGGTTTTTTTTACATCCCTCCTTTCGGCGTTCTGATGTTGTTTCCATTGTTCGTATGCGCTTTGGCCATTCTTTGTTGCCTTCCTTCAGATTTCGTTTTTCCTTGATTTCTTCTCCACACTGTCCTCTCCATCATCCGGATGATGCAGTTATTTTCGACGCCGATCATGTGTTCCTCCACAGTGTTTATCTCTCTCCGTGGAGCGTTCTGCCTTATATTCTCATTTGCTTAAGCTTGGACTTCCTACTCCTTATTGTGCTTCCTATATCCTGTCCTTTCCTTCCCCACTAATTATTCCTGCTATTTGTTCCTTTTTAGATAAAATTTCTGATCGGATTAAAATATAACCGACTTCTTTCCTTACCTTATCGGTGTTTTGGCTAGGTGGCCACACTTTCGATCGATTTTTATTTATTTTGTAATTTATTTATTTATTTTTTTGACGTTTAAGTAGCCTACATTGTTCCCTCTGACCCTATAAATAAACTGTATTACGATAAGTGATATTGTAAACCAAGTGCAAAAACCTGTAAAATCACTCCTTTTTGCAGACGATTTATGCATATTTCTTCCATGCACCGATATCAATTTAGGGGAAAACGTTCTTCGGAGCACAATTGATAGACTGCAATAATGGTCGGAAGATAACGGCCTTTGTTTTTCAACAACAAAAACCATAGCAACCCATTTCTGTAGGCGAAAAAAGTGCGATCGCATAGTAAGCCTAACTGTTAATAATAACCCTATAGCATCCGCAAATGAAGTGAAATATTTAGGAATGGCATTTGACAGTAAACTCATTTGGAAAGCACACATTAACGCATTAAAAACTAGCTGTAGTAAAAAGCTAAACCTACTGCGGAAGCTATCGCATACAACCTACGGCGCAATTAATGCTTTATCGTACCTTTGTAAGGTCCAAAATCGATTATGGTATACCAGCCTATGCTTCCGCTAGCATATCGACCTTAAAATGTTTGGATACTATCCATCATACCGCTTTGAGGTTGGCAACTGGAGCTCTCCGAACCTCCCTGATTGCGACGAACTTATCTAACCGCGTTGGCTTTCAGCATCATAAGGAGCACAAAGCCAAATTCTTCGGTGATACCACTGAGAACTTCCTCAAGCCGAGAAAGCAGATAACAGGAGGTAACGTTATGCAAACTGTGACTTGAGCACACTCGCCTTACACACACACATATTTAAGTGCCAGACATGTGATTGTCAGTTAACCGCCGAACCCCTGCTGATTAAATGTCTAGTCTTCGTCCAGTGTCGGAAACAATGCGCAATACCATCGAATTCGAAAGGATTTGTTGTGTGATGAAGAAACCGTGCTTAATCGATTATTTCAATTTCCAAAATAGCTTCTAATTTACTAAAGAGCTGTTATAATTTTGTTAATCTTTGTTAATTTCCCTTTATTTTCTTTTTTTCCTTCCTTTCAATTTTCGTAATTTTGTAATTTCTTGCCGTGTCCTTAACCGAAGTTTCTGTATTCCAAAAAAAAAAAAAAAATATATGGCATCTAAAATAAATAAATAAACTGTGCAAATTTCATAAAAATCGGATGAATAGTTTCAAGAGTCCATCGAGGACATACATTCATTTTTATATATACAGACAACAATATATGCAGATAAAAAGTAAAATAAATATTTTGAAAAGAAATGAGATAACCCTTATCGCAATTGCACTTTCATCTTAGACATTTTAAACGGTGCCGTAATTGGGGAAATTTTTTCTTTTTCCTCAAATATGATTACGTTACCTGCATTTGTAATTAAATTATTTTTTACTTGCCATTTAGCTATAAAATTTTATGATCTCTTTGCTTTCGTTAATTTGTTTAAACAGCGCAGGAAGCTTTATCAGCATGAACTGTAATTGAGTATAAAGCATTGCTATGTGCACTCCTTGATTATTCGGGTTTATTTAGTTTTAATTAACATCAAAGTGAATCAAAGTACTGGTGTGATGATGCTGACGTAACGAATGTTTTATTTACTGAAAACATTTCAGTCTTACACGAACAGGTGCTTATGTATTTGTGAAATGATATTATCAAAAAAACAGTACAGTTCTATATTATTAGAACATTTAAGCTCGTCTATATTTTTATGTCTTAATTTGATAGATTACATTTTATTGGTGTAAAATTTTAGAATTGAGTTCAATAACAGGGCCATTCCGAGAGAATGATACTAAGGTAAAGAATTCCCGGGGGAAAGAGCAGCTCCGTTTAAATTTACTTTCGTCGATTCAGGATAATTTCTTTAACGAAACTTTCGAAATTAACGAAAAGTTCAAAAAAGTGAGTAAAGTGTAGACCCTTACTTGCGGCTTGAATATTATAGATAAAAATTTTGAACAAGATTAAAAATATGAGCATCCCCGTTTTAGAACATCCGACTTTTCAGCATTAAAATGCGAATCTTGAGGCGCCGGAAGCTCGAAATTTTTAAAATAATATTTTTTTTTCCCGAAATTTTTAAAATAATATTTTTTTTTCCCGAACATGTGATACATTGTTGAAAATATTAATTATTTATTGGGAACAAAACCGTATTTCATTTTCTTAACGAAACTTTCAAAGTTGGCAAAAAGTTCAAAAGTGTAAAACATGATGATAATTAAAAATGTTGAAGAAGGTTAAAGATATGCACACCACCGTATATTTCTCTAGTTTGCAGCATCCGGTGTTTCAACTTTAAAAAGCTCGAAATTTAAAAAAAAAATATTTTCTTTTTCCGGGCATTTGTTATGTTGGTGGAAAGATTGTTTTTTGTCGGTAACCAAATTGTATTTCATTCCCTTAACGAGACTTTCAAAGTTGGCGGTGTATTTATTTGTGTAGTAGTGTGTGCGATTATATGTTGAATTAATTCCATTGTAGTTTTTTTTTTGTTTTAAAGAAGTTTTAGGGAAAAATTTTAATTCATTACTGATATATATTGCTCAGAAACTGCTACTTACTCTTGTTTGTTTTCGAACATGCTGTTGATATTTTCCCTACAGTAAGTAACATGCCCTTAATTCATCATTATAATTAGTTAAATAAAGTTGAAATTTATAACTAGAAACTGCATAAGTACTTAAAAAATATTAAATCACAGATTTTTTTAAACCTCTCAATTATTTTTAATTAAGGTGAATAATTTCAGTAAAGGTGCTTTGTTCAACCTTTTTAAACTACTTCTCTGCAACTTACGTAATCCTAATAAGATGGTACACAAATGACAAAAATATCAAATAAAAATCAATAACTCACGAACAGCTTGACTTATAAACTTCAAATTTTTGAACATAAATCGCAATTAAAATTCTCTTCAAAACGATCTATAACTTAAAGATTACCGATTACCCTGGGCGGCAAAAAACCCAAAAAACCGTCAAGAATATATAATATGGTACATAAAACGACCTCAAAAATCACTTAAAAAATCATAACTCATCACCCGATAAATCTATAAAGCTGAGATTCAAAATGTAAACTAAAATGCAGGAGTCCTTTCATAAAATCAAAAAATTATGCTACAAAAGTTATGTAAAGTTGCCGAAAAGTTCAAAAAAGTGCAAAAAATGATGTGTCCCCCCCCTAGCGCCGCGAGTATTACAGCTTAAAATCTTAAACGCGGTTTAAAATACGCGCATCCCCGTAAATTTCTCTAGTTTGGAACATCCGGCCTTCCAACTTTAAACCTGGACCTTCGGGGCGCCGAGAGATCGAGATTTTAGAAAAAAATATTTTTTTTTTGGGCTTGTGATATGTCATTAGAAAGATCTCTCTTAGTCGGGAACGAAACCGTATTTCATTTTCGTAACAAAACTTTCAAAGCTGCTGAAAAGTTCAAAAAAGCGCGAGCCCTAATTTGTAGCCCCCTCTTTGCGACGTGAGTATTATAGCTATACATTTGGAACAAGATATAAAATACGCGAATCCACGTATATTTCTCTGGTTTGAAACATCCGGCTCTCCAGCTTCAGAATGAGACCCCCAAGGTGCCAAAAGCTCAAAATTTTGGAAAAAAATATTTTTTGTGATATATTGTTGGAAAGATCGCTATTTGTCGGGAACGAAACCGTATTTTATTTCCTTAACGATACTTTCAAAATTGAAATAAAAGTTCAAAAAAGCGCGAAAAATGACATGTCCCTCCGCTTAGCGATGCGAATATTAAAGCTGAAAATTTTAAACGCGGTAAAAAAATGCGCATCCCTGTATACTTCTCTAGTTTGGATCATCCGGATTTTCAACTTTAAAACTGGACCTTCGGGGCACCGAAAGCTCGAAATTTTGGAAAAAATATTTATTTTCCCCGGCATGTGATATATCGTTGGAAAGATCGCTATTTGTCGGGAACGAAACCGTATTTCGTTTTCTTAACCATACTTTCAAATTTGCCGAAAAGTTCAAAAAGCGCGAGAACTAATATGTAGCCCCCTGTTTGTATCGCGAATATTATAGCTATAAATTTCGAATGGGGTTGAAAATATGCTCATTGTGGCATGTTTGCGTAGTTTATTTGAAATTTTGTGTATATATCTAAATAAATATTATTTAAAAATCGTAATCTAATAAATAGTGACAAACAAGGAAGGTGGTTTAAGTAATAGTATTCAAATATAACTATATAGAAGTTCGGAAAACAAACAAGTACGATTACAAATTTTTAAATATTTATTGATAATTAATCCTTCCAAAAATCTAGGACTAAATTGCGTTTATTTATTAGAATTTATTTTTTTTTGCAGTACAATATGATGACACTGCGTGATGTGTGAAAAAGAACTGGACTAAAAATATCTGTTTTGGAATTATTGTTGTTTTGAATTTAGTATTATGTAAATGAAAATTATGGTTATCTTTAACTTAACATATGGAATTCTTAGCGCATGAAACCTCATGTTTGACTGAACTTGTTTTCATATGAATTAATTACGCTTGTAGAATATTCCAAGTATATGCAGTTTTTTTCAAAATTTTCACATCAGTATAAGTTTTATATTCTATTTAATATCTAATAAGAGAACATATCCTCTATAACCGCCTACATATATGAGTATCATATGTTAATACATAATAATCAATATAGATCCTGGTCGGTTCATTATTATTTTTTAATATGCTAATTTTATCAATTATATTCTCGTTTCATATCAGTCCCATTAATAATTTTGATTAACGAAAGCTTATTCCATACTATATCAGTTACCCCTAATGAAATTAGGTCTTTATTACACTTCAAATAAGTATGAGATTACTGCGGTTGGAAATAATTTTGCTTCAATCCAATACGAATTTTGGAATTTTTAATTTTTCCAATTTTTTTTTTAAAATTTATCACCGTTTTTTTCGTCCGCAGAATAAAAACAAATTTATTTTTATTAAAACATTTTAACATTTACTGCATTGGAAATATTGAAATTCTTGCTTAAATATATTTTTTTATTTTTATTTTTAAAGTTAGTAAATCAGTTTGTTATCTTTATCTTTTATTTTGTGTTATAATTTTCTTTGTAATCTTTTTAAAAAAAGTTATACAAAAATCAAAATTATTATTTCACAAAGTTTATTATGAATTTAAGTTTTAGTTTGAGGTATAAAAATTACTCTTAATTATATTAGAGTCATATATTCCAAATGATTTTTTGTCAGAATATCTGTTAAAATTCTACCGAAAGTTAGAGAAGTGGTTTTACATTTTTCATTACCTACTTTACTTGTAACTGTTTCAATGGTATATTCATGAACAATTTTTGATCCGTAACTTTCACTACAATATTTTACCTTTTTCACAAGATTATAACATTTTATTCACTGTAATTTCTATTTTTCTCTTTTAAGTCATTAGTTTCATAATTCATGTCTATTGTCATGTTTTGTAATTCTTCTAAGATTCAGTAAATTTAGAAGAGAAATTCTTACCTGGCTTTGTTTTAGTGATTCTTAAAATGTATATTACGATGTCATCTATATATATAAAAATGAATGTATGTATGTCTGTATGTCCTCTACGGACACCGAAACTATCCGTCCAATTTTTATGAAATCTGGACAGTTTAATTATAGGGTTGGGGGGAACAGTGTAGGCAAATTCAAAGTCAAAAAAATAAATAAATAAATTGTAAAATTAATAAAAATTGATCGAAAATGTGGACAACTAGCGCCAAAACACCAATTACCATCATTCCCGACAGATGGCGCCACAATAAAATAATTATTCCAGTATGTGTTATTTAGATCGCGGTTGGGAATTCTGTCGTTCGTCAGGTTTCGACGGGCTCCTTTAATAGTATTGTATATATAAAAATCAATTGCGCGTGTGTAAAATATCATAACTTGAGAATGGCTCGACCGATTTGGCTGTTTTTTTCTTTTTTGATGTGTTCATAATTGTGCGGACTAGGTTTGTATGAAACAAAATTTTAGAAAAATTCATCGAAGAAGTCGGAACATTAAAAAAAAATGGCTAAAATGGCGGCACAGTGTGAC
The DNA here is from genome assembly GCA_039619475.1 of Icerya purchasi. NCBI lineage: Eukaryota > Metazoa > Arthropoda > Insecta > Hemiptera > Monophlebidae > Icerya > Icerya purchasi. Next base: position 391,274,273 of record CM077115.1, on the reverse strand, counting down.
GTTTAGTTTTGTTCTGCTGTCACATGATTTCGTAACAACAACAAATTCCACATTGAATATTGATATTTTTCTGAGAAAAAGAATTAAATTAAAAACGATAGTTCACATTGGTGGTGATCATATCTTTATGGCATTCAAAACCGTAAAATTCATCGATTAAAATTTAAATAAAATGATTACTATAATAAATAATAAACTCTGAATAACATTATATTAATTTCTGGCATAAGTGTAATTAATACGCTGCGTTCCGTTACTTCTCTTTTGTGTTACTGAAATCATCAAAGCTCCATGACATGATCTAAACAAACAAGTCGCACACCTAGCCTAATTACTGTACTCATTGCAGAGAGTTAAAAAAATAGGTAGCGTTCTCTATCGTTTTTTACAGAGAAATAAAAAATTCTGCAACGGAATTTTTAATGTTTGCCACTACGGGGGGAATGTTATTCGCACTGAAATTCGAATTCCTTACATAGCTACAGTAATACGGCGGTGCTACAATTGATGAAAACGGATCCGATGCTAATGGACATAATTAGAAAACGAAAACACAAATTTCTTTGCACATTTCATGAGAGGACCAACATATTACCTTCTGCAAACAATAATGATGAAAGCGGTAGAATAGAAAAGGGGACGAGGAAGAAGGATTATTTGGCTCCAAAATATTAAGACATGAACTGGAGTTACAAAAGTAGGAGAATTATTCCAGGTTTCAAGAAGTCAAGACAAATTTCGTCAAATGGTGGAGTCTATGAAAATTTGTTAAACTACATCCGAATCGGGTTGCATGAAGAAGAAGACGAAATGTATCTTTCTTTATACCGCCATCGTAAACAAACCGTTTTCTTTTATTTTAGGAGCCAGGATATTTCATTTTTCGATTTTTAATGCCTTCGAATAGTTTTCATTGTTCCCCTATTCTTGCTATCACTGACGCATATATTACATGTTCGGTCTATAATATTTAAAGTAGTCTCCGGATAACACCGGAGCTACTCTTCTTTCGTAATCTGCACTCATGGTCCACGTTTGTTTTTTGCCGCCCGTCCATTACTCGTGTATTTCCGTTCGTATTCGTGGTTTAATGTGTGTTCGGTATTTTCGCAACATTTGGATATGTTGTCATAAAATATTCAAAAGAGAAGAAAAAGGCGAATCGCGTAATTTAATTTCTGAGGGAAGCATGATTTTGTGAGCCGAGCAACTGCTCGGTGCGCCAGATACTTACAATTAAATAACATGACGCGTGATTCGGGTAGGCAATGATGCTTCGTTCGGTGGTTCGAAAGCTGCTGCAGTTAACGGAAAAGGGTAAACAAAAACAATAGTGGGCGCTAGATTAATACCATGATAGTTGTCGAGCCCGAAAGTAAATAAATAAATAAGTAAAAACAAAAGCTTACAGATAAAATTCGTTTGTTGTCATAATTATTATTTTCGAGGGAGGAATTATCTCTAACTAACGATGATCAGTTTATCATATTTAATTTAAGGTTGTAGCGTACCGCACTTAGCAAAAAAAAAAAAAAACAGGAAGAAAACCTCCACCATATACCAGAAAAGAAAACAGGTATAGAGGTATGAGTAAAAGGTCGTTCTAACATTTTTGAATTGTAGCGGACCACATTTACCGTCGTTAAATGGTCGCAACAATAAACTAAATATATAATAAAAAGATGTTGATTGTTTAGCGAGTACGGTGCAAACTGGTCTGCATTTCTCTTAAATACGGTACACCCTAAATCGGGAAAGAGATAGGAAAATAATAAACGACCTAAGTTCACAAGTACCGCGAGAACTATCAAGAAAAATGAAACATTCACGTCTCGGTAATCAGGTCACGAAAGAAATCTGAAGAACACAAAAAGATTGTCCTAACAATGAGAAATTTATAACAACTGAAAAGTCCTTGATCCGAAAAATTAGTGACCGGCAGGAAATCGAAAGATCGACTGCGAACATTACAATAGTGTTTTTCGTGTTCCGAGTTATTCAGACCTCTTCCTATTTTCATTTCCGTAAATGTGCTTCATCATATTATCCGTGTGTATTCGTTTTTAATGTGTTTTCCGTATTTTCGCATCTTTTTGTAATATTGTATGGAAATATTCATATTTGAGCGGCGAGTGACAATTTTATATTTCAGTCGTTATTGCGGTTTATTATTTATCTTAGCAAGAAAAAAAATTTAAAAATTCTGTAAAAAAGTTATATATAAAAAGACGCTTATCACATCGACTGCTAAATGCCCGTTGCGTTTCTGATCTAAATTAACGGTAGAGAACGTACAAGCGAATATAGAAAACCACAAAGTATCGTTTCAGGTTTATCCGTAGAAACTTAAAAAACTATCTCATAAAGCTTCGAGAAAAAAAATCGTACAACCCGTTCTATAGTGGCTAGAGAGTTAATATTTTTTTCAATCGGACGTATTTTCTTCGTGAGATCATAAGAAAATTATAAAACCTTCAAAATTTTAAAACTAAACGGTCCAAATTTAAAAATATATAAAAATCGAATTTAAAAAAAGTGTTTAAAAAATTCTACAGCCAGTTTTGTGTGAATTATTGATTTAATTTTTAACTCGCGCACTAAGGATTCCATAATACGGGGGAAATATAAAATTCGAAAAATTTTGATATTTAGGAACCGAATTTTGAAAAAATACACCCTTAAAGTGGAAAGACTGGAAATTAAAAAGTAGTCCACAGCTCTTTTCATAGTGGCTGGGGGGTCACTATTTTTTTAAATTAGTGTATTTCAATCATTACAATATAAGAAAAATACGAGGCATCCAAAATTTTATAATTAAAGAGCCCAAATTTTGAAAAATAATTTAAGGGTACAAATTCTGAAATGTTTAGAGTGATGGCCAACAGTGACTTTAATATATCATCACTTAGATTCTGATAAAAAAAAAAAAAAAAAAATCATCATTGCATTTTAAAAAGTAAATAATGCTGATATCTTATTTTAAAAAGAATTCAATTTAACATATTCCTGTCACATATATTACCCTGCTAGCAGTTTCAGGGTTTCAGATATTTTAATCTTGAATTTTACTTTTTTGATTGATGTATTCGTGTACTTCTTTTTTTTTTTTTTTTAAAAAAAAAATATATGTGAACGCTGCAGTCGTTATGAAAATTTACTGAGGGAAATAATTTAAAGTACGAAGGAGTGGGAATAAAGGAAAACTAAACAATTTCACTTAAGATAAAATGAAATTAGAATTTGTAACGAAATAATACAAAATTGTATTTGAATTTTATCATAACAAGTTTCCTTGAATTTCCTTTTTTCTGAGATCGCAGAGTTTTATCAACAAAAACATTACAGCATTAACTCTAAGCCATATCTCCATTATTTTTGTGCTTTCACATCATCTCTAACTAACGATGATCAGATTATCATATTTAATTTAGGTCTGTAGCGTACCACCACAATTATCAAAAACAAACCAAAAAAATTACTGGCCGCCATCGGCTACTATCATCTAACTGTTATTATATGGCACTCATTCAAATTCCAGCTGTGTAGACCCTCATTTTACGATTTCATTAAATTTGTAGAAAAAATTTTAAGTGGAATATCGAAAAAACGTTTCCTTAATTAGCTAATGGCAGACAAGTCAACGTTCAATTACTTAAGTCTGACATCGGGCTTGATAACCATGTCCGCATACCACCGCTAAATGCCTGTTGCGTATAAGGCCTAAAATAACAGAGGAACGTGTAAGTGAATATAGAAAACAATAAAATGTTTGATACTATGTTTAAAAAAGATATGTATTCGTTTTGTTTAATCGTTTAGCTTTCAAAAAAATTATAAAAATGTTATATATAAAAAGATTAAGAATCGAAAAAATGGACTGCTGCTCTGGTCCAAATTGTCCCGGGGCCCCAAGGCAGTTGCCTACACTGTCTAATGGATAATCCGGCACTGATTATATGTAATAATAATTTCGTCATCTAGCAGTTAAATTATTATTCAAGAACTCCAAAGAATTCAAAATCACTGTCTACGAATAGAGTACTAAATAAACCATGATACACTAACATCAACACTATGCACAAATATGTAAAAATATCGTACATTCAGGAAATAATTACAAAGAACACGCAGAAATTTTTGGAAACGTGCAGTTCATTTGACTTAATATTAATAAAAATATAGGTTCCTATGATTATCAAACCCTAAAGCTTAGATACAAGAGATATAAACACGTAGAAAGATAAAGCACGTACTATTGACACTTAAATAAATAATTTTATGAAACTCTTACGTCTGGCAATTGCATAATGTCGAAGTTATTTAGGCGAGCGAAGCGAGTCTACATATAGATCCGAATGAGCATTTCTTCTTCCAACCATTACAAAAAAAATTACTAAACATCTGGACATAAAATTGAACATAATTATTCATAATCATGTCTAGATGTGCCATCAATCGTTATTTTACAAAAAAAAACAAACTTGTATAAATAAAAAATCTTATTTTTTATTTTCATACCTGTAAATCCGAAGATGATAGAACATATTCCGTGTTGCAATTAGAAAAGATAGATATTTATTAAAAAACCTGCAACCTACCACATTACTGTTGTTGTACCTACATAATTGCAACACAACTCTGCACTGTGCTAACTTTTTGTCATAGCTATTTACATTATACTACTTTTAATAAATAATTATTCTTTCAAATTACAACATCGCCACTTATGGAATATGTTCTATCATTTTCGGATTTGGGAAAATTACTTCATTTGTGAAATACATTACTTACGTACACATTTTAATCTTATTATAACGGAGAAAAATCATAATAATCATGATCTATTATCTTTAACAGTTCCAAAGCGAAATATCTCCAGCAATTAATCGGTAACTTTTATTTTTCAATTTTAAAAATATGCAAATACTGAAACTATTTTTATTAAGAGCAGATTAATTGGTCTATTAAAATCAGTAACCCGACTATTTAAAAATAAAATTATCACTTCCTTTACTAATATTATATTTTCCATTAGATCGTTGGTAATAAAATCAATTATTTTTCTCTTATTTAATCCATGCTATACTTAATTCTTGTATGTGTCATATTTTTCTGTTTTATATTATTTTGGGGGTTTCAAAGGTTTTATATGTCTGATAGTTGGCGTGATTCTTTTTATGTTATTTGGGCTAAAGTAATAAATCACTTATTTTACACATATCAGCATTATATAACAACACTAAAACTCCATTTTCTTATATTTTTAGTATTTTCCAAGAGGAGTGCATGTTAAATTTTCACATAAAAATAGCAGTATTTTTTAATAACATATTATACTAATTAAGAGAATTGTAAAATATTCTTACTTAAACTATTTGTCTACACTGTGCGTTGGTATTATTTCATAACAATTTTTAAGAGTATTACAATATTTAATTTCCGATAAGAAATCTAAAACTTAAATTATCCCCTTAAATGCTGTGATCTACTATTTCACTCTATAAATTATATCTGCACACAATCATAACGTAATGAATTTTAATTTCATCTTATTTTTACATTCCTACTTATTGTATTAATTATTGAATATTATAGTATGTGCTTAAATTTACTTCGTAACTTTATAATCAAGGTATGAAAGTGTCAAACGTTATTTTGAACCAAAATGAACTTTAAAAATAAAATTAATCTTTATATGTTGAATATTCAAAGTTTATGTAGATATTTTGATGAACTGAATATATGTACACATGTAACTAGCGGACCCGGCAGACGTTGTCCTGCCTGAACGTTGACTTGTCTTCCCCGTATTCTGGAGACCTTAGTATGTAGTTTAAAAAGAAGAACAGTAGCGCGACTCATATAGAAATGGTCCAGAAATTTAAAAAAAATTTCTTTCTTAGAACTTAATTGTCAAGTTTTTTTAAATTTGTGCCCTCCAATTTTAAAATTTTGCGGTTCTCGTATTTTTCTTATATTCTAGCGATTGAAATACATCATTTAAAAAAAAGAGCGACCTTCTAGCTACCATCGAAAGAGCTGTGGAATTTTATTTTGGTTTTCAGTATTTCCGCTTTAAGAGTGTATTTTCATAAATTCTGGTCACTAAATATCAAAATTTTTCGAATTTTATATTTTCCCCGTATTCTAGAGGCCTTAGTGTGCCGGTTAAAATTAAATCAATACCATAATTCATACAGAACTGGCTATAGAATTTTTTAAACACTTTCTTTCGCCTAATTTTTCAAGATAGCACGAAATAATAGTGTTCCTATGGTCTAAAAGAGAATCGGAAAATCCGTCATGAATCAGCTGTTCACGTTTTATCAAAGTGAGGAAGAGAATATCACTGTTAAACTAAGCGATAACAAAGCTTTATTTTGATTATAACAGCTGTTATCGCTTAAATTATTTTAATTAATTTATAAAGCGCGCAATGTTTCTATATCATAGTTAAACGTCACAGCTAAAAGTATAATTATTAGACGAGCGAATTTCACTTCTTATAACTGCTGATTAGTGCAAAGTGCGTACTCGTTTACGATGATTTCAACTATTCGTATGTTTGTATTTTTGAATCTATGTATCGTTTTGATCACAAACTTCAATGTTTACTGTATACCACCGAATCGACAGCAAAAATTTGGAAACCATGTCAAACAAAAAGCGGGTATCACGACTTTCACTAATAATGGACGCCTTACACCCGTCCCATGCGAATCACAGCAAGCGCGTGTTGGTGACCTATGTAGGAATATACGCAGTACGTAAACATAGGTCACACAATAAGTGATACCAAAACAAAATTAAGATATCCAGTTGATAAAACACGAAAAAATTTTCATGTGGCAAAAAAGATACTTCACGAAATGTCCGTAAACAAAAGTAAGATTATTCTATATTCGTCGTTTTATTCGTAAACTATGTACCGTACTCGATATATTTAAAAAATTCAAATATTACTTTATCGTAACATTTATAAGGAATAATAATAAATAAATAAAATGAAAAGGAAACGTTTCACTCTTTATATTTAAGAATTAAAATGACTTTAAAAAATTCTAATTTTTATTTATTTACTACAAATTGAGACCACGAAGAAATTGCATATTGGTCGTCACTATTAGTAAAATAAAATTCATGAGTTTCATAAAACGGATTGAGTTGCCTTTCTTTGGTTTCAAATCCTTTTCAATAAATTTATCTTCATCCTTTTCTAAGGGGAAAGGCAATACGAAACGGTTCATCTATAAACATTGGTTTCTGACGCAGTACGGAAATTAAAAATTGCACATTTTTAAATAAGTTTGGTCGATTTCTAAAGCTCTAGATACTAGCTTCATTAATACCAATCAGTGTCGTCCGGCTTTGAGTTATCTCTCTATCTGGTGTTATCAGTATAGCATTTGAACTATCGTTTCCTTAATGTAATTTAAGAAATTGTATACTGCGTGATGTAGTGGCGATTTAACATACTTCATTGATCATTAAGAGAAATTATTCTGCTCGCTTTGCGCAAATAGACTCTTACGTTCGGTATCAATTACTCCGTTGCGCACGAAAATTTGATCTACATGCTGATGAATTGCCAGTAAGAAATAAGAAAAACAAATCCCATCGATAGTCGCGATTCAGGTTTTCAACCTGTTGTTAAAGTAAGGTAATATCTTTTAGATCGTTTATAAAATTCGCCGAATTGCTTAATTCTTGATCGAGTAAATTAAATTCAAATTTCCGTTGCTTGTTCTAATTTTGGAATAATTCATACATTAACTCATTGAGAAAAAAAACTGTCAAAAATATTATCCTTTTTTTTATTCATTTATTTCTGTTCCGTCTTTAAAGAAAAGTGATAATTGGCGATTAGGTCAATTCACTGAAAACGACATTTTTCAAGCTGTGTATTTAGCGTTCGAATCATAACAAATGAGGGTCATTTCAGTATTTATTTATTTGACGACAAAAAAACAATCAAAAAATCAAAAATAATCCTATATCGGCTCTTTTGACTGCTCATCAGGCAGTGAGCGACCGGAGCCTGCTGGTGGCATTAGATATGGTGTAGGGTTTCGATTTGTTCAGGAAGAGGAAAAGGCTGTCGATGTGAGTTGAGTCTTGAGAAAGAATTTCGGAAGTAGAGAGAGGAATATTGAGGGAGGATCTTTAGGGTTGAAGTATAGGACACGATATTAGGATGTGAGGAATGTTAAAGGATGGATTTGACTGAAAGGGCCAGTGAAAAGTTCGAGCCGTTGCATTATGTGCGAGCGAAAAAAAGAATGGGAGCGGGGTGACCGTGAACTAGACAGAAACTAAACATGCGTTGGTTAATGTTATGTTCGAGCCACCATACAACATATCTGTTGAAGTGTTAAGAAAATAATAGTTGGTACGATTACTTAATTTTATTCGTCTCGATGTTGTCTCTATTGTTAATGACATCGTAATCGTAATATACATTTTAAGAACCACTAAAACAAAACCAGGTACGGATTTCTCTTCTGAATTTATTGAATCTTCGGAGAATTACAAAAATGGACGATAGAAATGAATTACGAAACTAATGACTTCAAAGAGAAAAATGGAAATTACGGTTAATAAAGTATTATAATTTTGTGAAAAAGATAAAATATTCAGAAGAATAATTACAGCTACATAATGTAGTGAAAATTACGGATGAAAAATTGTTTATTAAAATACCATTAAAACAGTTAAAAGTACACGTAATGGAGAACGTAAAACCACTTCTCTAACTTTCGGTAGAATTTTAACAAATATTCTGACAAAAAATCGTTCGAAAACTATGACTCGAATGTAATTAAAAGAATAATTTTTATACCTCAAACTAAAACTAAAATTCATAATAAAGTTTTATGAAACAATAATTTTGAATTTTGTATAACTCTTTTTTAAAAATATTACGAAGAATATTACAACACAAAATAAAAGATACAAATAACAAGCTGATTTATTAACTTTAAAAGTAAAAACAAAAAAATATATTTAAGCTAAAATTTCAAAATTCTGAATGCAGTAAATGTTAAAATGTTCCAAAAACTTTTGAAAAAATTTACAAAACATAATAATTGCATTATAAACTTAGTACGGTGAAAATTGAAGCAGAGAAGTAGTTTAAAAAAGTCGAACATAGCAGCTTTACTGAAATTATTCACCTCACTTAACGATAATTGCGAGATCTAAAAAAATTTGTGAATTAATTTTTTTTAAGTACTCATGCAGTTTCTGGTTATAATTTTCAACTTTTTTTTTTTTTTTTTTCATTTCACTTATTAGAACGATGAATAAAAAATTAACAGCATGTGTTACCTTAATGTAGGGAAAATATCAACAGCATGTTCGAAAACAAACATAACAGTTTCTGAGCAATATATATCAGTAATGAATTAAAATTTTTCCCTAAAACTTCTTTAAAACAAAAAAAAAAAACTACAATGGAATTAATTCCACATACAATCGCACACACTACTACACAAATAAAAACAAATTAACGAGTAATATTTTTTTTTTAGTTTCAAAAAATAAAAATTTAAATTGATTTAAGAGAAAATTAATATTTAAATTTAGATAAAGAAAATTAACAATTCTAATATAAATAATTTATGTAACCAACAAGAAGAAATAATCTAAAATGAATTAAAAAATTAATAAATGAATAAGTAAAAAACATTAAATAAAATAACTTTATGACGCGAAATATATACTGTCTTCGTCTTATAATAAAACAAGTTTAGTCAAGTTTTATGTTTCATGCGCTGAGGATTCTGTATGTTAAGTTAAACGCAACTATAATTTACATTTACATAATGCTAAAGTCAAAACAAAGAAATCAGATTTTTCGTGCTACAAAGAGGAAGAGCCACGTCATTTTTCATGCTTTTTTGAACAACTTTTCGCCAACTTTGAAAGTTTCGTTAAGGGAATTAAATACAATTTGGTTCTCGACAAAAAACAATCTTTCCACAAACATAACAAATGTCCGGAAAAAGAAAATATTTTTTTCAATAATTTTTAGTGTTGGCTCTCCGAGGTTCCAAATTTAAAGTTGAAACCCCGTATGCTACAAACTAAATTTTTAACTATAATACTAACAGCGCTGAACACGTCACTTTTTGCGCTTTTTTGAATTTTCCAGCAACTTTAAAAGTTTCGTTAAAAAAATGAAATTCGATTTTGCTCCTAACAAATAGTGATCTTTCCACCGATATATCACATGCCCGAAAAAAAAAATTCAAAAATTTCGAACTTTTGGTGCCCGGGAGTCTAATTTTGAGATTGGAAACCCGGATGATCCAAACCAAAGAAATTTACGATGATGTACATATCTTTAACCGTGTTCAAAATTTTTAATTATAATACTCGTGGCGCAAGTGCAGACTACAGATCATGTTTTGCCCTTTTGAACTTTTCGCCAACTTCTAAAGTTTCGTTAAGGAAATGAAATACGGGTTTGTTCTTGACAAATAATGATCTTTTCAACAACATATCATATGCTCTTGAAAAAAAAATATTTTTTTTTTAAATTTTAAGCTTTCGGTGCCCCGAGGGAGGGTCCAATTTTAATGTTGGAGAGCCGGATGTTCCAAACTAAAGAAATATATGGGGATTCTCATATTTTTATCCTTATTCAAAATTTTGATCTATAATACTCACGCCGCAAGGCGGAGTGTGCACTTTAGTTTACTCAATTATTATAGGCTTTTATTTAACTCGCGTTGTCATTCTGTCTGTCTGGAGGAAATCTTGCGAACGATTTTTCACCTACTTCCCGATGAATTAAAAAAGTGTCCTTTTGCAGAAATGCTTGTTATAGATGACAATATAATATTATGCAACATCTAGGTTTCCACCTTTAAAATTAGACCCTCGGGGCGCCGAAAGCTCGAAATTTACGAAAAAATTTTTTTTTTTCGAGCATGATTGTTAGACAAATCGCTATTTGTCGAGAACTAAACCATATTTTATTTCTTTAATGAAACTTTCGAAGTTTACGAAAAGTTCAAAAAAGCGCGTGATCTAATTTGTAGCTCCCTCTTTGCGACGCGAGTATTATTATATATAAAAATTTTGAACAAGGTGAAAAATATGCACATGCACGTATATTTCTTTGGTTTGGAACATCTCTAGGTTTCCAACTTTAAAATAATTCTCTCGAGGCTTCGACAGCTCGAACTTTTGGAAAAAAATATTTTTTTCCCGGGCATATGATGAATATTTTTGTAATTGCGGCACCCTCTTTTATTTTTCAGAATATTTTGTAGTTTCAGATTTTAATGTTAAGATGCGTATCTGGTAGTCGCACACTAATAAAATTATTTTGTGCTTTTCAATCTATATGTATATAAAAATCAAACGGTGCATGTTTGTGAGCGCAGAACTCAAAAAGTAGTGGACGGATTGACTTGAAATTTTTACACAATATTGCATTTCTTTACAAGATGGGTTGTATAATTTTTTTATTACTATGTTTCCCCGGGGACAGGAAATTTTATGCTTTCGTAAGGTGCGCGATCTATGATTTGCTTTCGGCATTATAGCGAGGAATTTCAGAAAACCGTATTGTGGCTATATATGCGGGAAGCTCTGTAATTGCATAAGTGCGTGTAAATTAAATACGCGGCGACAGTCTACAGTCAGTGATGATACGAGTGACAGAGAATATATATCCTATGAGGGAGAGAGAAAGTGTGTAACAACAGTTTCCTGGAAAGGAACCGATCATCATCGTCTAGCTGCTAGAAAAACAAAAACGTTTTTTATGACACTGTTCGTGATTTCGATGGGTAGAGTGCTGGAGAATATTGAACCGCATGGCATTTGAAATTGTAATCTGCGCTGTGCATATTGTTTTTTCCCGAAGCAGTTGTCATTTTTGCGTTGCCATTTAAAATTTCACTCACGCGGTCTGATTATTGCATCATCCATCGTTTACATTTATTGCAGTAAGTACTATAACTTTGATTTAATTGTGTAAAGTTTTGTTTTCCGTGTTCTTTTATCAGCTATCAGTGGACAACGTTATCAGCGATCGCTGTTAAACCGGCCGGTAATTTCGTTCCATTTATACGTATCATTATTAACTGTTTATCTTCTTGCTTATCAACCTTATATCTGCGGCACACGCACGCGTGCGCCCGCCTCCGATTCCGTAGGGGTAGCCGCGTTCAGCATACCGCCTGCACCGCTAAACTAGTCGTTACTGTCGATCAGCGCGCGTTTCGCGTGCGAGCATATACACTTCAACTATGTTCCATTCGCCTCCGCCTCAGCGCAGGTATTTATCTCCGCAAACTACCGAAATCAGCGACCAGCGTCATTTGCCATCATCCGCATTGGAGTTGCCTAGCAGCAACAATGTCGTTGCTCAAGCAGCTACCAACGGCGGACATTACGTCCAACCCTTAAAAATATGTAAAGAGGGCGATGGTCAGTACACCATTAAACGGCAAATGTCTAATACATCCACCACTACTGATAGTGAGGATACTACTTGGCACTTGCCTAAACGTACTAGTAAGCAGCCGAAGAAACCAACTCTTTTGCAAAACACCTCCTCTAAGCGTAATATCTTCGAATTTTTAAATCATGAAGGGGAGAGCGTTAACGATCAAGAGATGGTGCTAACAGAAGATAGCCTTAACAATACATCTGTAGCCGCGGCGAATACGAACGCCCTAACTAGTAAACTAAGCAATTCTCAAAATAGTAAAGATAATTCATATAAAATTAAAAAACCCCCACCAATCATGGTCAAAAACATTTCTAACTATAATGAATTCAGAAAATTTCTTTCAGCAATCCCAGATACGCAATTCATGTTAAAAACAACTTTAACGGGGGTAACCGTTAAACCAGATAACGCGCCCAACTATAGAAGTATTATATGTAATTTGAAAGAACACAACTACTACTATTATACCTACTCCTTATCCGAGGATAAACCATTCAGAGTAGTTCTAAAAAATCTACACGCCACCACAGAGTTAGGTGAAATAAAAGATGCTTTAGAACCGCTCGGTTTTCAGGTAATAAGAATAACCAATATACTGCACACAACCAAGGAACCGCTGCCCATGTTCTTCGTCGATCTTGCAACAGCAGGAAACAACGCCGAGGTCTACAACATCAGACATTTGTTGAACACGATGGTAGTTTTTGAGGAACCAAAGAGAGGCTCTAATTTAAAACAATGTAAAAGGTGCAAACTCCTCGGCCATACCGCAAATTACTGCAATCTGCCCACACGGTGTGTCAAGTGTGCTGGCAGGCATGACACAAAAGCGTGCAGTAAAAATAACACTGTTCCGGCAAAATGTGCACTGTGCGATGGCGACCATCTGGCAAGCTTCAAAGGCTGCCCCGTGTACAAACAGCAGTCGCAATTTCCCAAGAACTGGATGTCCACTACCCAGCATCGGGTGGGTAGTGAAGCGCCACATAAAATGCAACACCTCGACCATCAGCACGCTAACAATACTCGTCCGACCTACGCAAATATCACCGCAGTGGGCAACGCGAATAACTACGAAATACCTGCCACGAACAATAGTGGTACGAACTCTACTGCAATAGGTAACGCAGGTATTAAGGCAGCGCCTACCGTTAGTAACTCTCTACCTCGTGATCAGGAAAACTTCAGCATCCACTATGGTAGGAACAATAATATAGAAAACATCTCCATAATGCTGAGTTCTTTCTTAAGCGAATTTAAAACACTAATAAACCCTCTAATATCGCTGTTAACAAAAGTCATCGACAGATTACTCCCATAAATGATATACAATGCAAAAACAGTCACTCAAAACTCCCTGGTGGTAATGATGTGAATTCATGATTCTGATGTTCTTTCTCGCTCTTTACGATGGTGCTACTATTGCAAAAAAAAAAAAAATGGCAAACCACCTCGATTTTAGCCAAAAACCAACTTTTTCACGCATTTTTTACGTTTTTAATAGGTTATGTTACAATTAAAGAGCTTAAATGATATTTATTTTTTTCCACTCTTTGTGATATTATTTTAATAAAAATTTTTAGTATAACACGTTCAAATATCAGTGAAAAATCTGATTTTCTACAATCTTTTTTGCTCTACTTTTAAGTTAAGTTGCAGTGCATTCTGAAGGCTTAGAATTTTATTTACATATTTCGTTTATTTTTCCGATGACGGTGTTATAAAAATAGTAGTATTTTTATTGCTTTACATCCTGCTATAAACTGAAATCTAACATTTTTTATGTTTATGTGATATTTCTGAGTTGTTACATTTTTCAAACCAGAGGGGAATTAAGGATTTATGGGGCCCGGGACTAATCTCACATGAGGGGCCCCCTTCAAAGAAATAATGGTGAAAAATTCATTATTGTACATGTGCAAACAAAAAAGTAAAAAAAAAGCCAATAAAATTAAAATGCTCTTTTTAAAAAATCAACTTTCTTACCCTAACAAACTGAATGCTACATATTAGGGATTTTATATATACATCTTAATATTTGTAATTTTTTATTAATAACGTTTTCTTTTTCTACAAATATATATATATATATATATATATATATATATAAATTAAATATTGTGGGTACCAAAAAAATAATCGGTTTTTAATAAAAATAAAAACATTATTTATGTGCATCATCCAGGGCAGCGGTGTCGGTATTTCGCTACAGCCGTTTTCAGGCTAATTTTGATATACTCAAGCAATGTTTTTGATCAATTTTTTTTCTTAATATAAATTAAATATGCATGTTTAAAATTCCTCAGTAGCATAGCGTCAATTGTGAAACAGGGGATGCCTATTTCTTTTTTAAACAATAAAGATATTTCAGTATCGCATCATCTCGAGATATTTGGTTATGTAATAGAAGCCGTTACAAAATAAAATTTACTTATAAGTAGAAATGAATGTGTAATTAAAAATAACCTCTCGTAAAAAGCAAATTAAATAAACTTCCATTTCTGGTATTGATAACGATGTTCATTCAATAATAAATTATAAATTAAACTCTGTACGAAATTATCAAAACAAAACATTACTGGTAGAATGACACTTTTATTGACTTTTTAGTTTGCAGAAATTAAATAGGTCATATTGCTGATCAGTGTAAAGAAATAATACCGCAGAAAAAGCAATATTAATTTTTTTAATTGCGGGAGATAAAATATGGCTGGAAATAAAACTAAATATTGAGAGACAGAAACGAAGTATGAAATTGAATTTTATGTTGCGTTTAAAATTATGGCCGTTGGCTAAATACAGGGTACGGCAGTATAACTTCCTTTTTTTAAATGCGCCACTTTTTTTCTACTAAATTTTTTAAAGAAATAATAACAGAAAATCAAAATAAAACTGCAACGGAAGAAGCATAGCCAATGGGATCTAGAGTATGTATTTCGATTTTCTGTTATTATTTCTTTAAAAAATTTAATAGAAAAAAAGTGGCACATTTTAAAAAAGGAAGTTATGCTGCCGCACCCTGTATTATGTTGCTTTATCTAATGTCTATCCCTTTAGTTAATTATAATCTATAGGCAGAGTATATATCCACACAAATATAATTTAAATAGACATATGCAGATACAAAGATGGATGGTTTATTTATATCAAACACTTCATCTGCATTTTGAAGGTATTTGGTAAAAATGTTTTTAAGGGCCAATTTTGAGGTTATGAGATTTGAAAAATATTATAGTTATTTCTTACATGGAAACCCACCATTGTGAATTTTTTCAGAATTTTCAGATCGAAAGCGGTTCAGAAATTTTTTTTTAAAAAAAATGTTTTTTGACTTTACTACGCATGCACAGGGGATAGAGAGCTGAAAATTTATCTGTAGAAGTTTTTTTCAGCCCCTATCAAATGGTGTAAATTTTACTATAGTAATCCGGCTATAGCCTTTGTATGAAAAAAATAAATCCCAGAGAAAATTTAACAGAGAGAAATAAGTAATTGAAATTATGTGATCTGAACGATTGGAATAAAAAAACAAAATTAAAATAGAATTAAAAAAATAAAATTGTGATATAAAATAAATAAGCCTAATTGAAATTATCAGAGAATGTGTGAAATGAAAACGATATATAATCAAATGCCTTCTCATCAAATCAATTCTAACCTTTTTTCATCTCCTTTTTCTCTTTATTACAGTTTTTTTTTCTTCTTTTTATCACTAATTAAAAGGTTAATATACGGTCACACTTTCATTTTTACCAAGTGTCTTGAAAATGCCGATGTAGTGTTCAATATAAATACATCATTCACCTTTGAATCTGCATGTATTTATTTAAATGATATTTATGCTGATGTATAATCTGCGTATAGAACATAATTAACTGAAGGTATACACATTAGATAAAGTAACATAATATATAGCCGAAAATATAAACGTGTAATTTCTTTTTTATATTTCAATGCGATTTCTTGAGTGTTTTTAAAATAAGCAGAAGTCAAAAAAGAGATCATAATAAAATTAATTTTAGAATTCAGTTTCATAAATTGTAAAACATGCATATATGTATATAGAAATAGTATACAACCAGTTTTCTTTTATTTAAATGTACATAGTAAAATAAATATGTAGCATCAATAATTAAATGAATAAAAAAACCATACCTGAAAAATCAGTTTAATAAATTTGTATGAAAAAAATAAATCACGGAGATAATGTAACGGAGAGAACAAAGTGATTGAAAAATACATGATCGGAACGATTGAAATGATCAAATAAAATTAAAATGGAGATGAAAAAATAAAATTGTGATGTAAAATAAATAAACTTATTTAAATTATCGACGAATGTATGAAGTGAATGAAATTTAAAAATTCAATAAAAATATCGAAATCTAAAATGAAATACTTTAGAAAATAAATGTTTCGGAGGAAAAAAGAAATAAATAGTTGATTAGAAATTTGATGCGAAAAAAAAATGTATTTAATTAATTTCAATTGGACTTAAAATACATATTTGTTTTACACATAAGTAAATAAAATAATTTCATGTACTTACTGAACAATAAAAAATATCTGGAAAATGTAAAATTGGTGTATGGGCCTTTCTTGTATATAACTGAGCTGCTGCCGGTGCGATAGCTATAGATATTGTAAAGTAAAATAAAAAATAGAAGAAATAAATATGTATACATATCGCTTAAATAATAATGTTGTAGAAAGTATAATTTGTTACTCCGCACATAGCGTGAACAAATTTTTTCTTTCTTTCTTTCTTTTTCTAAATATCTAGTAGTATCTATTACTGTTTTCATAAAACTATATTAAAACCGTTTTTAAAAATAAAAATGTACGTATTGTACAAAAGTACCTAAATGTGAAGGAACCAAATTTCGTCGACATGTGTTAAAAAGATAAAACATAAAGTACTTTTTATTAAATCTTTCCTTCGCTAATAGAAAACAAAAATATATATTTTAGACGTATATGTTGTGAGAAAAAGTATTGAAAAATTATTATTTCATTTCTGTATATTATTGATTGCCATCGTATACATAAAAAATTAGTAATGTATTAAAATTGTTACTGTACATATTTTGTAAAATTCGGTAATGTTTACTTGAGCATATATTTCAAGCGGATAATTAGATTTGGACTGAAAAGTTTATTACCGAATACAAATAATATTGCATAAAACGTAAAATGTAATAAATAAAATAAACAATGTATGATAGTACTTTTTTTTTTTTTTTTTTTTTTTTTTTTTACCTTACACTATACCAGCACCGAGTGCCGTAACCAACGATGATGATTAGAAAGGAAGTAGAGGAGGAAAACAGGGAAGGGAAGGAAAGGAAGGAGAGAAGAGAGGAATAGAGGGAGATAAAAAGTTAATGCGTCTAAAAACTCCAATGAGTTTAAGTAGCAGCGATGAGGGTGAAAACATCTGGAGCAGTTGCCTTGAAATTGCATAATACCAATGTAGTGCCAACAGGCTGATTACGCCCATTTCATCAGGTGATCGGCAGTTTTTAAATCTCCTGGGAGGATTTCCTGGTAGGCTGCGCGTGTGCATTCGGTTTATATTTGGATTTGAACTGAACTGCAACTTGTCGAAAAACCGTTGGTATTGCTGGACGTACCCTTCTTTGACGTATGGTATTTGTAAGTCGGTATGAAGCGTTGAATTCGAGATGTATTTTGGAGCAGATGCGATGTTATGATACACTTTCAAAGTGGCCCGCAAGATCATTAAGGTTGGCACCCCTGCTTTAATTAGTAATTTTATTTAAAAAAATAAATAAATAAAAAACCATAATAAAGAGGAAAAAAAGATGAAAACAGATTAGAATTGATTTGATTATATGTTGATTTCATATTGAATGTTTTGAAAATTATCTAATTGTCTGTTCTCGAAAAACAAAGTGTGAGTACTCAATTCACTTCTTTAATTTTTATATAGTTATTCATCATCTGTGTCTCCGCCATCCGTAGTACAATTCACATTCATTAATCATCTGTAATGCTTTGGCAACGTGCAAACATAAAGCGCCGTTCTCGACACACAATCATAGAACGTCAGAGAAGATCAATCCGCACTGATCAAGAACGTTCAGACAATAATGAACATGTTAAAATCAGAACTTCTCAATGGCGAGCAGAATAATTAACAGATCAGTGGGCAGAAAAACTTGAAGTCTTACGGGTAAAAGCGAGAAGAAGAAGAGCAGCACGTTCGTCTCACCAACGCCAAGAAGCAGTAGATCAACGGCGAAGACATATTCGTATGCAATATCTAATTATGCAAGCATGAAATTCATCAGCGAGATATCTCTGGAAGCGTTTGATTAAAATCACCGGACAGTGCTCCATCAAATGAAACCTGATTATTTCGCAAATCGTTCAATTTATAGTCTAAATTTTCAGGGAAACATTTTTTCTTTCTTTCCTTTTATTTCTATTTCACTATTCTTTGTTTGTATTTTTCTCCTTACAATTTCTACGAATGTAATTATATCTATATTATTTGCTCGGCTTCATTTTTATGAATAGGATTGTTTTCATGGGCATGCACATTATTTTTATAGTACCTACAATAGAAGTATTATTTGCACTTACATAACGGCAATTTTTATTTTTTATTGGGTTATTTTATATTACTTTTACACGATTATTTAATTTCACTTTGTTATTTTGTATATAATTTCAATATTAATATTCCTTTCCGTCCGGCTGTTTAATTTCATTTTGTTTCACTGTTGTTTTTTTTTTTTTGGTTTTTTTTGTATACAATAATTTCGATATTTGTTAGTAACTTCTAAATTAAAATATCTACGTCTCGCGCAACGTTGCATGTTGTAGTCAAAACGTGTAATAATAATAATAAAGATTATTTTATTTCACTTGATTGCATTCCACAGCATAGCCATAGCAACACAAAGTATGGTGTTAAATTGAATGGTGTGTTTTTTCAGTGGATCTGTGTTTACTGCAATACCTTTATCTACTTCCCCAATCATTAATATCATTCTAATTATGATAAAAATAAACTTTAACATTTTTACACTTTTGTAACAATTGTATAATTTTTAAAACCCCGACGCGTTTCGAAGCAAACACTTCATGTTCACGGGAGTAATAAAGAGAAGGGAACCATGAATCAGCCGTAAATTTTATGCTCTTCATAAAAGATCGATCCCTTTGCCACTGGCTGATCCACTCAGCCATCATACGTCATGAAAATAAATCTTCACTTTGCAGATTGGTGGCGCTGCAAACGGCATTGGTGCGCGCAGAGCTGATTTGTACGCCATGTCAACTCGCTTGTTGCCTTGAATTCCTATATGACTCGGCACCCACAAGAGCGTTACCTGATTTCTTGCTTGATGTAGCAGCTTCAACGTATAATTGACTTTCAGGGCTAAGATATCCATGTTATTCTATGATGAAATCGATTTTAGAGAAGCCGAAGTGTCAGTCATTAAAAGTATACTTCTATCCATACATCCTGACTCCAAACAAGTTACGAGGCTACTGTATACGGCGTACAATTCTGCTTCCTGTACCGAGCAATAGTCATTTAGACGCAACGAAGTGATTTCACCACCGATTTCATATGCGCACGTGGTTGGAGATGGGGAAATTTGCGGGTCTCCTTTGGAAGCATCAGTATATACGTGCAAAGAGTTGGGATAACTATTGATTTTTTCGGCAACGCGGTGAGTTATGTCCACACCCGGTCCGCGAATTATTGCATCCATGAGAGATGTGTCTATCCTTGCGGGGATGTCTTCCCAAGGGGGAAGTTTGTAATAAGGGGTGTCAGGATTTGGCAATTGTACGCCACTATCAATAGTTTGTTTGAATAAGTCAGGGATTGGGTCACTAGGGAAAGAAGGGAGTGGAATATCAGTAATGTTTGAGAAGGAATTAATTTTGTACTGATGAAGGTACCAGTGGATTAAATCGCGTGCGGTAATAGAAGAACGGATCAGGGGAAGTGGGGGTATGCCGCTAAGGAAACAAGCACTTGCTGATGGAGAAGTTCGATGAAGACCAAGAATTAATCGGATAGATGTATGATGTATTGGATCAAGTGACCTGAGTAACGACTGACTAGCCGAGGAGTACACCGGACACCCGTAGGTTAATCTGGAAAGGACAAGGGCTTTATAAATGGTGACAAGTAGCTTGGGATCAATATTGAATTTAGGACTGGACAAGTATTTTATAATGGAGAGGTTCTTCATGCATTTATTTTTAAGCTTGGAAATATGATTAGACCAGGACAGAGCGGAATCAAAAACTAGACCTAGAAATTTTACAGAACTGGAGAAAGGAAGAGGAGAATTATTGAGATGAAGGCGAATTTCTTGGTTATCTCTGTGCAGATGACTCCTATGGAAGTTGACACATGAAGTTTTGGAAGAGGAGAACTTTAGCCCATTGTGTACAGCCCATGTATATAGCTTATCAATTGTCGTTTGGAGGATGGACTGGGCATTGGATAGAAGATTGGATGAGATTGATATATTCAGATCGTCAGTAAATAATCGGGCTGTTACTGGCGGCCTAATACAGCAGGAAATGTCATTAATAAATAGGATGAATAAAGTCGCACTCAGTGCGGATCCCTGTGGGATTCCATTTTCCATAGGAACAGGAAAGGACATCACAGAGCCTACTTTCACTTGCATTGCTCTATTAGATAAGAAATGTAGGATAAAATTGCCCATTTTTCCATTTATTCTGGCATTTTTCAGTTTCAGTAGCAAGCTGTACCGCCATACACGGTCGAACGCTTTCTCAATGTCAACAAATATTGTGTACAGACATTGACCATTACTTCGGGCGTGAAGAATTTGCCTTTGAAGGCTAATAAGATGAGATAAAGTGGATTTACGTGTACGGCCGCCAGCCTGTATGGAGGAAATTAAACTGTTCGATTCGAGATAAAACAGGAGCCGTCTATTAACCATTTTCTCCATTACCTTCGACAGAGCACTAATTATTGAAATCGGACGGAAACTATTGGGGAGAAAGGGATCAGCATTAGTCTTAAAGATCGGAACTACAACTGCGGTTTTCCAAGCTGATGGCACGTCACCAGTCGACCATATTTGGTTATAGATGTGGAGAAGGAACGATTTAGCTGGGTTAGGAAGATGTTTGATCATGAAAGGATGGATGGTATCGGCGCCAGGGGTACTATATCTCTTTTAATAGGTTAATTGATAGTTAAGTTCAGGAAGTGTGAAAGGAAGATTAAAATTGTCATCGCTCTCGGAAGAGAAGGATATCGGTGTTTTCTCAGCTTCTGCTTTAAGAGATTGGAAGTCAACAGAGTATGAGGAAGAGGAAGATACTTTGGAATAGTGTTCCGCGAAAGCATTTGCTACAGACTGCGGGTCAGCCACCAAACTATTATTTATTAGCAGAGATGGGGGAGCGGATGAACTAGGAATTCCGCTTAACGATTTAATTTTCTTCCACGTAGTACTTGTAGGTGTAGACGAAGAGATCGAATTAACAAAGGATTTCCAGGATTCACGTTTACTTATGCGAATCAAGAGCCGAGCTCTTGCCCTGTGCTTTTTAAAACTGATCAGATCAGATAAAGCCTTCGAAGATTTGTATTTTCTCAGTGCCCTCTTTCTTAACGAAATTGCTGCTTGGATTTCCGGCCTCCACCACGGGACAGGGCAGGATCGTCTTACGGGGCGAGATTTGGGGATAGTGGCCAAAGCTGCGGAATTCATGGCATTTATTAGTCTATTTAAATTGTGCTCAACTGAAGGCGAAAAATCTATGGGAACTACTACTTTAGATTTGTACACTGTCCAATCTGCTTTCCGGAAGCGGAAGTGAGCTGGGATTCGTAGAAGATTATTACTAGAGGGAGAATTAGGGAAGTAAGTAAGAATAGGAAAATGATCACTGGAACATAAGTCCTCTATGACTGTTACTGTGAGAAGAGGAAAGAGTGATGCGGAAGAAAAGATAAGATCAATTGTAGAGAATGTATTATAGGAGGAATTGAAGTGGGTGTGATTTGGGGGTGGCAGCAGAATTAGATTACTGAACAAGATACTGTTAAGGATCGTAGTTCCCCGTCGACACGTATATGCGGCTCCCCATAGGGGAGAATGAGCATTGAAATCGCCAAGTAAAATCGCTTGGGTGCCTAGTACAGATATGAGTGATTGAATTTCACTTTGTGTAACTTTAGTGGTGGGTTTGAGATAACAATTGGCGATAGTCAAAGAGGAAATACGAGAATTTGCCATTCTAACCGAAATTGCTAACGCTGTAACGTGGTATTGCTGTAAAGATGGACTGCGGGGCAACTCACATGTACAAATGTTGCCACCTCACCGCAAGTGATTAAACCTTGTTCGTCATCTAAACGGAAAAGGTTATAGTTTTTTAACTTCGGCCTGTAGGTCTGTTTAAATTGAGTCTCCTGCAGGCAGATAATGGCAGGAGAATAGGTGTTTATTAATATGTTGAGCTCTTCTATGTGCTTATAGAAGCCCCTGCAATTCCACTGCATAATAACATGATTGCACGCCATTTTTAACGGAAATAAGAAAGGCTATGTGGATTTGGGGTATCCGTTAAGGTAAGAAGAAGAGGAAGGTGACGCGTTAGAATGCTTGTGAGCTGCTGTCATCCTCCGACGTAATTTCTGGCGAGGGTGGTTCTTGTAAACTTTTGATTACGCGAGTGCAGCGATTTTTAATGCTTGCGCCTCCGAGATAAGGTTTGATTGTGGAAAGTAAGTGCACTAGACCTTCTCGGTCAGTTGTAAAATTACGTGCGTAATTTATATAATCCGAGGCACTGCTGATTTTTGCAATGAACGTCTGGAGTTCCTGTTAGGAAAAGGCGAAGGGCGCATGGTCAGGGAGGAATAAAGAACTGACTTCGCCCATCAGGACATTTATGTCCTTTACTTTTTTGTGGGCGGTGTTGGTAGTGGAAGGTTGGGGTGTAGGGAGAAAAGGAACGAGAGATGGGGAAATATCGACATCATTATGCTGAGATGGGGGGTGCTACGTTTCACGAGGGGCTGCGCTGAGAAATTTGGTTGTGGTTGAGCTGCCTCAGGTGTAGGAGGGTGCGGTCTCTTGTGTTGAGGGTTATTTTGTTCAATGATGGGACATTCATCTGTTGCCTTAACCGCTTCATTTCTCTGGGAGGGGATCTCTATTGGGAGTTCTTCCGGCCCTTTATTCTTGCAGTTGGGACAGACATGATCAGCTAAGTTGATAAAAATACGGTGTTCGATGCCATTATACTTTAAAATGAAAGACTCTGGAATTTCTTTACAGTTTACCTGCTCAATGTAAACCTGCCTACGGAAGGAGATTATGTGTCCAAACTCATCATCTAGCGGGCACACGCGTAGAATAGTGATAGGGGTGAGTAATTTTAACGGAATAGTTATACAACGCTTCATTAGGTATTGTCGCTGATACGTTAGAAAAAATTAGTTTGTTTGCTGGGTTTCGTAGTCTTCGGGCTTGAATTGTTTGACCATTGAGCGAGATTGTCCCGCCACCGGCGAAAAATGTCTCGACAACTTCCTTTGATTTTAGGAAAACTACCACTCGATCGCGACTAATACGAGAACCGGCGGTTATGTTTAATGCGCTGCCGGTTTTGTTTTTTATTGCTACAAAGTAGTCGCGAATTGCACATGGAAGTATGAACGGGAACAATATTGCATTTTCGTCATTGGCTGGCGAGAAAGAAGTTAGCGGCGAAATTAGCGAAAGAAATCGTTTCCGAATTATCGGACATATTACTGATGGCCGGCGCGGAGCCATCTGAAATCGAATCATTGCCGAGGCTAGAAGAGGGAATATTCGGTAATGTCGCTTGCTGCGGCAAAGTAGTGGCATTAGTGTTAACGGTGTTGACGGTAAGGTTTGCGTTAGTGTGTGTAGCGGACGACTGTGCAAGTGCGAGTCGAGGGGCGACGGGAGTAGTGTGTGTGCGGTGTGTTAGTGACGTTGGGTTGCGGTTTTTTTTTTTTTTTTTTGGGCGCATCAACTATGGACCATTGCCCAGACACAATGGGAAGAAGAAACAACTAACTAGAACCTAATTCGATTGGAGACAGCTGAAATAAAGGAACCAAGGACAAGAACAACAGACTGGGAAGGAAGGGACAAGATGTAAGACGCACAGTAAGGAGTGAGAAGCCCCAGCTTTATAAGGTGAAGATAGAAAAGGGAGCGCTCCCCAAAAAGAGCAGAGCACTCGAAGAAAATGTGATCAGCATCACAGACAACTGCTTCATCTGGATGCAACGGACAATGAGGAGAGGGAAGCAAAGAGAAACGATAGCGTGAAGAGGGCAGCAGTGTGTGATTAAAGCGCAGGCGGACAATAGAGGAAATTATAAATCGTGGAAGAGAGGGAAACTCCGAGAACCATGGATGAGAAGGAAGTGTAGGTTGGATTGAAAGGTAGAAGGAACGATTGTTGGTAAAAGAAGAAGGGTACACATCCGACCAAAATCTGAAGTGAAGCTTCTTAATTAGAGGTAATAGATTAACAGCCGGGATTTTTTAAAAATAGAAGCGAGAACGAACAGCAACCTGAGCCAAAGCATCCGCCATTTCATTACCCTCGATGCCTCTGTGACCAGGAACCCACAGTAAGTCAATGTGTACAGAGTGATGGAAAGAAAGATTATAAATGAGAGATCGTATACGAAGAATGAAGAAGTCAAAAGAGGGAGGAGGAAGTGGTGAACTGATAGCCTGGAGAGCACCCATGGAGTCAGAAATGATTAGATAGTCGGAGGACGAACGTTTGGACGAGATATGTATGATCGCACGAAGGATAGCCATCAATTCGGCTGTAAAAATAGAACAGAAAGATGGGAGGCGAACGGATTCGGAGAAGTTGTAGTCGGGAAGAATAAAAGACGATCCGACCCCACCGGGTCCTCTAGAGCCATCAGTAAAAACAAGTGCATGAGAAGGAAAAAGACAACTGACCGTACTGCGAAATTCCTGTTTAATGACGGTCTGAGGCATAAACTTAGAAAATTTAGGAAGAAAATGTACTTTGGGAGGGTGTAAGAAGTCGAAATAATTGAGTGAGAAGTACGGAAGATTACGGGTTGCGGTTTAACGGTAGTAGTTGCTAATGGAACGGACTCACCGGTACCGGTTGGCTTATTGTGCTTGTTAATATTTGATACTATATTTAAAAAAAGATATGTATAATTTTTTTTTGTTGTGTTTTGTTTAGGATGATACTATGTTAAGAAAAGATATGTATACATTTTGTTTTGTTTTCTTTTGTTTAATCGTTTAGATTATTCGTAAGTTTAAAAAAAAAAATATATATATATATATATAAAGGTTATATATAAAAAGATAAAGAAGAAGAATGAAGAAGTCAAAAGAGGGAGGAGGAAGTGGTGAACTGATAGCCTACTATTATCTAACCGTTCATTCCAGCTGTGTAAGCCCTCATTTTACGATTTCATTAAATTTATTTAAAAAATTTTTAAGTTTCACGAGAATTGAACGGCGCAAGATAATGAGAAATTGCACTTATTTTTTGGATTTTGCTTTGGGCAACCGTAGAAAATTAGAATATTTAAAAAACGATTCCTCAATCTACTAATAGCAGACAAGCCAACGTTCCGGCAGGACAACGTCTGCCGGGTCCGCTAGTTAACAATAAAGACAACATCGAGACGAATAAAATGAAATAATCTTACCAACTATTATTTTCTTAACACTTCAACAGATATGTTGTATGGTGGCTCGAACATAACATTAACCAACGCATGTTTAGTTTCTGTCTAGTTCACGGTCAACCATCTCCCATTCCTTTTTTTCGCTCGCACATAATGCAACGGCTCGAACTTTTCAATGGCCCTTTCAGTCAAATCCATCCTTTAACATTCCTCACATCCTAATATCGTGTCCTATACTTCAACCCAAAGATCCTCCCTCAATATTCCTCTCTCTACTTCCGAAATTCTTTCTCAAGACTCAACTCACATCGACAGCCTCTTCCTCTTCCTGAACAAATCGAAACCCTACACCATATCTAATGCCACCAGCAGGCTCCGGTCGCTCACTGCCTGATGAGCAGTCAAAAGAGCCGATATAGGATTATTTTTGATTTTTTGTTTGTTTTTTTGTCGTCAAATAAATAAATACTGAAATGACCCTCATTTGTTATGATTCGAACGCTAAATACGCAGCTTGAAAAATGTCGTTTTCAGTGAATTGACCTAATCGCCAATTATCACTTTTCTTTAAAGACGGAACAGAAATAAATGAATAAAAAAAAGGATAATATTTTTGACAGTTTTTTTTCTCAATGAGTTAATGTATGAATTATTCCAAAATTAGAACAAGCAACGGAAATTTGAATTTAATTTACTCGATCAAGAATTAAGCAATTCGGCGAATTTTATAAACGATCTAAAAGATATTACCTTACTTTAACAACAGGTTGAAAACCTGAATCGCGACTATCGATGGGATTTGTTTTTCTTATTTCTTACTGGCAATTCATCAGCATGTAGATCAAATTTTCGTGCGCAACGGAGTAATTGATACCGAACGTAAGAGTCTATTTGCGCAAAGCGAGCAGAATAATTTCTCTTAATGATCAATGAAGTATGTTAAATCGCCACTACATCACGCAGTATACAATTTCTTAAATTACATTAAGGAAACGATAGTTCAAATGCTATACTGATAACACCAGATAGAGAGATAACTCAAAGCCGGACGACACTGATTGGTATTAATGAAGCTAGTATCTAGAGCTTTAGAAATCGACCAAACTTATTTAAAAATGTGCAATTTTTAATTTCCGTACTGCGTCAGAAACCAATGTTTATAGATGAACCGTTTCGTATTGCCTTTCCCCTTAGAAAAGGATGAAGATAAATTTATTGAAAAGGATTTGAAACCAAAGAAAGGCAACTCAATCCGTTTTATGAAACTCATAATTTTATTTTACTAATAGTGACGACCAATATGCAATTTCTTCGTGGTCTCAATTTGTAGTAAATAAATAAAAATTAGAATTTTTTAAAGTCATTTTAATTCTTAAATATAAAGAGTGAAACGTTTCCTTTTCATTTTATTTATTTATTTTTATTCCTTATAAATGTTACAATAAAGTAATATTTGAATTTTATAAATATATCGAGTACGGTACATAGTTTACGAATAAAACGACGAATATAGAATAATCTTACTTTTGTTTACGGACATTTCGTGAAGTATCTTTTTTGCCACATGAAAACTTTTTCGTGTTTTATCAACTGGATATCCTAATTTCGTTTTGATACCAATTTTTGTGTGAGACCTGCTTTTCCGTCTTGTGTAAATCTCTACATTCGTAACCAATCAGCACCTGATCTGGTCTGCATAATTGGAGTACAATGGTCGTGTGCACATCATCATTATTCACATTGTGGTTATCAGCGCTTCTGGATTCTTGCTGGCGATTCTGTGGTATACAGTAAACATTGAAGTTTGTGATCAAAACGATACATAGATTCAAAAATACAAACATACGAATAGTTGAAATCATCGTAAACGAGTACGCACTTTGCACTAATCAGCAGTTATAAGAAGTGAAATTCGCTCGTCTAATAATTATACTTTTAGCTGTGACGTTTAACTATGATATAGAAACATTGCGCGCTTTATAAATTAATTAAAATAATTTAAGCGATAACAGCTGTTATAATCAAAATTAAGCTCTGTTATCGCTTAGTTTAACAGTGAAATTCTCTTCCTCACTTTGATAAAACGTAAACTGCTGATTCATGACGGATTTTCCGATCCACTATTAGATCGTAGGAATACTATTATTTCGTGTTATCTTGAATAATTAGACGAAACATTTTTCTTCATCAATTTCGGTTTCACAAAGTCAGAATAGTCTGTTTCCAGCGACTTTGACTGGTTTGACGGCATATTTTTTTTTTGACATATATATATGTCTTTGGGCTGGCGGTCAACCTAAAATCGTGTAACGCAACGCAAAACGCAACGCTTTCTAATTTCGTAAAACATTTTAACATTCCGCAGATAATTTCGTAAAACTTTTTTCTTGCTGTCTGAAGGTTTTGCGCGACGATTCTCGAAATTTAGAATTAAAAACCTAGCACTTGGAATGGTATGTGGCGATTTAATTTTTGCTAGGTAATTCAATACGTAATTTTCACGTAATTGCCTGTTCACTCGATTTAATTTATATGTAAATTATATTCAACTTCGTGACTCGTAAATAATAAAAAATAATAATAGAAAACCAAAATCAATGGCCAATTCGCCACAGGAATCACATAAACGTAAGATCGTTCGCCTTCAAATTGGTAAACCTTATATGATCAGGGCGAATATTGACGTGCTAGATGGTCTCGTCAACGGCGCAATCGACACTTTATGCTACACCTAACGCAACATCGAAACAAGTGCGATAAAACGATTCTGGCTGTCTTTCGACCATACAAAAATCGGCCGTTTACTGCGCTCAAAAGCCCAGGCACACGTACTTACAAATCCGAACATGGATCATTCGTGGATACCGATAACTCAACGTACTTGCATCGTGCAAACAAACAGTGAAATCGTTACTTGTAAAAGTCCCCCCTTGTTGGATCCTGTGCAATTACTATACACAAATCACAAGGCGCTACGCTCGATCATTTAAAAGTACAGTAAGTGTCCTGGACAGCAGCTCGTTTATGTAGCCCTTTCTCGCGTCTCTTTGCTGGACTATTCCTAACGAATCACGATGGTGTGATCACACATTTTATCACCATCGCGGAGAGCTGAATCGAGATCCTTAAAGGAACGAGTTTACTCGTCTCAAACGGCATCATTTACAAACGGTAGGCGATCAGTGCCGGAATTTTCTGAATCGTTCTACGCAGACGGATTCCATGTCGCTCTCGTTGTGTACATTCAACGCTCAATCGCTAAACGCACACTTGCTCGATTTAACTAGCGATTAATCCGCGATGTAAATTTCTTGCCTTGTCTGAAACGTGGATTGAAAACGATTGTTCTATTGAAATGCTAGGATTTCTCACTCAACTTAATAGGAATACGATTCGTTCTGGTGGTGTCGCCATTTGCGAAAACATAACTGTTTCCAACGCATTGCAGTCTAACAATAACAAAAACGATTTGCGGAAGTTTGATCAAAATAATATGAGCGTGGATCAACCCGCGACATGTCATGACGGTGTTGGCGACTTTTGCTCGATCAAGACAACAATCAATGCTAAAAGAACTATACTCGCATATATTTCACCGAATACATCGTTTGAGAAAATTCAGCAATTCATCGTCTTAAATCTTATAACGTACAGTCCTAAATTAAAGGTACCTGAAAAACATAATTATCACGATATACCGATGCTCGATAGTGGAGACTTTAATTTGGATTTAAGAGGACCGCACAGACCGGAGTTTATTGGCTTTATGCACACCGAGTTAGGATTACAACTAAACAACGGTTTCGCCATATCTACTTCACGAAACAGAAAAATAATTGATTCTGTAATCGATCATCTCGAAACACGTGAATATATAGCATGCTGCAGCAGCCATCGTCCATTATAATCTATAACTTGCAATTCTGTTAATTCGAATGTTGTAAATGATGATACATAATACAAAATAAAAATAAAATTTAAAAATTAACGGTACGTTTTGAGATTTATTCTTTTTTACTTACAAAAATAATTCTACATGGTAGCTATTTTTTTGAATATATTAAATCTCAAAGACATATATATGTACTAATACTTCTGCGAGTAACGTGGAATTTTTTTTTTTTTTTTTTTTTTTAGGGGACTAGCAATTATGGCTATTATTTAAGTAGTAATAAACATATTCGAGCATCTGTACAATATTAAGTCCCAGGTGTGACACACAACGAATTGAAAATAGGATTTGACCATTGTCAATAATCCTTAAATACAATAACTTAATGAAATGAAATTTTTTTTTTTTCTCCTACCCTGTGCGCGCCAGCGGCCTTGACCCAACCACATGAAAAATTAAGAGATATAACCAAATAGCCAGGCGGTCAGAAATGGAAAAGACAAAGGCCAGCAGCAACGAAATAACTGAAGGCAATGAAATGGACAGAATATAGGTAGCGTTAAAGGGAGTAGGAAGACCCAAAACTAAAAGTTGGGCGTAAGGAAAGGAGCGTTCGTTAGAGAGTGCAGAACATTCGAATAGGATATGAATTGAATCACAAATACAAGAAGGCTCAGAAGCGTGAAGAGAGCAGAAAGGAGAAAGAGCTAACGAAAAACGAAACCGAGAAGAGAGGAGTAGAGAATGATTGATTCTAAGCCTAATTAAGGAAACAACATTGGAACGACGACAGAGAGGAATAGATTGAAACCAAGGCAGGAAACTAGGAACCGGTTGAATAAGACGGTACGGAGAAAAGCGATTTGAGAATGAAGATGAATACGTGTCAGGCCAAAGTCTGGAATGATTAGAGCATGATAGAGAATTAATATTAGCTATATAATAAAGACTGAAGGCTTCAGACGTTTTAACCGTCTGGTATCTCCACTGTTATCGAGAGCAGCTGGACCGCTAAAGGATTCACGTGACTTATAAGTCGGCGCTCATGTCTTCTAGCCTCCTTGACGATAATTTGGTTAACAGGTTCCAGTCGCAGATCGCTGTGTCGTTTCTGATATACCAAAGTGCGTTCGTTATTGTACAAAGCATCTCGCTCTGGACGACTTGAATTAACTTTCTGCTGACATAATTCTTTCCTTTCAATACTAAAAAAGTTTGCTAAGAGAATTAAACAAGAAGGGTAACATTTAATTTTCAACTAAATTTAAATATATCAAATAGTATTCGAGTAACTAAAGATATTTTTACTTTCTATTTTCATTGGAAACTTTTTAAATTACGAAGAATACGAAAAATGTGTTTTTCGCCAAATAGGTTTACATCAAAAAGTATGGTTTTACTGATTTCACAAAACTAACATTTTATAGACAATGCATTTAATGATGCAGTCCGTATGATTCTAGGACTTCTGTTCAAATTATTATAAAAAATATATTGATCAATTATTTAAGAATTTAGTATTTTTTTTTTTTTTTTTATAACCCCCCTTTGGGCATGTCAACAAAGGATCTTCGCCCAGAAACGAAACGAAGGAAAAAGATCAGTTAGATGTAGAGTCGGTGTCAAATATTGATAAGATGAAAGAACCGAGGATAGGAACAACGGAGATCGACGGAAACGATAAGATATACGAGAAGCGCAATAAGGAGTAGGGAGTTTAAGTGACAGCAGATTGGAATACAAAGAGGTGCGTTCGTTCACGAGGGATGGACATTCAAAGAGGATATAGTCAGGATCACAAACGGCTTCGTCGTCAGAGTGAAGAGGGCAACAAGAGGAAAGAGCGACATGAAAACGAAAACGCGCGGAAGGAAGAAGAGTATGATTCAGATGTAAACGGATAATATTGACAATAACGGAGCGGCGAAGCGATGGAAAATCGTAAAACCAAGGCCGTGTGGGAAGATTAGGTTGGATGGAAAAATTTAAGAGGAAGGTTGATTAGAAAAGGAAGAAACGTAAAAATCTGACCAAAATCTAACATGAAACTTTTTGCACAATGGGAGTAAATTAGAAACGGGAATTTTAGAGAAAAAAAAGCGGGAGGATACAGCAATCTGAGCCAAGGAATCGGCCATTTCGTTACCCTCTATCCCCATATGACTGGGGACCCAGAGCATTTCAATGCGGATAGCGTGAAGTGAGAAGAGAGTGTGAATGAGAGAGCGAATACGGAGGATGAAAAGGTCAGAGGAGTGAGAGGGGAAATGAGAGGAAATAGCTTTAAGAGCACACATGGAGTCGGAGATAATTAAAAAATTAGAAGAAGAACGATGTGAGGAAATATGGATTATGGAGCGTAAAATGACCATTAACTCGGCCGTAAAGATAGTACAAAATTAAGGGAGACGAAAATATTTAGAGAAATTAATGCTCGGAATGATGAAAGAAGCTCCAACTCCATTAGGCCCCTTCGAACCATCCGTAAAAATAGAAATATGGGAAGGAAAACGGGATTCGATGTAACAATGGAATTCCTGTATAACTGTTGGATAGGAAAAGGATTTGGAGGAAAAAGGAAAGTAGAATAGATTGGGAGGATTGGAGAGATCTGCAAAATTGAAAGAAAAGTAAGGGAGATTGTTATAAGAAATTGTGCAGGATAAAAAGGAATTCAGCCGCAAAGCGATGTGGGCTAGAATAGGAATTTTCTTG
This sequence comes from Icerya purchasi, assembly GCA_039619475.1. NCBI lineage: Eukaryota > Metazoa > Arthropoda > Insecta > Hemiptera > Monophlebidae > Icerya > Icerya purchasi. Next base: position 391,241,480 of record CM077115.1, on the reverse strand, counting down.
GGAGTAAAACCCCAATTTTGCAGAATAGAAAGATATGAAGGAATAAGTTTGGAGGATGAAAACGGTAGGCGTTTACACAAAAAACGATAACCTAAATAGGATCTGCGAATGAAAAGGGAAGGCGAGTTAGACTCAGCGAGAACTGTTGGTACTCGAGAAGATCTAAGAACACCAAGGCAAAGACGAATACAAAAATTTTGAATTATATCCAGCTTGGAAAGAAGTGATTTTGAGGCAGAGCCATAGATAAAGGAACAGTAGTCGAATTTGGAACGGATAATCGAATTGTACAAGGGAATAGGGAGAAAAGGATCGCCTCCCCATTTTGTTGGGGAAAGAGCTTTCAGTAGGTTCAGTCTTTTAAGGGCAGAAGAGGAAAGGAAATTAATATGTTCATAAAAGGACAGACGACTGTTGAGGAATACACCGAGATAGCAGAAGCATTCCCTACGAGGGATAAGATTGGAGTTTAAGGATACAGAGAGTAAAGCGGGATTAAAAGGACGAAGAGAAAAGTACAAGATGATTTTAAAGGGGAGATAGAAAGGTTCAAAGAGGAAAGAGATTGTTCCAAAGTAGCTAGAGACGAATTGACACTTTCATTAGCATCCAGAATATCACGGGATGAGGAAAAGAGAAGAATGTCATCGGCAAAAAATAAGGAAGAGGAGTTCATAGAAAGAGAAGCAACAGAAATAGTATAAATATTAAAAAGAGTAGGACTAAGGCAGGATCGTTGTGGAAGGCCGCGTGAAACAACTCTTGTAACCTCGAACGAAGAAGAAGACAGGAGAATAGTACGATTTAACATCAAGTTAACAATGAGGGAACAGAAATGCGTCGGGATGTCCTATCATTCTATCTCGAAGAGTAGGGAGATGGACATTATCAAAAGCACTGGAAACATCGATAAAAGTAGCTAAAGTGTATAATATCGATGAAAGATTTATAGATGTAGGAAACAAAAAGACTGACGCAGTTAGCAGGACCTAAACCTGGACGGAAACCAAACATATTAGAAGGAAAAACGTTATTGTGTTCGAGCCGCCAGACCAGGCGCTTGTTAAGCATGCCCTCAAACAGTTTTCTGAGACACGATGCTAGGGAGATCGGACGAAGCGAGGAGTTTTTCTTAGGGATAGGAATGATAATGAAGGTGTTCCAGGCAAGAGGTGTGACTCCTCTGGACAAAAAGGAGTTGAATATACAAAGAAGTATTCGGAGAGCAAGATCGGATAACTTTTTTAAGACAAAGAAGGGAATACCATCACGACCTGAAGTGGGGCTGGAAGATTTTTTGAGAATTGATTTTAATTCATTAATATTAAACGCAGAGGAAAGAAAATGAGAACTAGAGTTTTCTGTAACAGGAAACGGGCAGGATTCGTCAACGTTGGGAACATAAGCAGGAGCAACAGCATCAAGAAAAGAAGACAAACTATCGGAGGAAATAGTGAGGATAGAAGAACGTTCAGAAGAAGGGAATTTGAAAGCTCTGGCCATTTTCCAGATATGATTGGGAGGAGTAATTCTCGAAAAAGATGAACAGAAATTTTTCCAAGAGGATTTCTTAGACGATTTTAGAATAAACCTAGCCCTTGCATTGGCCCTTTTGTGGGCAAGAAAGTTTTCGCGTGTAGGATTCGATCGGAAAATTTCTAAATGTAGCGCGACTATGATCGAAAGCGGCATTGCATTCTTCGTTCCACCATAGGGACGATGGTGATCCACGATGGCCTGACGATGACGGTTTACGGGAAGGGGAAGACAGCGATAGAGCATTTGTAATCGAATTTAGGAATAGATGGTAATGAAGTACAGGATCAGAGCCATCTAGAAGTTTAGGAAGCGTAGAATCAACTAAGGAGTGGAACAGAGCCCAATTAGTTTTCGATAGGTTCCATCGAAGGTAATTGAGAGGTTTAAAACAAGAAGAAGAAGGAGGATTCTGGGGAGTAATTAGAATAGGAATATGATCACTACCATAGGAGCCCATGAGAGTTGACCAATTGTAATCAAAACCAATAGAAGAAGATGAGAAAGTTAAATCGAGAGAACTATAACTAGATAGGCTCTTGTAATAGGTAGGAGAGAGATCATTAAGAAAGACTAAATCATTAGAAAGAACAAGATTTTCAAGAACAGTACCGTTGTTGTTATGGTTTGAGCAGCCCCATGAGGGCGACCGAGCATTCCAGTCACCCCCAATGATGAACGGATGCGGGATAGACCTGAGGAAAGAAACGAGAGGGAAGTGACGAAGGTCGCAACTAGAGGGAACATAAATAGAAATAATATTAAGCGGACGAGCTGCATTGGAAGGAATGGAAATGTGTACAATATTAGGCTGATTAGGACTAGAGGGGGAATTAAAGGAAACATCATGAGATTGAAATAGAATGCCGTTCCTAATAAGGATAGCAGATCCACCGTAACCATCGTCGCGGTCGTATCTGATTATATCTTATACCTACGAAAATTAATATTCATATCCGACCGTAGCCACGTTTCCGAAATGAGAGCAACGTTAATACCATGAATATCTAACAGGCCCTCTGATGGATTTTTGTCGGCTCTAAGGCTGCGACAGTTCCACTGTAAAATATTAAAAGTACCCGGCATAGCGAATTATAAAAAGAAAAGACTTTTTAGTATAAATTATAATGTAAAATGATGGAAATTCTTTTATGTTTATAATATAAAAATGAAGTTTGATCAACAAATATATTAGTGGACGGAAAATTATTCTAATCTATCAACAACTAAAATAAAATAAATCTCGATTTTTCTAAACAGTTTTTGCAAGCTAGAAGTTCTCCTCACCACTAAAATTTAAGCAGTTGGCGGCGCATTTTTTTTTTTATTCACGAATTTTTTTCCAATCACATTTGTAGCATACACTTTCAGTTACACCATTTTTAGAGGAACTGTTCTTTTAACGTTTCAGTTAATTTACAAATTTTAATTTGGATTGTTCTATTAAAATTAGACCCTGATCCAGAAAATAATTTGGGTAGAGTAGGTGATCACGCAAATTTTTTCTTTTTAAATTTATTCATTTATCTTTGTTAGTAAAATTGTTCCTACTGCGAATGATAACATCTAATATTTATTAATTAGATCATTTACATCCTGGGAAATCACTTTATGAAAAGAAATTCATTAATTTTCTTAGTTGATAAACTGAAATTTTCAATAAAATTACACGTATCAAAAGCAGAGTTAGATGGAGAAGAAAAATAAAAAGAGGAAGTTAACAAACCTCTCAACACCTTAACTTTATTTTTTAGACACTTCTAATCGAAAATATTGCGTATAATCTGTGTAGGGTTCATAATAATATTATTAGTGTTTTTAATCAGGTGGTAGTTTGGACTGGTCGATAACAAAAAAACAGTCCATTCTTAACTATGTGACCATAAACAATAGTTTATAATCGAAAAAATTTTAATTAAGTTATATTAAAACTAACTCAAAATATCGATTGCTCAAAGTTTTTTCTGCAAAATCGAGCCATTTAATTGTTTCAGTAATTGTCTCTTCTATTAACTGTCAATTTCATTATTCCTTTCCTTTTTTTTTTTTTTTTTTCTGAAACTACTTACTGAAACCCTAAAAGTTTACTCTGCTTCACGTGATATTTTCTCTGCTAATGAAGAAGTTACAATTCTTTATCTACATTAAATAACTCTCTTTCCAATTTATACTTCCTCATCTCACCTAAATAACTAGGCTTTATTATTTTTATCTTTTCTTCAATCCATGCTATCTCCTTAATCAAGGTCCCTATTTCTTTACTTGACAACTTCTGCTACCTTGGCCTTAATCTAAATACGTATAGCCATTTGTCCTTTTTCGAACAAATTAATCATCTTCATATGTCAGTTCTTGAAAGATTAAATCTTCTCAAATCTCCTTCAGCAACTGTGAATTACTGTATAATTGGTTCTAAATTATTGTTCTTCTGTCTATGCTAATGCGTCCAAATTCTTTCTTTGTAAATTAGATTGTGCCCAAAATTTTTGCTTTTGTTTAGACTTCGGAATTCTCAAATCATCTCTCATTTTTGTAATTTGCGCTGAAGCTAACGCGACTCCATTATTCATACGTAGATCTCATTTAGGTTACAGATTGTTTTTAAAACCTCTTTTAATCTTCTCTTCAAAACTTATCCGCTTCTACTCTTATCGTTATATCAAAATTTATAATAAAGAATTCTGTTCTTTCTCATATTATCCACTTCCATTCCTTTCCTTCCAACCCTTCCCCTAAATTAAATTTATTACAATCCAATTTCAAAACTCTTCCTTACTTCTTTATCAATGACAAATTTCATAATTGTTATTATTTCATTATTTCCTTTTCACACTATATTTCTTACACATGCATTGCTCATAGTGTCGGGGATTCATTTTTTTATTCCATCACAACTATTCTGGAAATTTCATGTTGTTAATTATTTTCACGGATGATGTTGTAGTACTTCACGTTGCTCTCTTTATAAACCTTCGATATTTGGGAGTATTCTATGGTCTCAGTTATTGTAACTAAGGAGGAACGAGTTTGAGAAGTTCACACGACAGGAGAGTGCTGGATATAAATCTGCCACCTCTAGTTATATATAACCAAATTTGTCATCAAAAAAATTCACTCATACTATCGCAATGACCGTTAGAGTTTTTAGTGCTAGCACCGAAATTAGGTAACGATTTAATTTGTCATTAGGAATAGTTGAGCAGACGGCAATGGACATTATCAGTTTATTGGAAAGATTAACTGTGTCCCTCCATTTGTAAAAAAGTATATCGGGAGATTTGTACAGTTTTAAGAAAAACGGCGATTCTATATTGGTTTTTTAAAGCTGCTATTATATTGGATAGTATACCTGATGCTAAACGTATATTGCAATCAATTTCAATTCCATTTCTCCGCCTTGATTTTACTATTCTCCGTATTCTTTCATCTCTTCCAGATAGATCATAATCAGATTGATTTCCTCTAAATCTCCAGCCATGTAGATATTGAAGGAAATGAAAGAGTTGTTCATTTTTCTCGCAATGTGGCCTTTAACGGCATTCCTGTTGGAAAATACTCTGCTAATAACTTACTCTTTCTATCTAAATAATTATATTTTTGGACGGACTTTTATACCGTAATTAATATTCCTTTTATCTCCTTATTTATACTGTCCTTCTCCTCGTTTCTAGTTTTCTCATTTTCGTTCTTTACGACGATATTCTAAATATTGCTTGTGGAGGCTCCGTTCTGATCACAAATTACTTGATTCATTAGAGTATCATTTTTCACTTATAAATTCTTTTATTTCTACACTCTCCTAAGAACAATCAGGAATATGATCCTAACCATATTCTTTCTGAATGTTCCACTTGGTCATTTGAACATGTCCTACTGTACTCTCATTTCCCTAATCTCAATATTTCCACTCTGTACAATACTTCTTTAGTGATACTTATAGGTCAATACTCCTTGTAGTGAAACCAAAAAACAAGAAAAAAATAAGTTATGTGATTTTTAGCTTTGCGTTTGTACGAGTATAAAACATCGCTAACGGTTTTAATGTTTAAAAAATAATAATAATTTTTAGAAAGAGAATAACCATCCAAATGTTTCTTTGCATAACAGATTCACTTTTTTAATAGTACGTACTCTACGAGTTATTGAAAAAAAAATTAACCTTTGACAAGAGAAAAGGTTACGTAAAAGTGGAGAAAGAATCTTTAATAAAGTAGCCGACAGAGTATTCTAAAATAATTTAGGTAAAAGAGTCATCATGAAATTCTGAATAAACAGACGAGAGAATAGTTAGGTCACGTTATTGATATGTTCCTCTGCCGTACACAGTTTTAAACGGATGTATGCGTACCAATTTACGTGAAGAAAAAAGGTTTCTGTTACGATATTTTCGTTAATATTCCGGAGGACTAAATTATATTTTTCGAATGATTTTCAAACCGGTCAATTAGTAAATTGTTTTTTAATTGAATTTAAACGAATAGAAGTCTTAAAAAAGACTTTTCTAAAATAATTTCAAAAAGGGTAAAACGGAATAATTATAACGAAATAACGACATACGAAAAGACGAGACGATAAAAGCGTATAACGAAGCGACATAATAAAACTAGACGAACGAAAGGCGACTACCAAAGACGAACAACACGCTAACGAGCGCTGGCCAGCAATTTATTTTATATTTTTTACATAACGAACATCTGGCTAGATAAAATGAAAAGTCTAACGAACGAATAATAACAAAATTAATAAATATATACTCAATATTATTTATTAACAGTTTCAAATCGGTAATTTTAATAATTACTTCTTATGTTTAGCGAACTTGGTTAATGTCGTCTAAGGACATACTGATGATATTGTTGTTGTTTGGAGTAACAGAGTTCAAACTAAATATGATCAGCTTGCTTCAAACCAACGTGGATTTATTAAAATGTAAGTTAAGTTTTTTCCTTCCTCAGAAAATAAAATGAATGTTACATTTTCGCTGTTTATGTTTTATACAATTAATCCCTTATCGGGCTGTGTATAGTTATTTGCATTCTTATTTTATATTGCTATGAGTCTAATCAGTTTGTTAATTGCAAAAATTTCACTTTAAATTAAAAATATGGTACAGAAGAATTGACATCTTCTTACAGGCAAATTAGTGCGGACTAAATATCTTGATACCCAATTAATGAATTTATTCTTTCATTGAACTAATTAAGAAGATTTATCTACCTGTATGCAATGGAAAACTTTTAATATTAATAAACAATTCGGAACTCATTTCTTCATGGCGTAAAAATACCGTTTACGCCAGTTAACCTGCTACTAGAAATAATCGAATACTTCCTGAAATTAACATATTATTAATAAAGGTATAAATGCTTGGCAAAAATCGATGATTTCGCACTTTTTTTACTTACAAATTTTATGCTTCGTTTAGTAAATAATCTAACAATTTTTTGTATAAAATGTTTGATAAGTGTAAATGTGATTTTTCGTATTGGTCAGTTAAATTAGTTCCGCTGGACTTCCACACGGAAACAGATGGTACCGATTTTCGGCGAAGGAAATATAATACCAGCGCTAAACGTTCGTTTAATGAAAATATAAAATGATACTAAAATAAAATAAAACGAATTGACAAATCTATGAAGTCCAGTTTACGTTAAAATCTAATTTTTTTCTTCATTTTTAATTTTATTATTAATTTTCGGGTCACTACGTTTCCATAAAATAATATAATATATATATATATTTTTTTTTTTTTGAAAAATATGTATTTATAATTTTTTATATACAAAAATTTTCGTCAAGCTAAAACGCTTGTCGACGAATTATCCTATTTGACATTTTACCATCTTAAATTAACTTATACATATACATGATCGTGTAATATTTACTTAATCTATCTATTTTACTTATCAATAATTGCTAATCTATTTCTATTTTCTATATTCAGTTGTTTTTTTTTTGTTTCTTTTTTCCTAGCTTTTTTGTTACGCTTTGTTTTCTTATTTTATGTTTATTATTTTTTTTATATTTTCTTCTTCCTGAAGCCATTCCTTTATTTTCCTTTTTCTTTCCCCTATTTTTTCCTTCTCTATTATTTCTTTGGGTATTTTATTCAACATCTGAGTTATAATATATTTATCCGTTTGCTCCCCCATCTTTGTTCTTGCTAACGGCAATTGGTACGAAAGTTTTTCCCTCAACTCGTATTCTGTGTTTATTCTTTCCTCCAATTCAATTTTCTTTTCTGCTGATATGTACTCCCATATCTTCAGTAATAAGTACATTCCTCTTATGCTCATTACGTTTTCTTTTTTAATTATTTCACTATCGGTCTCTCCTTTATGATTTCCTATTAATTTCAAGCATTTAATTTGCAGTTTATTTATTTTCCCCAAGTATGCTTTTCTCGCCATTCCCCACGCCTGAATTCCATATCTTATCCTCGACTCTACTAGCGCATAATAAACTACTTTTAATGTTTCATTGGTTGCATATTTCTTTAATGTATATAAAGCTGGTAAAACTGCTCTTATTTTCTTTGCAATGTATTCCATATGTATGTCCCATCTTAAGTGTTGATCCATCATTACTCGCAAATATTTATACTGCATTACTATGTCTAACTTTTGACAGTTTTTCATTTCGCATTCGCGTCTTTCCCCCATTGAATGTACACATTCATTTGAGTGCATTATTATATTTGGACAATACAAATCAGAGCTGTCTCTTTTTTTCCGCAGTACCATTGCTTTAGTCTTTTTTACATTTATTCTTAGACTTTTATCGTGTGCCCATTTACTTATTGTTATTAGATATTTTTGCATCTTTATTTCTGCCTCTTTCATATCTTTATGTGACGTAACTATTGCTATATCATCCGCGTACGCGACTACCTCACTGTAACTTAATTCCTTATATAGACCATTCGTATATATAATAAACAGTATTGGCGCTAGGTTGCTACCCTGCGGAACTCCTACATCCATCTCCTCTTTTTCACTTTGCACATTTAAGATATTTACGCATGTTTTCCTTTGTGTTAAATAACTTTGAAACCATTTTTTCAATTTATTCGTTATTCCTATCTCCTCTAATATGTTTATGATTATTTTATGATCAACCGTTTCAAATGCTCTACTAAGATCTATGAACGTTATCAGCACCTTCTTTTCCTCTTCAAAGCTATCTCTTATTTTTCCAGTAAGCTCGCCGATTGCTTTCGATGTGGATTTTCCTTTTTGAAATCCGTATTGTGTTTTGTCAATTATCCTATTTTCTTGTAGGTACTTCGTTAGATTATTTGCTACGTACTTTTCTAATATTGTTGCAATTACATTGCTTACAGCAATTGGCCTATAGTTTTCATATTCACTGTGTTTCCCTTTTTTATATATTGGTCTTGTTTTCGATATTTTTAACCCATTTGGTATTTTCCCTTCTTTTAACGTCTGATTAATTAGCTTAGTAATTTCCTTCACTATATATATTTTTACTGTTTTTATATCTTTTATTCTTATTCCATCGATTCCGGTGGCCTTTGTTTCCTTTAATCCATCTATTATTTTCCCCACCTGTTCTACGTTTGCTTTAGGTAAGTACATGTTTACTTTTACTTCATCTTCTTCTCTTTTTCCTAATAGCACTTTATTACATTTGTGTTCTAGTTTTTTTATACCATTTTTGAATTCTTTACTGAATTTATCTGCAATTTCTCTTGCTTTTTGTTCCTTGCCAAAGTATTTACTTATGGTTTCATCTACTCCTAGACTCCTTTGTTTTCCTATAATCTTGTTTATATTTAACCAAGTTTTCCTGATATCCCCCTGTGCCACTTTAAAACTTTTTCCGACAAACATGTCCTTTTGCCGTCTTATTTCTGCATTCACTTGGTTTCTGAATTTATTGTATTTTCTTCTTAACTCAATATTTTGATTATTCTTTTTTACTTTTTTGTACAGTTTGTCTCTTTTTTTTATCATTTCAATTATTTTTTGCGTCATCCATTCTTTCTTCCTTTGTATTTTCCCTTCTCCTGACGTATTTTTTGTTTGCCTACATTCTGTATATACTTTTTCAAATTTTTCTTTTATGCTTTCGTATAAATTTTCAGCGTCCAATTTATCTGATTTCCCTTCCCACTTTATGCGTCTTAGTTCGTTTTTCACTTTATTTTCCATTAAAAAACTTCTGTTTAATTCCATTTGTTTTCCTCCGATTTTTCTCATCTCCATTTTTACTGTACACACTATCATGTTGTGATCTGCTATTTTAATATCTGTATTATAATATTCAAAGTCTATGTTTCTTTTCTTCTTTTTAGTGTATATATGGTCAATTTTGGTTTGTGTGAACCGGTTTTCTCTCCATTCTTCTCTTGTATATCCTTCTAAATTGCTTTCATATCCCATTCCTGCCATTGTGTTCATGTATTTTGTTGCTACTGAGTTATGTTTTCCAGTATTTATATTTATGTCTCCTATATATATAGTAGAACAGTTTTCCATGTATTTTTTGTCAATCTCCTTTATTTCTTTAATGTATTTGTTTGCTTTTCCTGATGGTGATCTGTATAACACCCATAGACATAGTTTTTCCTCATACCAAGTTATTTCAATTATTACACATTCCGTATTTTCCATATTTTTGTTTTTAATTTGAGTTTGTATTTTTTTGTCCCCTTTTAAGTATATCACAATCCCATGTTTTACACCTTCTGCATCTAAATTGTGACATTTCTCATAACCTTCTAAATTATATAAATTTATTTCGTCCTTTTTTATATTTACCTCCCCTAAAATTAATATATCATATTCTTGTCTTCCCTCTAATATCTCTACTTCCTCCCAGTTTTTCCTCATTGATCTAATGTTTATGTGTGCTATATTTAATTTTGTAATCATTTTTTATTTTATTTTTTTTTTTTTTATTTATTTATTTTTTTTTTGTATTTTATTTATTTATTTATTTAACCTCTTTTTTCTTTGTTTCGTAGCTTATATTTATCTTTCTTCCTTCCTTTCCTTGGCTCTCTTTTTCCCCTTTATCTGTTTGTTTTTAGATTGTTAGTTTTTAACGCACCAAGACTGAAAACAAGAAATTAACAACATTTTTAAACGGATAGTTTAGATTACGATATAAACATAACTTAAAACGTACTTTAGAGGCCTGCAGCGGCGCGGTGGATGCACGTCTGCGCATCTTATCTATTTCACCTGCCTCCTCATCATTGTTTCTTTGCATATCTCTTATCACATCTGCTTCTCTCTCTTATTCTTGCTCCTTCATTCGCTTACTGTCTTTTTTCCGCTTTCCACTTATCTTCTTTCCTTTTCTCTCCCCTAAACTGTTCACACCGCCTCCACCCTGCCACCGCACACCTCTACATCAAACCACCATACACCGCCAACCCGAAACACACACACCGTAACCAAAAACCACTCGCAAACCCAGAAACACACACAAACACCTACGCACACACACATATACAACAACATACCATCCGCAACTATTCCTAGAACCACACCTGTACACACTCTCTCTCGCACACACATACGCACACCTGCTACGTAAATTCTTAGTATCCCAATAACACACGCGCACCAAGCACCATATTACGCTACCCTTGTCTACACTCATATACACATGTTCTCTCAGTCCCGTCTTATTTATTCTAATCTTATTTCTACAATTCATAACTAATTTGTGCAATCGAATTATTAAAATTATTTTCGAATATTGTCTTATTTTTAATCTTACAACTACGTATTCCGCGATTTCCCGATATTTCTTCCCCGCTACTCTAACATGTTCTTATATTAGTTTGCTTAAATCGTCCGGATCTTTTATTTGAATTGCTTTTCCTTGCGGGTTTTTCTTCATAAAGATCTTTCCTCTTTTCACCCATACGAAATTATAGTTAGCTTCTCTGGCCTTCTGCTTTGCTTGCCATAGAAGTCCCCTGTAAAACCTGGATAAGTTCTCGTTCAGAAACACTTTTAGGCTACTCTCGGCGTTTGAAATGTCTTTGTCCCATATTACTATCCCTTTCTTTTTTTCCATCATTTCGTCGGCTATTCTCCTGCTTGCCTTTACAATTATCGGTTTTGGCAATGTGGTGCTTTTCGACGGTAGTCTGTGCACCGCACTGATGTCTTCTTCCTTTATCGTTACATTGATTTTTGCGGCCGTCTTGATTACAATTTCTCTGAGGTTTTCCTCCGGTTTTTCCGTCACTCCGTGTATTTCCACGTTTTCCCTTCGTCCGTACTGCTCCAGCTGATGAACTGTACACGTTAGTTCTTTGATCTTTTCGTCCTTTTTCCTTGTTTCCGCCGTCAGCAGGACCACGTGCTCTTTGAGCCCCTTTACCTCCTCTATCAACCTTTCATGGATTTTATACATGTCGTCATATTTTGCCGACAGGAATTCGATAAACTTTTTTATTTCCGACATGTCTCTTTTAATTTCTTCCAGACTCTCGGCTATGTCTGTTCCGCTTTCGCTGTCCGTTTCTGCCTCTTCTACGTTTTTATTCTTTTTTTTGTGAGGTATGTTTACGCCGCTACCGCTACTCTCACTGTACTGTCTCTTGAATTCGTTTAAATTTAACTTGAGTGGCGCTACCGTTTTTTTCGCTCTCGGCATTTTGTTCGCTAATTTTATATTCCGGTACTAATTATTATTTATATAAATATATTTCTTACTTGTATTTTCCGTTTGAAAACGTTATCTATCTATCACTGATATCAGCGCAAAAACAATTAATCACTTTAACGCGTAAACGCACGTTGATACTACACGATAACAATATATATATATATAAACTCAGCCATTTTGGCCTCGTAAGGGGCCGTTCCCCTTTGACCGCTCTTGATTACGTTTCTGTCTTTTTCTCTTCTATACTTTGTATAAAATGGTCAACATTTACAATGTAATTCTAAATCAGTGCATATGAATATAATAACATAATCACAAAAATCCTATCTTAACATTTTACTTTCATTACATAAAATTAGGGTATTTTTTGGTTAAATAAAATTGTGACATTTTTCGTTAGCAAATCTAATAGGAGCCGGTCTAAGAATTATGTTATAATTAATATTAATAATTACAACGTAATTCTTAGGCTACCCCTATTAGAAAAAATGTTCCAATTTTATGTAACGTTTTTTATATATTATAGGATCGTTGTAATTATGTTATTTTATATTCATATAGACCGATCTAGAATTACGTTGTAAATTTTGATTATTTTATACAAAGTATAGAAGAGAAAGAGACAGAAATATAAGCAAGAGGGATCAAGAGGCACAGCCCCTTCTTACGAGGCCAAAATGGCCGAGTTATATATATATATTCTAATGGGGGGTGACCTAAGAATTTTGTTGTAATTAATATACATATATAAAGTCGGTAATAATTAAAATATAATAAATGTTACATGAAAATTGGAACTTTTTTTCTAATGGTGGGTGGCCTAAGAATTACGTTGTAATTAATGTATACTTATATATATATATAATTTATTATGTATGCGCGTGTATTAAAAATTAATTTTCTGTCCGGGAAGGTAGAAATTAAAAATGGTTGAAGAAGAAAAGTAACAATTTTATGATATAAATAAATGTTATGGTAAAAGCTGCATCGAAATGTTGTTTTTTTGGCTTGCCAGACGATATATTTGGGAAAAAGTTGTTATTTTCAAATGTAGATATAGTGTATATTAGATGCGTATATCTCATTTAAAACTTAAATCTGGCCCTCAAATGTAGATTATGAAATAAATTAGTTCTTATTGAAATCATGCAATTAGCGCTTGACGCTCTTACGACCATCAGATGATAAATTAATTTAATAATTCTTTAACACGTATTACTAACTCCCGTGGTCATGAAGCTTTGTCATCGAAACGCGTCGGGTATTTAATAAAAATTAAATAATTACTTTATATTAGTGTAAAAATTACTTACTGTACATATTTAAATAATTTCCCTTTAATCGCCTCTCCAGTTGCACACAGCATTATTATATAGTAAGGCGAAAGATGCAAAAACGTAAAAGTTTTAAATAAGCCCGAGTCGGAGTTATTTTGTGGGTGGAATCACTTCGAAGGTTCGGATTAAAATGATCGAATAGAAAAAAAAAATTACTTTACCCACTTCAATCTACCCTTTTTTTAATTTCATTATCCTATTGTGATTTTACAATTTCGATTGATTTTTTATAACTTTGAAATATCAAAATTTTTCAGAATGTTACTTGAAATTTTGAAATCATTTCAAGAAAATTCTAGAAAGTTTTCCCTCCTTCTTATTCCAGCATACCGTAAAGCGTCATTTTTATAGTTATTTTTCTTTTTATTTTATTACTCTTTCCAATGAACGAAATTCGAGCAACAACAATTTATTGCCGAGATAAATCCTTAACTTTCAATTTCACCAGTTTTGATCAGTTGAAAACTAGACCGACTATACCAACTTCCTGTTTTGCTATTACTATATATAGTTAGAAATCTTAAACGCGAAAATCAATATATTCTTCTACTCGAAAACTATTTATCACTAGAAGGACGGAAACTTTTTATTACCTATAAGGACGGAATGAGTCAAAATGACTCATGCTGTATTTATATTCAGTTACTGCTGTAATTTAAATTAGAAATTATGAAATAACTGGAAAAAATCATTAATTGTTATTGAAATTTATTCATATAAATATTTATTAAGCTAATTAAATAAATGAATAAATATATATATATATATATATTTATATTATAACAAAATATTAGATAATTAATTCTTCTTTGCGATGTAACATAAATATTTCAAAAACTGAAAATTCCAAATAAAAAGGTAATCTCTAGCATCTCATTACAAACATCTGATATACACACCCAACTACACACTCAAACACATACACAATGCGAGAGCGAGAAAATTTACATTGTTGAACTATTTTATATTTCTTTCAAATATATTTTTATACAATATTTTTTGAGTAAATTTTCGATTAGTAAATACACTTTTATATGGCACACACACACACACACACATGCTCGCGCGCGCATACTAACATATATGCTAATACATTATAATTATGATCTTTTTATTCATTATCCCGACCTCGACATCTACTACAGATGTACTTTTTCTCAGAAAATTTTCCACAAGTACATTTTTTACAGACAAAATTGGTATTCGATGACTTCTTTTTTTGCATTCTGCCGTGACTTGACGATGTTTCCTCTTTTTGTTTAATTCCCGACATGCCTCTTTATCAGTGTTTACCATTACAGTGTCATTAGTAGTTATTTCTCCTATTAGTTGTAAAATGAAATTTCTTCTATTTTTGTATTTATTCCAATTATTTCTATTTAGGGGACCCATGCATTTAGTGCTGCTATATTTAATATGTTATAAGAAACATGCATCGGCCAACACGGAATATTTATGTGGTATTCTATCTAGGATATCAACGCTAAATTTCGATTCATTATAAAAATGTTACTGTTTCCGGGTTTTTCTTTTCACCGTCTTCAATGAGAACACTGTTGTGCATCGTACTCAAAATTAGTACGTTTTTATTTTTCTTCGACTGATAATCGGTGAGAAGGTGCCCATGTTTATTCGTCATTACCTTTGTTGAATACAATTGCCGTTTTTTATTTATTTTGAGAGGGGCAGATCTGAAGAGACATTTGGGGGGGGGAGTTTTTTTTTTGATTAAGAACTGTATTTCAATAGCGCTTTTTTTTTACAATACGAGTTTGTGTACAAAGGCGCCAAGCCAACACCGCCGTTAGGCTTAATCTCTAACGTTCTTACAATAAAACTTAAGTAATAAACTTTAATTTTTTTTCTTTTTTTTTTATATCGGGGTTTGAGAAACTTAATGCTACATGATCTGGTAGGTTATACATCGTGTACTTATTTAATAGACAATAGTATTTTTATTGGGTTTTTTTCTGAAAGACGCAAGTTTGATTGATTTCGGTTTGATTCACCATTTAAGCTAGACTGTCTTGTCCGGGTATTAATATTGGAAATTACATACGTGTTAATGAATAGATTTTAAGTGTAATGTTTTTTGTTTAATTGAGTAATGTAAATCACCGTAGGTTGTTATTTTTGTCAGTAAATATTGGATTTAAAATTAAGAACGCGAATTTTTGAAATTTAGTTGCCAAAGTTGAATTTTGCTCAAATTGAGGTTTTCTATGTTAAAGTGTCTGATATCGTCATACTTATTGCAGTGAACGATTATATGATTGGCGTTTTCAATTTCCCCACAGTCACATTTGTCGTCTTCAGTAATTTTGTATTATTTTTTTAAGTAGGAAGGAGTTGCGTGTTGTAAAAGTCAAGTGTTAACTGTAAGCCTATTCTAATATTTGGGATTATCCTGTGGGTATATCGACCTGCTGTATCTCTTTCCCAGGAGTTTTGACATATGGACATGAAATAATTTTTAATGTGTCTTTTGAGTTGTTTTAGTGACATTTTTATATGTAAGTCATGGTGGATTAGTATGTAAGAACTGTTCTGAAGAGGATTTATTGGAGGCAGAAAGTTCATTATTTGATAGACATGATCGTTAATATATTCAACATTTTTATGGTAAAAATGATTGATCTATAGAGTTAATTACCAGGTTTAATGGAAGGACTCCTGTAAGAGCAACAGCGGCGCTGTGAGAAATTGTTCTATAAGCTCTGCAGGTGTTTATTAAGTATTTACATTGTGTAGAGTAGACTTTTTGCTTTAGGGTTTTCTTTTTTTGGGTGTTGGAAAAACACAGAGCTACAATAATACACTATATTCTCAATAAGTGACTTGTGCAGTACAAGTCTGTATCTGTAATCAAAGCCCCATGTATTTCTGCACACTTTTAGTAATTGATAGTATTTAGCGTACAACTTAGATATGGTGTAGTCTATGTGTTGTTTAAAGGAAAGTTTATTGTCTTATATAACTCTTAAGTATTTAAAATATTCTACTACTTTTAGAGTGATCCCCCTGTAAAGTACTTTAATATTTTTCCTTTTGAGTTTCAGGGAGTTTGTGAAAAGGGACACAAAGCATTTTTCAACTGAAAGAATAATACTTAATTTAGCCAGGCTCCGAGTAACTCAAGCGTTTTGTTAGCTGTTCTTTCGAGATTGACTTTTGTATCGTCCGTTATTATGAATAGTAAGTCATCCGCATATGCGCATAGATCAACGTTCTTGTCGTACGGTAAAGCTTGGTTGAATAATATATTCCAGAAAAGTGCATCTAAAACGCTACCCTGTGGGCAGTTTTTATTGGTTTCAGTGTTTGCACTAGTATTACCCATTTGAAGAGTTACACGCCTATTTTTAAGGTAGCAAGAAATGGTATGTCTTTAATCAGAATAGATTTTCAAATGTCAAACAAAGCAGAATGCCAGCAGTTATCAAAGGCTCCTTTGATGACCACTCCTATGACAAGAACGCTCGATTTTTTCTTAAGGCTTCTGCTAATCTTGCTGATCGCATAATTCACAGCATGTTCTGTGGACAAACCGTGTCTGAATCCAAGTTGTCTTTTATCTAAAAAGTTTGTTGAGTTCAGATGGCAAGTTATCCTATTTTTTAACAGTTTTTCGTAAATTTTGTTTATAGTATTTAAAATACATATTGGGCGATAGAAGCTTATGAGATTTGCATCTTTGTTTGATTTATGAAGTAGGATTACATTTGCTTCGCGCCCGGTTTTAAGGAAATAGTTTAAGTAGAAGATTTGTTTTGTATAGGAGTGGAAGGAGTTTTGGATAGATCTTTTAGATAAATTTTAATGTCTTATTTGTAATATTGTCAGGTCCAGCAGCTTTGTTATTTTTTAAAATTTTCATAATGCTATTTCGTGCAGAAGTATCAAGAGGGGTCCGTTGTGACTGAGCAAAGTTTTTCTGTATGGGAAGTTTAAAGTTTTCTTGTAGTATTTTCTATTTGTTGCTGTCTTTGTCAGTGGTGTCTAATGGAAAAAGAGAGGGTAGGGAGTAGTTTAGATTCTATGTTACATTAGTGATTTTATCACCGTTATTTTTGTGAAAAGTGGAATATTATTTGGTTTGTTTGATTTCAGAAACGTTAATTTGTTGCTCAAGTCCCATGATTTGACATTTTCAGAGCAAATGGGGAGGGGGGGTTATATAATTACGTAACATTTACTACGGTAGTCAGTAGATTAGAGAAATACGTTGTTTCATAAAGAAAATCAAATAACGAGCTCTTTAGAAATTTAAAAATGTTTTAAAAATACATAATTATTATAATTTAATTTAAATTTTACTTTTATAAAATTCTAACTAAAATGATAGTTTAGAATATGAATAGTAAGAAGGATAGTATTTTTATTAGACTTTACTTCTTTTATATTTTTGTTAGTAATCCGATCCGAATTATTTCTTTGTGAGCAGGTACAAAATATATATATATATATATATATATATCGATCTTTGATCTATTTTCATTTACATTACAAAATAAAAATTAAAAATATTAAAAATGGCAAAAGATCGACGAGAATTGTGTTTAAAATAGAATAAAAAAGGAACATTAATAGTTTTACTAGAAAATAGTATTAAATATTAGTTATAATTAAATGGGTAGGTAAAATTCATACAAATCTTTTATATAAATTAAGTTCCTTTGTTATAACAAATTGTTTCATAGAGAATTTGGTTCTTTGGGAGGAAATGTCCCCTATCCCCCCCCGTCG
Source organism: Icerya purchasi (assembly GCA_039619475.1). Taxonomy (NCBI): domain Eukaryota; kingdom Metazoa; phylum Arthropoda; class Insecta; order Hemiptera; family Monophlebidae; genus Icerya; species Icerya purchasi. The sequence goes on along the minus strand of CM077115.1, from coordinate 391,223,208 downwards.
ATCCCCCACTGCATCCCTCCTATTCTTCCTAAAAGTCCCCAAGAAAATTTTTTTCCTTTATCTTTAGTTTTCCTGCTAAAGAAACTGAAAAAAAAAAAATTATTGTACGTAACACTGAGTTCTTTGTTGTAATATGGTTCCATAAGATTCCATAAGGCGTAGAACTACATGCTCTGATACTGATTGGCCTCCTTTCATCTTTCCCAAGATACGGGAAACCATTCAAACAATATTTACATTTTGTATCTACTAACATCCAATACATTATGCTAAATTTATCAAGCTTATTTGCCATATATTGCAAAAATTTACATCTACACTTAGTAGAATATGGCTGCTTATTGCACGTCACATTTTCATTCTAATGATAACATTTTTGTGAGTTAGCCATGCACGGATAAATTTATTTTCACGTATTTTTGTGCTCCTCTCTGATTGAATATCAAAACGGCAATATTTCATTATTTGAGGTATGCGATCACGTGACAATGACTACTGAAAAATTTTAACGCCCCATTTATTAAACCAACAACTTTTTAGTGGCATATTGCAAAGACCGAGAATACCTTTTGCGTACATTAGTGCAACAAAAACGAAAATTTCTTTTTTACTATGACTCAACCTGGGTTTTCTGCCTGTGCTTTTTTGTTTGTACACATTACAACGATATTCAAAAATTCATTTGTTATTAACAAATGAAATTAACTAAATGCAAAACCTTCAAGATTGTTACGTAAGGCATACAAGGTGGGCCCAGGAGCAGTACGTAATATATTATTTGTAGAACACCTACCTGGTACGTTCGATGGATTTATAACTTTCCATTTATTTCCATCTTTCGCAGATTCCAAAGTTTCATAAACAATACTTTCAGAAGAATCTTCTTCTGAATCCAATGGTGATGCTGTAGTGTGATCTCCGTTATCAGATGCATTATCCACACTGTGATATAGCTCGCAATCACTTCTAAAATCGTTATCGCTTCCGGATGATTTGAAATTTATATTTTGCAATTCGCGCAATATTTCCCCGATATTAAGTTTAGCTATTATATAAAGCACAAAACAGAGTAAACGAACAAATCAGTCATTTTGACTCGTAACCGTCTTTGCAGGTATTTAATTTTTAATAGTCGCGTTGTTGACATACCACACATTTTTTCACCAAATAAATGAATAGTTCTCACCGAAGACCTGATTTTAGGAAAAGTCAGCAAAAATTACTTCATCATACCGCGTATTTATGATTTTGTGCTGGAGATCTATCTTATTTGAAACAGATACTTTTCGGTGGAAATTAAGATAGTCAGTTTTTTCTGAAAAGATTTTTTATTTACTAATTTTCTAAAATAAATTTCACGGAACACTTATAAGGGGACTTATTATCATTTATTACAACTAAATTGAATGATAAAAACGCTAATTAACACGCACTGAATTCATTAATTTTTCTAATAAAAAAGTTAACTTTCGGTAATTTTCAAATTCTCTTGCGTACCTTAAACTTCTTTTTACGAATGATAAAGCTGTAAAGACATGTCATATTACTGTGACAAAAAATTAAGTTTTTAGAACGATTAAAATAATGATTTACGTTGCACAAATAATTGCGATCCATACGTTAATTCTATCCTTCTTAAGATTCTGTACACGAACAGTGTATGGGGATCCTGATAAGGATCAATAACCCACGAACGATTTGACTTGTAACTTTAAAATTGGATTGTAAATTACGATTGAAGTTCTGTTTAAAACCATATATAAAACTTCAAGTTAACCGATTATTCTAGGCGCCAAAAACCTAGAATACCGTGTCAAGAAAATATAATATGGAATTTAAAACGGCCTCAAATTCGTTACCCGCTATCAGATAAACCTCTAAAAATAAATTCAAAATATAAAAAACAAAATGCAAAAGCTCTTTTGTAAAATCAAAAAATTATGATTATAAAACTATTTAACCACTCCTCCTCTTTTAGGACAAAGATAGTAAAAATAAAAAAGAAAGGATGATCACGTAAGTAATAGCCTGACTATAAAAGTTGAGGAAACCGAAACGTATCTGAAACGTGTGTATAAAGGACCGCTTTGTAGAAAAACTGTAGCCAAGCTTACAACTTTATATTTAGACCTTCAGAGCGCCGAAAGCTCAAAATTTTTGAAAAAAATATTTTTTTTCCCGAGCATATGATATAGTGTTGAAAAAATCATTATTTGTCGAGAACCAAACCGTATTTCATTTTTTTACAGAAACTTTTAAAGTTGCTGAAAAATTCAAAAAAGCGCAAAAAATTACGTGATCAGATATTTAAAAATTTAGTTTGTAGCATCCAGGGTTTCAACTTTATATTTGGACCCTCGGGGCGCTGAAAACTCGAAATTTAAAAAAAAAAAAATTTTCTTTTTCCGGACATTTCTTATGTTTGTGGAAAGATTATTTTTTGTCGAGAACCAAATTGTATTTCATTCCCTTAACGAAACTTTCAAAGTTGGCGAAAAGTTGTTCAAAAAAGCATGAAAAATGACGTGGCTCTTCCTCTTTGTAGCACGAAAAATCTGATTTCTTTGTTTTGACTTTAGCATTATGTAAATGTAAATTATAGTTGCGTTTAACTTAACATACAGAATCCTCAGCGCATGAAACATAAAACTTGACTAAACTTGTTTTATTATAAGACGAAGACAGTATATATTTCGCGTCATAAAGTTATTTTATTTAATGTTTTTTACTTATTCATTTATTAATTTTTTAATTCATTTTAGATTATTTCTTCTTGTTGGTTACATAAATTATTTATATTAGAATTGTTAATTTTCTTTATCTAAATTTAAATATTAATTTTCTCTTAAATCAATTAAAATTTTTATTTTTTGAAACTAAAAAAAAAATATTACTCGTTAATTTGTTTTTATTTGTGTAGTAGTGTGTGCGATTGTATGTGGAATTAATTCCATTGTAGTTTTTTTTTTTTGTTTTAAAGAAGTTTTAGGGAAAAATTTTAATTCATTACTGATATATATTGCTCAGAAACTGCTACTTACTCTTGTTTGTTTTCGAACATGCTGTTGATATTTTCCCTACAGTAAGTAACATGCCCTTAATTCATCATTATAATTAGTTAAATGAAGTTGAAATTTATAACTAGAAACTGCATAAGTACTTAAAAAATATTAAATCCCAGATTTTTTTAAATCTCTCAATTATTTTTAAGTAAAGTGAATAATTTCAGTAAAGTTGCCACGTTCGACTTTATTAAATAATTTCTCTGCTTCCATTTTCACTGTACCGAGTTTATTAATATTATCTCTTAGATTAATCTTATTACCAATACAGTTATTATGTTTTTAAATTTTTTCAAAAGTTTTTTGATCATTTTAACATTTAATGTATTTGGAATTTTGGAATTATAGATTAAGTATATTTTTAAAGCTGGTAAATAAGCTTGTTATCTTTATCTTTTATTTTGTGTTATAATTCTCTTCCCAATTTTTTTTAAAAAGAGTTATACAAAATTCACAATTATTGTTTCATAAAAGTTTATTACGAATTTTAGTTTTAGTTTGAGGTATAAAAATTACTCATTTAATTATAATAGAGTTATAGTTTCCGAATGATTTTTTGTTAGAATATTTGATAAAATTCTACTGATTGTTATAGGGGTGGTTTTACATTATCCATTACCTTACTTGTAACTGTTTTAATGGTATTTTCATGAACAATTTTTCATCCGTAACTTTCACTACATTATGTAGCTGTAATTTTCTTTTTCACAAGATTATAATACTTAATTAACCATAATTTCTATTTTTTTTTCAAGTTATTAGGTTCGTAATTCATTTTTATTTTCGTTTTTTGTAATTCTCTTAAGATTCAGTAAATTTAGAAGAGAAATTCTTACCTGGTTTTGTTTTAGTGATTCTTAAAATGTATATTACGATGTCATTAACAATAGAGACAACATCGAGACGAATAAAATTAAGTAATCTTACCAACTATTATTTTCTTAACACTTCAACAGATATGTTGTATGGTGGCTCGAACATAACATTAACCAACGCATGTTTAGTTTCTGTCTAGTTCACGGTCACCCCGCTCCCATTCTTTTTTTCGCTCGCACATAATGCAACGGCTCGAACTTTTCAATGGCCCTTTCAGTCAAATCCATCCTTTAACATTCCTCACATCCTAATATCGTGTCCTATACTTCAACCCTAAAGATCCTCCCTCAATATTCCTCTCTCTACTTCCGAAATTCTTTCTCAAGACTCAACTCACATCGACAGCCTCTTCCTCTTCCTGAACAAATCGAAACCCTACACCATATCTAATGCCACCAGCAGGCTCCGGTCGCTCACTGCCTGATGAGCAGTCAAAAGAGCCGATATAGGATTATTTTTGATTTTTTGATTGTTTTTTTGTCGTCAAATAAATAAATACTGAAATGACCCTCATTTGTTATGATTCGAACGCTAAATACGCAGCTTGAAAAATGTCGTTTTCAGTGAATTGACCTAATCGCCAATTATCACTTTTCTTTAAAGACGGAACAGAAATAAATGAATAAAAAAAAAGATAATATTTTTGACAGTTTTTTTTCTCAATGAGTTAATGTATGAATTATTCCAAAATTAAAACAAGCAACGGAAATTTGAATTTAATTTACTCGATCAAGAATTAAGCAATTCGGCGAATTTTATAAACGATCTAAAAGATATTACCTTACTTTAACAACAGGTTGAAAACCTGAATCGCGACTATCGATGGGATTTGTTTTTCTTATTTCTTACTGGCAATTCATCAGCATGTAGATCAAATTTTCGTGCGCAACGGAGTAATTGATACCGAACGTAAGAGTCTATTTGCGCAAAGCGAGCAGAATAATTTCTCTTAATGATCAATGAAGTATGTTAAATCGCCACTACATCACGCAGTATACAATTTCTTAAATTACATTAAGGAAACGATAGTTCAAATGCTATACTAATAACACCAGATAGAAAGATAACTCAAAGCCGGACGACACTGATTGGTATTAATGAAGCTAGTATCTAAAGCTTTAGAAATCGACCAAACTTATTTAAAAATGTGCAATTTTTAATTTCCGTACTGCGTCAGAAACCAATGTTTATAGATGAACCGTTTCGTATTGCCTTTCCCCTTAGAAAAGGATGAAGATAAATTTATTGAAAAGGATTTGAAACCAAAGAAAGGCAACTCAATCCGTTTTATGAAACTCATGAATTTTATTTTACTAATAGTGACGACCAATATGCAATTTCTTCGTGGTCTCAATTTGTAGTAAATAAATAAAAATTAGAATTTTTTAAAGTCATTTTAATTCTTAAATATAAGGAGTGAAACGTTTCCTTTTCGTTTTATTTATTTATTTTTATTCCTTATAAATGTTACAATAAAGTAATATTTGAATTTTATAAATATATCGAGTACGGTACATAGTTTACGAATAAAACGACGAATATAGAATAATCTTACTTTTGTTTACGGACATTTCGTGAAGTATCTTTTTTGCCACATGAAAACTTTTTCGTGTTTTATCAACTGGATAAGCTTAATTTTGTTTTGATACCACTTTTTCTGTGACCTGTGGTTCCGAACTGCCTAATATCCTACATCTGCCCCCAACTAGCCCCTGCTTTGATCCGCATGAGTCAGGTGCAAGGTGCCCATACTCAATGGAAGACTGGTTATTTACATTTTGGCTGTCAGCATTTCCGGATTTTTGTTGGTGATCCTGCGGTTTAGAGTAAACATTGAAGTTTGTGATCAAAACAACACATAAATTCAAAAATACAAACATACGAATAGTTGAAATCATCGTAAACAAGTACACGCACTAATCAGCAGTTGTAAGAAGCGAAATTCGCTCGTCTAATGATTACGTCTTCAGTTGTGACGTTTAACTATGATATAGAAACATTTCGCGCTTTATAAATTAATTAAAATAATTTAAGCGATAACTGCTGTTATAATCAAAATTAAGCTCTGTTATCGCTTAGTTTAACAGTGAAATTCTCTTCCTCACTTTGATAAAACGTAAACTGCTGATTCATGACGGATTTTCCGATCCACTATTTGATCGTAGGAACACTACTATTTCGTGTTATCTTGAATAATTAGACGAAACATTTTTCTTCATCAACTTCAGTTTCACAAAGTCAAAATAGTCTGTTTTCAGCGACCTTGGCGGGTTTCATCTAGAGTTCGCTACCGCCGCTGATTGTGAGTCCTATGAACACAAATCAGCCGTTTAATTATGTAGCAACATATTATCATATTAGTTCAAATTATTTAGAGAGATTAAATAATGAAAAAATTGAAGCGACTAATTTTGAACTGAACTACAATTTCACGTTCGAAGGCAATCGAAAACTTTCAGCATTTTCATCTAATCGTATATGTTTTGGAGTACCCGATATCCTTTTTGTAAATTCTGAATGCAACACTTCCGATTATAACTTTTAAACATAGACATATTTTCATTAACTTGAAAAAATCGTTAAATAAAAATGATTACTGAATCGAGAAAAAAGAATATAATGTCAACAATTAAGAATTATTAGATTAGCTATCTAGCTGTTTTCCACCAATTAGAAAGCATTGTAAACCAACAGATCTGACGGTTGTTCGATGAGGCAAACGGGGCCACCGTTGAGTGAGGAAAGCAGTAACGTTATGTAATATTATTCCTGCATCAAATGACGCCACATGGTTCGTTCTTCTCATAGTAAATGGGCAAGCACTAAGTATCCTGTTCTGTTTGTTTACAGTTACTTTGTAGTAGTGTAATGTTTTTTTTGTTAAAGATGGCTTTTCTTTGCAATTTTTGTGAAAAAACTTTTACTAAATTATTTAATTTAAATAAACATATTAATTCTATTCATTTGAATTATACAGATTATTTAACATTTATAAACGTGATGTATGTAATTTAAAATATACCAAAAGGTTCAATATAAAATGCTATATCGAGAATAAACATGCCACTGTATCGTATAAAATAAAACATGGACTCAAGTGGTGTACTGTGCACAGCTAACGTTCACACATATATTCAAGTTCATACCACTCAAGCGTAAATTTTAAATTGCTGGTTTATTCCCAATTTTCCCGGTCCAAATTTCTTGGTTACTAGCATTGTACAAGAGTTTACAAAAACATCCTATATAATAATAACAAACCCAACAATTGAAACGAAGGCAAATAAAAAATTAGTAGAAACTGTAGCGACAGAATTACAATACTTTTCTTTCTTCGCTGTGGCTAGCAGTGAAGAAACCAGTTTTTGTCTTTCCTTTGGCTGAATAATGATATAACATGTTTTTAGAGTAGACTCCGTCATCCGCAAGTACGCGTACAGTGCATATACGTGATTCGATTAAATATTAAAAGTATAAAGCTTTATTTTCATTTTAGTTACATAATCGATCTTAATTTGTAGTATATAACCAACCGAGGCATGTATGCAACAAAATAAAAAAATTGAAAATTAAATTTTTTTAGTTTTTTTTCGAGTTGTTTTATTTACATTAACTCAAGCAATATACATACTCATTTTATTATTACAAAAATCAATAATAATGTTTATAACAGGCTGATTTACTTTTTTTTCATCTAAATGGTTCTGTCTTATAAGATTTATTTAACGTCTAATATTTACATTTGTAAATCATACACGCTGAATTCAAGAATTTTACAGAGTTCAAGCCTCTCTAACGGTTTTACTGAGAAGGTTCAATCTTCCTTATAAACTGAAATGCTTAATTAAAAGGAATTTTTGTTGATAATGTTTGACCGCCGCACCTTTTTTTTACAAATAAAAAAAAACTACATTAAAAATGCATATGATTTTTTGCTTCAAATGATTTTTTTTTTTTTTATCATAACTATCGTTTGGCCATTTTTACTTTTTCTCCCGGTTTCATAACAAAATTCCCAGCTTATTTCCGGTTTCCTGATTTTCCCGGTTGAGTGACTATCCCGTAAAATGTTTTGAATGTAATGTACATTTCAGAAGAAAAGAAAATTTAATTACACATGTATCAGATCATCACATAAAAATTAACCAGGAGAAACTGTCATTTTCAAATATGAAAGCAGTATAAGTAAGATAATCACATTATCATTTGATGAAACATAAATAAGAGTATACAATAACGGTGTGCAAGAAGGAAAGTTAAAAGTAAAAATCTAATGGTGGAAAATATGCAAACTCTTATGTAAATATACGATGCATAGGGCAAAAACAGGAAGAAATGTAAACTAATAGCAATTAATTAAATAACTGGCAGGTTGTCCCCCACTATCCTATTATAGGAAATATTACAACTTTAAAGAACTGAGCTCCCTCCTTAGTAATACTAAGACCCCGTCACTCGAGCCGGCCACCATATCCCCTAATGGGAGTTTTGGGAACGATCCAGCGCCTGAACTTTTTTCAGTTATGGATCATTTCCAAATCCCCTCAATCCCAAGAGCTTTACCAGATTTCGGAATAACTGTACCTCCCTGGAGTCAGCCGATCACAAATATAAACATATCTCTCACAAAATTCAATAAAGCACAATATCCCCCAAACGTAGTACAAATAGTAAAAAACACCATAGCGAGCTACACCAATCATGTATGCCTCTACACAGATGGAGCGAAGGCAAAAGGTTATCAGTCACCGGCGGCATGCTCCTTAGAGTCAGTCAGACTGCATGATTGCTGCACAGCACTGGACGCTGAAATATATGCGATTGTTTTCTGCATTCAACACTATACTGATACTAACCCCCAGTCCCAAAAGGCCCTACTTATAACTGACTCCTTAAATTCCCTTCAACTTATTTCAGAAATAAAACCCCAAAACCCCCTGATAAGAAAAGTCCACTACCTACTATACAGACTATCCCACCTAAACTTTGAAATATCCTTCCTATGGGTGCCGGCCCATGTAGGAGTCCCAGGTAATGAGCGCGTCAATCGAGCAGCTCAGGCGACACTATTCTCTCCAATGCCATGTAATCCCCCTCTTCCCCCCACAATGGCCCATTTATTTATGCACCAAACTGGAGAAGAATGGCAGCGGGAATGGAAATCCGCAAGTACATTCCTCCGAAGCATAAAATCAACTACAGAACCCTGGTGGCCCATAGACGAAATTTCTCGCAGAGATTTTTCTGTCTTGAATCGCCTCCGAACAGGTCACACAACCCTTTCGCACGGGTATATCTTCACGGGACAAGCATCCCCAAATGTCTGCTTCTTCTGTGGTCAACCAAGCGCCCCGTCTACATCTCACCTCCTTCTCGAATGTTTCTCTTTTGCGGCACCAAGATCCACCTATTTCACTACCACCTCTATCTCTAAGATCTTATCGAACGTTCCGTCTGCGGTCGCAGCTATGTTGGCTTTCGTGCGTAGCAGCGGCCTATACCATAGAGTTTAACCTTCCTAAGTAGGCTCCAGGTGCTGTAATAGCCTCAGTAGTTAAACACAGCGCATGGAAATCCTCACTATTATTTTATTAAAAAAAAAAAAAAAAAAAAAAAAATTAAATAACAATGAGAATTATTGAAAAGTATATGTTTTATTAATTTTTTATTTAAAATAATAAAATTATTGATAATGAACCATACGATTTTCAAAGAAGTAAATCAACAGCAAAGGCATTACTTGACTTTGTTGAAAAGGTAAAAAGTAATAAGGAAACAGGAATTGAAGTACTTGGGACTTTCGTTAATTCAACAGATGCTTTTGATATAGTAAATCATAATGAATTAATAAACAGGTTAAGTGAAATAAGAATAAAAGTTTGTATATTAAAATGGTTTATGAATTATTTGCAAAATAGAAAAGTAGTAGTGAATATAAAGAATTTACAAGGTAGAGAAACAAACATAAAGTATGAGTACATTACATAGAAAATATGTCAGCTTTGCTATTTATTATTGTTATCATCAAAAGGGTGAGCTATGTGACATCATTTGATGTAAGAAAAATATCACATAAGCGTTACTGTTCTGCTCGAGTCCATTTTACCAGCCCCTCAAGGAAAAATTTATGATAAAATATAGTGTCAGATAATTGTGTATAATTTGTGTAAATTGTGTATCAGTATTCAAAAATTTGTGTACACTCTCCTTCGCCGTTATAATAAAAGCAAATGTAAGGGCTCTAGCCCTCCCAATATGAAATTAACGAGAACATATGATACTGTATAATTGTGAACAATTTGTGTAAATTTTATATCAGTCTCCCCGAAATTTTATATGCTCCCTTCCATTGCTAAAATAAAAACAGATTTGGTAGCCTTCACTCCCCCTCCAAGATGAAATCTACGAAAAATGTGCTGCCATATTGTTGTGCTCCGAATTTCTGTTTATGTGCCTTTATTTGTAAATGACGATGTTTATACTTTGCGACTCTCTATGCGCGCTGTTCTATTAATTATCTGTTTTTGCTTACGCTGCACATACGCCGGATCGCGCTTTTATTTAAATAACAGCTCGGCGTGCCGATGCGATTTTAATCACGTCGTCGTTCGCTAAGATTGGATATAAATACACAGGGCCATATCTGTATAAAAATTTCGAGAGGGGTTACGAAAATATTTATTTATATATATATATATGCAGTGCCGGATTAGCCACGTAACAAGAGTAGCAATTGCTACGGGCCCCGCGCAGAAAGGGGTCCCGCGTATCCAGAACCGCCTCCGCCTGAGCGTAATTGTTTGAGTAAAACTTATTAAGTCGTGGTATATTGAATTTACTAAATGTCACTAAAACGTGAAACGTTACAAACGAAGACAATTGGTAACCGATTATTTCGTTGGCGAAAATAAAACACATAGTTCCATAAGGTAACCGCACAAGTTCTACAAAAAGTCGCTCGTATAAATGTACAGAATTTTAATTGGCCTGATAATTGGCTCTACAAAAAGTCTGACGTGTGCGAGCACTCTTACTCTACACTCAGTGTAGATGCGTAGTAGAATTGAAATAGCTCGATTCGAAATGTTGAAATTGTCTATTTATTTGTAAGACTTACAGTTAACATTATTTTTATTATAATTTAGCAATCATATACCAAAAAATGATTTTCTAGTAATAAGTCTATGTAAGTTGTAAAAGTAATGATTTCTCATAACCATTTCGTCATCCTGACATAGTAATATCGTTACTAATTTCGTTCACAAATAATTTACGGTGTGCCCGGTTCAAACTTTTAGAAAGGATTGTGACATGTTCCATCATGGTATTAAAATAATCTAAATAATTTTTAAACTGGGATAAATGTTTTTTTTTCGAAAAGAGCTCTCAATTTCCGAATTTGACGTTTTTATGGCCTAACATATTCAAACTTATGCCCATAAAGGAAAAGGACACACGTCATATTTATCTAAAACAACATGCGAGGAATTTATCAAATTAATTGCTTCAAGCATGCTGGATCAAATTATTTGCGAAATTAGAAGATTCAGGTACTATTCAGTGCCATTGGATTCTACTCCAGATATATCACATCTGACTCTGATAGTGCGCTATGTTCTACGATCTGGGCCAGTTGAGAGATTTGTTAAGTTCTTAGACATGGAAAGCCATACTGCTGAACAACTTGGCCAAAGTTTACTAGATTTCTTAAGTAAGAATGGCATTGATGTCAAAGATTGTCGTGGACAAAGCTATGATAATGCCAGCAACATGAGCGGAAAATACAGCGGCCTGCAAGCACGAATTAATAGAATAATTAAGTATGCAGAATACATTTCCTGTCTTGCACATTCATTAAATTTAGTTGCCAAGTGCGCTGCAGACTGTTGTATAGAAGCATTGTTTTTTTTCGATTTTATTGAAAATCTTTATAATTTTATTTTTTCTGCTTCTACACATCGTTGAGGTTTTCTTATGAAAGTTCTTACTTCAAAAATTCCGATTTTGAAAAGGTTGTCGGATACACTAGGTGGACCGCCAGAGTTGATGTTACGAAGGCACTTTTATGTGGTTTTACCACTATCAAGCATGTGTTGGATGACATTTGCAATAATATAGATCAAAAGGCAGAGTGTCGTAATCAAGCTTACGGACTAGTTTCAAAGATGAATAAGTTGAAAACGGGAATAATGGCAATTACATGGAGTGGTATCCTAGAACGCATGCAAGCGACTATTGCGTCGCTGCAATCATCTAATACAAAAGTTCAAAAAAAGGAAGCTCTGGAAATTCAATATTATAAATTTCTAATGGAAAATTCATTAGAATCATGTTTGCCCAATTTAGAAATTGCTTTGCTCATTTATTTGTCTTTCATGATGACTTTAATCAGTGGCGAACGTTCATTTTCGACATTGAAGCGTATAAAAAATGAATTAAGGTGGAACACGATGAGTCAAGAATGTCTGAATTATCTCTCTTTGATGAATATAGAATATGATTTGCTCAGAGAAATTGATCCGAATAGTATTATCTCTAAATTCGCCCACATTAAATCTGGAAAAGTTTAAAATACAATAAAAGTTCGTCGTTATTATTCGTCAGTTTTAAAATATTAGTTCCTTATCAAAATTATTCTAAATTTTCAGGGCAATTTCAACTCTGACTTTTTGTACTTGTTAAAGGCCAACAGGGCCTATCATAATCTACTTTACTATTAAACACCTATAAATGGCAAATAAACATGTTGGGTATTACATTATTGTTTTACCACTTTATACTTAAGAACTCAGTAGATCAAGGGCCCCTCGACAAAATTTGCTACAGGCCTCGCACTTGGTTAATCCGGCACTGTATATATATATGCGTGTGTGTGTGTGTGTGTGTGTGTGTGTGTGTTCGTGTTCGTGTTATCATGAAATATATTTATTTATAAATAGTACACTAAAGTCTTGTATTCAATCATTGTATATGCAATATTTAAACACTACAATAAAAACAAATACAAAAATAGTCGTTTTCATAGAATTTATAAAAATTTCAATTTTCTTTTCTTTTGTGAAAAATTGAAAAGAAATAAATTTATTCTGAATTTCGGTCCATTTAATTCAAGCAGTTATGATTTCACAGACATGTCGGTGGGGGGCCTTAGATATGGCCCTGTAAATACGGTATCTTTAAAGGTAAAATTAAGTTCGTATCTTAATCAGGAATATCTATTGGTCATCTAGTTTGTCCGATTAGCATATTTTATACTATTTTAATCGTGCTTACACAGGCTAGGGATCAACGCTGTTAACAATTCTCGAGGTTTTACAGATTTAGATTACTACTGTACAATAAACTAATTTCTAAAAAAAAGATTTGTTGTAGTTTATTTCAATAAAATACAAAGTAATCGACAGTACCATCTGCCACTCACTGGGAATACAACAATATGATTATATATAAATGTGTATATTGTGTAGGGGTGACTAGGGACCAGAGCTTAAAAACTGAATAATAATACAGCTTAAACTTAATATGGCTTATGTCCTTGAAAAATACAGCTTAAGCTTTCAGCTTTTGGTTGTTTAAATTTGAAATATGGCTTAGACTTTCGGTTTTTGGCTGTTTAAATTTAAAATACGGCTTAAGCTTTCAGCTTTCGTCTTACGAAATGAATTTTAATAAAAAGTTATATTTGTAGCAGGGCTTGAAAGCCAGCCGAAAGCCAAAAGCTAAAAGCTGAAAGCCAATCATTTTTAGATGTCATAAGCTTAATCCAAAAGCCATATTTAAATTTCCATAAGCTAAAAGCCTAAAGCTTAAGTTATATTCAAAATTTAAACAGCCGAAAGACGAAAGCTTAAGCTGTATTTTTAAAAAAGCTAAATTAAGGTTTGTATTCGGCTTAAGCTTTTTTTTTTAATTTCTTGATTTTGCATTTTTGACATAATTATTGGCATAAGAAATTGTTTTTAAAAACTTATTTTTGTACATAAAGAAAAAAGTTGAAGTTTCAATAGTAATACTTAATAGTTTGATGCATAGTAATTAGTAAATAATTTTAATTAACTTTTATTGAAATTCATTTCGTAAGCCGACAGCTGAAAGCTTAAGCCGTATTGTAAATTTAAACAGTCAAAAGCCGAAAGCATAAGCCATATTTCAAATTCAAACAGCCAAAAGCCGAAAGCTTAAGCTGTATTTTTCAAAGACATAAGCCGTATTAAGTTTAAGCCGTATTATTATTCAACTTTCAAGCCCTGATTTGTAGTTTTACTGATAATAATGGTAATAGTAATAAAATTTTTTGAGTTTTAACAATAATGACAGGAATCTTATTGCTTCTATTTGTAACAGGAAGGACACGTCTGATTACCTTGTAAATATTTTAAGCGTTATTCAAAAGCTGTATTTAAATTTTCATAAGACGAAAGCAGAAAGCCTAAGCTGATTTTGAAGGATGAATGTCGCATTTAACTTAAGTCGCATTATAATTTGGTTTTCAAGCCCTGATTGTAAGTTATTTATATGTTTTTGAGTTTAAAGTGTTTATTTAATTACGTACAGTTAAGATTATACAAAAATGTTTGGAAATGAAAATGAAACAGTGCACTTTTTTCTTTAAATTGAATTTAATATCTATAACAAATATAAAATGATTTTTAAACTGTTAGCATACATTAAAAATAAAATAAACAAAAGATAACTAATAATAATTCATATAATATGAAGTAAATACAAAACTTTTAGACTTAATCAATTTTATTTTTTATATAATATTCATAAAATTTTAATTGAATAGGAATACAGAAAAATTGAAAATGTATGTAAATAAACAAAATAATGAAGATTACTACTAACAAATATGAATTTTGATAACACATTTATCAAATTTACGAATTAATCGGTAAGATGCATGTTTGATTCAAGGAATTAATTTGAGGTAAACAATGGAAGTACATTTGTAGGTTCAGTCTATTTCAATTTGAAGTTTGATAAACAGATGTTTTTAATCATTAAATCTTTCAGTTAAGTTTTGATCGTGTGAGTGCACGAGTTAAATGTTTAAGTAAATAAATTTATAACTTCCAAAATTGAAGCAGGAATCAATAATGTCAGAAGTCATGAATTTTGTCGGTACGTGTTTTAATATTTAATTTTATATATTTCGGATTAACTGTTGAAAAATATTCGTAGCTAATTTCTTCGTATGTCCGTAGGCGTATCAAATATATTGCTGGAGTTTTTAGAAGTTGCAGTTCATAATATATTGTTCTGTAGAAAATTGTATCCGGAAACTATTTTTACATTAAAACGCAAATTCGGTGTTTCAGTTTATGTACGACTATATTAATTACTGGTTAATTTATTTGTTCCTAATTTATTTTCTTTTTGGTACTTTTTAAATTGTAATAACTTGTGTGTAAGCGTTTAGTATCGAATGTTTCGTTTGCTAATGTTTTTTTATGCTCGTATTTAAGGTATCAACTTACCCGAAACTCAATCAATATATAACTGAATGTTTAAAAACATTACAAGAACTGATCAGGCTGAAAAAGCTAAGGCAAGTTGCGGTTGTGTTTTATGATGAAGCATCGAGTCCTATTGAAAAATTTATTTTTAATATATTGACTTTAAAAACTGATATCGTTGAAGAAAATATTCCGTGAGTACTTTTTTAAAAACATAATTTTACATTGTTTGCTATATTTATAAGTTTATTATTCGCTTTACATTTGGTAAATGTTTGCATTATCGCCCCCAGTTTATTCTGCCTCTTTACAGTTCACAGTGGTAAGTTAGTTGTTGCTACCTTTTAGTTCGTATCAATTTAGTTTATATTTCATTGAAAATCATTGAAAATTAAATAAAAATATTAATTTTGTTGAAAATAATCCAAATTTGCTGTTCTTAAAATATTTCAGTGTTTAAAATATTTCAAATTTACTCGATATTCCTTCATATAAATTATAATTTAAATTTACTCCAGCAATGGATGGCTAAAAATTCAAAAGCCAATATCTGACAGCCCCTCATTTAAATTATAATTTAACTTACAAATAATTTAAATTTACTCCAACAATGGATGGCTAAAAATTCGAAAGCCAAAATCTGACAGTCCCTTATTCTTCATATAAATTATAATTTAACTTACAAATAATTTAACTTAAAAATGAAAGAATAATTTTAGAATAATTAATGTGATTATTTGCTATAAATTTAAAAAAAATTTACTATACATTTGTGATTAAACTATTGTATAATGAGTGAAAAAATTATTCTTTTTCTTTTAAAAATTTTAATTTACCATTTCGGAGATATTTACAAAATTCTACGCTAATATAAAAGTGTTAAGTTAATTTTAATTAAAAATTTTAAAACAACGTGATTTTGTTCATTACAATTATTATTCCCGGTGGGAATTCCCCAGGCCGCTATAGATGTGGTGATTCATTGTCACCACTTGTGATCGACCGTTTGTTAGCATTTCAACAGAACCTGTTGTGCGTGCAATTGTTATTGATGTTATCGCGGTCTTCCCGATTTTTCGCGGTACCTTTTTTTAACCTTCTTTTTGTGCTTTTTTTTGTTTTTGTTTTCGTTTTATTATTAAATATGCCCACTGAAATCGAATTGTGCGACGCGCCGTGTAATCCCACGTTTTACCAATTAATACGATTTACGGAAGAAGAAGTAATTCAGTACTACATCAGACAACGGGTTCTTCCGTATTTCAGGTTCAAATTTGATATAATGTGCTATTTCAATTTTTATTTGCTTTTCGCCGTAAAATTATCAAATTCACCTGAACCAGATTTTAAGATTTGCGATTGGTATATTTTCATTTCTTCCTGAGACATTAAAAAATAAGAAGTTTAAGTTTTGTTATATCACTGCAGTAGTTATCGTAATAAATATTCTGACAAATATGAAATGTACCGTTTGAAAAAAATAATAAATACGTGTTATACGTATGTTTTCAAAAAAGAAAACTGAGAAGTCAGTAGAAATTTTAATGTTTATTAAGAATACATAAAGGAAATAAAAGAGATGGATAAAAAATACTTCGGCGACAATTTATATAGGAGATATAAATATATATATCGGAAAAGATAATTCATTAGCTACAAAATATAAGAACACGATGGCAGGAATGGGATATGAGAAGGATATACAAGGGAAGAATGGGGGGAAGATAGGCTAACGCAAACGAAAATAGACCATATTTGAACCAAAAAGAAGAAAAGAAATATTGATTTTAATTATTACAATACAGACATTAAAATAGCGGATCATAACATGATCATGTGTAAAGTAACAATGGAGAGGGGAAAAAACGAAAGAGGAATCAAACGAAATTATTGAGGAATTGAAAGAAACAAAGGCCACAGGACTAGGTGAGATAAGAATGAAAGATATAAAGACAATAAAAACATATATAGTAAAAAAAAAATACGAAACTGATAAATATGACTTTAAGTGAAGGAAGAATATCATGATGATGGACTAAAGATATCGAAAACGAGGCCAATATATAATGAATATGAAAGTTATAGACCAATTGCAGTAAGTAATGTAATTGCAACAATCTTGGAAAAGTATGTAGCTGATAGTTTAACGAAATATTTACAGGAAAAAAGGATAATTGACAGAACACAATACGGGTTTCAAAAGGGTAAATCAACATCGAAGACGCTCGGCCAGTTTACAGAAAAAATAAGGGTAAATTTTGAACAAGGGAAGAAAGTACTGATAACATTCATAGATCTAACTATAGAGCATTCGAAACAATTGACTATAAAATACTTATAAATAAATTAGAGGAGATAGGAATAACACACAGTGTTAAAAATTGGTTCGAAAACTACCTAAACCAAAGGAAAACATGTGTAAATGTATTGAATGCACGAAGTGAAAAAGAGGAGTTGAATGTAGGAGATCCGCAAGGTTGTAACTTAGCGCCAATACTGTTTATTATTTATACAAACGGGTTGTACAAGGAATTGAAATATACCGATATATATATACTCGTTCGCGGATGATATAGCAGCAGTTACAGCACATAAAGATATTAAGGAGGCAGAAATGAAAATCCAAAAAGATCTAATCACAATAAGCAAGTGGGCACATGATAAAAATCTAAGAATTCAAAAACTAAAGCAATGGTACTACGTATGAAAAAGGATAAGTATGATGAATATTGTCCAAATTTAATAATGCACTCAAACGAATGTGAACATGGGTGGGACGAAAGAAATGATTGTGAGAAGATAAATTGCTGGAAGATAGAAGTACTGACCCAATATAAATATTTGGGGGTAATGGTGAACCAACACTTAAGGTGGGACGGACATACGGAATACATTGCAAAGAAAATTACCAGCATTATACACTTTAAAGAGATATGCAACAAATAAAACATTAAAAATGGTGTATCATGCGCTAGTGGAATCGAGAATCAGATATGGAATTCAAGCATGGGGAATGGCTAGGAAAACATACGCGGGGAAAACAAGTAAACTACAAATAAAATGCTTGAAATTAATATCAGATCACAAATACGAGACCGAAAGTGAAATAATACAAAAAGAAGACGTAATGAGCGTTAGAGGAATGTATTTATTCATAAAGAGATATGGGAATACATAATGTGACAGATAAGAAAATAGAATTGGAAGAAAGAAGAAAAATAGAATACGGGCTGAGGGAAAACTATTTGTACAAACTGTCGTTAGCTAAAACAAAGATGGGAGAGCAAACAGACAAATACGTTATAACTCAGTTGTTAAATAAAATTCCTAAAGAAATAATAGAGGAGGAAAAAATTGGGGTGAAAAAAAAGAAAATAAAGGAATAGTTACAGAAAGAGGGAAATATAGGAACAATAATAAGCATGAAATAAGAGAAGAGGGTACGGAAATAGTGATAAATTAAAGTGAAAAAATAATAATAATAGATTAGTTATAGCTAAGTTAGAAGTAAGGAAAAATAGGATAAGTTAGTAATAGAATGATTTACGCGGCGATAAGATTAAACAGTATGTAAGTAGTATAATGTATAGATATTTAAATGTAAGAAAACTGGTCGACAAGCGTCTAGCTTGACGGGGAAATCTGTAAATAGTAATAAATATATATATTTTCAAAAAAAATAATTGATTCATTATGAAGTTCAACAAGGTTGTTAGTATTTCAAATTTGTTTCCAATCTAACTCAACTTTTCTTTGTGATTTATCAAACTGTTAAGCTTTTTTAATTACAGAATGAAAGTTCCAATTATAATGAAAGAAAATAAGTGTGAAGTTATTGATGCCATTAACATATGATGGACTATATATATATACATTTATTTAAAATAAAGTAGAGTAAATGTATTTAATAACTGTATATACGTGTTTTTAAATTGTTATTAATGGTATAAATCATGAAGTTGAAGAAATTTATTTTAGGTTAATTTATTTTATCTTTTGAAAACGTTAAATTTGTTAATATTTTGTTTTGTGTTGATGTGGTATTAACTTATGAAAATCCAACTTATGTCGTCACATTATTTGCTCCTCAAAGTTTGTTCCGATTGCCTTTGGGTTCATTTTGGCTCTTTTAGTTCATATTCTTGCATGCGATGTTGTCATTGTTTAGTTCAATCGGTATACGATTAACTACCGATAAATTTTTTTATATCTTACTGAGAAATAAAAAAATTAAAATTTTTAATTTTCAGGTTTTAAAATATTTCAAATTTAATGTAAGTTATTTAAACAAATTTCACAGTATTTTTGTATATCAATTTAAGTATAATTAGTGTAATTATTTACTTTCAGTTTTAAAAAAGTTGTTATAAATTTTTGGTTATTAAATTATTTTATGGTTAGAAAATTGATTTTTTAAATTGGAAATAATCTACGGAATAATGAGAAAAGTTAAACGATTACATGTATCAAAAAAGGTAAAAAAACGTGCAATTTACAATTTTCTGTTCACCCTTGCGCTTCGTTCAACAATAAATCCGATTCATTCAAATAAAGAATGATGTTCTGAATAGTTCAACTAATCTGAATTTTAAGCGTAATTATTGTGTTTTATTTTTAAAATAAAACTATAAACATTTGAATAGTAGCATGTAGTAGTTTTGCGGTGTTTTACAGGGAAACCGACGATCCTTATTTCATTAAATTACAAGAATCAATGAGAACATTTTTATTGAAAGTCAGTATGTGCAATACTTCTTTAAGTGATTTACCGAATAACTGTACGTTTCAGATTTTGGCTTACACTACCGAGACTGCGATGTTTTCGTTGTTTGAAAATCCGGTTTTACAGGTAAAATTCCATACTTGTTCTTTAAAATTTTCTAGAAACACTTTTACAAAGTAAGGACACGTTATTAGATTTTGTTTAAATTCGTTTACTTTTTTTTTATTACTCATCTTTTTTAAATTTACGAGTTTCTTTAGTGGAAAAGTGATTTTTAACAAACATCTATTTCTAAAATTTTACGGTGAGAGTAGAAATAGAGCTAGCTACTAAAAAAGATTACGATCTTAATGCTAATTATATAAAGCTGAGTTTTTTCATTGAAAATAACGGCTTGACCACAATGGAATCTAGTGTCTGCCCGGATAAATATTTGCGCTAAACAAATGAAAATAATTGCTTGAAAAATCTTTTCAAAATCTTCGTATTAATGTCTGTTAATTCGTTTATAAGTTTTGGAAAAAATTATAATGAAAACAGTTTATTTTATATGGGAAAAAATTCTATTTTAAAACTGTTATCTTTAAGAAAAACGAAATATTATGAAAACGGTATTTACGATGAAAAACTGCAATATATTTTTTCGACAGTTCAACAAATTTGTTTAGTATATTTGCAAAGGAATAGAGGTACATCTGGCTATGTTAAAAATATTTGCAAATTGTTACAAAGGGCTTGTATACAACTTGACGAAGACTTAGGGGCTCTATTGGGTTCGATGTTCTGTTCATATCGATAACTCGGAGATGATACTGCGGTGGATCCCCAATCTTCTTCCGTAGGCTTTTCTGTCAGGGTGTGCTCTCTTAGTGCGCCGGAAGCTTGTCTACTTATCTTGAATTGATATCCGTTAGTCCGACCAGAGTATATTGTCACAGTTGAGTTGCTAACAGTTTGCTGTTGTAAGTACGATGAAATTCTTAATGGTATTTATTGGAAGGCGCACGTTTAGCACGTGCACCTCTCGGTTTCACTGTCAGCGATTTGATGTAAGTTGAAATTCGGCTTCCCTGATCAGGGCTGAGCATCCTGAACAAGACATTACTACCCTGCTTGACGTGAACGTATGGAACTCACATGGTTGTTGTTTCGTTTCATTACCTGTAGGTTAGCACATTATAATAGCCGAGTGACTATTTACTAAACAGCTTGTACCTGCTGGGCTTAAAAAATATAGATATTATTTTTATGTTTTAGTATGCAATTTTAATTATGTTTTGGTTATCGGAAAATAATTCAAATTTCCACTAACATTCCATAATTGTTCTATAAAGCCAATTATATTTTACAAACATTCCACATTATATACCAAAAAAGAATGATTAAAAATAGCGATTTAATTAAATATAAATCATCTAAGAATTCGTATATAATGCTTATTAAACAAGAAAGAAAAAAAAGTTTATTTAAATTTATTAGTAATCAGATGATATCGGGTTATTAATTTCTATAAAACGACCGATTTCAAGCGATTTTTGTAATTTTTATCTTATACGACTTTTGTTTTACTGTCCGATGCTCTGCCTTTTCTGTCACTGCGATTTTTTGTCAAGTTCCTTAACTGAAGGATCCAATTTTAAAACATTGAAGACTCGCCTACTTACTTCAAGACAATTATACCGGACTATTTGGTTGGTAAACTTGTCTTGCCTGGAATAGATTGTAAGTGAGATGTTTCTGGCCTGCATGGTTTTAAATGCTGTTTGTGTTTAGTTGTGAT
Organism: Icerya purchasi; assembly: GCA_039619475.1. NCBI lineage: Eukaryota > Metazoa > Arthropoda > Insecta > Hemiptera > Monophlebidae > Icerya > Icerya purchasi. The sequence goes on along the minus strand of CM077115.1, from coordinate 391,201,308 downwards.
ATTTATTAAGAACCATATTCGGTGCACGACACTTCTCTTTCTATACCGTCGATAGAAGAACTCTGCTTTTGCCCTTTCATCAGCTCCAAATTTGCTGAAGAAAGGTTATCAATCCGCACGAGGTTGATGAGAAGGAGTTTCGCAGGTTTTCATTCGTATCGTCCATCAGTAGAACTAGCATCTTATTACTAGAGAGTGACTACTGTCTGGTGAAATTGACTTTCAACTGGTGCCTCCCCTATGGTAAGAAACAATTCGAAAAGTAGGCTTAGGGTGTCTCATAAGTAACGCTCTTCGTTCCCGTCCGCACGACGTCAAAAAGGTACGACGGGAACACAGGGCAAAGATGCTACCCTAAAAACAAAAACAATCACAAAAAGAGCGGAAACAAATGCGCCACAATTAACATTGAAACATTAACTGGCAGACACCGGGAACTAGCAGAAATGCTTTCTAGAAGAAAAATCGAAATAGGTTGCTTTCAAGAAACAAAATGGAAAGGTGCAAAGAGCAAAAACATTAGCGACAAATATAAACTTCTTGCAACGGCATTAATTCAGTTAGTCATGGTGTCATGGCTGTTATTAGCGAAAAATGGAATCAGCATAATAGAAATAAACAGAGTATCTGTTAGAATACTAGCCATTAAAATTGATGATTCATTGATGAGAATCAGCTCATACTGTGCGATACAAGAAAGTTCATAGTTCGAAAGAGATAACTTTTGGAATCAACGAAGCACCTTTACACAAAGTATACCAAATAATGAATACTTGCTAATAGGTAGAGACAAGGGAAAGTTGCGAACCATGGTGGGCATTGTTATGGAAATAGAAACAACAAAGAACGTAAAATCTTCTGGGTGCGTAGTAGAGTAGGATTTAATCATAGCAAACACCTTTTTTTTTTTTTAAAAAGAGGCAAACATTCTAGTCAAGGAGACTACTGTCTTATAAAAAAAGGAGGTGTTAAATTTATTTCTGAAGGTAATCTAATATCATCAGAAGGGGTCACTCTCTTTTAGCCGGGATCTTTTAGGCGGCAGCGATTATTGGTTTTTATTTAGACCTTTTAGCGAATTATCTGTAATGATTTTCATGCATCATCCGCTAATCGTTATCATTTATGTTAGTGAGAAACACGGGTTACCGAATTTATTTCTATATCATCTATTCACTGCTATCAGAAATGCTACACAAAAAATACCGTTCTATATACCACATATATATGCATACATATGAATAATCACAAAACATATATTTTACATAATTTTATTAGATTATTCATTTCTTTTAAATGTTTTTAATTTTTTTTTGAAATAACGACTTCAGTGTGAAATTTAAATAAACAGACTGTTGCGATATATATTTAAGAATTCTGTTAGCAGTAGCAGTACGAAACGGATGGAGATGATTAATATTACATCATCGGATGTTTTCCATTTTTTTTTTCTCTTCAATATGTAGTCACCCATATTTAAAAAATTGTAAACTGTTAACTCTCCGTCAGTTAAAATGTAACATAACTGGATTGAAATCGGTTCTAACACGCATTCGTTACATTATATTTCTTTTTCATTTGTACCTAGCAAGTTTATTTGGGGATACGTTCTTCAAAGTTTCTTCTGTAATTTATGGTTTTAATTATTTATAACGATCGCATTCGTTATTTTGTATACATGTATTTTTTATTTTGTTGTTAAAAGAAATCAAACGCATCGTATTGCAGTATCAGATAAATTTTTATTATAGTATAATAAAATAATGAAGTTCGAGGGTTGTAAAATTATACTTTCCTTGTTGAAGCTACCTAGGTTTCAAAAAAATATCGAAAAAGACAAGTAAACCCACAAAAATTATCACGTTTATGTTAATACTGGGTGAGAAATATATACGATATTACAAATTAAAAATTAAATATCTTTGTTTTAAATTTAGCATTACGTAAATAAAAATTATGATTATCTTAAAATTAACGCACGGAACGTTCAGTGCATGAAACGTCATCTTTTTTTTTTTTTAATTCGTTCTGCAAAATTTTCGATGTTCGAAAAACTGGGCTGATTATCTTATTCTCGTAAAAATTGTAATAAAGACAATAAGAAAGAGAGTCGTTTGAACTTTTGCACTTGTTTCAATATTCCCGATAAATGCGCTGCGAGAAAGTTTTTTTTAAAAAAAAATGGATAAAATTTATAATCACTTTACGGGAGTGACAAACGGCAAATATATGTGATACATCTACAGCGAAATGATTACACTGAAATGAATTAAAATCACGGTTGTTTACAATCGTTTTATACTTACCCGAAATTTCGCACATCCCCCTATTTGGAAAGAATTAAATTTTCTTTTTTTTTGTAAAATTCATAATTTTTCTAAGAAGAGCCAAATGGAGACGGTGTTAATTTTTATTTAAATGAAAGAAACAAAAAAAGTGAAATTACCGATTTTTTCATAGAAATCTGAAATATGTTCGATACGTTAGAATTTACAGTATGTGTTAAAACAAAAAATATTTTGAACATAAGTGATTAAAATTATAAATTATCTTGCGTTCTTAAAAACAAAAAGTGATTCATACTCTATTGCCTAACTTGTTTATCAACTAGTCCTGGAATACAAACATAAATAAGTACTGTAGTAGTACTGTACGTACATACATATTTTTATACTATACGAACATTTTTTTTTTATATTTTAGACGCATGTATGTCTTTAAGTGTAAATATGTAATGTATTTTTTATATTAGGTACTATCTTTTATATTTTTGTTAAATACGTTAAAATACACAATAATGTAAATTTCAGTAAACTGTACATACATTATCATTTCCCATTAGCGGACACTTCTTAATACCGGACAAATTTTTTGGTCCCGCGACTGTTCGTTATTCAGAAGTTTCACTGTATATATATTAATTAAAACGTAATTCTTAGGCTACCCCCCATTCGAAAAAATGTCCCAATTTTATGTAACGCTAAATGTCCCAATTTTATGTAACGCTAAATGTCCCAATTTTATGTAACGTTTGTTATATTTTATAGGATTTTTGTTATTGTTATTTAAAAAATGTCACAATTTTATGTAATGAAATATGTAACGAAAAAATGTCTTAATTTTATATAACGGAAGTTAAATGTTAGAATAGGATTTTTGTGGTTATGTTATTTTTTGTATGTGTTGATGCCAGTAAGAATTACGTTGTAAATTTTGATCATTTCATACAAAGTATAGAAGAGAAAGAGACAGAAATGAAAGCAAGAGGGGTCAAGGGGCACAGCCCCTTGCGAGGCCAAAATGGCCGAGTTTTTTATATATATATATATATATATATATAATACACATATTATTTACAATTAATTTTATTATTTTTTGGTATTTAAATTAAGTAATTAATTTTAAACACCAATTTGAAACAACTATTTAATTTATCAAATACCCCGACGTGTTTCGAAGACAAAGCTTCATGATCACAGGAGTTATTATATATATTATAATAACTCCCGTGATCATGAAACTTTGTTTTCGAAACACGTCGGGGTATTTGTTAAATTAAATAATTGTTTCAAATTAGTGTTTAAAATTAATTATTGTACAACATAATGGAAACAATGAGTGAAATAAACAGATATAGTAAAATTAAGTAATTTTACGAATGAATATTTCTCATATGATCATAACGAAATCAATGTTTCCCGCACCTATTATTACGTAAGTTGGGTATAATGATCAATTGTGTAATAAATGTTTCGTATTAAATGTGCAGGATTTCCCGTGGACCGAACACGATGATGAAGAAGTACGGAATGCGTCTATTGTTCCGCTTAATTGTTTAAAATCTGACGTGTTACAAATCGAAATGTATGTAGAATGCTGCTCATCTTAATAGAACAGACATTTTCAGTTTTTGAGGAACTGGAATAGACTCATCCGTTGGCTGATTTTTTCCTACTATTATTCGCTATAATTGCGATTAATTTGTTTGGAATGTTAGCCAGAGCAGAATGGGGCGGTTACGTCAATTCTTTGCATAACGGCAACATTATTATTTGAGCTAATATTTTTTTGATAAACTAAATAAGAAGTAGATTGATTCGCTTAAAACATTGTGTGTTCTGTTGTATAAGCTTGATTGAAATATGGATAGCTGATATTTTTGTATGTTGAAAATGGAAAAGAATTTAAACAGATATTTCGTGTTAAATATCATAAACTGTGTCAACGTTCTTGTAAAAAACATTTCTGATCTGTTTTCATGACTTATATAACTACCAGTAATTCATGCATAAGTTTAACGTAAAAAATTTATCATGCGGAAAAGTGGAATAGTCAGTAAATACACCCTGTCAAGAAAGTATCGGGAATTGTTAAATAAAACGAACAATTTTTAATTTTCATCCAAATTTATTTTGTCACCTTCAAAATAACATCCATTCGAAGCGATGCACATATGCCAACGCTTTTTCCACTCGGCAAAGCACTTCTGATAGGCTGTTTCCGGGATGGCCTTTAGCTCTCGCGTCGCATTCGTCTTGATGTCATCAATCGATTCGAAGCGCATTCCCCGTAGCGGAAATTTGAGTTTTGAGAATAGGAAGAAGTCGCAGGGTGCTAAATCTGGTGAATACGGCGGTTGTTCGATGATATTTACCGAGTGTTTGGCCAAAAACTCATTCACAATTATGGCTTTGTGAGACGGCGCATTATCGTGATGGAGAATCCAAGAATTGTCGACCCACAAATCGTTACGTTTACGACGGATAGCCTCTCTCAAACGTCTCAAAACACTTAAGTAAAACTCTTTGGTGACTGTCTGTCCGGCTGGCACATATTCATAGTGTACCACGCCTCGAATATCGAAGAAAACAATCAACATGATCTTCACTTTCGATCGGCTTTGGCGAGGTTTTTTCGGCTTTGGCGCGCCAATTGGCCGCCATTCGGACGATTGCTGGTTCGTAAGCGTGTCGTACTCGTACACCCATGTCTCGTCACCAGTAATTATCTTTTCCAAGAAGGTAGGATCCAAATTGGCTCGATCCAGCATGTCTGCAGCTACCTGTTCTCGGTACTTTTTTTGAAAGAAATTCAGGTCTTTCGGAACAAGCCGAGCCGCAACGCGTTGCATACCCAATTTTTCGTGCACAATCGTACGTACGCTCTCGTGTGACATGCCCAATCCATGAGCCATCTCTCTCAAGCTCACATGACAATTTTCAGCAACGATTTCCTTGATTTTATCGACGTTATCATCGGTCACACTCGTTGAAGGCCGTCCAGAGCGAGGCATGTCTTCGACCGTCTCCCGACCATCCTTGAACGCTCTGTACCACTCGTAAACCCGCGTTTTTGATAAAGCAGATTCACCAAAAGCCTTCTGTAACATTTTCAGTGTATCGGCACAAGAAATTTCGTTCGAAACACAGAATTTAACACAAGTACGTTGTTCAATATTTTCACTCATTGTAAAACTTCGACAAAACACTTCAAGGTCGACTGATTTTAACAGCTGCTGTAAACACACTGGTTGACAGATCGCGCTAAAAATAGGCATCATAATATAAAACAGTTGTACCAACCTGGAAAAAAAAAATTATCTGCCTAGCTATTACCCGGGAGATTTAAATTGACAATTCCCGATACTTTCTTGACAGGGTGAAGGAAAAAAACATTTTAAATGATTTGATTAAATTTTTTTGTACTATTAGTAACTACATCTGGTATTATCCATCTATAGAATAATTTTGTTACTGAAAATTAGATAATTTTGGCCTGAAAAATTGAAAATTGTATAATTTTTTTGGATAAACTGTTAAGAAAACTGTTAAATGAAAAATGTTGAAGTAATAATTAATACGTTTTTTTTACATTCAACAGTTGTTGTTTTATAACATAAAATTAGTAATTTTGGAAATAGCTATTTCAAAAGAAAAGAACGTTAATGCAACTTTCACGTGTCTTTCATTCGACATTAATTTTATAGAATAAAATTATTTTTTATGAAAGACGAACCATTTTAAAGAATGTTACTTCGCTCAAGAGTAATGTTATTCGAGTAGTTAAATTCTCGATTAATATGTGCGTATAATTAACATAAGCTTATTTCTATAACAGTGCTTCTTTATATACTATATTTGTTGTAACAAAATAAATATGATGTATCTATAATTTAAAAGTTTCTTTTTTTTTTTTTTTGAAGAAACGACGAAAATCGAAATGAATAATATATAAAAAAATAAAAATGACAGAATTCAAATACGTAATTTAACTTCGGTAATAACTAGAACTTGGACCTTGATTTAAGATTCAGGACTCTGAAATGCTATGTCTGGTCGGTATTACTGTATGGTGTCGAAACGTGGACATTGACGTCCAGAACACTTCACGGATTAGAAGCCTTCGAGTTTTGGTGTTATAGACGCTTACTCAGGATCCCGTGGACGAAAAAGAAGACAAACGCTGAGGTACTACAGACGATGAGAAAAGAAAAGGAGCTGATCGACACTGTCAAAAGAAGAAAAATAGAATACTTCAGTTATGCGATGCACAGGCCGAAGTATACATTACTGCAAAATATATTGATCGGAAAGGTGGAAGAAAAAAGAAGAGTTGAACGAATAAGATTATCTTGGTACAAGAACCTACAGACATGGATAGGTTGCAGTGTTGAAGAACTGTTCCACACAGCAAACGATAGGGGTGCCTACAAAGAATTAATCAAGCTTGCCATCAGATGAGTCTAAGATCGGAACGGTCATGGCACCGAAAGAAGAAGAATAACTAGAAGATAGAAGCAAAAATCGACTATATGTGTCGGGGAGTAATCTTCATCGGAGGGGGATAGAAAATTAAGATTTTTTAAAACAGTTTTGTAATATTTAAAACATGAAAAAAATTTCGTTTACGGCGAGATTTATGATCCAGAATTACAGGATATATTCACCTACAGCCATTACACCGTGCATTTGTTCTCCGTTAATATAGGGTACCCTCCGTTAAGATAAGTGAAATGCCCCTATTCCGGAATGTTAAAATTAACTCAGGCTAACGTTTTTGAAGTACTTAAGATAAGGTTTGGCTATATTAGTAGCTTTCTATGCTTTGGTATAACCCGCGTATAACCTAAAAACGATCATTTAAAAAAAATTCTCTAGAAATAAAAATATCTTTATGAAAAAAATCAGGCTCATACGACATGTTAGGACTATTATGTGAGAATTTTTTGAAGTCATAATATTCGGTTTGTCTACTTGTAAAACACTCCAAAGTATTCAAATTGCAAAAGATTTGTTTATTAAAAGGGCTAAAAGTAATTATTTTTTTTAATTGAACCTTTTTTTTTTTTAATGTAAATACAATCGTTTAATGAGAAAATTTGATTTCGGTTGCGATCCTCATGAATAATTCAAAAAACCGATGTTTTGGTTTTTATGTGGTTTTTGATCGCTAACTCTCCGTAGATTATTTATATAGTAAAACCGATAACACCATCAAATTCTACGGGAAAAAATACGTTGAAAACATGTATTTTCGGGAATAATGTATAATCGTTGTTGAAAAATTCAGCAAATGAAATCATTTAGAACATTCGAAAATCCGGCCTAATTCGAACTCAAGCATTTTTTCTATCGCCTGACGACTGTAAAGCCATGTGAAATGCGTTTAAAACGTATCATTCGGGAAAACGTTGAACATGAAAATTGTCGGTCAAGACCTTTAATGATGTAACGTGAGATGGAATTATTTAACGTCGCTGATTATTAAGTAAACATATATAAGCGGCCTATAGTTGAACATAAATAATTTGAGATTATTACACGCAATTTGATTTAATTGTGCTTCTGGTGCGGAGTGGAAATAGTTTTTAGTCTTCACGATTTTCTATAAATTGTTTGCTATTCTAAAGTCTTAACTTCAATTCAAATTCATTAATTAAAAGTTATATGAATCTCCTGCAATATATAAAGTAGATAATATACAGGGGTGGTAAAAGTCATTGCACGCTGTCGTAAATGACTGCGTGCAATTTTGTGCACTGACATGCTCACCCCTATATGTATATATATATATATATATATATGTATTATGTTGTATGATATCAATTAAAATGGTATCATGATAGCTGTAATATATTTTAAAAGAACATATTTCATGATTTTGTGTTGAAGTAAGAGAGAATGGAAAAGTGAAAGACTTCAAAAAGTAAATAAATGCATAGTAATCACAAGACTAAAATAATCACAGTTCATGGTCCGTAAAGAATAATTCTAGATATGAAAGCTGCGCTCTCTTCAATGCAGGTAAAAAATAGGAATTCTCTAGTTTCAATAATTGTGAAATATGTTTTTTTTTTAAAAATATATTAGGGTTAACCAGCTATCATTTTTACTGTCAAACTCTTCACCATCCTAAAATACCATGAATTTTTAACTTTTTCTGAATCATAAACCTAGATTTTCTCAGCGATCTACTAGCACTGCAGAATCCACAAACTTCTCTTCAAATTTTACAACGCATTTTCCTCCTACTCAACTTTGATTAGACTTATCAGATTTTGCGTGTAATACTTAATCTCCCAATCCTAACAACAATCTTGGTCATCCCAAGCATCAATCAACTTCTAACGATTGATTCTGCTTCTAGTCCATTTTGATACAAAAGAGGAATATCATCCTAACCGGACTCAGAATCTTCGATTCCGCTCTTTCTCACTCGCACATAATGCTACGACTCGAACTTTTCACTTGCTCTTTTAGCTTAATTTTTATCTTCTTAATATCCCTAACGCGTCCTGCATTTCAATCCTAAAAACTCTCCCTCAATATTCCTCTTTTTATTTCCTGAATTCTCCCTTAAGATTCAACTCACATCGACAACCTTTTCTCTTCCTGAACAACATCGAATTCCTAATTTTACTAGCAGGCTCCGGTTGCATATTGCTCGATGAGCAATCAAAAGCACCTGTATGGCATTATTTTTGATCTTTTGTTGTTTTTTTGTTGTCAAATAAATAAGTAAATAATAAAACGGGGCCCGTTTGTTAAAGATTAGACGCCAAAGCTCTTCTTACGCAGCTCGAAAAATGTCGATTCTAGTAAATTGACCCGATCAGCCAACTGGGTCACCTTTCTTTAAAAAAGAAAGAAAAACGTTTTTGACGGTTTTTTAGTAAGTATATATATGTATATATATATATGTATATATTACTTTAAAATTAAAACAAGTAACGGGAATTTGAATTTAATTTACTCGATTAAAATTACAAATTAGGCAGTCAAGCGAATTTTACAAACGATTTAAAAGTTTTTTTTTACCTCACTTCAACAACAGGTATCGTAAAAAACCAAATCGCGACTATCGATGCAACCGTTTTACTCCTTATTTATTATTGGCAATCCGTCAGAATGTAGATTGAACTTTCGGGCGCTATAGAGTAATTAATAACAAATACAAGCACCAATTTGTTGATAGCGAGTAGAATTATTTAATGAATTATATTAAATTGGTACTTTTCCCCTATTCAAATCTACATGCAGTATATAATTGCTTAAATTACATCGAGAAAATGAAATTTCAAATGCTATACTGATAACACCAGACAGAAAGACAACTCGAAGTCAGACGGCACTGATTAGTATTGATAAAGCTATAGTATTTAGAGCTTTAAAAATCGACCAAACTTGTTCTAAAATGTGTAATTTTTAATTTCCGTACTGCGCCAGAAAAAAAACAACAAAAACAAGCTTAAAAATGAAATTAAAAAGATAATGCATACTGATAAACCGTTTTGTATTGCCTTTCCTTAGAAAACAAGCAGTACGCATTTATTTAAAAGGATTTAAAACCAAAAATAGGCCATTCATTTCATTTATGGAAATCGTGAATTTCATTTTATGTAATTGCTTCATGGTTTTAGTTTGTAGTAAATAAATAAAAATGAGAATTTTTTAAAATCAATCTAATTTTTAAATATAAAGAAATAAAATGTTTCCTTTTAATTTTATTTATTTATTATTATTTTTTATACATGTTAATATAAAGTAATATTGAATTTTTTAAAATATATCGGTTACAGTACATAGTTTACGAATAAGGTGACAAATACAGAAAATAATCTTACTTCAGTTCATGGGCATTTCGTTAAATGTATGATCTCATGTTTGCCGTATTGTGATTAAAGATTTACAACGGTCACCAAGTCGGAAGAAACCTGATGGACATACCTTTGGCAAATTACTCATATACACCGGCGGAGGGGTTTTATCTTTTTTTAAACGTCTGCAAAGTTTACCAACCAGCTCAGAGTTTTGATTACATCTGTAGTACTTGACGGACCTCTGGAAGGGTTTCACATATTCATTCTGGTGATTTTGCGGTTTTGAGAGATGCATCGATTTACAGTGAACATTGCAGTTTGTATTTAAAACTACACATAGGCTCAAGAATAGAAACAGAATTAAAACCATCGTAAACGAGTACACAGTTTGCGTTAATCAGCGGTTGTAAGAAGCGAAATTTGTTCTTCTGATAATTATGTCTTAGTTGTGACGTTTGCCTGTGATATAGAAACGTTGCGGGCAATGTAAATCAATTAAAATAATTTGAGCGATAACAACTTTTATAATCATAATAAGGAGGTTCCCTTATAGCTTAATTCAACAGTGAAATTATCGTTTCCTCTTTCATAAAACGAAAACTGCTACTTCGTGATGGATTTCCCGATAGATAGTAGCTAAGCGATTATTTCTCGTTTTCTTCGTCAACTTTGTTTTTACAAAGGCAGTTTGGTCGGTTTCCAACGACCCGGGCACATCTGATGCTAATGTGATGTAAATTTAGCGGGTAACTTAAAATTAGTTTGACAGTACAGAAAATACAGAAAACCAATCTTATTCCTGGTGCCTGAGTTCAAAGTTGCGCATCCATTTTAATATTTAACGTAAATATACTATTCTGATACAGAAATTTAACCATGCCCTCCTTTCCTTTTTTCCCGCACATTTCTAAAAATTTGACGGTAAGTTTTGAAAATTAGCTTAAGCATACTATCCAGGTATTATCAGAAGCTAACCCGCATTTCTTTTCCCCTCACGCTGTACGTCTCTGAAAATCCCGACGCTAAGTATTTAAATTCTAATATAAATTTTTTGCCCAGATTTTGAAATTACCGCGCAACCCTCGACGGACGTATCGGAAGATCGGACATGACTTTTCAAATTAGACCTAAGCATACTCTATCCCGTTGCTAAAAAATATATCCCAATTCCTTTTCCTTTTCCACCAATACGTCTCTAAAAATCCGACATAATTTTTCAAATTTGACCCAAGTATGAAATTCATACCCCAAAAAGTAACGCCAACCTCTGCTCCCCTATTACGGTTGTTCTTAATTTTTGTTTCCGAGCTCACTACCGCCGCAGAAACCTACAAACGTGCACTGCGTCTGTTCCCGCACACATTAACATGTACAATAAGCTATTCATCTTCAAAGTTTAATATTCTGGCACCAAAAATTTAATTTAACCCCCTTCTGCTGTGATTCAAAATTAGCTTAAATAATACGCTATTTAGAGCTGAAAATTAACGCTTTTTTTCAGGTTGTTCATAGGTTTTTTTCCGGCCCATTGCGGCTACAGAACCCTGTGAGCAAAAACCAACCGTTGACTTCTTAATTATGCAACAACGTTATATTTAACTTAATTTTTTTCCGTTGATTACAAGCGACCAATTTTAAAATGTAATAAAGTTATTCCCTCACTCGGAAATAGCTGTTTAAAACAGTGACGGCAATAACGTCTCAAACACAAAACGATACATTCGTAAACCACGACCGACTAATAATAATTTTCGCGACACTCCTATAACATCCGTTTCTAATTGGAATTTTTTTTTATTTCCGTCACGAAAATTCTCATTAATAGAACTTCTCCAGTCCGTGACATTGTAAATAATTTACCTAGCAATGTTATATACTTGTTCGTCAAGAAAATTCTTATATTCTAACGAATACATTGAATTCTTCAGCGCTTCCATCTGATCAGTTCAATAGATTTAGTTTCTTTTTTTGTCGAAGATTTAAATCTTCTACTTATCTTCTCAGTTAATGGTATCAAAGATATCTTCTTTATAGTGCCATACTCAGCTTCTGAGCGTCGGCGACTACCTATTCGTACATCTCAGCTGTACAGACACAGGCATAGTGCAAGTAATTTATAATTAACAAACAGGATGTTGAAAGTATTAATGGTATCAAATCCATATCGTGATAAATTTCAATATCTTCCAGAATCTATGCTGAGTCATTAAAATCTACATCTTCCATTTCAGTGAAACCATCATTATTGACTGATATTCTAAGGGGAATATAAAGTATAACCTATCCTACTTATATTATTATTAAATTATCGTATTAATATTCGCCCTTCTTTAAGTATTATTGATATAATCCAAAATTTGCTAATGAATTTTTAAATTATTCTAATTTCCTTTCTTTTCTTGGTTTAGATCTCAATTTATTACTTATTTTGTAACTATAAGTGACATAAAAATGTCGGCATTAAAATATTACAGTGAAATTGCCGAAGTTTGAAAGAAAGTATGAATGCTTTAGAAAACATATTATTTCAGTGTCAAATCACTACTGCTATGAAACTTAGCTTAAGAATATATCTCGGCATTAAAGGTTTTAAAATGATTAAATCAGCTATCCTGAACAAATAGTTTTAAATATATTCTTGGGTCTTGTGTAATAAGTAGCTAGTGCTATAGTAGATTCGGCCCGCAACTGTATAAATGATGCTTAGATGAAGTGGAAACTAGTGATTAGTATCTTATGTGATGAATGTATTTAAAGTCAGAAGTGTATAGAAATGTTGTTCGCCCGGTTCCCTTATATGGCGGAGAGTGCAGGCAACTGTTATTAAGCAGGAAAAACAAGCACTACATGTGATGCATGTGTGAAAGCTACGATGACCACCGGGTATCCACCTTTCTAACCACATTAAGCGTAATAGCATTCGCGCAGCAATGGGCGTACCCCACCGTGTATCTTCGGTAAACTCTGCGAGGTTCGCTTAAGACGATATGGACATTTAATTCTGCTTCTTTTCTTTTATATTACTTCCTCCAGAGCGTTTAGAGCTTCCTTATGAGCACTTCCTTCATCCTGTAACATTCTTAAAAAAAAAAAAAAAAAAAATGGACTGCTTCATTAATTCTACTGATCCTTGTTAAATTTCCAGTTTTCAAATAAATTGGCTCTTCATTAATCGCGTCTAATACGCTTTCGTTTATCTTAACTACTTGTTTCAATCTTCTTTACCAATATTCGTTGAGTTGCGATAAGAAATATATTACCGAGTACACATTAGCGACAAGAAGAGCGTATAGTACATATTCAGTTGGATGTAATTTTATAAATTACCATTTCCGGTATTATTCCTTACCGAATAATATTGGAATGTCGCGGCTCCGTTGCAAGAAAGATTCAGGTTAACAAATTACCATCGCAAAAAGTTCTTACTGATTCTGTTTTGTACCGTCGTACCGTTAATCGTAGCAGCTGTCATTCCAGTAGAAGCGCGTGTGACAAATGCGTAGTCAGGAGGCCCTGTAAAGAAAATGTAAACCGGTTTATTCGCGTCGAATTGCTTTTAGAATCAAATCTTGTCGCTTTATGTTCATTTTCTTCTTTGCTAAGTAGTACTTTTTTCAATTAACTTTGTGCGGGCTAAATAAAACGAAATCGCCGACCCGCCCTCCCACCATTGGCGTGTCTGTGTCTGTGCGGGAGATCTCACGGTAGCACCGCAGCAGTACTCAATTTGCGGATAAAATTTACTAAAATTAATAAAAAACATTCCGATGAATTTTCAGTGTGCACAAGCTTCGCCAATTCGCCAAAAGGCCGCTTATTTCGGACTTCGCCCCACGTTTGTACACCACGTGTGTAATTAGGGAGACCGAATAAATTTTAACCAAAAGTAGGCGTATATTTGCCGATTTTTTAACAAATCCGCACGAAGGAATGACACCAAATTTACATATGATAACAAGAAAGTAAACGGGAAACATTGTTAAAGAGCCAAAGGAAACGGCATGATTTAATAAAAACTGCGCGCTAAACGGCGATGCTGCGACTAGATACATACACGGTAACCGTTTTCGATCGACTTAGCTACTGGCTATTAGCTAACTGACATAATAACATACCAAACAATTAATAATTATTATTAAAAGACTTTTTTTTTTTTTTTTTTTTTTTTTAAGCACGTCGACAAAGGACCTCCTCCGCTCAGAAACAATAAGAAGGGGCAAATGGTTAGTTAAACTTGGAGAGAACTGAAACAATGAACAACGAAAGAAATTGCAGGATATAAGAAGCGCAATAAGGAATAGGAAGCCCGAGAGATAGTTACGTCTATTGTTCGTTCGCGCTTTAACCACAGTCTTTCATCACGCTTTCGTTTTCTTTTGACCCCCTCCCCAAGCTGTCCTATTCATCCTACTTATGAGATTATTTGTGATTCTAATCATATCTTCTTTTGAATTTCCGTCCCTGTCGGTGAAAGGTGCTATCCTTTATTCTAATTATTTTTTTAATGGATTTATACTTTTGAACGTTTGCGGATAAATCATAATTCAAGGGCAAGAATAACAAAAGCAGAAGGAAATGAGAGAATGTAAGAAGCACTCTTAAGATGAGTAGGAATACCGAGTTTCAGCAGAAAAGAGTAGAAGGACGATTGCTCAGTAGAGAAGACCGCACATTCAAATAAAACATGATCAACATCGTAACAAGGAATGTATGTGGAATTATTAAAAATTAACAATCGTATATCGATGTTTCTAGAACTTTTCCGAATATTAGCCACCCTGTCTACTTCTAATGGGATTTATAAAATCTTCCCTTGACTTAAGGTTGCTCGACACAGTTTTCATGTGGCACGCACTAGCCCCGGACTCATATAGTTATTTCCGCTATCGGCCGCTATCAACAAGACATACGCGCACAGTTTTAACCTCGATACATTCGTCCGTTCGACCGCATTTGGGAATTCTGGTTTTGGCCGATTAGGATATCTGCAGTCCGCGACTACGACAAACAAAGTGGTATCCAGTAGATCCCAAATTAATGAAATATATCAGAGAGTATTTTTATAATTCGAACACTATCAAAAGATCGCGCTACAGGTACCGAATCAGTCGTAATTTCTTTATCCGATTTATCTAATCAGTCGATGAATGTGCTCGAATTAAGTTAATATCTGAATAATACATATCCTTTAAAAATCGCAAAAAATTTTAGGCATCGCTAAGAGTAGAACTCTAACCGAGAATGACATGAATTTACCGTTCACTGAACGCATGAACGATCTAAAATCAAGTAAAGCATATTGATACATCCATTCCATTAAATTCATTTAAAGTTCTTTAACAGACTATGTTTAAAGAGTAGTTTCTGTGTAAAGAAGGATTTTTTTTAACCTACGTATTTGTTTTTAGAAATAAGTGTTCTTTTTTTGTTTTTTTTCAGGTTTTGATATTTATATTTCAAGATTTATATTTTAAGATTTATTGGTGAGTAGTCGATTCGATGTTTTTGTTTATTAGAACGAGCGAAGCGACTCTTAATACCAGGTAGCAATTATTTGCATTTTGTCATTCCTTTTCAAAAAGAAAAAAAACTACTCAAATTCTAGATTTGAAATTTATTATAATATTACATTTAAAATGCTTAAATGTATCATCTATAAATAGTTTTGTAAAAAATGTTGAATAACACGATAAAATTATAATTTTTCTACTACGCATTGTATTACAGTTCAAAGTTAATTTGTTATTTAAAATTTTTATCAGTAACGAAAAAAAAAATTCTTACTGGTCGCAAAGAACGTGAACATTATCAATTGCGGAAATGTCAAATAAGAAATTGATAACAAGAATTTTCTTCTGAAAGTTCTAATAAAAATGTGCGCTGAACGAGATTATTTTGTCCAAGAATTTTTTGAATATTGAAGAGTTGGTTTTTGTTTCGATCGTTTCGTCAATTGACTTTAATTAGTTTGTCTGACGACAAATGGCAGCAGCTCAATTCGAATAAAGAAGACGAAAGTATTACTATTTCCGGTTCCATGCGAAAAATATCAATAACGACCAACAAAATTTGAAAGTATGTTTTCAAAAAAATGTCTTTACTAAAATTTATAAAAGAGCTGAAAATTACAAGAAGAGAGAAGTACCTTTTGTTCATACGAAAACTTAAGTATGATTCGTATAGTAATAATAATGAAGGTTATCATTATGCGAAAGTTCTACCGCATGTATTCCTTGGAGGCAACTAAGTGACTTAAATCCACATAATAGTATATGGAAAATTATATACGAGCAACATTTTCGAAGTGACGATTTAATAAGATGTGAATTGGATTCTTGACTACAAAATTTGGAAGATGATGAAGAATTTGAAGAAGCAGATCGCACGGAATCGGATTTACCGTACGATTGGGTGGATGCAGCAGCTGAACTAAATAATATTTAGGAAATTGACATGAGATTTGACTGGCACAAAATTTTAAATTTACAGATTCTTAATGAATTGAAAAATCTGATTTAAGTTGAAAAAGAAAAAAAAAATGACCGAATTAATTGGAAACCAAAATATTTAGTATAATTTGCAAAATATTATTTTTTCAGATGGACAATGAAGGACAATAAACATTTTTGAAAAACAGCTCGAATTTCTAAGTGGCAAAGTTTTAAATATACTGCTTCAAGAAAAAGCGGGTTCTGGAAAAAGTATTCTAATTCACTATTTTAGTACTAAATTGAATGGAACACTGGAACCATCTTTCTAACAATTGCTTGTTCCAACTGGTGCTGCTGCTGTTAATATAAATGGTTCAACAATTCATTCAAAACTCTTATTAACAGCGGACAACATTTTTCGAGATCTTGGTTTACGTTCATTTGCCCAGTTTTAAGAAATGATTCATAATTGTAAATTTTTGATTATAAATGAAGTACGATTGGTTGTAGCCTGTTAAGCCGGCGTCATTGTTGCCGGGTATCTGGTTTTTAAAACCCTGATAACTTTAAAACAAAATACGTGCGTTATTTGCCGCTCACAGTAGCTGCGGCTGTTGATCTCTTTGAGCGTATTAGCTATTCTATGCAGTGTCATTGCGGCTATGGTGGAGTTTGCACGTCTGTGAAGAGCGCGCTGGTACGTTATCCCTGGCCACAATGGCCCCGTAACATTTATATATACAACTTGTTTATTAATAGTTTTTTATTATTTATCGATGAATTGCATATCCTTTTTCGCAGTTTTACGAACTACGTCATACGGAAATGAACAAAGTCCTAGCCTTGTTTGAACAAGTTCATACCACAGTGATAGTAAACAATTCAGTTCAGATGACGAGTGAGGAAGAATATGGAGAACTTACCGAGAGGCTTACGTATCGTATACGTATTCGCGAACAAGTTGGGGAAACTACGACCTACCCTCCGAATAAAAGTTGGAAAACATATACGTAAAGACTGTCCTTCTGCTAAAGGCAAAAAAACAAGGGGCATAATTGCAATAAATGTAACAAGCCTATTTGTATGCAACACATTATCCCAGTATGCTAAAGTTTCGTTGACCTCGATAGCGATTAACTTATAGTATATATAAGTAATAAATAAGCTTTGTTTTACATAATTCATGATGTTAACGTGTTACAAAATAATAATTTTATGTTTTGTACCTAAATTTTTATTTTTTTTTTGTTTTTGAACATATATATTCTAAGTTAGGTTCTAACAAAGACAAATGTTTAGTTTTTTCAATTTACAATGATTATATGCTTATTTTATAATAAATAAATGTTTAATTTCCATTAATTGATGTACATAATATCTAATATAGAAAACTAATATTGACGTAAGATTGATTCGATGTGCAATAATGTACATGGGTAAAATATACCCGGTCACAACGGCTGTGTTCTGTTTGGTCGCCACAATGACGCCGGGTTAAGGACTTCGTAGTGTTATTCCTTCACAACAAGATGATCCTTTTGGTGGATTATTTGTTTATTTTCGGAGATATTAATCAGCTACCGCCTTTAATGGCAAACCACTTTATAGCGAAAAGACCGAAGAAAGCGAATTGCTGTCGGAAGGAAAGTTATTGTATACATCAAGTATACGATGGTTCTTTCTCATTTAATCAGGATGAATCTAAAAACTGTTTCGAGGTATGCTGGGTTGTATCAGTGAATGCACCCATCAAGATTATAAGATATTAGTGAATCGCCGTGTGTAAACACTTTTTCAGTGCAAGAGCGAAAATTGTTTAATGACGCTGTAAGGTTGTTCGCTACGAATAAAGATGCGAAAGTAAATTATCAAAAATTTAAAGAACCGTGTCAACTAACTGCTTACATTCCCGGCTGTTCATTACTGTTCCAGAGCAAAATCAGCACCTAGTGAGCAATCGGGTGGATTTGGGCCGTTTTTACTTTTATCAATTGGAACTGAAGCTACGTTCTAACTAGTGGTTAAAGAAAAGGTTAGTCAACGGAGCATTGGGTTACGTGAAAATAACATCAATGAAGAAAATCATAGTCCACCTGATTAGGCGCCAACAGTAATAATGGTTAAATTCGATAATTACACTCACGTATCTTACGAAATTGATGGTTCCGTCCTAATTTCCTCTATTATCAAATTTCAGAAGTGTGGAAATGTAAATTGTTCAAGAAACCCATTTCCCATATACAATTAGCTGTCGCTATGCAATTATCTATTTAACGTATGCATAGAAGAGCCAATTCAAAAGATGAAAAAGAAATCGAAAGGAGTGAAAACAAATGATATACATACATATATATATATATACATATATATATACATATATATACATATATATAAATACACTGCATACGTTTTGCGGATGATATTGCTCTGTTAGCGGAGTCAGAGAAGAATATGAATAAGATGCTAGCAGTTTTGTCAGGAGAACTAGCTAAATGGAAAATAAATATTAATAAAAAGAAAACCAAAGTAACGAAGATTAGTAGAATTCAACAAATAAACAGATAAGTATAAAAATAGATGAGACTAAATTAGAACAAGTAACAGAGAATACCTGGGAAGTATGATAACAGAGGATAAAAGGAGCATAAAAGATGTGGAAAAAAGAATCGGACAAGCAAAATTGGCATTTAATAGTAAAAAAGAAATATTAACAAATAAGAACGTTACTATAGACGTCCGGAAAAAAAAATGCAAAAACACATACATTTGCAGTGTGCTCAATTACGAAAATTGGTGTTTAATAACGCAAAAATAGAAAGAAGCCGAATTTAATGGAAATGTGGATTTCGGTTGAATATAAATAAATATCACGAATTTAGAAGAATGACTGTCGATAGGACGCAATGGTTACAACAACAAGGCATTGGCTTTAAGGAATAAATAAAAAGAAATTTTAATTCACAAATTTCAGCGGTTAACTCTAAATAAAACAATTGTGGATATTGGTGAAAAAGAGATGCCAGTTGGATTAAAATATACAACGCATTGTGTATAGTAAAATTTTGACAAGGTTTAGCGTTTAACAAAAAAAACAAAAAACCCTATGATGGATTTCAAAGGATTAAAAAATTTCACATGTTAGGATGTTAAAAACGAGAGGAATGCATAATGAAAAAATTCGTCTCTGGTAACGTTTAGAGTAAAACCTATTATTCATTAATTAAATCCCTTTTTTCTTTTATTAAATAGTTGATTTGTTAACTTTATATGAAACAATATATAAACAATTTTTCTACATTTATAAAAAATTGTTTTTTCAATCCCATCACGATAATAAAAAAAACTATGTCTTAAAGTAATTTTTTAATACGCATTCCCGAGGCCCCACAAAGGTGTTTAGCTCCTCAAATAATCTGACAAATTTGTATTTTTACCGAATATACGAAATATGTACTTTTTCTTTTTAATAAGGTCGGTAAAGTTATAGTAGTGAGAAGAAACAAATACGATTTTGGTACGCAATAAGCAAAAAGGATCAAGAGCGAGGGTAACTACACCAATGAAAATGTGTTTCAACAACAATAAACGCAGATATTAGCAAACATTTTTCATTTGTCGTAGATTTTTAGTTAAGTGTAAAAAAGATACTTTTAAACATTCTACACGTATTTTGCTATATATTATAAACCTTTTTTTTATACATGGAGTTTACCTATTTTTGTTGTTCCATAGCTATTAATTACGATGTCGATACACAATGAACTGGTGGTAAATGGCTACGTCGTTAAGAGTAGTGATCGTTCTTGATATCGGATAAGTAATTGTTTTTATTGATATTTCCGTTTTGCACCGTATACAGTAGACGGTGTGTATTCTAGGTTCTTAAATTTTTCGCTCTGTAACGATTACTGTTTATTTCCTTTTCGGTACGAACATAATTCACACTGAGTTCCTTTTTAATAAATAGTATTTTTTTATTCGGGCGCTTAAAACATTTGAATTTTTTTAATAATTATGAGTAATCCGTTAGTTACTAATGCAAGTTTCAAAATCTTAATTTGACACTAGTGTAAAATAGATAATATTTAATTTTATTTTCTTTTCCGTTCATAGGTGATTAACATTTGATGAAGGTTAGTTTTTTAAAAAATTTCTTTCTACGTAAATTGTTCAAACGTATATTTTTGTCGTAAATTAAGTTCCAATTACGCGAAAAACTGTAATATATCATTTATAGTGCTTCAACATCTATTTTTTCGACACATAAAGCTGAATTTTCTCCGATCCATGTTTTATGCCAATTTTCACGATCTTCCCAGAATCTTAATAAAGCCTGTGAATTTTTAACAACATAAATTGTTGGTATTAGTATTGTTGTTATCGTATTTAATTTACGAATTACAATAACGCGGATTTGTTAAACAGTGTAAATAGAACCGTATTTGGATAAAAAAATTTATTACCGAATACGATTGCAGTGAATAACAGGATGACACTAACCGGACCGTTATCGTAGACAATACAAAACTATTAAAATAACGATAGTTGAACAAAAATGCTTTTTTACAAAAAATAAATACCGATACTTGAAGGTTTATTATACAAATTTAAAAATGCACTAAAAAGTAAAAAATAATTACTCCCGATAAGAAAATATATATATCAGAGTGATATAACTTAAGGTGATATTGTAATTCTTATACAACAGTGATACCTTAATTAGAGTCGGCATCAAATTCATGTTACTATATCTAGGAACAATTTAATAAACATTTAATGCAGTTTTTAATTATTCTTTTAATATCAATTTGATGCCAACTCCAAAAAATTAATGTTATATAAGAATTACGATATCACCTTAAGTGTTATGTCACTCTGATATATATATTTTATCGGGAGTAATTACTTTTTACTTTTTAGTGCATTTTTAAATTTGTATAATAAACCTTCAAGTATCGGTATTTATTTTTTGTAAAAAAGCATTTTATTTTTTACTTTTTAGTGCATTTTTAGTGCATTTTTAGTGCATTTAAGCTACATTTCCATGGTAATTTGGCAAATTTATAGTATTTTACGTTAATAAATCTAATCCGACCGTGAAAACAATCATGAATGAAAAGCATCCGAAAAGTTTCAATCTCCCGCATTATTAAGGATAACTCAAAAACTACCGGTCAAATCTTGATCAAATTTAAATGGGACCGTATGAGAAACACCACCTTTCAAATAAAAGAAGAATCATCAAAATCGGTTCACCTAGAAGATAGTTCTGTGGTAATACACATTAAAAAAAAAAAAAAATATATAATACAGTCCAATTGAATACCTCCTTCTTTTTTGAAGTCGGTTCAAAAAAACTAAATCGAAGTTTGAGCTATACATTATTTGGAGCAGATTATATTCAGAACAAAACTCTGGAGAAATTGGAAGACAAGGGTTAACAGATTTTTAATTTTTAATTTTCGGGTTTGTCGACGTGGGTATTAGCCCAGGAAGGAAAAGAAAGTGTAATTTGACCTTTATGCACTCAAGGGTCGCACACAAAAAAAGATACTGATATAACAAAAGAAGCGGGAAAAAAGAGGATGTAAGCGGTGTTATAAGGAGTAGGGAGATTTATTAGCAACAGGTGACGAGTAGAAAGAGCAGCAGTGATAAAAGAAGAGTATTTAAAAAAAATATGACTAGCACATGTAAAAAGAGAAGTAGAAGGTTGGAAAGGACAGGAAAAGCGACGAAGGAAGCAAACTGTGTTTAAAGCGCAAATGATAGATTACAAAAGAGGTATATGCCGAAGAAGAGGAAAGTTGAGAAACCAAAGGTGAAGCGGAAGATTTAGTTGAACAGACAGGTAGAAAAAGTCGGGATTAGAAAATGAGGAGGAATAATAGTTATAATTTAAAGCGAGAAGTTGCAGAGAGAAATGAGATATCGTTGGACTTGGAAATACTAAGAAATCCTTCAGTAGATGGAGCTAAATGAGCTAGCCGATCTATTAAATCATTGCCCTTGATCGCTGGGTGTTCAGATATCCATAAGAAATCAATTTGGACAGAGTGACAAAAGAAAAGATTATGAAGCAAAGAACGTATTAGAAGAATTATATAATGATATTCTGAGCAGTCAGAGAGGAAAAAATGAAGAGAATAGCCCTTAAAATAGCTGTAGACTGGACGTTTAGCAAAGGACAAAAAAAAGGCTTAACAAACACGATAGGATCCGTTAGAGATTATGAAGCGGTTTGGAAAAATAGAGCTTAAGGTATTTAAGAATTCTGATTTAATAATATGCTGGGGAGTAGATTTCGATGGGATGACCGCAAAAACATAAATAATAGGATGAAGGTACGAAAAAAAGTTGGAGGAGGAGTATAGTGGCTTATCATAAGTGAAAGTATATGACAAAAAACTGAAGGAGACGGCAAAGATTACAGATAGCATTAGAATTTTATTGGCGGTAATGCGTCAATTATGAAATATGAAGGGGTAAGAAGGAACAAGAGTAGATGAGGATAAACGGTAGCTGAGACAAGATCTTCGAATGATAAGAGAAGGATTTTCAGGTTCGACATATAGAGCAGGGATCGGAGTACAAGTGTTTTGGACACGGTCGAGCTTAGACAGAAGTGACCTAGAAGAATTTCCGCAATTAAAACAACAGTAGGCAAGGATAGAATGGATAAAAGATTTGTAAAACATGAGCAGGGTCACGGGATTATCTATTCTATTTGTGCGGGAAAGAGACTTAATGAGGTTGAGCTTTTCGAAGCACGGAAAATATGGACAGCTAATGCGATTATGGAATGAAAGACGACTATCCAGAAGGACCCAAATAACGGAAAGATGAATGTTTCATGAACTACAAGAATTCGTGCGCATTTGAAGATTTAGTTCGACATTACTGAGGAAGATAGGAATTAGATGATATTTATTATCACAAACGATTTCAAATTCAGTAGCTGTAGGACTGTAAGCCATAAGATTTAATTCAAAAAAATGGAGTACTGTAAACGGAAACCGGAAGGGCTCGGTTATTATCGACAAATCTTAATGGTACAAACATCTCCAATGCGTTTGTTTTAAACTAATTCTTAATTAAACTTAATAATAGGCGATGAAAGATGAGCACTATTTTTTTCTGAAATATTCTGCCTCTGCTAGCTCCGACATTATATTTCTTTTGAATCTAGGAATGGTTTGATAATCAGGCACTTGACATAGTTGATTGTTGTCGATCCACGATTTTGACAATGCCATAATCTTATACGTGTATTTAGAGAGAAATCCACTATATAAGCGAGAACTGATTGTTAATGATGCAAAAGGACGATGTAGTAGGAGACGATTCGCCTCAAGCTATGTAATCGTGACTAATATGTATATGACCATTGCGAGTTCATATCGACGAAAACGGATAAACTCATTATATTAACTTTATCTTGTTGGAAATAACGGCATTTTCCTCTTATTTCATATTCTTCTGGTGAGGAAACTATGATAATATATTACACCGCTTTGCTGATTCGAAAATAATCTTTGAAACATGTTTTACATTTGGCACTAGTTTACATGTTTTACTTGTCTCTTGTAGGACTAAATCAAATGAATGGTTGCTACAGTGAACATAAAACTATTTCGGTTGGATATCTTCAAACAACTTCTTTACACCACTTTAATGACCTGACATATTTGGTGACCCATCAAAACAATAAACTAATAATCCCAGCCGTACTATCGTGTCTTTTAAACTAATAAATAAAGTTTCAGCTCTTGTATCTGGCGGAAAATATATAATCCCATGAAAGACTCTTCAATGTTCAAATTTGATGAATTTACCCCTCTTAAACACAGCGAAAACTGTTCATTGCCTAAAATATCTGTTGTACCATCTACAATAAGAGCAAAAAATAGACTTTGTTTTATTTCATTCACAATTTCTCTTTAAATGAAATGGGGGCAAATATTTCTAAAATTTCATTTTGTATTTTTCGATTGAGCTATTTATCACGCTATATTATTAACCATTTCTGAAGAGAAGGCACATCTCTTGCTTCTTCTTCTAAGAAAGATAAATTACTGTGGTGGCTGAGATGTTTCAATTAAACGATACGTTCACTCTCTGTAGTAATTAGATTAAACCAGCTGAATGCACGGAAGTATGAAACAAGCACCGTCCATCACGTTCACGAACTGTCCCGAATGTTTCCGAAGTCTACCGACTTGTCCTACCGTCCCCAGTGCGACAAAAGAAACAAAAGCACGATGGAATTGATAAAGGTATGTTTCTTGGAATTTAGGGATTTCCTCAGTCTAATGTAATTTTCTTCCTGTGCACATGTACAAATCACATTTATACCTTTTTAGAAAGCTAATGAAACGGGGCACTTATTTCTGTAATTTGTTAGTCAAGTGTCGTACATTTTTTTCAAATAATAATAGTTTAATTATGAACATAATTTAGAAAATAAATTTATCATTGCTATTCAAATAGTTTTATTTCTGAGGTTGTGATAATTGTAGTAGGCTTGTATTTTTTTCCAATGTAATAAATAGCTAATTAGTTTTTAGAAAAATATCGATTGACTGTTCAAAGTTAAGCATTTCTTTTACCACAATTTTTTTCTATGCGAAGTCTGAAATATTCTAAAAATTCGTAAAATCGCTATAACTCAGTAACCATCTATTTTTGACCCCTAGTTGATATGACTTAATTTGCTGAAAATGATCTCTAGAATAACCCCTTTCAAGGAATGCATCGAATTACCAAACACCCTGTGTATATATACAGATTTATAAATCAGATCAATAATACAATTTTAGATCTACACAATACAGCAACTTGTTCGAATACGTACATTTATATTTTTATCTCTATTTCCACGCAGTAGTGATTTAAGCGCTGCAATTATTTCAGCTGTGTACCAAGAATAGAGTTCCGGGATTTTAAATGTCTTTCTAACTTTACAGATTTGGCTATAAAATACCGTTGTGCAATTTACCTGTTTATATTAACGCACGCATCTGTACATTTTGCATAGTTGTAGTATTGTTTCCATTTAATATCATATTATTGACCTGATTTGTAAGTTTACTACGATTATTGAAAGAAAAACCAGCATATTTATCTTGATAATAAGATATCTCTACGTGGATGTAGCGGTTTATTTTGTACAACATTAGATTTAATAAGATTTGGTAACTTGTAATTAACAAAGATTGTTATTTATCCTATAAATGCTGTGCGTCATGTAATAATATAGTATGATAAAAGCTTATATTTAGTCCATGAGATAAAGTAAATTTAATTAATAGAAATTATCGATCGCTAATATAAATGTAAGTAGAGCTATATTGGGGATTGCGCTGCCTAAACCAGAATGGAATGTTTAGTAGACGTGCACGTTGAACCTAGCGTCTAATGCAGTACATTGCTCTGATTCAATGCGCGTTTTCTCAAGTATTTAATGCTAATTAATGTTATTGAAGTATCTTATGTTTCAACATATATTTTTACAACGTGCCAGTATTTACCTTTGGTGCTGTGTTTGACCACGGTTTATTTTTTCCATTATTGTTGCAGTTATCACGGAAATCTGTTACTCCACCGACCGCTACTCCGATGACTAGATAAAACTATTTCGTTAATATTCAATTAATATCGGATTAATTTTACACAAAATCACACTGTATATTCGCATGGTTAAAACTTATTTTAGTCCACTTAACAAGCGAAAGAATTTAATATTGGTTTATTTTTAGATTAAAAATTCTTACTAAATTTAGAACCAGATTAAATCGTATCACTAAAATAAATTAAAATTGTACAAGTATATTTATTTCATTGTTGATTTATGTATGCCGAAAAATATGTAAGAGGTGAAAAATTATTTTTTTTAGTTTTAAAAAAGCTTATGCGTGCGTGTGTGTGTGTATGTGATTTAACACTTGAAGAAAGTATAAATATACACTTCAATTGATTCTTATTTCTCTCAAAAAATTAAAGAGTTAAATCTTTAACGTCGATTTTACAGTCTTAAAATTTTTTAAAATTAAATTTCTTACTTTTGTATATTTGAATAACATGAATAATACCAGTATTTAACACGAATATATTAAAACAATATTTAAAATAACTTAAAATTTTCGTGGTTTATTGAATATTCATTATAAACTTATTTTTTTCGGTAAAAACCACGTCACACGTTTTATCAGCTAATGTTTTAAATAGAGTATTACTATTCAAAATGTTAGCTGATAATAAGTGTAATGTGGTTTTTACCGAAAAACGAAGTTTATAACGAATATTCAAAATATTAAATATTCCACCATGAGGAGGAGGAGGTTATATTTTAATCTAATCAGACATTATTAATGAGAAAGAACAAATGCCCGAAGTATTGCGGGTGGAAGGAAAGGATAGTGTACAAGAAACGCTACAACGAATCATCCCGAACTTCGATATCCTAGCTTTAATTCTACTAATCCAGTATAAATCGTTGTTTTTAAGGTTCCTTTCCATAAATGTTTTTGTAGCGTGTAAAAAGCAGTGATATTTCATTTCTAATTTTATTCTCAACATATAATGAATGCTTGTTTTATTTTGAATTTTTATGATCGTGTGTGCCCATTTACTTATTATTATGAGCTGGCTCTGCACATTACTAACAACTATTTGCATGCTCCTATGCGCAATTATTAGCGCTGAATCATGTGCTTAGGCATATTTTTGCTATATTTTAGTTTACTCTGCATGCAATCCATTTGTATACATAAGTAGCAAAGCCGATAATATTTTCTCCTTGCAATACTTTCATATTTACATTTATTTCTTTGTCCCGTAAATACTTTATCCTCCTAATTGATCTTCTGTCTTGTAAATAATTCATATCATTTTAATTTATTAATTTTTATTCCTACTTTATCAATTTACTATGATTGATTGTATCAAAAGCACGTAATACATCTATTAAAAGTCAAGTATTTTGTTTCCTGTTTCAATGATATTTTTTGATTTTTCTTTTAAGTCAGGTAATGTTTTTAGTAAATTTCCAGACTTGCCCTTTTCACTATTAATATAACCTAATTTTGTTTTAAACAAGAAGTTAAACAAATAGCTATATACTTTTGTCAGAGTAATTTTCATTACGACTGAATTAATCGCTGTTTATAGTTACTGTAGACCTTATAAACTGCGTTTTTATACACCAGTCTAATTAAGGATATTTTCAAACTCTTTGGTATTTTATTCGTTTTTATTGTTTGATTAATTAAATTCTTTATCTCCTCTGCAATATTATTTTTGTTATTTTCGATATCTTTTATTTTTGTATTATTGTAGCCATATGTTTTTCAGTCCTGAGTTCATTAATTATTTCGTTTATTGTAAAATCTTTCATTTTACTATTAAAAACTAGTGTGCAGCCATTACTAACTTATCAAAGTACAAAGAACGGGTTAACAAAGCTTTCTCCGTTGACTAAAGATGTATGTAAGTTGGAACTATCAAGCAGATTGGTCTATCTTATCTATACTTCGATGCACTCACGTTAGAAAGATATTTACCGTTTTGCGAACGTGCTGCATCGAGCGTTGCATGGAGTTTGGGATTCACTTCATAAACGACAAGTTCCGCTTAATACAACTTTCGAGAATCTTGTCCTCTACATGTTGACGCAATTGATATTTCCGATATCGGGCGTACTTTTTGAACGTAATGTGCAAATCTTCCACTTCATCATCACGCATAAGACTTGTTCGGCTTGCATTCGTGCGTGATTTCTTCTGCCAGTATCACTCATAAACGTATTCGCAGTCTAAAGTGTACTTAACTTAATTAAGTTAAGTATGGGGAAACAGAATTTTTCGAGCGGTTCGTTGTACAGCACAAACTTATTGGTTTCTCATTGGTTTCAGAGGCGCGAGATCCAAATATTCTTCTCCAATGCACTTGACCAGTGTTGCCTGGACAAATGTGTATCGTACTGCACGTTCTGCGAAATCAACCAAATTTCGAATTCGTCGGAGACAACATTTTCGTCTTCAATTTCAAGCTCGTGCACTTTTTTTTCAATCCGAAAAACGATTCGACAACTTTAATTCTATTCACGTTGTAAAGCTTCGAAAACAATTGAATAAAAATTTCATCCGGTAATATTAAATATAAATCCGCCAAGGGCGTCGCCAGGCGATGCGCCAAGGGAAGGGGGCAAGATGATGGAAAGAGGATATGAGTTATAGGTAAAATAAAATTTATAATTTGTAAAGGCTTAATATTTTATTAAACAAGAATAAAATCGTAATTAAAACATAATTGTCGTGGGTTTCTGGCAAATTATTCTACTAGTTTATTATAAAAGTCTTCCAAATTGTCCGCGGTTACGCGTCTAGAATACTCATCATGACCAGTTAATTAAAAATTTTCGAAGCTTCAGGGGAGGCAACGGCCGCCCTCCCCTGCCCCCTTGGCGACGCCCATGTACACAGCACACTTATAATAAAACACATAACGTGATTGTTGAAATACGCCAGAAACGAAGTCACTAATGAGTATTGCACGGAAATAATAAAAATAAGTTGTTTTTCCCTAAAACTGTTAGCTTTAATAATAAAACTGTTGTACTCGCTCAAATTAAGCTTTTTAAAAAAAGAGATTTATTTTAAATCGCATCTTTTTTTGCGTTTTAAACATTTACGAGAAACAAATTTTCGAAAGACCTGCAGCCATAAGATGTGTCCACGTCATAAATTAAGTTGAGGATATTCGTTATTATATATAGTTTAATCAAAATTTATTGCATTTATGTGTCATACTAAATTTCGGGTGTTTTCATTTCGATTTTTTTATGTTTTATTCAAAAATGTACTAACTTCATCGTCAAATGGATATAATTTAGATTCAGTTTCATCGCGTGGTCCGCTAAATATATCCGTGGATGCATTTTGGAGTCCTAGTGCTTCTCGTATGTTTATCTTATCGTCATCTAAAGCGGAAAATACTATTGTCCCATCGGCTAATATGGATAAGTTATCTAAAAGACGAAAAAAAGATATATTATGAATGTATTAAATATATAATAATCGAAAAGTGAATATATAGTACACAAAAAAGAGATACATCTGTCGAATTTAAAAATGCACAATTGATTATATGATCAGTTTCAAGAGCAGTCATTACCACACAAGTCTTTTCTGTAAGTAAACGGTCACGATATAATATACCAGTAAGAACGATTCGGCTACATTTGTATAACTGGCCGTAATTATCGAATAAAGTATTTGCCATTTAACTTTAAAATTTTTTTATTAATAATTAAAGTAATATAACTGATAACATACGTCAAAAATTAAAAAAAAAAAAATGAAATATTTATAAAATAACTTAATAAAATACATATAATATACGTAGTCAAAATTTTATCACTCTAATGGATAATATATTTCACTAATTAGTCCTCATTAAGTCTGACGCGCTAAAGTCGTAATTTTCTAACTTACAGGCGTAATTAAAAACTGCAATAGTTACATAGCACACCGAAGTAATCAGTATGTGTTTAGCTGTTTCATCGATTGGTAATGTAGAACTATAGGAAGTTATAACGAAAGACATAATTCAACTGCTTTCTCTTCGTTAGTCTTGGTTTTAAATCCTTTTGACGAGTAGCTTTTAGTAAGTTATTAGTACATGGTTTTTCTTTGGGCATTACAGAAACTAATAGTGCAAGCGTAACAACCCTTCTACTGCTGTTTCGTATGTATGGTAATGTCAGTTCCATCTTTTTATGCATAATGTGTAGCATAATGAAGGGAAGTCATTAAAATTTTCAGTAATGTAATTAAAGCACTTCTACAACTAACATCAGATTTTGATTGATACCTTATCATATCCTTTTTACTTTCATACTTCTTTCTTCAGACACTTTACTACTATTTACGTCAGACAGTTTCTTAATATCACCGGCAGTTTCAAAGAATATTAATAACAATGCTAAATCTTCCGCAACACCTTCCTTATTTATAAGAAGGAATGTTCTTACTGATCGATATATGTACTCAAATACTGTAATTACCAACTCTCCCTTCTCTAGTTCAATAGCTCAAACATATCAGCGCCTATGGGAGATTTGTTTCTTCCAAGTTGGCATTATTAGTAAAAAGAATCTCGACCTATTATAAATATAGTCCCGCTCTTATTCCTAAGGCTCCATCTTTCTACTTTTCTTACATGTTTTTTTATTAATATAATAAATGTAAATATTGAGACACTACGATAATTCAGAAAATTAAAGACGCGAATCTATCGATGTCTGCGTTCCGGTTCAATAATTTTATTAATAACAAGTATCCGGATTGCATCAAAATATTTTTAACAGATGGTGCTAAGTTCACAGATCCCTATAATCTCATTGGTTCCGCTTTCATTGTGTCTAACGTTACAATGCAAAAATTCAAGTTTCCTCCTGAAACGTGTGTTTATACCGTTGAGCGTTGACTGTCGATAAGGCTCTTGATTTCATACTGATTGTTCCTAAGCCGAGTAATAAATTCACAATTTTCTCCGCTAGCCTAGGCGAGGTGCCTAGATTGCACTAGACCCTTTTAATTATAAATGTCACCCGCTTGTTTGCGAGATTAAGATTAAATATCTTCAAATTTTTTAAACAATGTCTGTTTAAAAACTTTTGTTGGATTCCAACTCATCGCGGAATTGGGCTCAATGATGATGTTGACGCCGCGGACAAATACGCTGCTTCGAATGGGGAATTGTATTCCCGTTCATTCCTTCCTCAGACTTAGATCGCAGGTGTCAGGCCATGGAATAGAGATAGGCAGGATACTGGAAGACTTTACGACGTAGTTCAATCTGATATCTTTTCGTTTCCTTGGTACTTTGATGTTCCATCGTCTATTCCCAGTCATCTTATTCGTAGGGATGTTACGGTGGTTTGTAGACCGTGAATGGGGCACCCCCGTGTGGCTTTAAATTTCGCAGATTCCTCTGGAAGCAACAGTAATTAGGTCTACCTTTATTAATGACATTAATCACTTGCTGCTCAGCTGCGATAGATACGAACACAATAGAAAAAGGTTTTATGAAAAATTAATTTTATGCGGATTTTCCCCTTCACATAGTGTTCATTATTTACTCTATTCTGGCCGTACTGCAATTTTTGTTATGGCTCCCGCGTTATAATTAATAATAACATGCTGGTTTAATTTTTATGGATGCCTAAATGGGCGACAGTTCGGGTAATATTAAAAAAAATAAAAAATCTTTCGGAATTGTCGCACCACCTAGATTCTTCCCTGGTGTTTGTGTTATAACAGGGGGAAAATATAATAAAACCCAGGCACATAGTGCTTTCTTGTTATTTTTTTACGTAGGCTGCATTCTCGGTAAAAATAATTACTCTACTGTCGATAAGTCATCATACAATTTCTTGAAATTTTGGCTTCGCTCACAAGATTAATCACAAAACAATTAGAGGTACTTGCAATGAAAGTCATTATAATACGATATTGACTCTTATCAATTTCTAAAAAATTGGAACAGGTGCAAATTAATTATCCCAATATTTTGAATTTTTTAGATTATCTTATTATTTCAGCATTTTTTAAATATTTACTTCGTTACTGCAAAGGGTGCCATTTGAAATACGCTATGTTTTGAATATTCTAATATAAACTGCTTAAGGGCGCACGAGATACTTAATATGATCTTCTTTTTTTCTTTTCTTACAAAGGCAAGGTTGCTGGAAAAACATTTATGTTCCGTTTGATGACTAGTATCACAATTACTTTCATCGAGAATAGCTGTTGAAGGGATGACTACCTAATGATGCCACATGATGATTAACATGTTGGAAAATGAATTAACAATTTTATAGCATAGTTTTAATGAAATATAAAACTGCTTTCGCGTCTGATTTATAAATCTAATGTTCATTTACATTAAACTACAGAAAAATACAGATTATCACAAAATGTTGAGCAGGTTTTGTAGACCATTAAATCGATCAATTAACAGTTATTGGAGAGCCAATACTTAATATCAAGTGATAAACTTGCTTTAACAAGATGATAAAAAAGAAATATCTATCATCACTTGCTCTAGACGACGAATATTATACTAATAGGTTCTAGGAAATATGGAAAAATTGTAATGGGGTAATATTTCAGCTTTTTTCCAAGCATAATTGAAAGAATTAACAATAATATTTATTTACTAATTTAACGTTCAGTTCATACCGGGGGCCATGCATTACGCCAGGTAAGTATGACCCATGAAATATCTAAAGATTGTTTAAAATGATTTAAAATTTCATATTCACGAAGAATTAGATGGAAGTTACAGGATTATATAAGATACATTTGACAACGACGCAATAGC
Source organism: Icerya purchasi (assembly GCA_039619475.1). Classification (NCBI taxonomy): domain Eukaryota; kingdom Metazoa; phylum Arthropoda; class Insecta; order Hemiptera; family Monophlebidae; genus Icerya; species Icerya purchasi. Next base: position 391,168,392 of record CM077115.1, on the reverse strand, counting down.
AACAACATAAAATATTTAATAGGAATATAGATGAACTAACAAATGAAGTTTTTAATGAATTTAATAAATTTACAGTTAATCAAAACGAGTATCGTCAAGGCAGTATGCATTTATATTAAAAGATCCTAGTATTAAATACATATTTTAAATAGATAAGTATAATAATAACGTAATAAGATATTGTAAAATCGGATTAATGTGCCATCAAAACTTAAGTGAATGAGGCATTTTAATCAACCACTATGGTGTAAATAATAAATAAATATATTATGCGAAAAAAAAAGGGCAAGCGATTATCTTCGCGCTATAGTATTCACCGTTGGATAGAATATTCTGAAGTGGAAAATGCTATATATTGTTTTTCATGTTTATGTTTCTGTTCAAAATTAAAGTTCAACGAGATGAACACATATTTATTAACAAAGGATTCAAAAAGTGAAAGAATGTATCCGCCTTTTTTCAAAATATGAAAAATGTGAAAAATATAAAATGTCAATAATCAATTGAGCCAACTTAAAAAATTAAAGTTCAACGAACGTGCCTTTTTGTTAAATACCGAACAAGCTTCGTAAATCGAAGAAAACAAAAGATGCATTGTGACATTAGTAAAAGTGGTAAGTTTTCTTGGTAGGCAAGGTTAAGCATTTAGAGATCACAACGAATCAGATTACTTAAATAAAGTTAGTAATTTTTTAGATATATTGGGAAAGCTCTGTGAAAGTGATTCGAAATTTTTGGAAAGAATAAACCATCGCTATGGTCATCACAGTTTCCCAGAATATCGAAATGATTAGATATCTGTGTTTCCATCTAAAAGGAATACACTGGTTCCATAAGTAAAGGAATCTGGCTTTTATTCAATAATAGCCGACGAAATAGAAGGTTTTTGCAAAGTGAAACAATTAGCCATTCTAATATTAGATAGACGAATCGTGAAAAAATAAAAATAAAAAAAAAGAGCAACTGCTTTACATAATTTAAAACGCTGTGAAGTAGAAAATATTGCAAAAGTGCTGAATTCAGCTATTCCAGAATGCCGGTTAAACATGAAATGCTATGTTGAGAAATGTTATGATGGTGCTAAAGCGATAAGTAGTTAGGCCAAATTAAATTCAAGTTGAAATAAAAAATAAAGCAGCCCATGCTGTATAGTTTCATCATTGACGCGCTCATCGTTTCAATTTTTTTTTTTTTTTTTCGGCTTATATGCAAGAAGACCCATCGGCTTTCACAATTCCTCATAATTTCGGACTCTAAAGGCGTCCTTCAAGCACTGACGGACTGACTATGCGGGCAAACTGGCATTTTTCCGGTGCGCTCAAGCATTTAATTTACCTTTTGCGCCCTAATTTTCTCAACATTTTATCACCGTCTCCGCCCCTTTGCTGTAAAGCGTCCTTTTACCTCTGAATTTTCCCGGTGCGCCCTTAAAAGCCAGTCCCCGTTAGTGCCTTCAAGCCGTATCCTCTCCTCCTTCACATTCCTTTGATAGTATTATTTTCTCAATTCGTTTTCTTACCTCCACTCTGCATATTGTTTTTTTTATAGATTCCCAGCTATTCCGGAATCGACGGCAATGACACAGCTGATTCTTTAGATCGTTCTGCTGATTGCCTTGATTTAATCCTCAATTATTTCCCTTCTTCAGACATCCTTTCCTTATCCATCTCCAATCACGCTAGATCCCTCCCTATTTTATAATCGTCATTCACATTACCGTTTTATTCAGCCGATTCCTCGTTCTCTGTCTTGGTTCCATTCTATTCCTTTCGGTCGTCGTTCTTTTATCGCCTCCCTAATTCGTCTCCAGATTAATCATTCTCTCCTCCCCTCCTCTCGCTTTCGATTTGCTCTGTCACCATCTCTTTATTGTTCACTTCACGATTTTGATCCTCTTGGTATATGTGATGCTGATCACATTTTCTTCGAGTGTCCTGCTCTTCTTAATGAACGCTCACGTTTATACGGCCAGCTCTTGACACGAGGTCTTCCTACTCTCTATAATGCTTCCTTTAACCTCTCTTTTCCTTCATCTTCTGTGGTGCCTGCACTGCTGTCCTCTGTTACGTCCATTTCGGACCGCCTAGTCATTTAGTTTTTTAGCTTAGCTTTTCCTGTTGTTGGGTCAGTGCCCTTGGCGCGCTCATAAAAAAAAAAAACAAAAAAAAACCGTTTTATCAAGGAAACTGAAGATTTTATATTTTACTCTTCAAATAATATACTGTTTCATATCAAACAGCTTACGGCAACATAAGTTATTTTTAGAAATTCGAAGAAAATCAAAGCAACCCGTACTGCATCTCGAACAATTTTAATTTCTTAACGATGGTTTCACTGGTGTTTAGTACAGTTAGTGAGATTTTACAAAAATTCCAAGCTATTTTAGTTTGTACTTAACGAGGGCACTAAAGGTAAAAGTGTCGGAATCCGAACCTAAATGGAAATTTTATCTTTCTACTTTGTGTAACGGAACTTTTATTTTAGGAATTGCATATTACTACTGTCGACAGTTTTAATCTCAGCATTTAAATGGCAATAGAACACATATGATTTTTCAAACGGACAAAAAACTCTGTGGTTTTTACTGTTATGGCTTATCAGAAAGCACGCTGGTATGTTATTATAGCTAGTGTATTCGATATGAAGCCGCAACTTTAAGACATTACCAAATTCAACATCCGTCGGATTTACCGAAGTATTACCATCTATGAAAGGGATTTCATCGAAAGATTAGCAATAAAAGGTGCTTAAGAGTTTGCCGTTATATTTGTTACTGGGATTATTCTTTTAGCGATAAGAACGGAGCAGGGCTGAGAAATATTATGCGATATGCCGGGTAAAGTTGGACAACTCCCGTGATCATGAAGCTTTGTCTTCGAAACGTGTCGGGTAATTAAATATTAAATAATTGTTTATAGTAGTGTATTTTGATTTTACTTATGATACGAATGTATGCAATAGATCAAGATATATTCAATTCTTTCTATTCAGCTGAAAGAGCTGTTATAAGCTGTTTTTTAAAAATTTTCCCCATTTCTTGGCATACTAAATAATGGAGAATTAAAGGATCAGCAAGGGTTGGTGCTCTCTTTGAAATTCAAGCTTATATAATATAAAAAAAAAAATTATTTTTTAATTTAAAAAAGGAATAGAAAAAATATATAAATATACGCAATGCACGAAGCCCATTTTATTAAAGAATTCATTTTGTTTACAAAAAAAAAAAAATTAAATGTAAAATTACCCGGACTCCATATAACAGTAAGCACGTGTGATTCGTCTGACCAACCGGATGTTTGTTCTGCCGTGTATGTTCGCATACTGGTGTTCATACGATGCGACACGTATATTCCGCCTTCCAACATTGTCGATCCGAACTCCTGTTGGTTGCACTGATAGTGTTTGTTTCCTCTGACAGCCCCGATTTTTATAACTACAGACGGATCGTTCTTTTTCTTCAACCATAATTCTATACATGACGTATACGGCGCAGCTTAATTATTTTTTGCAATAACCCAAATTACATATTATTATTATTATTTTTAATAACTAGTAAATTATAATAGGGGATGGCGTGGTTACACAGTTGAACGAAATTGAAAGGTGTACAATATTATCGTTGCATTATTTCTGTTAAAATTTTTTCATTCTGTTTTCTGTAATAAATTTAAATTTTTCTACGGTTCACTGCTGTCAACATGCCGTGGGTACTTTGAATAGTAGTTGATTGGTAATTGCGTCCCTGTAGATAATTTAATTTAATGAAATTATTTCTTTAGAATAGCTAATTCCAGGTTCGGAAGAGCTTTCTTTAAATCTTATTCTGCAATGAACTTTAGCGAGTTAAAGAAAACTCAATTTTTGCTTTTTCGAAAACTACCGCTAGTTGTTCTTTCATTTTTGGCAAGGATTAGTTATTTAACCATAAAAATAAGCCATTTCACACCGATCGGACCCCATAACGTTTCTTCGTTTACAAGTTTTTTATTTTCTATTACTATTATTATGGATTTGTCAACGATGACATTAGTCCAAAAAAAAAATTGGACGTAGGGGACAATAATAAAGTTTTTTCTTAAACGTTTAAGGATAGAGGATAAAAAATAAACAAGGGCAGGAATAAAAGAAGTAGAAGGAAATGAGAGAATGTTTAAGAAGCAGCACTATAAGAAGTAGGTATACCGAGTTTTAATAAGGGTAGAAGAACAATTGTTCAGCAGCAGAAGTCGAACATTTGAATAAAACAAGATCAAAATAGCAAGGAATGTGCGCGGAAGGGAAATGAAAAGGACAAAATGGAGTAGAAGAAGATGAAAACCGAGAAAATATTGCAGGAAGGATGATTAAAGCGAAGGGGGCGCTTAGCCGAGATTTTGGAGCGTTTAAGAAAGGGAAGTTTACATGGGCGAGAAGAAAGAGACAGCTGAACAGAAATATAAACTGAAGCAGGGTTAGAAAATAAAGAAGAACAGGAGTGTTGGGTCATAGTTTTGGAATGGGTCAATTAAGGAAAGAAGAACAATATTATGAGTTGAAAAGGTGCCCGACAATTTGCTATTGGAAATGGAAGAACGAGCTAATGAATGCCCACTATTTCATTGCCCTTAATGACCAAATGACTAGGAATGCACAAAAGACGATTGCGATCGAGCGAAAAAGGAAAAGATCACAGATGAGGGAGCGAATGAGAAGTCCTACATAATCGGAAGAAAGAGCAGGCAAATGATATGTGATAGCTTACAAAGGAACTTCAGAATCCAAGATTATGAACACTTTATGGAAAAACCAATGATGAGGAGGAAACAAAGAGGTTGGCAGCACGTAGAAGAGCAATAAATTTCGCATAGAAGGTCGCCTTTGTATGTTCACTGCGAACTTTCTCTCTGATCGCCGCTTTCAAGTGAACTTGGGATCCGTTTTATCTAATTCACATACACTATTGACAGGAGTTCCACAGGGGCCTGTCCTTGGTTTAATACTGTTCAGTATTGCAATGAAGCAATAAATGATACAGTTATTTTAATAAAAGTTGATAAGAGTATTGGGCACTCACACAACGAGCATATTTGCCCTTGAAACCCACAACTTATTTTTTAAAAACCAAAAAAAAAAAAAAAAAAAACAGGTACAAAAATCACTTCTTTCTATTGTGTATATTTCTTCCATGCACCGATATCAACTTATATTCTTGTTGAATCCAATTCGTCACCCCTATCCATTCGTAGATCTTATTTAGGCTATCGTTTCCCCTTGTTAAACGTCTTCCTCTCGCATCTTCTACTCTCATTCAATCTTGCCTTACGATTTATAACAGCTGGCGCTTCACTCCCAGCAAAACCGCTATTCTTGCTTTTATTTCACATCGTCTCGGTTCATTTCGGACGTACATTATCTCTTTCAATAATCTCCCTTATTTTTCCTTCGACTTCGCTGATATCTGTCATCCTCCTAAGGTATTTATCCTTCCTTCATTTGCAAAAAATCTCCCCCAAGCCGCAATTAAACAGGTATTCTACAGCACTATCAATTCCCTATTTCCCTCTCATGTTACCATTTACACGGATGGTTCAAGGGGGCCTGGTGGTGTTGGTACTTCCTTCATCCTAGCCTGATTTTAACCTCTCAGAATCTTTTCGCCTACCTTATTTCTGTTCTACATTCATAAACGAATTATTGATTACCCTTCGCTCTATTATTTTCATTTCCTCGAATCATTTTTCCTCTAAATTTTTGATTATCTCTAACTTTTTGAGCGCCCTTCAGGCCATATCCTTTCCTCTTCCTGATCATTCGTATGGCACTTTATTGTCCTCCGTATACGTTCACTCATTCACAATCTTTCCTATCTCCATTCAGTGAATATTGATCTGCTATGGGCACCTAGCCACTCGGGCATATTTGGTAATGAAGCGGCTGATTCCTTGGCTCGGGTTGCTGCTGCTTCCTCTCGTCTTTTTTTAAAGAAAATTCCATCCGATAACCTTCTATCAATTTGTAAAAGCTTTCATATCTGATTTTGGTCGGACACACCCATGTTTCCTCTTTTTCTAATAATTATTCATTTCATCTGTCTGTTCAGCCTACTCTTCCGGCATATTCATGGTTTCTTTTGCATCCCTCTCTTCTTCGATATTCTGATGTTGTTTCCATTGTTCGTATGCGCTTTGGCCATTCTTTGCTGCCATTATCTAAATTTCGTTTTTCCTTGATTTCTTCTCCACACTGTCCTCTTCATCATCCGGATGATGCAGTTATTTTCGACGCCGATCGTGTGTTCCCCCACAGTGTTGATCTCTCTCCGTGGAGCGTTCTGCCTTATATTCTTATTTGCTTAAGCTTGGACTTCCTACCCCTTATTGTGCTTCCTATATCCTGTCCTTTCCTTCCCCACTAATTATTCCTGCTATTTGTTCCTTTTTAGATAAAATTACTGATCGGATCAAAATATAACCGACTTCTTTCCTTACCTTTTGTTTCTGGGTAAAGGTCCTTGGTTGACGAGCCCAACAAAAAAAAAGAAAAAAGAAAAGAAAAAAACTTAGTAGAAAATGTTCTGCAGAGCACGATTAACAGACTGCAACAATGGTCTGAAGATAATTGTTTTTTAATAACAAAAACAACAGCCAGCCATGTCTCGATCGTAAGTATAACTCTTGACAACAATCGGATATCATCCATAAATAAAGTCATCATATTTAAGAATGATATTCGATAACAAACTCACCTGAAAAGCACATATTAACTCACTGAAGACTACTAGTTGCTGCAAAAAATTAAACCTGCTGCCGAAGCTATCGCATACAACTTACGGTACAAGCAGACATAATCTACTAATGATGCATCGCACTCTGGTACGGTCTAAAATCGATCACGGTGCGTCAGCCCTTGCTTCCGCTAGCGTGTCGGCGTTAAAATATGTAAATACTATTCGCCATGTTGCTTTGAGGTTGGCAACTGGCACTTTCCGAACTTGCTCAATATCGAGTTTATTATGCGATGCATCGAAGTGGTCATTACATTTTACGACGGACTTAACTAACCGTACTGGCTTTCAGTAACATAAAGAGCACGAAGTCTAACTTTTCAGATAGTAGGACCACGATGAAACATAAGTCTATCAACTCCTATCCACTTTACAACTAAATATTAAAATACTAGCACTGGTCCGGAACTCGATTTCTGCTATACTGCCATAGTCTGACCGAGCTCATTTTGATGTACAGGACTTTAAAAATACATTATCAAATGTAATTTTTAATGATTTTAAGCATTAGCTTAAACGTCACTTTGATAACATTCGGAACAACAATTTGCGAAATCTAACTTTCACACTTACTAACTAACGAACCAGTGGCTCAGAGTGTACTCTTCATGTGATTTTGAAATAACCGCCGAACACCTACTAATGAAATATCTAGTTCATGACCATTATCAGAAACAATATAGAATACCGTCCGATTTAAGTTATCGTTTAATAAATTTATATTCATCTTGGTAAAATGAATAATGAACAAAACGATATTATTGGAATTATCTGTTGAAACGGTAACATTAAAAAAAAAACATCTATGTTCAAATCCGGACTAAAACCGATAATAAAAAATTTTATTAAAAATTGATATATTAAAAATATGTTTTTTTTGTTGTCATTTTATCGCCATTTACGACAAAAACAACCATGCAAAATTTCAGCACTCTCCGATGAGTGTAAGTCGGTTAATACAGAGATAAAAAATTCCAAGCGAACCACCAAATTAAGCCGAATGAAAGCTTTTAATAAGTTGTATTACTACTACTACTACTAATACTATTATTGTGAATTATAATAATAACAATAACAATAATAATAATAATAAACAATAATAATAACAGAACTTTTAACAACAAGTACAATTTAATCATGACTATAGCATTATCAGAAATTTTTAAGTTTCTATCAAAAAAAATTCATAATGATGATCGAGGAAAACCTTTGAGATATCTAAAGGGCATTTAAAGTGCGTTGGGATTACAAAAATTAATAATCTATATGAGGAAATTATCGAGACTGAAAATATCGAACGGAATTGAGCAATTATTCACTTCTCTTTCCTCTGAAAGGAATGGACACCGATTACGTTGACAAGTAACTGCTGACTTTGTCGGTAATCTTTGCAGAATTAAATATGTTAAAAGAGTGAAGAAGCGAATAGTTGTTGAAAATGAAGTTAAATATATTCTCAGTTTTCCGATTTGAATATCCTTTGAAGAGAAAGTCTGCTATCGCAAAGTTTTCTTATTAAAAATTGCGCACATTGTTACAGTTCTTGTGCTGAAGTTTATTCTGATTAATAATCCTTTCATGTCCGGTTCGTTACCGAATAAAACGTTTTTTTTTTTCTTCATTACAATCAGCGTGAGCGTGGGAAAATATCGCATGGCCATTTAATCTTGCTAAATATAATGTAACGAATAAATGAAATGTTCAAAATTGAACGCTGTTTTTAAGAGATTGATTTTAAAAGTCGTAAAACATTACTTACGTGGAATAATCCAGTCACCGGTTGGAAATTTTACTTTCATATTTATTGTACCATAGCGGAAATTTAGGCTATTCTCGGTTGTAATTTCGGCAGATCGGATTGGTGGTAAAATTTTATAACTAAATGCAGTTTGAGAACACTCGCCAAGTGATCGAATTCCTGTGCAACTGAATGATCAAAATTAAACAGAAAGAGAGAATAAAACGCAATTTAAAATAACTTTCTCGAATAATCTCGATTCGTTCATTAACAAGAGGAGGGGATATATGCGGTTTTACAGTGCAGCCGCGAATTAAGTTTATTCGAATTTCTGTGACACCGAAACGGTTATAATCAAATCTTTAAATGAAATTTTCTAAATGCATATTAAAATAAAAATGATTATATATTTTTCTTTTATAAACTGTTATAAACAAAATTTATTTCAAAAATAAGAAATTTAGAGACTCTCGAGGTAGTTCACTACGCGCACGGATGAGACTATCTAATCCATGGTCGGAAGTGCGGAAACAGAATACCCGGCAGAGATCAGGGTGCGTGTCTCTGCCGTCTGCATTAATTATGTTTGTATTTCGCTATGCATTATAATATTTACTTTGCGTTTTCTTGTATGATTTATCGTGTGATTTTTGGTTGTATCGATAACAAAGAGCCTGAAAGAAGACAGCTATTAAATTTCATGGATTTCAGGAAAAAATTAAAATAGATTCGCAAACGGACTCATTTGAAATTGAGATGCTGCATCTGTTCAGCGCATTTCGATCGACTGATTAGATGATTTAATAGGTGAATTATGACGACAACTGCCTCTATGAAACTCACACTGAAACTGAATGAAGTATATCGTATCTGAAGTTAGCCGCACAAAATATCGGATCATGCTTAGCCCTACTAGTAACTATAAAAGAAGAGCCTGAGAAATGTTTGCAGGAAAACAGGGGAAATTTTACAATAGTGCCATCAAACAGTAAAATTGAAAGCAAAAAAGGATGGATCTTAATAGGCGAGAAATTAAATTTTTATCGCAAAATTGTAGTTGCAATTTTGAAAATTTATATGCCCATTTAAAAATAGTCCCCTGATCGCGAATCTTTGTCTTCGAAACGCGTTGGGTATTTAAAAATTAAATAATTATTTATAATGGTGTGTTTAAATTTACTTACTATTTTATGTTTATTATTTTTTTTACATTTCTTTCTTGTTGAAGCTATTCCTTTCTGACACATTAGTGAAGAAAAATTAAATAGTGGTTGAATGGCAATAATTGTATTCCTCAGTAAAAAGTCATGTTCAATGGCTGTTATCTTCAGTGACATCACGATGAAAAAACATAAAATCATGACTTCTAGCGTATATTTTAGTTACCTTTAGTAGAAGTATGCTCAACTTAACGTTACTCTGTTTTCTTTCCTTTGAGCTCCGATAATGTAACTTATCGTCTGTAAAGTTACCGAATGAATCTTAGTTAATACAGCTGATTACTTCATTCGATTATCCGTCGGAGTGTTCGGTTAAGCATCCTTCATGTTAAATCTCAACTAGTCATAAAGAACTGCATATTTATCCTGGGATAAATATAGGGACCAGTTCGATATTGTCAATTATTTAAAAAAAAACAAATGGCACCACTCTTCTATTATTCATTTGATTCCTGTTTAGTCGAGTTATAAATAAAATCAAATAGAGTAATATTGTTAAAGACGCGGAATGTGACTGTTATTGCACATAGTTAAATATTTTAGATGTATTTTAAAATCAGAAAACTAACGGCATTTTATTAATCGCGGGCACTCACTTCTGCCAAATAAAAAGCTTCAAAATGGCTAACTGCTTTATTTGTTCTCCATCCGCTCTACTTAGGCAGATTAACACATGCGGTCTCGATTATGTTTACAATAAATATTTATTTTATTTAGAATTTACACACTTGCTGTATTAACTAATTATAATTAATGTTAATACTTACATAGAACAACTATTAATCGTAAAGGTATTACGTAGGACATTTCAAAAGTAATGCACACACAAAAAAATAGTTTATTTGACAAAGTCATATAAATATTATAATCTCTCAATATAATCACCCTCCTCTTCAATAATACGTTCCCAGCGTCAGGGGAGGTTCTGGATGCCGTCTAGGAGGCCTTTGAGGTTTAGTTCACGAATCTATCGGGTCACAGCACTATTTATGGCCCCTAAATCGGAAAAATGGATTCCTCGCATCGGCTTTTGAGTTTGCAGAACAGGTCATAATCACAAGGAGCTATATCCAGCGAATAGGGTGGATGTGGTAACGATTCCTAACTGTATTTCGCAAAAATTTCTCGAATTTCATCATTGTCATGAGGGCGTGTATTATCATGCAAAATGAAAACGCCGCGATCAAGTAGTGATGGACGCAATTTTCTGATTTTTAGTGCTGGTGGCCGACAGGTTTTCGATATCAGCTGTATGACTTATCTGTTCGCTCATCATACGGCTATCTTTATCGATCAGTGTTGCCACTATAGCGATGTTTGTGTAGTCACGTGAAGTTCTTGGACGACCAGTACGAGGCGCATCCTCAACCGACAAACAGCTTTCTTTAAATTGTTTTACTTGAAATACTGGTACAGTCCATGGCGCCACTGCCACACACTTTTTCAAATGCAGAATGAACTTCTGTGGGCGTACGAGTATGAAAAGTTTTGATTTTCATATACGATCGCTTCTCCAAATTTGAAATGCGTCTAGAATGGTCTTCCATCATTACAAAAACACGTTTGTACGCACGCACAAATCACTCGAAACCAATCACAATGCACACTGCCGTGTTGACAAAATTTCATAGTATACATCCATTCTGTTTTTCCTCCTCCTAAATGCTACAGATTTATCAGTTGTAGAGGAAATTATAACTATAAAAATCATTCTTGATGTGTGCATCCAATCAATAACTTCAGAGTGTGAAATAATATAAAAATGTAATACGAGTAAATTTACTTTCTGTACGCATTCGCCGATGTTTCCTACTTATCACATCCAACGCTATTAATTTTCATATACCTTTAATTTCTACATTTATCGAGGTTTACAGGTGTATCGTAAAATGTGTTTCAACAAAGGTTGAACATTTGACTAGGCATTGGATATAACAGTTTTTAGCGTATAGTCGTTGTATGGACAAAAACTGACAGCATTTAACTAACAGAAATATCAATTAGAATAAAAAATTACGTTGATTTAAAGATTCTATAGCAATATTCTTATAATACCATACGTTTCATATCTTAATTCTACCCGGTAGTACGAACTATAAGTGAAAACAAAATCTATTACAACTGTAACGTTAGAAAACTTTTATTAAAAAACCGAAATCGTGTTAGATTAAGATGGCGGTTATTTTGATACTTCTCTTCTTCAGGTGCCGTACACTAGATAGCGCGTTGGCGCAGCCTATTCGTACATTTTTAGTTGTGGCGATATAGGTTGTGTACCAGGCAAATATTATATGAAACGGAGTCGTACACAACACGCAAGACTACATTCGGAAGTGATATTGTGATCGTTTGATTTATCGATATACAAGTGTAGTCCCCGGTGTGTGTCTGCTGTGTATTGACCTAGCGCGCATATGATGATATGCATGTTTGTCATTGCCTTCCACGTGATTATTAGCGAATATTTTTAATTTTAATTCTTTGTAATAAGTACAACTTCATATTAAATTGCGAAATGAAATTAAGAAAGATAAAAATGAAATATTCCGAAACAAAATATTGGATTACTGGCGGTAGAAGATAATTCCTTGCGAGCAACTACAAGGAAATAATTCCATAACAAAAACAGATGCATTATAACATTACACGGAAACATTTACAGTTAATACTGATCGAGACAAAGGCTTTGTCGGCTACCCAGAGAACGCATTTAAACTTTTCAAAGTGTAAAGACGTATCCTCAAAATTTGTAAATGGGTTTCTGCAATAATTACTTAAGCTAGACTTTCGAACTAAATAATTTTTACTGCAGAAAGACTACAGAAGAAACGGTCTTCCAAAAAAAAAAAAAAAAAACGAAAAGAAAACCCGAACGATTTTACCTTATTACATCCGAAAAGAGCTGTAAAACCTTATGTGCTATACGTTCAAGGATTTATTTCGAAAATAGTATATTCTCCGAAATACTGTAATACTGTAAAAAATGAGTAATACTGACGATGCGTAAGGTTAAGGAACCATAACTACATATTTTAAACATTTATAAACATTATTGGTAACAAAAATAAAAACAAAAAATCGCATAATGTAAAATATGTAGGTACTATAATAATCTAAATAAATGGCCAAGAAAAACTGTGTTTTTTTAACAAATTAAAAAGTGGATGTAACAAGTAATTAAAAATTCAGAAAATTAAAAAATGGATGTTTAGAAAAAAATATTCATCGACTTCCGTATCAACTGAATCCTATTTGCACACTCTGTGCATGTAACTATTGCCGAGTCTGCAATCGGAACAGCGCGAGTTTTACAATTATTATTCCTGTGTGACCCGCATAATTTACAACAATCCCTACCCCGCGTTGTCAGAATCACCAACTGAATTATCTCTCGAGCAAGTAGAACAGCTCGTTGAACTTCAGACAGATAGAACACTACTAATATAGTATAATGATTTATCACTTGTAAAGTTTTGGCTATTAGGAAAGAAAGAGTATCCTGTAATAGCAGTGGAAACTGTAAACATTTTATTACATTTTTCAACCGCCTACTTGTGCGAGCTAGGCTTTTCGCCACTAATGAACATCAAAAATAAAAAAAGAGAGAGACTTCTCTCCGTTGGTCAGGAAATGCGTGTGTACCTGTCAACAATTCAACCCCGCATTGAACTTTTGGGTAAAAAACAACAAGCTCAAATTTTGCATTGAATGTGTTACAATTTGTGTAATAATTTAAAAATAAATATGCTATTATGTAAAATATTGTTTTCTTTGTTTTTACCAAAACATTCACGAAGTGTAAGTCAGACGTTACGTGGCACACCCATTGAGAAACACTGCTCTAAAAATAGCATACCTAGTAGTTCGTAATGTTTCATTAATCCGTTTCATAGATGTCAGTTGTTGAATGATGTTTGCGGCATGCTTAGCGCAGGTTTGAAGGTTAAAAATTTCTTTATAGAACAAAATTCAATTCGTGGCAACTATTGAGTTAGAACAAATTAAGTCAGAATAAAGAAATAATGTAACTAAACAAGTTTTTGTTGTAAATGCTCCAAAAGAAAGTTAAAACTGCAACACTACACACTAACCCACGCTTATATGATGATGTAGTGGTTTATCATTGCTTTTCACGTGACCTATTAATGATTATTTATTATTTGTAATAAATTTTATTCGCTCAATATGGTATTCCAATTGTTCTACCTAATTATTGCATTGGTATACGTATATATATATATATATATATATATATATATATATATATATATATATATATATATGTATATATTTATTAAAGTTGCAGAAAAATTACTTGGTCATTGTTAAATCTCCTTCCGTAACTTCATTTTCTTTTAGCAACATCGGTTGAATAAATAATTTCCCTTCCTTCGTATAGATATGTTTTCCATTCGACGCTGGAAGTGGTGGTTCATATCGCACAAATTCGTAATCCTTGTACGAGAAATTATTAACATGTGAACTTGATTATATTAATTCATTGTTAGTGTAATATTTATAAATTAATGGTTTATTCATTTTAAAGAAAATGGAAAAAATAATATTCCGAAAATTAATAATTTAAGTTCTGAATTAAAACGAACCAAGAATATTTCAAAATTGTAAAAAGAAAATTTCTCTGTTTGAAATTGCCGGAAAAGATAAAATTTCCTCAGTTCTCGCATAATGTGTGCAATTGTGAATACTAGTAAAATATTATTACTGTCTCGTGATATAATTGGACTATAGAAATTTTTACTTTGGTCAATACTAATTACAATTGGTCAAAGCGATATAACATGTATCCGATAACTAACAGGTATTCAATGTTTTTAATTATATTGAATAAGAAATAAAAAACCTTTCTATCCGTTACTGAAATCAAAAATTGATTTTTTTTTTTTTTTTTTTTTTGCTAAAGTTATTCCAACTTTGTCCACGTACGCTATATGCCACAAAGCACTTCATAAATCTGTTTTCTCTTGTTTGATTTACATTTTTAATTTTACTTTAGAATTGAAAAACTTTTTTGAAAAAAAAAACAGATTGCACTGCTCATTAAAATACGGTAAAAATTCTAAATTCGCAAATAACCTTGCTTTTAAAACAAGAAAATATAAAAATACAATACTAACAAGTTCAGTAAATGATTAACGCTAAAGTTTAATTATAAATATCGTAAATATTTAAATGAAATTGTTAAGAACAGGTTTGGCCTGAGGTAACAGTGCATAATATAAAATCTTTCTATAAAATAAATATGTTGGTAGACTGTAGTGAATGAATTTTTCAGACGAAGCAATCATATCAAAACCATATTAGGAAAATTAAGATAAATAATACCGTTAATGTGTAAATGAAAACAATCTAATATGTCGCCGCAGTTTTAAGAGAAGAGTTTATAAGCAATAATCTGTTTAACTTTAACTAATTCATTAATTTATATTGTTTATACTTTTTATAACCGATGAAATTTCAAAAAACAACTATTTATAACAATTATCGTTATATTTTAGAAAATAATATAATAGTTTAATTTTATACAATACTAACATGTTTTATTTATAGATCTTGAGATTCCGAAATTGGTTGCTGTTCGTAAATTTATAAATATGCTTGTGTTTCAAGTGTTTATTATTGTTCCTTTGTTCAATGAAATAATATTCATTTAGCCATAAGTCTTGGCAGTCACACGTTGAGTGTGGTATTATGATTTGAAGACAAGCTGGTATACTCTTGCTGCATAGCTCCTACCTGATTATAAATACAGTAGACCTAACCAGCCTCTATTAGAGGTCTGTTTCTAGGCCCCGATTTCTTAAAATCAAATAGCGCATGATAAGTGACCAGAAAACATGAGTTTTTTTTTCTGTTTTAGTTGAATAGTGAGTTTAAATTGCCAGCTGGTTTGGAATAGTTGCAATAGTTCTATCCATTCAAGAAGTTTTCTTATCATGTTTAAGTACGCCCAATAAGTTTCGAAGTTCTACGCCATTACAGTTAAATAAACATAGTTTCCAGCTTTCTACAACACACGGCAACAGAAAAGATTAGACAATTTATTAATTTAGTCTTATACCATACGAAAGAGCAGCGCTCTTTTAAATTTGATTTAGTTCGAAGAACTCAGCTACGTTCCATTGCTAACATTCGTGTAACACCAAGTGAACAACTTCCGTTATTAATTATAATTGAACCCACAGATGTGAAATTATCCTTTAGTGTAATTTATTTTATTAGTTCTGTCGACCATCACTGTATACTTTACTTTTACTTCAGTTTATGGATAATCCGTAATTTTTACGAATAATTTCCAGTTATTGCATTATCGCGTTTATAGAATTTTTAAAGCTGCTAATAATGGCCATGGCTATTCAACTTTCTGTTGGTTATTACGATTCCGTTCCAAAGTTATGTAGCACTTTTATGTAATATTTTAAAAGCGCTCATTTTTGTCTCACATTAGTTTTTGCGAGGTCATATATCTTTAGTGTGTATTGACGTACAACTTCATTTAGCTATTTAATGAGACATGTGATATTTAGCAGTTACCAAATTTCCATAATTTATTCTATTGAATTCAGTTTTTTTTGTAGTAGTCAATAATACACTCGTACAATTGAAAATTATATTCATAAGTTTTTCCTATTAATTTGGATTATTTAATTATTTGTAAAATTTTATGAATAGTGTAAGAGTGTCAATTAGTAAATATTAGTTTGCTGAACTGATCATTACAAATAAGCTTCTTTCTACATCAATATATAGTTATGTATAAGCATGCACGCGCGCACGCATACAAACACACACAGACACACACACACACATATGTATATATATATATATTGATGCCTGAATTTCATCCAAGTCCATATTAAACATTTCTTCTTTCTAATTAAAGATTTAATTTGATTGCAAAGGGTCTACAACTGAGAAATACAGTAACGTTATAATTTTGTTACTCTAAAATATAGTATGTATAATGTTATTTAATGTGTTATATTTTTCTCTTCGTATGTAGAAACTTATTTTAAACAAAATATTTTTGTATAAGATTTGTATTTAAAAAGATAGTTTTAATGAGTAGCGCGTTTACAAACTATGCATGTGTAGCAGAATAGTCAAGGTAGACACTCACTGCTGAATAAGTTAATTAAAAACTCGAATCAAAAATTATTACCGGTTGAAAAGGAATTTTCGAGGTGTATTTCCAGATATTCGTATTGATTTCTGTGAAATCGCTGCTGAACAGTACTTCCCCACTGCATGCATACTGTCCGTTTACCATTGTCACCGATTTTTGTTCACACCGAGCCGTTGAATTTGATATTTTCTCTGTTGTTTGATCAGTTGTCGGTTGTATACCTGCGTCTTAACAATAATCATACTGATCACATTATTTTGCATAATGTTGAAGAACAATTGAAATTGATAAATTTAAAAATTTTAATTTCATCACGTAAAAAGTTTTTTTCAGTTTTTGTTTATTCATTTTTTTTAGGGAATACTGTAGACTAATTTACTTCCTTTTTATTCAACCAGTTTCCCTATGAACGGTAGGATGAAATTTTGTTTTTAATTCAGTACTATCTAGATTTGCATTAAATATGCAAATATTTCACTTTACATGAAACCATATTAGAATTGAAAAGGGTTTTATTAAAATAAAATCAGTTTTATTCATTATTTTTCCTATTCATAATGATTCAGTAGTTGACTGTTTATAGATTAGTTGTTTAAAATTAGTTACCTTGCTTTTTCTTTTAGTCTTTCTTGAAGGAACATCATTATTACTTTTTGTGCGTATACAACAGTTTTTAAGTGATTTTTTTCAGACTCAATCTAGATATTGTAGACTTCACACTTTAGACAATTACTCGATGAACAAAATAATAGTTTGTGTCTAAATAATGTCTAAATAAGCATAAACTCTCTGAAATAAAACTAACGCAGTATAAAATAAAATGCAGGCTCTTAGTAGCTAACTGTGAAGCAACTGCGTCAAACAAATTAACTAGACGAAATGTTTTTAATTTGAATAGACGCTGGTCAATAAATAAGTGCGATGTTTTTAGCGCTTACAGTTGAGAAAAGTGTCTTGAGAATTTTAACGCACATGCTGGATTCAAGGTAATATATTAGGCACTCATGCATTAATGCAGTCACAAACATTCCTTAACACCCATTAGTTTTACTTTAAATACTTTCTGGTGGATGATATTATATGTTATCGTTACGAACTTGAATTGAAATGACATGACATAAAGATTTTCAGTTAAAATCAACTACTTTGTTATAATATGGGACTTGTCTTATTTAATTTTTATTAATCAACTGCTTTTATTTAAATTTTCACGTTAAGCTATTAACCAAGAACAATAGGGCCGTATTTGAGGGGAGTTTTTAGGGTTCAACCCTCTCCCCCTCGAAATGACTGTGAAGTAATAATTGCTTGAATTTAATGGACCGAAATTCAGAATAAATTTATTTCTTTTCAATTTTTGTCAAAAGAAAAGAAAATCGAAACTTTTATGAATTCTATGGAAACGACTGTTTTTTATTTGTTTTTATTGTAGTGTTAAAATATTGCATATACATTAATTGACTACAAGGCTTTCGTGTACTATTTATAAATAAATATATTTTTTCATGATAATACACACACACACACATATATTTATAAAAAATATTTTCGTAACTTTTTTCGAAATTTCGGTCTAGATACGGCCCTGAAGAACAATATGGAATCAGAAAGTTCCAATGTAGAAAGTCAAGACAGATACATGTACAGGATACTCGAACGAACAGTGGTGTTGAGTGGTTAAGGAACTTAAAAGTTCATTTATGACATCATTATAATTAAATATATATAGTTCTTATTTCGATTGACAACAATCACACGACAAAAAGCAGAAGTACTGCGCATGTGGTAGAATAAAAGGATCTCATGCAGCATTCCCGATAAATAGTGAAAATGTGCTTAATCAGTAGCAGAAGTAAGTGCTCGTTAAAAATTTAAGATTTAATTTTTAATTAGTTATTTAATAATTTCTTTGTAATCTAGTATTTTTAATTATATGTCGACAATTTCAGAACTAACGTGGAAGCTGACCCTTTTGTAGTAAATTCAGAAATATGATACATTCAGGGTCATGCCTAGAATTTAGTGAGGGGAGGGGGTGGAAAATTTTTTTTGCATTTTTATTAAACAATACATTTTTCACTAATATTCATACTATTAATAATTTCTATCATTTTGATTTATATATTAATAAGTTACATAAATGAATTACTACATAAACATTAATAAAAATTACATACTTATGTTATTAATTATACTCGTAATGAAAAATTTGGTTTAAAACATTAATGAACTACCTAAAAGTATGGGGCGTATTTTTTTTTTTTTTTTTCTTTTTTTAAGCGAAAGAACGCCTTAAAAATCATCAATATTTATTTTAAATTTTTGATTTTTTAAAAGATTTTTGTGTATTTATAATAACTATTTCAGTTATAGTGGGAGGGGTTCAACCCCCAAGACCCACCCCGTGGATATGACCTTGCATACATTATAAAGCTGTTGCGTTAAGATGATAGAGAAGGAGTTGTTAATTACATAAATTTGTTTTTCTTTTCAATTTCAAATCTTTTTTTTTTTTTTTCCTGGTGGCGCCCATGCATCATTTTTAACTGCAATGGTCATTACAGCACATGGACTAGGGTGAAAAGGCTATTTCATAATTTACCTAGTAAGCTGTTGGTTCTAAGAAAAACGATTAGCATTTGTATGCGTGTTGGGTTATTTGACAAGATAGTTAAAAGTGGAATACCGGCAAAAGCGGAGCGAGCGAACGCTGCGCATTGTTGTAACAAGTGTTCCATAGAAGGATAAGAAGAGTTTGAATAGAAAGGTCACGTGAGTGGAGGAGGGTACTTTCAAGTATATAATTGTGTGAGACCGCCGTTTGATCAACTTGCGATCGATTTAACACATCATATTCCCGACGCGTAAGGTAAAGAGAAGGAAACCATGGATCGGCCGTAAATTTTATGCTTTTCGTAAAGGGTGGGTCTCTTTGCCACTGGCTGACCCACTCAGCCATCATATAATTCACGGAAATAAACCTTCATTTTGCAGATTGGTGGCACTGCAAACGGCATTAGTGCAAGCAAAGCTGACTTGGACGCCAAGTCAACTCGCTCGTTGCCTTGATTCCTATACGATTCAGCACCCACAAGAGCGTTACCTGATTTCTTGCTTGATGGAGCAGCTTCATTTTCAGGGCCAACATATCCATGTTGTTCTGCGAGGAAATCGATTTTAGAGAAGCCAAAAAGTCGGTTATTAAAAGTATGCTACTATTCACGCATCCTGTCTGCAAATAAGCTACGAGGCTACTGTATATGGCATATAATTCTGCTTCCTGTACTGAGCAGTAATTATTTAGACGCAACGAAGTAATTTCACTACCGATGTCATATGCGCACGTGGTTGGATATGGGGAAATATGCGGATCTGCTTTGGAAGCCTCAGCGTATATGTGTACACCTTTAAAGTGTCTTATAAAAGAAATATTTGAAAGAATCTCGTATTCAATTTTTTTTCAAAGAATTGTTTTTGTGTCTTCTCTTCGGCAATTTTTTTTTTGTTTACAAAATGTACTATGGTAATAAACAATTTAGTGAATGCTTAAATATATTACATATATATATATATATATATATGTATATGAAAAAAAGTGATTACTAGATTGGTAAATATTTTTTCATTTTATTGCTTTTATTGTGTGATCATTTAATCGATATTCAAAAGACTCGATGCATAGTAGCACAAATGTATAATCTTTTTTTTAAAGTGACATTTACCAAAATCATAGCAATTAGCTCATTTATGACAGTAAAAAATTAATTTGCGAATAACTTTTCTCCTTTTAACTTATTAACCGTATTTAATATTAATTATGATACCTTCTTTCAATGTGCGGAACAGCTTGATTCGCTCTTTGCCACCACATGATTCATTTTCATCGCCTGGACACGGGGCAATGTTGCACGACAAATCATCAACAAATAAATCCGACTGCGGAGTACCATTAGAGCAGTAGCAGATTTCACTAAAATCAATATAAACTTGAAATTTCAAATTATTCTAATTTTTTTTTTTTTTTTTTGGAAACGTCGACCAAGAGCATGATTCATCATCTAAGAAATACGAACCAGGATTAAATTTTAATATATAGAGAAATAGAGGAAATGAACTCTGCTATAGCTGAAACAACATGTGGTGAAGGAAAGAAAAGTATGTAGGAAGCACAAAAAGGAGTAGGCAGTTTAAGGTGTAATAACTTAGTGTAGAAAAGGGAGCGTTCCTGCACAAAAACAGAACATTCAAAAAGAGAATATGATCCGCATCACGAACGCGGTCGTAATCCGAGGGATGAAAAATACAATATGGAGAAGAAACAATAGAAAAACGAAAAAGAGACGAAGGAAGACAATTATGGTTGAAACGAAGATGTGTTATGGAGGAAATAATGGAGTGACTGAGGCCAGGAAAATCATCAAACCAAGATCGTGATGAAGAAAGAGGCTGCATTAGTTTGTAAAAGGAATGAGGATTAGAAAAGGAGGTAATGTGGACACCCGACCATGATTTGAGGTGTGCTTGTTTAGATGGCAAAAGGATATTATTAGCAGGTACCGTTAGAGGAAGCAGAGCGAGTAAACGAGTGAACTAGGTTGTTGCCCGCGATGCCGCTATGACTGGGAATACAAAGAAGATAGATTTCAATAGAACGAACTAAGAAAATATTGGCAAATTAAGAAACGAATAGAAAACATAATTATCCGTATGAAGGGAATGGAAAAGGAGAGGATATGGTCTGCAAGACGCTCGTCGAGTCGGAACAGATAAGGTACTTGTTATTATAGGAGAAAAGTGCAACGAATAGAACTGCACGGAGTATTGCATACGATTCTGCAGGAAAAATAGAACAGAAGGAAGGACGTTTAAAAAGTTCGTAGTGTGGATGGGAAGAGGCAAGGCAGGAGGCCCCAACGCCCTCATCGCTCTTGGAACCATCCGTAAGAAGGATAGAAGAAGAAGGAAATAAGGACCTCAAAGCCTCGCTAAACTCGCTTAAGACGATTGCAGGTGAGCATTTAGTGTGAGACGGAAGGAAAAATAAATTAGGAGGATGTAAAAAATCTGAAAAGCTGAATGTAAAGAACAGAAATTTATGATACGTATAGATAAATGGCGAATAAAGAGAAATACATCGAGAAACATGAGAAAAAATAGGAATCTTCAGGGAGAAAAACCGCCAATTAGCCGAAATGTAGGAATAATAAGCAGAAACTAATTTAGAAAACTCAATATGAACACGTTTTATGAGGAAGCGATTTTCGAGGAAGGATCTGTGAATGTGTAAAGGGTGAATGTTAGCTTCTGAATGTACTGGAAAAATGGGAGAGGATTTCAGAACATCAATGCAAAGACGAAGACATGAATTCTGGACTTTGTCGAGTTTGGAAAGAAGAGTAAATGAAGGAAAAATAATCAAGCTTGAAACGAATAATAGATTTATACGGAATAAGAAGAACATTAGGTGGGGTTAGTTGGGGGGGGGGGGGGGGGGGGGTTGCTACCCAATTTTTGGGGAGAAAGAACCTTTAATAAATTAGTTATCTTAAGACAGGAAGTATATAAGTATGGCTGTCTAGAAAAAAGCCAAGATAGCAAAAGGACAGATAATTCAAAGAGATATTAATTAAGGAAGTATTATATGGATGAAAGGAAAAAACCATATAAGCAGATTTAGAAGAAGAAATGATTAGATGAGCGTTAGATAGGGTGGATTCAAGTATGTTCAACGAATTATTGATTTTATCATTGGCAGAGATAATGGAAGTTGAGGAGTAATAAACAAGAATATCGTCTGCAAAAAGGAGTGTAGAGGTTAAGACGGGAAGAGAATTCAAGCGAGTAGATATTAATAAGAGTAGGACTTACACATGACCCTTGAGGAAGATCACGGAACACATATCTAGAGTCAAAAAAAGAAGGAGCACAAAGATGAATGGTTCTGCTTTGAAAGAGTTGAATTATTAAAGAGGAAAGTTGAACAGGAATGCCAACTGAAATCATCTTATTTTTAAGGGATGAAAGATGAACATTATCGAAAGCAGAGACTAGATCGACAAAGGCAGCGACCGTGTGTTTTCTTTCGAGAAGCGCTTTCCAAAATATGTTGTTGTTTCTTAAGCTGAATGATTGGTAAAAAAAAAAAAAAATTGAAAAAATGTAGATTGAAATTGTTGACAAACTTTATGGGAGAGTAGTATGAAAACACATTTACTCTTAATTCACTAAATAGAATTCAGATTTAAAAATTTATTTTGCGAACAATTTAAATATAATAATTAAGATTTTTCAGTTTCCGTATAATATTATTTGTCATTGTGCCTTAAAAATTATAAAAAATAAAAAAAAGTTATTAGTAAAATTAAATATTTTACATTTTATTATTTTGTCAATGCAGAAAAATGTGTCACTTAAACTTGTTAAAAACATAATTTTAATAGAATTTACGCATTTTTAAAATCAATAAAAATATTGATTTTGATTATTAACAAATAATTGATAAATTACCGTTATTTTGGTATTAGATTTTTTTTTTCTTTTTTTTTTTTTTTGTATTCGATGAGGAGATTCGAACTAGAATAACCCTTGCTGGAAGGAAAGTTGGGAACAGTGAAGATTTCAATAATGGAAAAAATATAAACGTCGTTACTATATTCGTTACAGCTCAGAGAAAACCTTATCAAATCTTACCGGGAAAATACAAACAATTTGAAATTTCGGATGTGAAAAATGGACAACTCACAAAGATGATCGTGAAAAACGCGATACTTTTTTAAATCAATTTTTCCTTCTAAAAAATATTATTAATTAAACCCGATATATTCCACTAAAATTAGGATGAGTCATGACTTCCTAAATAGTATAATTTAAGCATCCTGTAACCAGAAAGTTGTGGGGAGTGATAGAATCACAAAACAAAATATCAAAACTAATTTTCATTTTCCAAATATATTTTACAATATTATAGATAAATGTCTTGAATGAGAATATTGGTCCAAGACAAAAAGAAAATTGCGGATCCTATTTTAATGCAAACATCAGATAGAAATCCGACGAAAATCATCGCCCAATCTTACTTTTTATTGATGCGAGAAAGTTTTTTGAAGAAATCGTAAATCAACATCTTGTAAAAGAAATTACAGGAAAACAAATTTTATATTCAAATTAATTTGGCTGCGGATCTGCCTTTTTTTCTGAAGGTGCAATCTATGAGCTGGTGTCTTTCATAGTCGACTTATTGATGGATCGTACACCTCTTGTTTTCGATATATTAGAGGAACGTTCAAAGAGATCGGCTACTATTCATGTACTATAGAATAAACACGTTAATCTGTCTATTATAAACATTATTATCAATCGTTCGTAGAATTAAAAATAAACTCAGTTTTGTCAACCACAGAAGTATCCCGCATTGTCTCCCATGGCTCAGTTTCGGAACATAATTCTGAAACATTTTCTATTCTAATGTTCACCTTGAAATTGAGCCTCTTTGAAAAATATTAAACATCATCTGTACCTTAATTTCTTACGTGCTCGATTCTCTGCTTAATACACGCACACTAAAAATATAAATAAAATATTTGTGCCGCGTAAAATGGCAGGCTTAGAGGTCTTATATTAGCAGTAGAAAAGTGGAGAGGGATCATTTTTGGCAACTGAAAGAAGTTGGGAAATATTAAAAAAATTCGCCTTACTTCAAACCTCTATAAATATAATAAAATACCTACGTATCATATTGCATCAAACATTGAAATTTCTTCCACACATGTAATGTATATTAACATAAAATGCAGTCATACATACTCGTATGTTAAACTCTGTAGCTTTATGCGAAACACTTTGGACTGTAATCATAAAAAAAAGGATATAAAGTCTTAATTCAGTCTATATATGAGTACGGTGCATTATAGTAACAATAAGATTCTCAACACAGTCAATAAGAATCGACGGAAATACTTATTGAATATATCGTCACAGCAATAAGACTCGGTGAAACAATGGGCAAGCTACTGAACCGATTTTGCATTAGTTTTTATCGGTAATTCTTGTGAAAGGTTTCAATGCGTAGTAGATATATATAATTTTTTTGGTGCGAGTATAACGAGCCATGCGGATTTTTTTCAGTGAAGCGAGCAAAAAGTGTGATTAAGTAAAATAAAGGTCAAAAAAAGTGTTTACTACATAGATGGAACAAGAAAAATAACGTATTAATGTTAAACTAAACGGTCGAAGCCGTGGTGGTCAGCTAGTATATTTATGTGCGTAAATTTCGGTAATGGTAAGATTTACACATTTTCTATTGAAAGGGATATTATAATCTTTGAAATAAATTAACAATTCTTACCCATTTTCAAGTCCCGCATATTTATAATCGAGCTGTTGACAGACATTCGCACATCTTCTCGGTGAATTCGTATCTTTGTATTTTCGTTTAATTTCGATCGGCAGTGGAAGGGAAGTAGGATTTTTGATACATCCGACATAGTTACCGTTGAAAGACGCATCTGTAATGTTGCGCATACATATTTATACAAATACCGTAAAGTTTGTCTTAAGATTTTTTGTTAAACTTATTACAATTGCAAGCATTTCTTTATAAGTGAAGCGCATACATAAATGATAACGGACGCCTCAAGCGAATTTACTTTTTTTTAAAATTAACAGCAGGTAGCTTACTTGATTAACTTCGAAAAATCAGATCGGGTGAAATAAAATTACATACTTAAAATCGACATCTGATTAAAAAACGACAATTAAATCAATTTAAAATGATTTAAAAATTGTAATAAAAGCAGTCGTGTAGCAATGTGACAATAAAATGGGCAATGGTAATTTTTAATTAAAACAGACTTATTTGAAAATGTTTATAATGAATTTGCTGTTTGAAGTAACACGAATTAAAATTCCTTCATCAACAAACATTTTCCGGAACTTGTATTTTTTAAAAATTCGCTTTGCCAAAGAGATTCTTTTACCAAGCTCATTCTTCCGCTCAAAAAAAAAAAAAATTTTCGAATGTGTATGTTTGTTGGTAAAAATTTTTTTTGTACGGAATTTAGAGAAATGTTAGGCACTACGTTGAACTGATTACTACTGTCTCCAGAATCGAGTAGAAGACAGAAAATTTTTCGTAAGAATTACCGTGAAAGCGCAGGCGCGCGCTAATCTGAAGGTCTTGCATCCGCTCCCACAGGTGG
Source organism: Icerya purchasi (assembly GCA_039619475.1). Lineage (NCBI taxonomy): Eukaryota > Metazoa > Arthropoda > Insecta > Hemiptera > Monophlebidae > Icerya > Icerya purchasi. The sequence continues at coordinate 391,142,330 of CM077115.1, read as the reverse complement.
ACGAAATCGTCGTTCAAGTGGACACATGTGGCACACGGTAAGAAATGCTTCACACGAGCGATAACGACGTTTCTCAGGCAGCAGGAAGTGTCGTTATCTTGTGGTAGGGACTATTCGTCATAAAAACATTTGTCGAACCAAGAAGAATGCACCGTTGAATTACTTACACCGTGACACAATATCCGAAGAGAAAATCGGAGCGGTGAGTAGTACCTTTCTGCACAAAATATGAAGAATTATCATCAACCGTGCTAAGCTAATTGCTGAAGCGTACTGAAGAAAGTCATAAAAAGAAATCGGCAATGAAACCTTTCATGTTGTAACCGGCTGCAGCAAAGTTTCAGCGTATTTAATAAGGTGACAAAGTTTTGATTTTTGATTCGTCATCAAGTGAGGAAGAAGACGAAGTTGATGATGAAGGGACAGCCGATCGAGTATTGTACAATTCGGTGGAACCTACAACTGTTGTACACGCATAGGACGTGGTTTGTGGACCGCATTCTCAAAGTTGGCCCCCCGGCGGCTATATCCGTCCTTAAAAGCAGAAACACTATTACAAATATATTTCACCAACAACAACATCATGCGAAGAGATAGAAAAAGAACGATTTCTGATTATCAAGTCTTACTGAACTTTTTTCGCCGGTTATTTTCTTACGAGACGGAGTGTTATGAAGGTTCAAAAGTGCTTTTTCTAAATGCTTAAAACCAGCTTATTTATTATCTTCAGAAAATACATTCAAATCGTAACTAATGCACGCACTAAAATGGTTTCAAAATAATAACATTGTAGTTTTTACAAATAAAAGTTGTAATTTTTAAAAAACACCTGTAATGCCGGTGGAGTAGACACTAAATTCCCAGTTTCCGCCACATCTTTTCTGGTTCTCTCCTGAACAGTATTTGTAACATTTCTCATCCGGCAGCAAGTCAGTTTCAGATGGTTTTTGATCGCCGCAGTAACAGTAATTACTAAATAGATACAATCGGGAATATTAAAAATTGCCCACAAAAATGACTTATCGTAATAATGTCACAGAAATATTATTATGTAGTACAGTACCCGATGGTCATTCCGAAGTATAAATAACCGCGTTTATGGCAGGCGGTATCACACACTTGCGGAGTTAATGTTACATCGAAATCTTCCCAGTAGCCTTTCAGAATGGATTTTTCCTTCTCTTCGAACGTTGGTTTATGGTCGTGATAACAGCCCAAGTAACTGCTGCGAGGTCTCGAATTGATTTCTGCACAGGTTACAAGAGCATAAAATTAATAACGTTTAAACTATACAAATCAGCATTTTCGGTTTCTCGTCATAGCCTACTCCGATAATAAGAAAACTATGATACGAGGGCTGTCTTTTATATTTCGGGATTTGGCAACCCTGGTGTTGCAATCTGGCAACTAACAGCTCTATCGTAAAGTTCGACGTTTTTTGGGTTATACTTACTCAAAACGTTTTGACATACGAGCGCTATTTGTGTTGTTTACCGGAAGTTAAAAGATTCATCTGCCCCCAAAAATGGAATTAAATCGTGAATTTTGGCGATGAAGCTCCATCAAGGACCAGTGTTCATCGATGGTATGGTGAATTCAATCGTGGTCGTAGTTCACTCCAAGACGAATTTTGTGAAGGTCGTCCAAAATCAGTTGTTGTTCCGAAAACCATTGATGCTGTGCGCGAACTGATATTGCAAGATCGTCATGGGACCTATCGTGAGATAGAGACAACCTTAGGCATTAGTGGGACCAGCATACACTCAATATTGCATGAACATTTAACTGTCAAAAAAATTTGTTCGCGTTGGATCACACACAATTTGTCAATCGCTCAAAAAAAGGCTCGTGTCGATTGGTCGAAAGAAATGCTCAAAAAATACGATCGCGGTGCTTCAAAACACGTCTATGACATCGTGACAGGTGATGAATCGTGGATTTACGCGTATGAGCCCGAAAGTAAACAGCAGTCGACTGTATGGGTGTTTCAAGATGAGCCAAATCCAACAAAAGTCGTTCGCGCACGAAGCACTTCCAAGCAAATGGTAGCATGTTTTTTCGGAAAAACTGGACATGTCGCAACCGCACCACTAGAACAACGCAGAACAGTCAATTCTGAGTGGTACACAACAATTTGTTTGCCAGTTGTCTTCCAAGAAATCAGGAAAACCAACCGCCGAAGACGGATCACTCTTCACCACGACAATGCGAACTCTCACACATCGGCTCAAACAACTGCATTTTTGAGCACCCAAAACATCGATTTGATGAGTCCTCCGCCGTATAGTCCTGACCTTTCGCCAAATGATTTCTTTTTATTCCCGTATGTAAAAAACAAACTGAGAGGTCAACGTTTTTCGACACCTGAAGAAGCGGTTGCTGCATTCAGAATGCATGTTTTGGAGATACCTCAATCAGAGTGGAAAAAGTGCTTCGAAAATTGGTTCAAACGCATGCAAAAGTGTACAGATCTTCATGGGGAATATTTTGAAAAACAATAAAGTGATTTTTGATGATTAATATTTGTTTTTGTTTTCTAATCCCGAAATATAAAAGGCAACCCTCGTATTTTTACGTTTATTCGAACGTTCGAGGTCATTATAAATTCCGGGAAGTTTACAAATGCTTGAATTTTTCCTCGCAAAATAATAGCGGCACACTTCTATTCGAAACTTAGATCAAGTCACTGCGTTCAGCGCAACCAAAATAATGATCAACGCAAGCTTCTGAGGTGCTGAAAGTTGATGTAAACGCTTATAGGATTCAAATAGTTTGAGCTACTAGATCATTCGGCTGCGCACCGACTGCTTTTAAACGTTAATACTGATTCCCATAGTTGCCGTAAATACCATTAAGTATTGGTAGTTCAGTTTGGAATTATATCTCTACCATCTCCGACTTTATACTTACGGTGTGTCTGTCTTATATGATTCTCCCGCTTATGGAATTAATGAAAGTGTAGCGAAATTTCGTTTTCTACATTCAAATAGAATAAACGATGATGATAGATGCGTCTGTCTAGAAGAAAAAGAGGGTTAGATTTAGCTTTATAAAAAAATAGCACAGTAATATTTACTCGTTATTCCGGTTTCGTAAACGGATATTCTTAACGAGCCTCCACAATATTGTGTTCGGTCTCCAGTGCAGGTATCCTTACATTCATTTTCGGACCTTATAATATTTATCGACGGAAAATGTTGCCCGCAATAACAAAACTTCCTGCGCAATAGATGTCACACTTTTTAAAATACCGATTTAAATCATTTTTAATAATATTTTACGTACAAGCAATAATCGATTCGGATATTAGATAAGTAGGACAGATGTAGGTCGAAAGGATAATATTTGATTCCCGATGAGATCTTTTCGTCTTCATCGTGGGAGTTTTGTTACGTCATATGGTTCGTAGTTCTGGTCACATTGAGTCGTATTTTGCAAACAAGCCATAGCCGTCAACGTTATTACAACACACTTCCACGCCTAGACTTGATGATTCGATTTGTTTATTCACGCACTTGTTGCCATAAAGAATCATGTATTACTTTCTTAAGTACGATAGAATTACTATTAAAACACACGTTTTCTGATGACTGCTCAGTTTACGTTCACCGATACTTACCGATACGGTACCATCGCTGTACACTTTCGAATAAATGAAGAATGATTCAATTCCGTCTACATGGGTATAAGTCATGCGTGTAAACAAACGTTAAAAATAAAAAAAAATCAATTTATTTATTTAAAGCTGCATTTCCACGATAATTAACATTAATTATATTTTGATTTTTTTTTTTTAAATTACGTTTCTGTGGTAAATTAAACAACATTTCAAGTCATTCGCGTTTGTTATATTAATAAAAAATGATTCTGCTACATTTTTACAAGTTTTTTGATGAACTATTCAGTTTTTGTGTTCATCGATTTCCATTGGTACTCTCTCACGGTACCATTGATGAGGATGGTACACTTTCGAATGAGTAAATAATCATTTAAATCGGTACACGTGAGTACAAATTATGCTAATCATCCATCGATCAATTCGGATTGAGTGAGAAAGGAACATACTATGAACGAGATTGTGTTATCAGTAGGCGGAGAATGAAGAGGAAACAAAATGGCTTGTAAAACATTGTCGGAATTTGAGATATTTATGAGAAAAGAATGAGTGATAAAAGAGACGGCCTTCAGGACAGACTCGACATAAAAAATTGGGCAAAAGGAAGTTTAAATGTTCCCGAATAATTTAGTGGTGAACAGAAAAAGGCTAAACCAACTTAAAAATACGAAATTAGATGCAAATTTATCATCGCGGTCTGTGAAGTACGGACGCATCATTTATATTCGCTATATATTATAAGGGGGGGGGGGGGGGGGATTAACTCCAGTATGGTTCGGTTTTAAGAATTTTTCTTCAACTGGTTTTGGTTATCTAACACTATGGTATTTTTTCTTTTCTTAAAAATTTTCAACCAAAAATAAATTGCAGCGAAAGAGCAGCTGTATGTTCCAGACCGATTCGCGGAAGTGTAATTGCAATTATAATACAGTCAAAGAGAGCAGGTTCGTCTATTTACAACAAGCCTTACCGATACGGAATATTTTATTTTTTTAAATTCAAAAACGAATACAGTTTGAATAATATTTTAAACAACGCGAAAAAAGCTGGATAACGCTTAGTTTAAATGCCTAAACTGAAAAATGCGCAAAAAAAACAACAAATTTTTATACTCTTCGACGAGCGTACATTTTAATCTATCCTAATTGCGCGTATTTATTGAAATTTTCATGTCCGCGGCGACCGAAATTTTGAACTGGTTTGTTGTTCATGTCGAGAAATAATTAAGCGTTTATATATGAAAAATCGAATTACCCTTCTTCCGTTCCAGCAAATGGATAACCCCTTTGAAAACAAATTCCAACACACAGTTTTGGGGTTAAACTAGTGTTTCTAATCAAATATGCACCGTCCAAAACTCGATGATCTACCCGATCCATGTGGCATCCTAAATATTTCATCGATTCTTTTTTCGCTTTAAACTCTGTTTTATAAAGAAGAAAAATTTATATTTTAATCGATAAACGCAAAAGTTATTTTAATTTTATTCGATTAACGCGGACGATTTTTGTAAATTCTAATAATTAGCCTTGTACCGTTCGAGTGTGTTTTCAGTAGCTTTATTCTTTTCTTATTGCCGCACGTGTCTGTCGGACTGCCTGGGCACAGTAGCACATTGCAGGCTGAATCAGTATCTGTGTCATTATCATCATCAGGTCGACCATTTGAACAGAGACATTCATTTCTGCAATTCAAATATTTGAAATTCATTTGGTATTACAGTATTTACCGATTTCAATACGAAAAGCAAGTGCTGCTTATTATAATCGGTGGCTCGCTTGAATGGCCGCTTCTTATTCGTATCAAATTAGAAAAAAAAAAACGTTTTAATTATATTAAATTATTTTCAACAACAGTTGTTTTCACTGTCGTCATTTATTGTATTAAATACATGTCCGCCGTACGTTCATCGTGATAGCGAAGAACTTGACTGTTTAGTGTTACATCGTGATATTTAATTTTGAATAATTTATCTCATTATTACTTCATCGTAGTGGGATTGGGAAATTAAAAACTGGCCGAAAATCAACCTACAAATATCGCCATTATCTAAAGTGTATCCCCGCCACTTCGTATAATATCACACGCACTGTAGGGAAAGAACAAACCAGTCTCTCATGTAGGGATATTCTTATTTATCACAATGAAATCTTCGATCTGCTGGTATACCGGCTGCTCTTTTATATCCTCTATAAAAATTGCGCACATAGAACGATCAAGCTATTTTTGTAAACTCTACTCCGCTATCTATTTTCATCCGTCATCGTTCACGACTGTTAATCGAATGCAATGAGATTTCACTACTGTTACTCTTTAAACTCATGTGGTATAAATGTTTATTATTACAACTATATTTTAAGTGTGGCGTCTGCATCTGCATCAGTATGTAGCAGAATGAGTAGTGGTATGGTGTTTCTTACTCTACAACTTTTAGGGTTGTTTTAGAAATAATTTTTCACGATAAGAATTTTTATGAAAAACGTATTAATTTTTTTCTGAACTTTAAGCATAAATTAACAATTCCGTTCATGTACTTCGTAATTTTCATCGTATGACATGTACGAGTATAAAATTTTGTACATGTAGTTTATCACTAAAAACAAAAACTGTTTCGTACTGAAAAGTAGAAATCCTAAAAATTAACGGCAAGTGAAAATATAAAATACATCAACGATCTATGAGCACATGTTTAAAATCACTTAGCTGCTTTTTCGGGTGTAAAAGCGTGATTTTAGAATACCATTTCCGCTGATTACGCTTAAAATTTGCAGCCCTAATCTGGTCAGAGTAACGGTGACTGCCGTGTAATCGATTTTTCGTAATATTTTGAAGCGCATATAACGCGGGTAACAAAATGTTGACAGTTGTTGGGAATACACCTGTTGAGAAATATCTGGATGCTCCTACGGTTAAATATATGTTTTTCCAATATTACACTGCCTAAAACTATACTATAATACTAATTCGTGGCCGTCAGTTTGTTGTCAACTATATCAGTGAACAACGCAGAGGGCAATTTACATCTAGACCACTCTTGATCAGTCCCTGAAGTGGGTTTTAAAGGAACAAAAATAAATAAATAAATAATAAAAAAAGAAAATGGATTGACAAATAGGTGAACAAAAGATAAAAATATTGCATTACTTTAATGTACGATTATTGCGTGTAAAAAAGGAACAACAAGAATTAGCTTCCTTCGTAATCACAAGCGCTTATAAAAAAATTCGTAGGAGTAGCCACCTTACTATACAAACTTCTGATTCAGCACATTGAAAAGCTCAGTAACATGGACATAAGATACACGCGGGGCATCATTTTGTTGAAAAAATTGTCATTGAAAATAAAGCAGTATACCTCAGTACACTTTACATAGAAGTACATTGTGAAGACATGGATATGTGTGTAAACGATTGTTTCGTTTTAATAGAAACAAACATGTTGACGCAAATTGAATGAAATATTCACACTATGGTTGCATATAAATAAAACCCTTACTACCGACTAGTTGTATATGAAAATCATTACATAATTTCATGACGTTCGCTTGTGACGAGAAAAACTTTATCGTGATGGAAAAACTTTTACATGCAGCCCAGCAAGACGTTGTCGTACCGTGAGTTTTCCCATTACTTCGTTAAAAGCATCTACTTTAATCGTGCCTAGTAATCTTATGTTTGACTAGCTCATTCTCCTAGCACTGCACATAGATGGTGACGATTGTAACAAGCAAAGCCGAATAATTGTGCGAATCTCGCAAATAGAAAACTAGGACCGAAATGCATTTCTGGAATTTACCCCCTGTTTTCGTCTTACATAATCGATGATGAAAATTACGCCATCTTCGTATGCAGTAAGCAATCTGTGCTGCTGTGTTATTGTTACTATACCACAATGTACTTCTGCGCAGAATGTATGGAAGTATTTGTTTAGGTTTTTTTATTTCGTCTTTTCTAGATTTGTTCACGTTTCTCTCTTATTTCCTTCTTCTTTCGACAAGTTTTTGGATAGAATATCATTAGCACGAAATTTTAATGTACGCTTGAATTTGTTTAGGCTTACTCGTTTTCAATTCCGCTGTACTGGTATCCTAGTTGACCACAAATATTTACACATCTACGTGGAGCATTTGTAGCATCGTAGGTTTTTCTAAATTCCGCTACAGAACTGTATTTGTTATTGTCGTCGTTTATGCATGCCAAGTAATTATTGTCTATAGGAAAATCTGAAAATTGAACAACTCCGTAAATTAATGTATAACAAGAAATACCTTGCGGGCGAGCTTACGCATTTGTCACCCTATGAAGTAAATACGAAGGGTGGGCCAAAACAACTGCAACTACTTTCCGTACGCAGTATGGACGTTATCTGATAGACAAAAAACCAGTGAAACATAAAGTTCATTCTTCTCTTGACAGCAGAATAAGCGCAGAATGAGCGCCACTATAGCAGTACGAACCGAGATACAGAGCTAAGACCAACGAAATGTACTTAAAATTCGCATGCAGACTAAGAAATTTCCTACAAAAAATTGTTTACTTGCTGTCTGATTCGTCGTTAACATTCAATCATTCTTCACAATACACTTGCGCATCCTTTCGGGCCACTTTTCGAAAAAGGGATCAATACAGGTGTGTTTTACGACCAATGGTAAATTATGACATCGTAATATTATGACCCCTTACCTAAACTTTCTGTACCGTATGCAGCTGAGATTTCTCGAACGGTGTCCATCGGCGATAATTTCCTTCGAACACAACAACGAGTTATGTTTGTTCGGTTTCGATTATCAACTGATAAGCGCACAGTACACGTATATTATAGTCTGTAGGGGAAACGCTAACTACACTTCGTTTACACGTTCGTATTGCTATAACGGCGCTCGTTCTGCGCTTGTTCTGCAGTTGAAAAAGAATGAACTTCATGTTTTACTCGTTTTTTGAATAACGCGTCGATACTCCGTACGGAGAACAGTCGCAGTTGTTTTGGCCCACCCTTTTGTATTAATATAATTCTGAACAAATATTATTATAATCATGTTTAATGTACTTTGCTACTTTATTAACGTATATTTTGTAATGCTACTGGTTATAATATGTTTAACGAATATTCTAATATTATATATATATATACATATATATATATAATCCTGAAACGTATTCAATTTTCCAATTTTTACCGTAATCAATAGTGTGATATTGATCTTATAAATCAACCGGCCGCTCGTATGTGAAATAAATTGATTTTTATAAGTGTATCATATTTTGTTTTATTAATCAGAATTGTACAGTAGCAGCAAACTCAAGTTACAAATTACCGGTTAAATTTTACTGAACACAGGTTTAATTCCGGCACGCTTTTGAGTGTTCAGAACACAAAATTTTGCTTCGTGGTTTTTAAAATAGCTAGGCATCAAGATAATCAAAACACGAACTTTTCATGTAAATTTTCGGAACGCGTTCCAGCAGTTCATAATTTGCTGTATCAAATTTTCAAAGTTTTAAGAGAAACCTGGAGCAAAAACACGTATCTATCACATAGTATATATGTCGTAACTGACTTATTTTCATAAAGACTAAAAAATTGTTGTGTACCAATTTTTTAGAAAAAGTAAAAATCAATATGTAAAAAAAAAATTCGCTTAATTATTGATCTGTTTTTCCTTTATTAAACAAATGCAAGAAAAACGAATTCTCGCTATCATTTTTACAATTTACTAGACGGTTGTTGTTATCATTATTATTATTATTATTATTATTATTCGTATGTCTACAGGTATCACAAATAAGGAGGAGGGGTTGAATCAGCGAACAAATTACTATTACTAAACGGCTTAACCAATAATTAACAAAGGTCAGTATCAGTTTAGCTGTAGTTTTATGTACAGGCTTTCTGAATTTTAAGCGATCTATTGCGTCTGTGTCCTGATTTATTGACAGGTCTATATTTTCCCTATACGAGGGTGGTTTGAAAAGTTCCAGGCCTCTCAACGAAAAAAACATATTTTTATGAAAACAGCGCTATATGTATTTCTCAAAATAGTCTTCATTTAGGCTCACACATTTGCTCCATCGCTCGGAAAGTTTATTAATACCGACCTTGTAGGTTTCTTCAGGAAGGTCTCGAAAATATTCGTCAACACCGACGATCATCTCACTATCATTTGCAAATCTTTTTTCTCCGAGCCATTTCTTCAAATTGGGGAATAGATGATAGTCGCAAAATCTGGCGAATAGGGCGGATGCGGAAGTAATTTGAACCTTAATTCGTTGATTTTTGCCATCGCGACCACAGATGTCTTGATGGAAAAGAACTTTTTTCTTTGCCAAATGTGGACGTTTTTTTTTTATTTCTCCGCTTAAACGTTGAAGCAGAGCTGCGTAATATGCTCCGTTTATTGTTTTGATAGTCGATGAAGATTATTCCGCGTGCATCCCAGAAAACCGTCGCCACGACTTTGTTGAAGGACAAAATCACCTTTGATTTTTTCGGAGCTGCTTGACCTTTACCAATCCATTGCCTAGACTGTTCTTTGGACTCTGGAGTATAGTGGTGAACCCAAGTGTCTCATCAACATTGAAGAATTGACGCAAAAATTCGGCTGTATTGCGATTAAAGTACTGAAGGTTTTGAGCTAAGATGTTTTTTCGACGCTGTTTTTGTTCAGATATGAGCAAATGCTGCACCCATCTTGCGCAGAGTTTGTTCATGCCTAAAATTACGTGTAAAATATGGAACACTCATTCAGACGATATGCCTAACACACCTTCAGCTAACTCTTTAATTTTGATGCGCCGATCTTCCAGCACCATTTTGTGTATTTTTTCGACGATTTCTGGCGGTTCGTCCCCAGGCCGCGATAACATACACGCGGAAATGGTAAAGCATCAAACTTAAAAATCTTATTAAAACTCTACAACAAGATATGGAACACGCAAAAAATACCGAAAAAATGGCTGGAGTCGTTCTATGTTATACCAATATTGAAAACAGGTAAATCCGCTCTTGAGCCAAATATCTACTGTTTAATTGCACTAACATCAGTACCATGCAAAATAAATATTAGAAAAAATGATTGTTGAGCGTTTAATGACGTATATCGAAGAAAATCACCAAATCGACGAAAACCATTGTGGATTCAAAAAGGAACGCTCAACAATTGACCAGCTGATTAAATTGCAACAGGAAATAATAGATGGTTTCACAACCGGAGAATATACTGTATGTGTTTTCTTCGATGTTTAAAAGGCCTTCGACCGATTAGCAAAATTATCTATCATGGAATCGTTAAAAAACCTAAATTTAAAGGGCAATTTACCATTTTTCATCTTAGCCTTTCTACAAAACCGATATTTCAAAATACGCCTAGGCACAACGTACTCCAGCGCACGAATACAAGAAACAGGTACCCCTTAGGGGTCTGTAGCTAGTCCGATTATATTTATCCTGGCACTGAACGATATACGCCCACAAATCAAGAAGCGATTAAAATACTCTTTATTTGCTGAGGATCTCGTCATTTATATTTGAGGCAAATCTGTAACAAAAATACAGAACACACTGCAAAACATGATAAATAATCTACAAACATGGATAACGAACAAATGACTCAGATTTTCACCAGAAAAAACAGTCGAACTAAATTTTCATAGAAAACTTTGTCCAGCACCAGACATTAATCTTAAAACCTATGAAACTTCCTTCACAAAAAACGCAATCACACAAATTTCTGGGCCTATATTTCGATACATGGACGAATTGGAAAATCCACATAATCATGTCAAGCGAAGAGAAACTATCAGATTAAACCTACTAAAAAAGCTGAGCCACTCAAAATGGGGGAGCTGGCAGATGGGCAATGCTGCGGATCTATACTAGTCACCTTCAATCAGTAATCGATTACGGCTCAATAATATACGACACAGCAGCAAAAGCAGACCTTGATAAACTAAATGCGGTTAGAAACTACGCTCTACACCTATGCATCGGAGCCTTTCGTACAAGTCCAATCACAAAACTTTACAAAGAAATAGGTAAGAAGAAACCAATTATCTATAAAATACTACATCAAGGTCGCGGAATATGAACACCACCCAAATCGTTTTAAAATGTTTCATTCCTATCGAGAAAAGCAATACACACGATACAAACGATTTGGGACTCGAATAAGAAATGCATAGCTAAGACTAACCTAGCTGCACTCAAAGAAATGGCGCATCAATTCAGATTGATTACACCGCAAAATGTCACAGCATACCGGATAAATAGAAGGGAGGAAGTGATTCCGGCCAGAATACGCATATACTCTGTATACGCGTAGTCCCCTATTCACGGACAAAGCTCTGAGCAAATGCCCGCACGGTGTAATACAAACATCATCATCATGCACATCATCGAATCGTGTATAATATACAAATCGATAAAAGATGAAATTTTCGGACGCGACTTAAAATATGAAGATCTAAAGAAAGATAACGAATCCATATGCGCCGTAAACTATTCAGATTTTTAGAGACTACAGGCCTATATATCAATTAATTTAAACTTTTCTGTGAATTTATTAACTAGAGTATTGTTGGGGTATTCTATTTTTTGTTATCTTTAATTGTTATATTTAAACGTTAACAAATTGTTATGTGTTTTGTTATATTATTGTGAAGTTAGAAGACTCTAAAGGTCCAAGATGCCGGGCGTCTTTTAATAAAAACCTTTAAAACTAAACTAAACAGGACTGAGCTCCCGAAACATATCGGTGATTTTATAAAAACTCTATATATATATATATTTCGTAGTATATTTCAGATAAATAGGCATTTATTTACGAATTTCAAAAAGTAAAATTTTGTAAATATCGTCAGAAAGGGTAGAAAAAAAATTACTAACAAACTATCAGCACGTTTAGCAATTAATTTAAGAAAATTGAAATAGTGCAAATATACATTAAATTTCATAAAGAATTACGGAACGAAAAATGAAACGTAAAGTGTTTAACGATAAATTATTAAACATGCTTTATGCAAAATAAAAATTTCCTTCTTAAAATTAGTTTCACAATTTTAATAAAAAAATTCGTGCGACATTATTACACTGAAAACATAATGACAATGAATTCACTGTTGAGCGTGCGTATCATCGCGTATTCTTTTCTGTTTGTCGAATCTAGTACACGCTGGTTTCGTTTCGTTGCGACCTTATAAGCGCCCTCCATTGAAATCGAGATAGAAGTTTCAAATTTTTGTCGTTGAACGGATCTACTGAACCTCGTACTTGCTATGAAGTTTTACTAGTGCAGTAAGTTACTTAATCGGGATATAAAAGTTATCGTTGAGGCAAAATTCTTCGTGGCAACGACTCGGCCCCATTTAACAATGTCGCTGAATCGAGAATTTGCATTCCCCATTGTCTAAATTACCTTAAATTGCGCTATATGAATTAGAATTAAAGATCATCAGACTTAAAATCGGGGGTTCACTAAACATTCTGAATAGCTGAAATATCTCTGATCTGCTAAATTAGAAGAAAAAAACACTGTACGTTTTGCATAGAAGTATATTGTGACGTGGATATGTCTTTCAGATGATGTATAATGATACGACAATGTGATACGTTTTATTAAAAACATAAATTCAAACTGTTAATCACAAATTGAATAAAATGTTTATACTATGTTGTAAATATATAAATAAGACACTTCCCTAGCTGGTTGTAAGTGAAAATCATTAGAAAATTCCGTGACATTTCTTCGCGACAGAGAAAATTTCTCTGTGTTGGAAAAAAATTTGGGTTAAATCCAGTCTCATAAAGAATTATTCGTATTAAAAAAAAGGCTAGTGTATTAATATTAATCCAAATAACTGTCTATACCTGTTATGCCGGTGGCGTATATACTGAATCTCCATGTTCCACCGCATTTATAAAAAGATTCTCCTAAGCACTCCGAATGGCATTCAGTATCAGATGCTATGTACGTTTCCGGAGGTTGCTGATCGCCGCAGTAACAGTACTTCCTGGTGTGCACGAACAAGAATAAGTTTTTTCCTTATTTTTCTTTAAGTTTCAAAAATAAATAGAAATTGCTGGAAAATATTTAATCTTGGCTAGACTCTTACATTTGTAAATACTAAAATTTTAATTATATAACAAATAATGGTAATTTTGGTCTCAGAAAACTTCACGGAATGTGTAACATTTTAAATAAAAGTTGCTGCGCAAACAGTAAATTACTATTGTTTGAAGAATGACACAGTCAGTTGAAACTTAACTATTTTTCCGTATTACGTACACACACATATAATGTACGAAATCCTAATAATATTGGTTCAGAAACGACAAAAATATCAAGTAAAAATCAATAATTCACGATTGGATTGACTTATAAAAATTCTCTTTAAAACCATATCTATAACTTCAAGTTAACCGATTACGTTGGGCGGCCAAAAAACCCCAAAAACCGTCAAGAATATATAAAATGGAATTTAAAACAGCCTCAAAAATCACCCCTAATAAATTCATAACTCATCATCAGATGAACCTATAAAAGTGAAATTCAAAATATAAAACAAAACGTAGAAGTTCTTCCATAAAAGCCAAAAACTACGGTTAAAAAATTATTTGGGGGCCTAAAAGCAGCAAAAAATTATGTTCACGTAAACAATAGCTCGAGTAAAAAAGTAGAGAAAACCAAAACGTATCCCAAAACTTATGCACAAAGGACCGCTTTATAAGAAAATTATAGCTGGGCTTATATACAACTTAATATGTAGACCTTCGGAGCGCCGAAATATCGAAAGTTTTGAAAAAAATATTTTCTTTTTCCGGACATTTCTTATGTTTGTGAAAAGATCGCTTTTTGTCGGGAACAAAATTGTATTTCATTTTCTCAACGAAACTTTCACAGTTGGCGAAAAGTTCAAAAAAGCACGAAAAATGAAGGGTCTCTTACTCTTTGCAGTGCGAAAAATCTGATTTCTTTGTTTGGACTTTAGTATTATGTAAATGTAAATTATAGTTATGTTTAACTTATCATACGGAATCCTTATCGCATGAATTGCTTGACTGAACTTGTTTTTTTTTTTTTTGGCACGCCATCGGTTTTGATCTAATAATTTAAAAGATCATATGACGAATTAACTGAAGCGATTGGAGATGGAAAGTACAAAAGATTGAAATAAAGGAATTATTGATGAACATGGAAAGGAAAACATAAAGAAAGCATTATAAGGAGTAGGCTAGAGCCAAGATGTTCGAATACAAAGAAGAATACGGTTTGCGTCATATATGAGGGGAGGATCAGTATTGTGGAGAAGGAATAGAGAGAGAAGAAGATAGAGAAAATGGAAAACTGATTAAAGAAACAATGGAAGAATGGTGATTAAAAGGAATGAATATGAACTAGGACTGAAGACTGAGCGGAAGCCGTATGAGAGAATAGCGAGAATATTTTTTGGGCATGTCTGTTGTTAAATCGTAGCCTTTTGCAGTGTGTTCATTAAAGAATAATAATAATAATAATAAAAAACAACTAGTTTTTTAGTTTTGTTAGAATATATGCGCGTTGGTGTACTGATAAGGGGGAAAATAAATTGTTATTTTATGAATTTTTTTTTTTTTTTTTCTGATCTTTGTTAAATATTTTAAATTAGACGTTACTGGGTACCGGTTGGCGGCGAGTTATGAACTTTTAAGTGATTTCTTAGATTATTATAAATTCCCTGTTACATATTCTTAATGCTTTTTTCGTAATTTTTTGACATTCAGAGTAATTGGTTATTCCAAAAGGGAATAATAGGTTGCTTTAAAGACTGTTTTAATTGTAATTTATGTGGCTTATTTCATGTTTATACGTTAAACAGTTTCAAAATAGCTGTGTTTTATTTAATCTTTATGTGACTTCTAAGCCATCTGAATAAAATCATTTGTGGCACATTGCGTGTATGGTACGCCAAACAGTCTTATTATATTGGAAGCAGCAGTTTGTGATAAGTTTAGAAGTCGCTTGAAGTGCGATTTTTATTTATTTTAATTTTCCATCGATTTTACAAAAAATATGGTGATTTTTTTAAAAGGTTAAGCGCAATTCCGGTTCTCAGCAGGGGCGAGCTATTTACGAGTTTTACACGCAATGTCGGTTTTATTTTCCGTCGGGTTTTGGGTTCTGCGCGCATTCCGGTGTTCCCGTTATGGGATTGGTTTAGGAAATGTTTATTGAGGAATAAACCCGCTAGATCTACAGTGATTTACTTAAGATAAAAAATCTGTATATTATTATCAGGAGTTTCGAGTTTATATTATATTTTGGATTAAACAAACATTTGAAGTTAGATAAGGGTTTTAAGTTGTAGAATGAGACCATGTAAGTTTTCCAACAAAAATTAGACCGAACATAATAGCGTAGGGTGAAATAGAAATATAAATTGTCAAAATAATGGACTGGAATGAATAAGAGACCTATTATGGAAATGGAAACGCATTTATCATCACAAGAGTACATTCGCACGATGTTAAATAAAAGGTACACACGTTCGTTGCGATGAAAGTGTACGGATGTATGCAGTGAACATTTAAAATTTCCGTGTGAATATAATTTACACGATTCGTTCTCTTGCCAGATGTTTTCATAAAACTATGCTAACAGATGCACAACTTCGTTTTTATACGAATTTTGTAGGGGGGATGTAAAAAGCATAAAATTATCAAAACTTACCCAACAGTCATACCGAAATAGAGGAATCCGTTTTTATAGCATAATTCGTCGCACAGTTTCGGTGTCAATGTTTCGCCAAAATCTTCCCAATAACCTTTCAGTATAGAATTATTTTTCTGTTCGAAAAGCACTTTTTGATCGTGATAGCATCCTAGATATATACTTCGCGGACGAGAATCGATTTCTGTAACCAACGGTAAATTGTTTGTTACTTATGTGATGATTACGGACACGCAATTGTCGATTTTTTTCTTAATGTGTAAACAGTTTTTAAAGTTGGAAATAATTTTTTTCTCTCTTTAACGTCTGTAACTATAAACTTTCATGGCATCTTTACCAGATGTTTCAAATGAAGCTGCGTTTATATTTTCAGCTTTATTTTATATACTACTATTGTTTTTCATGAATAGGGCACATTAATCTCTAAAACTTGTCGAGATAAAATTAATATGGCTATTTTAATAATAATCATTTTTAATTACAACAGTATTAGTTGCAATTACCAGATGACTGTTGATAAAATTAAAATTTGTTAGAGTTATTGACCTACATTTATTTAGCCAGGTCAACGGGGTAATGTAATAATATCAGTAATCGTCGAGAAGAGCTATGTTGTGGGAGCAAAGACGCATTCAAAGAGATAATTATGAGATATGAAAGTGTGCCTAATTCTCAGTCTGCAGAGGATTGAAATTAAATTGAAAAAATAATGGACCTCTAAATACATTCGTGAAAAACACACGAGGTATGATGATCTGAAAGCTTTCATTCATATAAAACAGAATTAAAACTAATTTTCGGTCTCCTCTTGAATGTGATAAAAGTAACATGTGTGTTCGCGTTAGTTTTGCTCTTGCTACGGCCATCTGATAAGAAGAAACCAATGGTGAGATCGTTCTATTTTATTTTATCTTATCGTAACTAATAGCGTCGGACTAACCATTATCGCACTGAACGTTTAGTTTAACAATCGTCGAGAGTCAGTTTAAATGTTATTAACGACAGTCGTGGGCTCTTCGCTTATCACGTGTTTCTAATCTTAGTGTTTTTTGTTCGTTTTTTTTTTTTTTTTTTTTTTAAATTGAATTCGAATTCGAATACTTTAACACCGATCTCGGCTAGCCACAGCCAGTACAGTAAAATGTCTATTCGCCAGGATGATGGCACTCGTTCTGACTACAGACGAGACCCATCAATGTCTATAAAAAAATCTTACTCCAAAGTCGCATCCAATCTTCAATTCTCTACCAAAGACCAGTGTATAATTTTCCCATTCGTTGAAAATCTGCGCATTAATCAATATGTAATCTCTCTCGCCGAACACATAAACCCTTCCGACATACTCTTTTGTTCACGCATGTCTCGCAACCGAGTAGGCATTTATCTAAAAAATAAAATAATCATCGACGAGTTTCTTAATAAATCAGGAGTGATAAAAATTGGTAACCGTAACCTAACAGCTAGACGTTATGTAAATCAAGATAAAAGAATAATCATCTCAAACGCACCCCCACATATTCCTCACGAAGTTATCGAAGAGCTCATCCATTCATTCAATGTTGAACTAACCTCCAGAATAAGTTTCTTACGCCTAGGAATATCGGGTAATGATTTAGCACATGTCCTCAGCTTTAGAAGGCACGTTTACTTGAAACCTGAAAATGCTGAAAAATTGCCGAATACCGCTGTGTTGCAATACGATGGTGACCAATATCGGATTTTTCTCAATGATGACACTGTTCGTTGTTTCAGTTGCAAAGAAGACGGACACACTTCAGCCAGCTGTCCATCCAACATAGAAATCGACGAAATCTCAAAAAAATATAATCATGGAAATGGTATAATAGTAACTGAACTCGTAAATGAAGACTATTTAACAAACCAAACAGAAGAAATTCCCAAGTCAACAGATGATAATACAATCACGTTGAAAAGAGGTGCTCCTTCATCAAATGCAACTGATGACCTTGTTTTAGTTACTTGCGACAAAGATACCAACTCTTCAATTCTCACATCAATTACCCCACTTTTAAAAAACCCTATACCGCCGTCATCTGATTCAAACCATAAACCTTCTATATCGAATTCAAAAGAGAACGCCTCCCAAGAAAAATCTACGAAACCTCCAAAAAAGAAAAAGAAAAGTGAAATAATACCAGACACCCCGATATCAACAAAACAGTTATTAAACTCAGCCCAGAGTAGTATTGACAATGGATTTAAGGCTGGAATCTTCCCATTATCCTCCACAAACTTCTCACTTCTGATGGACATGGTTAAAGGACATCAAGATCCCATTCCCCAAGTAAAAGAATTCACTGAAAACTTTGAAGGTGTTATAAAAATGCTTTCGGATACTTACAGTCTTCTAGAACATCGCTCAATAAAATCTCGTTTTACAAAATTGAAAGCTAAGTTAATTCAATTTACAACTACACATGAAGATTTCCAAAACTTAGTCCTTATGGAACCAGATGAAAACAAAAAATTTCCATCGAATGAAAGCTATGCATCTGAAGAATTTTCAGATGATGCCGACCATTTTTCGGATTTGTAATACAAACAACCTTCCTTCTTACCTTCTTTTTTTTTTTTTTTTTTTTTTTTTCTAATCAACTTTTAATATTATGTATCGAGAAAATAATGAAATATTCATTAATTGGAACTGCAATGGCCTATTTAAACACTTAGAAGATCTCAAACTTCTCACATCTACCTATCAACCATCTATTTTATGCCTTCAAGAGACTTATTTAAAAAACAATCAAACATTTTACCTTCCTCAATTCAACATTCTGCACAACAACCTTTCTACAAATTGGTCATCTGGTGGAGTTAGTATAGCCATAAGCTCAGCATTGAACTACACCCAGATTCATCTTCAGACAGACCTTCAAGCGGTCGCCGCTACAGTATTTCTCAATTCTCCCATCACCTTTTGTACTTTATATCTCCCCCCCGATGAAAACATATCGCAACTTGAAATTGAAAACCTACTCTCATCTCTACCTCAACCATTCATACTTTGCGGAGACTTCAACGCTCACTCCCCTTCATGGGGAGCCTCAAGATTGAACCCCAGAGGAAGAATTCTGGACGACGTAATCTCATCAAGAAGCCTAGGTCTACTTCATCCTAATGATCCTACTTACTACAGCTTCTCTTACAAATCCTGGTCAACACTTGATCTTCTTCTCACGTCACCCTCACTGTTAGGAAACCTGAATGTATACAACCATGAAGATCTTGCAGGCAGCGATCACTTCCCCATAATAGTACAATACACTCATTCAAATCCTGCTTTCACCCCTCTAAAACGACGCTGGAACTACTGCAAAACTGACTGGGATTCATATGCATCGGCACTTCAAACGTCACTTCAGACATTTCCTTCTTCTGTGGACACTTCATCGAATGTTCAATCCTCTACTGATCTTATTGTGTCTAACTCAAACTCCTGCTCACCAGAAATGAAACAAAATAAGCGCAAAAACGCAGTCCCTTGGTGGACGCCTGAGTGCTCTGCTGTAATAAGAAACCGACGAAAGGCTCTGAAAACACTGAAATCGTCTCCTTCCATGGAGAATCATATTGACTTCCAACGACTCAGAGCTCGCGCCCGATTCGTCTTAAAACAAGCAAAACGAAAATCCTGGCAACAATTTGTCCAGGCTATTAATTTGAAAACATCATCATCCAAAGTCTGGAAGAAAATTCAATCACTTGATCGAAAAATTTTCTCAACTTTTCCTACTAGTATATCAATAAACAACAAAATAAGTACTGATTTGCTTGAAATAGCGAACTCCTTTGCACAATTTCTAGCTGATCAATCAAGCAATTCCAACTATCCTCCCTCTGTAGCTGCAAACAAACTGAGCATAGAATCCCTTCCACTAGACTTTAACTCCCAAAATGATGAGCCTTATAACACACTGATCACTTTTGAAGAACTGCAACTTGCGATTAAAGAAACAAAACCAGCAGCTGTGGGACCTGATGGTGTCCATATCTTTATGCTACAGAATGCCACCGAGCCAACTCTCTATCTGCTTTTATCAATATTCAATGAAATCTGGCTCTCAAATACTTTCCCCGAGAGCTGGAGAATAGCAGAAGTTATTCCCATACTTAAACAGAGTAAGAACCCTCTTCTAATTACAAACTATCGTCCTATTTCACTCACTTCTGTCCTTTGCAAAGTGTTTGAAAAAATTGTTAACAATCGTTTGATGTGGCTATTGGAAAAGGATAATCTACTCACTAAACACCAGTGTGGCTTCAGAACTGGTCGCTCGACAACAGACCAGCTGCTATTTCTTAAAGAATCCATTCAAGCTGCATTCCTTCAGAAACACCACGTTCTAGCTGTGTTTTTTGATCTCACCAAAGCTTTCGACGTCATTTGGAGATGTATCATAATTTCAACGCTGCATAAGTGGAAAATTCGCGGTCACTTGGCAAAATTCATCCAAAATTTCCTCTCCCATAGGCAATTCTATGTTCGTCTAGGCCACATCCACTCTCAACTTCATTTTCTCCAAAATGGTGTTCCACAAGGATCCGGCCTCAGTCCGACACTGTTCAATATAGGCATAAATGGCATAGCCGATCAGATCCATGCTCCAGTTCGATTTTCTCTTTTCGCTGATGACTTCGTAATGTTCATCACCTGCTCAGATATTCTGCTAGGAAATGAAATTCTCCAACATGCCGTCAACAATCTCCACACATGGGCGACAAACAATGGTTTCATGTTCTCTCCAACCAAGACAACAGCTATCCATTTCTGCCGAAACAGACGCTGCTCACATGAAACCAAAATCTACATAGATAACTCGCCAGTAACAACTTCAGATTCCGTGAAATATCTTGGAATGATATTCGATGAAAGACTATCATGGAAGCTTCATATAAACAATTTGAAGAATAATTGTATGAAGAAAATGAATATTATCAAAAAACTTTCAAATACAACCTACGGCTCAGACCGCTCCTCTCTCTTAAAAATATACAATTCGTTGATTAAATCTAGACTCAACTATGGCTCTTCAGTTTACAGCTCTGCGAATAGATCACTTCTCGACTCCCTCAATACTATCCATCACTCCGCAATCAGATTATCAATTGGAGCCTTTCCAACGTCACCTGTAGACAGCATCCTGTGCGAAGCTGGAGAAATCCCTCTTCACTATCACCGTAACATCACTCTACTCAACACGCGCCTTCACACCCAAACAAACCCATATCTTCCTTCATATAACTTATTACAACAACATCCTACACAATCACGCTCAATTTTCACTCTATCTAGACAAACTAATGACCTCCTTACGTCATTGAGTTTGCACCTCCCAACGCTATGCATATCTTCTTCAAGTGCTATGCCTCCTTGGTCTTCCTTCCAAATCTCCGTAAACCTCAGTCTTTCACAATTTCCTAAGAAAACCACTCCTTCAAACATAATCCTATCTAAGTTCAACGAATTGATTCAACAATTTCCAAACCATCATATTATCTTCACTGATGGAGCCAAAAATTCTCAAGGTACAGGATGTGGAACAGCCACCTCAGATAGAATCTTGCTAAGATTCTCATTACCAAACTCTTTCTCAGTTTTATCAGCCGAGCTTTACGCCATCAAACTCGTGATAGATGAGATAGTTTCCTCCGATTCTCTTTCTTCTTACCTCATTTGTTCAGACTCTCGCGATGCGCTTCATTCCATCTTGAAATGTCATTCTAAACATCAACACCCTTTTGCAAAAGAAATTGTTCACGGCCTCGCAGCATCTAAAAATCAAATCGCGTTCGCATGGATTCCATCTCATGTTGGAATACCTGGAAACCGCCTAGCTGATACTGCCGCGAAAGAGGGCTCGATTTTGCTTCCCGCCTCTCGTATATCACCGCCGTTATTCGATCTTAAAAAATATGTAAAAAGTGCAATTCGTCATCAATGGAACTGCTACTGGGAAAATCTTCCACTTACCAACAAACTGAGGAGCATTCGCGCTACAACGGAACCATGGACCACCTCCATTCGCTCCAACCGCAAGGAAGAAGTCGTACTAACTCGTCTCCGCATAGGCCATTCCTCACTGTCCCATTCTCATCTCCTTACAAAACAACCTGTTCCCCAGTGCTCCTTTTGCAACTCACCTACAACAATCTCACACATCCTAACGTCATGTCCACTCCTCCATAATGAAAGATCCCAACTCCTCAACCACCCTCCCTCTCTCTCCGAAATACTTTCTGATGACCTATCTAAAATAAATTCTCTTTTCCAATTCCTAAAACATACTAATCTCTACAGTAAAATTTAACTCCTTTCGTGCTTTATCCTGTGCCTCTGGCCTAGCGGCAGTACATGGCACGTGAAAACACCAAGAAGAAGAAGAAGAAGAAAACTAATTTTCTTGTTGAATGTTTAAAACTTACACAATGATTAGTTTATCTTAAATAATTTTCGAAATCGACTGTATTAAAATATCTATTTATTTTGAAGTTCCGGAAGAATTACATCCGACTACTATCGGAAATTTCTTCTTTGTCTCTAAATTCTTTCGCATTTTCTAAATGGATTGGCGCACACAATTCGTACCACAGTTGACTCTTAGGATTTCTCGAAATAACTTGTAATTTTTTGTTCTCTATTGTCGTATAGGATTAGGAAAATAATGAGACATAAGAAGTGACAGAGGTTATTATATTAGGAAATGATAAGAAATAGAAAAAGTGAAATCAGCTAACAAAGGTACGATAGAAGAAGACAAAACAGCAAGAATGTAGTGGGCATTATGAACAGCAGATGGTTAAACAGATTGGAAGATCACACTTTATGTGGAAATAAAAAGACATTAGATTAGAACGTGGCTCGCAATATAGGGGTATAATTTAAGTGAGGAAAATCAGCACAAAGGTTACCGAATAAGGAATAAAACAGAAGAGAGAAGCGGGAAGTAGACTACGATTAAAACGAAAGTAAACTATGAGAAATAACGAAATGGCCCTAGGAGAATTATTTAACAAAGTAGAAGGGGGAGCAGAAGCCCTGCACGGTAAGGTAAAAGGAGTGAGGAATGTAGAAAAAAGACGGATAAAGATCAGTCCAGATGATAGAGATAGCAAAGACTGTGTGCGATGGTGAATCTACCTATGAAACGAAAATTTGGATAGTCGACTTAACTGAAATTCCGAAAACTTATTAAGGTACTTGATTAGATGTAAACGAGGCAGGAATGGAAAATTAAAAGCGAAATTAAAACTGTATTGGAAAACTAAGAGATGGGAAGGTGCAGTAAACAGCGGAACATTGCGGAAGAGAAAAAGAACGGATGGATGAAACTATATTATCACAGGACTGATTGATATAAACCCGTTTATTAGCTGATTGATGCAACTGATAATTGATGTAAGAAATACCTACGGTTAACTCAAAGTTTTTCAAATGGCGGATCAAAAGTCGTAATAACGTACTCTTTTGAATACTGCAAAGTTAATTGTTTTGCTTCGAAATTAAGTTGTGAAAAAGCTGAAAGTGTTAGGCATGAAGGTAGACAAAAAAGGTGGGGCAATCAATTTGTAGTCGAAGAAAACACCAGTTTGTCATCGATATTCAAACTAAACAAAGTGCTAGATGAAGAAGTTACTGCTGAGAATAATTTTGCACAATGTGTTTTGGAATTTTTTTTTCTGTTCTTTTTAATGCTTCTAGGTTGCAAAAAAAAAAAAAAAAAAAAAAAAAAATCCTGCGGATTGTAACTTACAACGGCATACAATACGGTTGTGAGAATGTACAATATGTAAATGCATGCTCATTCGTTAATAAGGCTTTCGAAGTAATTTCACGTAGGAAGATAAAGGTAACCAAAGATGCCGTTCAAGTGATTTCAGATTAAAACAGAAAAGAGAGATATCAAGAGTACTAAAAGAAGAAGAGTTTATAAAATATGCAGGTGGAAGAGTCATTGAATAATAAGATTATTGTCAAGGATCGTATTTAAATGGAAAAGCCTATTAAGGTTGTGATTGGAACTGCCCTGTACTGGTGAGTGTGAATTAAACTTATCATTAGTTAGAAGTGGTTGAAGAATTCGTTCGATGAATGAGAAAAGAAGAAAGTGAACTAAGGGTATAATTTGACGGACATAAATCTAAAATTTGTTTCGTGATATGAAAAATAATCCGAGTAAACTTTATGGTTATTTTAGGACTAGTTTTAAATCATTTGAAAACTAAACTATTTATTTTCATTTTTTTTTTTTTTTGCGTTTTAACTTTGAAATATTTGACATGATAGTTGCCTGACAAAACTGCTTTATACAGTAATATCGTATGAAATTTCTTGCTAAATCTAATACGTCATCTCTCTCCGTTCACAAATCTTATTCATACCGTCGTTTCCTTGCTAAACGTCTTCCACTCAGGTCCCCTACTTTTATTCAGTCCTACCTCTTAATCTCTACAATCTAGCGTTTTACTCCTAGCAAAATCACTATCTTATTTCTCTTCCGCTTAGTTTATTTTGGCCAAACAAAATTTCTCTTAATAATCTTTCCTAATTTTCCTTCAACTTCGCTGTATTATTCTTCTAAGGTTTTTATTCTATCTTTACTTTCAAAATTCCTTTTGCAAAGCGTAATTAAGCAGAATTCTACAGTGCTATCTGTTTTCTATTTTCTTTTCATGCAACCGTTTTCACTGATGGTTCGAGAGGTCCGGCTGGTGTCGGAACCTCTTTTATTCTCTCAGATTTTAACTTGCCAGAGAGTTTTCGTCTTCCTTTCTTCTGTCCTACATTCACAACCGAGTAATGGCTATCCCACAATCCAATATTTCTTTGCTTTTAAAATCGTTTTCCTCGAAGTGATTTATCTCCTGTGCGCTATTAAGGCCATCCGTTCTTCCCTTCCCGATAATTCTTGTGACTTTCTTTCATACATACTATCTCTTTTCTCCATTGGATTCGTATTGATCGGGTGTCTCTCTGGCAATGAAGTGGTTGATCTTTGTCTCGGAGTGCTGCTTTCTTGCGCTTAAAAAAAAAAGAAACCGATCCTCTAATCTTCTTTCACTATTTAAAAGTTTTCATCTCAGATTTTGCTCGAATATACATGCTTCATTTTTTTCTAACGATCGCTCCTTTCATCTGTATGTTCGACCTGGCCTTCCTGTTAATCCGTAGTTCCTTTTATTTTTCTCACTTTTTCATTATTCATCTGCGTTTTGAACATATTATATTACTTTCTCTTTCATTTCTCGTTGGTTTTCTCTTCACATTGTTTCCACAGTTGTCTGAAACGATTATCATGTATTTATTAAGTGTTTATCTCTTTCTGCGAAACTCTCTGTTTTGTACTTCAGTTTGCCGAGACTTAGGCTTCCTATTCATTATAACGCTTATTGTATTTTCTGCTTTCCTTCCTCACATAATATTCCTGCTATTTGTTCTTACTTGTTAACGATATCTATTCAGATGAAAATATAACCGACTCTTTTCTTCCCTAATTGTTTTCAGGAAAAGGTCACTGGTTGACGCCTTCCTACGAAAGACAGAAATTTAATATTAATTTTACTTTAGTTTTTTATTTAATTTTTCAAAAACGAAATATGCTGCGGATAAACTGTGTACTTCTCTTTCTGCATACTTAATCTTCTTAAAATGCAGATCTGGCATTCGTACTTTCAGCTGTTTTCAAGATAACACGTTATTTATTTATTTTATTTCATCTGTTTACCGTATTTAGTTCTTTGATTTGTAAGTTATATACATATACCTGATAGTCCTGTTCTATAAGCTGATAATGTTAAATTGCCACCACATATTTTAGACGAATCTCCGGTACACGGTAAATTACATTCTGATTCAACGGTTCGAACATTGATTGATGGAAAGTGTTGTCCGCAATAACAGCTATTTCTGTGCAATATCAAAAAAAATTATGTCTTTTTTTTTTTTAATAGCACTTAAAATAGTATACGATTAAAAACATACATTTCTTTTTTTGACCCGGGCTTATTGTTCATTTGGCTACAATTTCTAAGAATAAATAAATGAAATTAATTCATAGAATACATATAAATATTGCAAATCAGTACTAATTATTAGATGCATGATTCTCATCCTCAAATATCTGACTTTTTCCTTTTTTCATCTTTCCTTCGGTTTTCTTTCAAACACGCTGGGCTACGGTAAAGAAAGACGGTTAGTCTGTTTCAATTTAATCATTTTCAAAGTCCTTTTCGTTCCAGTTATGACCCTTTTTAAAGCGAATTTAATCTCTAATTATTCCTTGCTTAATCTTAATTTCTTCACTTTGACCCGCAGCCCTTTCCTCATCATTCCATACCTAATTAAGTTGGTAAGCAAGCGAGAGAGGAAGTGGTTTTTCCTCAGTGAGCATCGCAATAAGTTTTCATATTCCTCATTCGTAAGTTATCTGGGAAAACAGATGTCTCTCCATTGTCTTTTTTTGCATCCTTTCTTCTGCCGTATCTTTCCTTGTCTTTATTCAATACTTTCAACTGGCTTTGCGTGGACTACCCGAGCCTACACTCATTCCTTCTCCGATTTTCCTCTCTCTTCCAAATCTACAGGCTGTAAGGTATAATTTCCCTTCCTCTTCTACACTTACATGGTTCCTTCCCCTCCAACTATTTTTCTGTACTTTAAATGATGTCAAACAGGCTAAATATTCTTCAATGGAACTGTAGAAGTCTTAATGTCAATGAATGCTCTCTCGAAGGTTTGTTGGATCAATATAACATTCAGGTTGCTCTCCTGTCAGAAACTTGGCTCAAACAATCTTCCATTATTCGAATTCGAGGATACTTCTTAGTCAGTTCGAATCGGGACGACGACTATGGCGGAGCTGCTATTCTTATAAGAAAAGATGTACATTTCATCCATCATGATAGTCTTTCCTTCCTTTCTTCCAGTCCTCTTAATCCGAATTTAGTTCACGTCTCAATCCCATTGTGTCACGGTAAAAGTTTTAATCTTGTCTCCTCCTACATCCCACCGTCCTATAACTTACGCGATTTCCCATTTGACTTGTTCTTGAATTCTATTCCTCGCCCTTTCATGGTCGGCGGCGACTGGAACTCCCACTCGCCTCTATGGGGTTGTTCCAGTTATAACAGGAATGGCACAATTATAGAGGAAGTAATTTTCAATTATAATTTAGTTCTCCTAAATGATGGTTCTCACACCTTCTTCAAATCATCGTCTACTTCTAGTTCTATCGATCTATCTTTTGTTTCCTCCGACACAGCTCTTAAATCCTCGTGGAAAACTCTAGATGGTACTTTCGGCAGTGACCACGTTCCGATCCTCATTGTTCTTAATGACTTCCATCTCCCTTCTCTTTCATCTTCATTTACGCCTTTGCATTATGCTGATTGGAACCTGCATAAAACTGATTGGAATAGATTTCGGTTTATTGTGGACTCAGACCTTCCTGCAATACAAGTAGAAAACGATGCTATTTCACAATATTCATCCTTTACTAATTCTATCTCCTCTGCTCTAACACTATCTTCCCCACTCTATCCTCAAACCCGGAAAAGTCATTCTTTAAGGGCTTCATCACTGTGGTGGAATGGGGACTGCACAGCTGCTGTCAATCAAAGTTTGTCTAACTTTAAATCATTCCGCACTCAACCTACTTTTAATAACTTCTTGACTTACAAGAGTTCGAACGCTAGAGCCAGATATATTCTCAAAAACGCCAAGAAAAATGCTTGGAAATCCTTTTGCTCTTCCTTTTCTCGATTCACTCCTATTTCCAAAGTGTGGAAGTTGGCTAAAGCTTTTAGAAATTCTATTTCCGAACGCCCGTCTAGCTCCAGTCTTCCTAAGGATACTCTTTCTTCTTTCTTTGTCTCCATAGCTCCTGATTATGTCCCTAACTATGATGAAGTGGATTCTTTAATTCCTCCTTACCAATTATCACCTCATTTCCTTTCCTCTAACTTTTCCCTCTCTGAACTTCTTTCTTCCTTGAAAAACTCCTCCAACTCCTGTCCGGGCCATGATAAAATTTCTTACTCCATCCTCAAAAACCTATCTGTAAAGTCTCTCCAAATTCTTTTAATAATTTTTAATTCCTTCCTGCAATCTGGTTCTATTCCTGATTCATGGAACACATTCGTTGTTATCCCAATTCCCAAGAATAATTCCTCTGCCTTTCGGCCCATTTCTTTAGCTTCTTGCCTGAGAAAACTCTTTGAGAGCATGCTTAACAAACGGCTGGTCTGGTGGCTGGAACACAATAACTTGCTTCCAGACAACCAGTTTGGTTTTCGTCCTGGCTTAGGCCCTCCAGATTGTATTAGTCTTTTCCTTGCTGACATTTACAAATCATTTATTTCCAAAGAATTCACAATTGCAGCTTTTATTGATGTAGCCAGTGCATACGAAAGCGTCCATCTTCCCACGCTCAAAAACGTTATGATGTCTTTAAATATCCCTGCATCCATATCCTTCCTAATTATAAATCTTTTTCAAAGTAGAACTCTCCTCCTTTCTGCTCCTTCCTTTTTCGCCTCAAGGAAGGTCTTCCAGGGCCTTCCGCAAGCTTCTTGCCTTAGCCCTAATTTATTTAATTTATATGTTTCCAAAATTGGTTTTCTCTCCTTAAAATCCAAAACTTTATTTTTTGCAGATGATATCCTTGTTTACTCTTCTTCCCGTAATCTTCTAATTGCCAATGAGGAACTAAACAGCTCCTTAAGTACTCTAGAAGAGGCCCTTTCTAACATTCATCTCTTCATTTCCGCCCCAAAATCAGCAGCTGTAGTCTTCACCCTTCGACCTTACAACCCGGGCTCATTTGAAATAAATCTAAAAAATCATTCCATTCCAATAGTCAGTTCTTTTCGTTATCTGGGTATCACTTTATCCCCTCGTCTGTCTTTCCATGATCATATCAGCCATTTATATTCTTCCTCGCTTAAAGTCTTTAACCTACTTAAAGCTCTCTCACCTACGGGATGGGAAGGCGATCCTTCTGTGTTAATAATGTTGTATAAATCTCTCATACGCTCTAGATTGGATTATTGCAGTTTCTTATATGGCAACGCTTCCAAATCCGTTCTCTACAAATTAGATCGTCTCCAAAACAGTTGCCTTCGGCTTTGTCTCGGAGCTCTGAGGTCATCTCCTATCCCAGCCATTCTATCTGAATCCAATATCTGTCCTCTGTTCATCCGAAAATCTTATTTGGGTTATCGCTTTCTCATTAAACGTTTTTCCACTTCCTCGTCAAATATCAGTACCTCTTATTCTTTTATCCTTCGTCACTGGCGTTTTTCCTCCAATAAAATTCCTATACTATCTCATATATCGTTTCGCCTTTCTAAATTTTCCCCTTTTGTCATTCCTCATCACAAGCTTCCATTTTTTTCTTACGTCTATTCCAAATTGTTAAAGCCACCAAATATCATCTTCATGCCATGCTCCCTTAAATCCTCTCCCTCTCATATCGTCAGTATGGAATTTAATAATACAATAAACTCTCTATTCCGTGATCACTCTTTAATTTTTACTGACGGATCGAAGAGCCCGATCGGAGTTGGGGCGGCATTCTTGTGCCCCCAGTTCTTTCATTCTCGGTCTTTTAGACTTCCGTCCTTTTGTTCTGTCTTTACTGCAGAATCTGTTGCCATTCTACAAGCCATTATTTATATTTCCTCTTCTGCAAGTTCTTCCAAATTCCTTATTGTTTCTGATTCTTTAAGTGTTCTTCTAGCGCTATCTCCACCTTCCCTTTCTCCTTCCACTGATGTTATTATCCTTTCTATTCGTTCTCTTCTTCATGATCTATCCTCATCGACGTGTACCCAGATTGACTTTCTTTGGATTCCAGGACATGCAGGCATTGATGGAAATGTAGCCGTCGACCTCCTTGCTAAAGCTGCTGTTTCCAATGGGAATTTTATTAGTAGGGTTCCAGCACACAATATTCTTCTTCCAACTAAATCCTGCCATCTTAGACTTTGGCATTCTGTTTATGTATCTCTTTTCGCTAATCCTAATTCCTTTTATCTCTTGATTAATCCTGTTCCTCCTCCTCGTCCTTGGTTCTATGAGTTTCCCAGTTTGCGTCGGTCCATAATTACTAAATTATCTCGCCTCCGTTTCTCGCATAGTCTCCTTCCTTCTTCACTAAATCGTTTCTCTTTGGCTGCATCTCCTTTTTGTCCATTGGACCCTGAAGGTTCCCAGTATGTTTGCGATGCGAATCACGTGCTCTTCGAGTGCTCCGGTTTATCTCGTGAGCGTGAGTTACTTTATTGTCATCTTTTAAAGCTTGGTCTTCCTGCTCCTTTCAACGCCTCTTATGTTCTTTCTCTACCTACTATCTCTGTTGTTCCTGTCCTAGGGGTGTTCCTTGATTCCATTGCCGACAGAATAAAAATATAATTTCTATTCTATTCTATGTGTCTATTCCTTTTTGCTGGGCTAATGCTCTTTGCTGGCAAACCCAAGGGGGGGTAAAAAAAAAAAAAAAAATATATTAGAGTTTATGAAAGGCACATTTTTTTGGTAGTTCCATGTTTAAAAACAAGCACGAACAAATATTATAAATTTGTCATATTTTGAACGTTTTGGGGTTATATTTTCAGTTTTTACTGATTTTTATAAATAAAATACTTAAAAATTACTTACAAATTTCTACTAACTCTTTTGAAAAATTTCTTTACTTTATCTTTTATTTATTTATTCATTTTTGTTTAAGTTTAACTAACGTTTTTGCTTTTCTCATCGTACAGCTTTAGTGTTTTATTTTATAAATAATTTTGGAATGTGAATTATTTATTATATAAACGGTAATACAAGTGAATTAAGTTTTACCAGATCTGTAAATTTAAAAAAAAAAAAAACAACAATAATAAAAAGAATTTCCGTTTAAAATAGTTTCAAAAACGAAGATACCGATATCGAAATATATTAAAACCCTTTTGTACTAACTGGCAACATTGATAATGAAGTTTTATTATGTGTTAATTTTTGCCATTAACTTCATTAGTATTTAAAATCTGTAATATCGGAAAAGGTTTTAATATATCTTTATCAGAGAAATGTTCGTATAAAAAATATATACATATTTTTTAAATCTGATTCGAAAGTTTTTTTTACCAATCTCCGAGATTGTTTGTTTTACGAAATTCAAAATAACTAATTATTATAATTACCCGTATTCAACGCCGGCAATTGGATAACCGCGTGTAAAGCAAAGTCCAATGCAAACTGCTGGTGTGAGACTAACATTTAAAATACTAAGTGAACCGTCTAGTAATCTGTGATATTCCTGATCGATGTAACAGCCTAAATATTCTTCATTTTTTTTCCCTTTCATACCTGTTAATTAATAATGCATTTTTCGTTTGTTTATTTATTTTTTCACAATGGCAACGACGGTATGTGAAGTCTTTATGATTCGCAATTATGTGCTATCGGCTACAACAGTAATTTTTGTCCCATGACACAGCTGATTTTTGAAATTTTGAAGCGTACTCTAGCAATGTATAATTTGTTCATAAATTTAAAAATGTGTAAGTAAAATTTTATAACTTACTTAACTAACTTGATTAAAAATCAAAGTCTTAAAATTTACAATAATTTTTAGTTCATGAATATGTGTTTTGCATCAACAACATATATATATATATATATATATATATATATATATATGCATATATTCATATACATACATACACACACGCGCACAGATGTATATATATATGTATATAAATATTTATATATATATTTTTTTGTTTGAACATTTTGGGGACATTAAACAATGAAGATTACTCGCTTATCATTATCATTAATGATTTTATGCTGTTAACAGATACCTTCAATTGCACCGCTTTCTCCATTTTCTTTAAAACTCTAATTACTGTAATATGATGTTCCGTTTACTCATAATAAAATACTGATTGGTGTGTAGATCGATGCAATCTTTTGTTACGAATACTGTAAAACAAAGGATAGAGAAATTGATTTGTAAATTATTTTTATACAAGTGCACTTTTCATTAAATACTGACCTTCTGCGTGTGTTCTGAAGACCATGAGCCTGTCTTTATCACCGCAGTTATGATTTGGATCACCGGGACACGGTACAATATTACACGCTGAATCAACATCTTGAGAACTACTTTCCGGATGGTTATTCGAGCAATAGCAATATTCTCTATTAGGACGAAAAATTGTTAACGTTACATTTTTTTTTTTTTTTTTTTTTTTTCGGTCCGGTAAGAAACCATTTACATTTTAAATTTCTTTCAAAAACTTCAAAATGTTAATGAAAAAAATTGTTCAATGTTGTTGTCACAGGAAAAAATATACAATATTCATTTTTCTCTAGAAAATGTGTATAGATTTTTTCTAGGTTTTTTAGAATAATAGAACATGGTCAAACAAATAAAAACTACTTTTCTTATAATTTTTTCCTTTCCCGGGGTATTTTTTAATACACAATTCAACATTCTCATCTTTCGCGTTCGGTATATAGACGTATATATCTTAGCAAAAATAAACAGCTAGACCTTTTTTAATGATTCACCACAAAAGGTCCAACAAAAAACTTACATAAGAAATAAAAAATGATAACCGCAAGTTCTAAATTTAATATAATGTTTGCTTTGGCATTTCGTGACAATTTCAAGTATATTGCACGTGTACGTGTGTCTGCTTTATATAACATTGTTACAAATGTTTAGAGCCCTGCGGGGTACAGGTTGTTGTAACTAGAGCTACCTTCTCTAGTAAGTAGTCAATCGACCGTCACATATGGTGCTAGTTCCACCAGCGGAGAAACGAAACAACAACCGCGTGAGTTCCGTACGTCCATGTCGTGCAGGGTGGTAATTTTATTTTCGGCGGGCTTGGCGCTGATTAGGAAAGCTAAATCGGAACTCACAATACATTGCCGATAGGAAAACGGAGGAGGGCTCACTTGCTGAAGGTGTTCCTTCTAGTAAATACCGTTACGCTACTTACTGCGTAACAAGCTGCAGACTATCGGAAACTCACTCGTGACAATGTGCCCCAGTCGGACTGGTGAATACCAGTCCAGAGTGAGTAGGCGAGTATCTGGCGCCTTAAAATCGTGTTCTTTCGGCTAAAGGAGCAAATCCTAACAGAAAACCCAGCGGAAGGCAACGGAAAACCACCGCTGTATTTTAATTCCCTGGTACTAACATGACACGTGGAAGAAAGGATATTAATGCTGCACCTATAGGGCACTCTCGAAAAAGAGTGCCAGGTAATAGGCGGTCACCTGCAGCAATACAGGATGACTCGAGTTCCCCTGTACCCCCGCTGGTACGGAACTTTGCAGGAGGGAACACACGTATTTCAATTCAAGCAATCAAGCTATAGTCTGACTTAAAGGTAGGTACATGGAAGTACAAAGTTTGTTTCAGTCCGGTAAAATACACAACACGATAAAATAAATGAAAAAATTAACAATATCCATGCTCGGTATTAGCGAAATGCGTTGGCCAGGTGTTGGAAGATGTGTAGTCGATGTTATACCGTTTTTTATTCGGAAGAAAATAGTCCGTATCACCGAAATGGAGTGGCAATCATAGTATCAAGGGAAATAATGAGTAGCGTCACATCAGTCAGTACGCTATCTGACAGAATCATAATAATGCAAATAAATTCAAAACTAGTAAAATTGAATATAGTGCAAGTATACGCACCTACAACAAGATAGCACCGACGAAGAAATAGAACAATTTTATGGAGAAACAAATAGTGCAATTAAACAACTGAAGAGCAAAGATTTAACCGTAATAATGGGAGATCTGAACGCCAAGGTTGGCAAAGGTACAAATGAAATCACGGTAAGCGGATTCGAGCTCGGTGAAAGGAATCAAAGGGGCACATTATTTGATGATTTCTGTAAAGAAAGGAAGCTATGTATAATGAATACTTTTTTTTCAAATTACCACCACATTTGTATACCTGGAAAGTACCAACAGATAGGCTTGATCA
The DNA here is from genome assembly GCA_039619475.1 of Icerya purchasi. Classification (NCBI taxonomy): domain Eukaryota; kingdom Metazoa; phylum Arthropoda; class Insecta; order Hemiptera; family Monophlebidae; genus Icerya; species Icerya purchasi. Next base: position 391,107,996 of record CM077115.1, on the reverse strand, counting down.
CATTGTAAGGAATCAAATTGATTATATTGCCATCAATCAAACGTATAGAAATGCGGTCAAAATTGTGAAAACTCTACCAGGAGCAGATGTTCCAATAGATCACAATCTACCAATAGGAATTGTGAAAGTGAAACTAAAACGATTAGAACCAAACAGATGTAACTGGAAAATAGACGGTCAGTACCTCGCGAATAATCACCAGACTATTACAAAACAAATAGAAGATAAGTAGCACAGGGTAGTGTAGAAGACTCTGTAGGAAAATCAAAAATATCATGCATAAAACATCGTCAAAAATCCCATATAACATAAGCAAAAAACAAAAATGGATGACAAACGAAATAATCCGCTTTCGATTCGCTTTGTCCCCTTCTCTTTTCTGCACGCGTCACGCTTCTGAGCCTTTTTGTGTTTGTGACTCAAATCACATCCTATTCGAATGTTCTACACTCTCTAACGAACGCTCCTTTCTTTACGCCCAACTTCTAATTTTGGGTCTTCCTACTCCCTTTGTAATGTGTCCATTACATGGAACTCATATATATTTCTAAAAAATAATAATAAACAAAAATAAATAAAAATAAAAATAATTTGGAATGTGTGGTGCGGGTGCGAGTGTGCGCGTGCCTGGAACTGTTGTCGGTGGGACCAGCCAATCAGCACCCCGCAGGAAACAAAAAGGATCTACCTGATTCGGCCAAGTCCAGCGGTCACGGTCGAGTAGGCGGTCGAAATTTTGGAAAATCGAGATGAAGATTTTAGCGAGAGTCGCAGTTTTACCTTCAGTCAGTTAGTTCTTTTTCTACCGCCACTGAGTTATGTCTCGTACCTCCGAAGAGTTCGTATTATAAGAAGTTTTTTACCTATCGTTGGTTAAAGTGTTCGGTCGTACCGGTAAAGGTGACCAAAAATCGTTAATAACGAAAATTGTGAAATTCGGAAAAAACATAAACGAATCGCGCCTATTGGAATTTATCAGCCAGTCAACGCACCGCAGATTCACGGACCACGGACCACCGCCGGCAACAGTGTTACGTACCATTTTGTTTTATCATTAATTAATTATGTATATTATTGTTGTTGCCGTATTCATAAATTAATATTGTTTTTCAGCGGTCGACCGGTAAAGAAATATAGGTGTCCTTTTTTATATAATATATTGTTCATTTTAAAAAGTTCTGAAAATAATCTATTCAAACCCTCATATTCTTAAAAATTTGATAAAAACTAAAAAATAAAGAAAATCCACGAGGATAAAACCTCGTGGTTGGCATCCCTGAGGACCAAGCTAACGATTAGAACCGTTACACCTTTAACGATACCTATATTCTTTCCTTCCCATTGCCTTCAGTTATTCCATTGCTGCTGTCCTTTGTCTTTTCCATTTTTGACCGCTTGGCTATTTAGTTATAACTCTTAACTTTTCATGTTGTTGGGTCAAGGCCGCTGGCGCGCCCAGGGTAGGAAAAAAAAGAAATAATCACAATGATGGAAAAGAGACGATGTTCCAAAAATCGGAATATGGAGAAGTATAAGAACATTAACCAAGAAATACGCAGAAAAATACGGGGGGCAAAGAAAATCTGGTATCAAGAGAAATGCTCGGAAATTGAAAAGCTAAATAGAAAAAATGATACATTCAATACAATATGTACAAAGCAATAAAGGAAATGATTGGGCCATGCAAGAATGAATCAAGTAAATTGACAGATAAACAGGATAAGATAGTAATTAATAAAGAAGAGAGATTAAAAATATGGAAACAATATATTGAAAATCTATTCCACGACGTGAAGCAGGTTACAGAAGATTACTAGGGAACGGCAGGACAACCAATCTGATCGGATCAAATACCAGTTGAAATTATAAAAATTTTTGGGAAAAAAGCTAAAGATTCTTTGCTACAATTGTTCAATAATATATATGATGCGGGGAAGATTCCGGATGATTGGACGAAGTCAACATTCATAATGTTACTTAAAAAGCGAAATACTAAAAAATGTGAGGATTATCGAAGTATCAGTTTGATGAGTCACTTACTAAAAGTTTTTCTTCGAATTATATACTCGAGAATATACAAGAAAATAGAAGAGCAACTAGCTGATACTCAGTTTGGATTTAGGAAAAATTTAGGTACCAGAGCCGCCCTATTCAGTGTTAGAATGCTAATTCAGAGATGCAGAGATGTTGCACGTACGGTCTTCATATGTTTTGTCGACTTTCAAAAATCGTTCGACAATGTAAAGCATAATAAACTAATGGATATCTCAAAAAGAACAGGCATTGATGACAAAAATATACGGGTGATAAAAAACATATTGGTGCCAAACAGCAAGTATTCGGATTGAACAGCGTACCATAGAGGAAGTAGCAATACTTAAAGGGGTAAGACAAGGCTGCATTTTGTCTCCGCTGCTATTAAATATATTTTCTGAAAAAATCTTTGAAGAAGTCCATAAGAAACATAACAGCGGCATTAAAATAAATGGGAAAATAGAAAATAATTTTAGATATGCGGACGACACGATTTTAGTAGCGAATAATTGAAAGGAACTGCAAAGGTTTGTAAATGTCCTCGCTGAAATATGTGACGGCTATGGATTACATCTGAACATCTCTAAAACGAATTACATGGTAGTAAGTAGGAAAAGTGGAAATTTAGTAACAACACCGCTTACAGTTTATGGAGAAAAAATTAAAAACACCGTATATTTAGGCAGTCATTTAAACGATCAATGGGACATGAGTGAAGAAGTAAAAATACGAATTGGAAAAGCTGGAAATGCATTTTTTAACTTATAAACAATACTGTGCAGCAAGAATATAGGGGCAGAATTAAAAATTAGGCTGATAGTAAAATGTTATGTATTTTCCTGGTGTTATTACATATATGGTGCTGAAAGCTGGACATTAACGAAGGCAACAGAACGAAATTTGCTGCCTTGGACAGACAAAATACGAAACTGCAAAATGTTAAATCGATTAAATAAGTCTAAAGAAATAGTAAAAGAAATTAAACAAAGAAAACTAAAATACTTCGGACACATAATGCGCCATCCAAGGCAATATAGTATACTCCAACTTCTGATGCAAGGAAAGATCGCTGGGAAAAGACCACCGGGAAGAAGAAGACTAACGTGGATAGAAAATTTGACTCAGTGGTATCAGGTGTCCACCATTGAACTGTTCCAGAATGTACTAGACAAACGAAAGGTTGCTCAAATGTTAGCCATCGTTCGATAACGGACATGGCACAGTGATGATGATGATGTTTAGAACTACTAAAATATGCAAAACATGAAGAAAACAACAGAAACATGCAGCTATATGTACCGCTAACCTGATATATCTTAAATTCTATGACCTTTGAAACGCCCAGATACGAAATATCAAACACAGAAATATGAATTATATGCAAAGTCTAAACTCGAATTATTTTTTTTTTTTTTATCATGAGCCGTGTGTAACTACACGGGTTATTACGGCATACAAGAATTACTAAATGTTAAATTACCGGAGCTTGCTGATTTGTTTTTAACTGACTTCAAAAAAAGGAGGAAGTTCTCAATTCGATTGTATTTTTTTTATGTATGTTACTCTTTAAAATGATAATTGGGCGACATCTGGGCTCACTGGACAGTAAATTGCCGGCTGTGCGGCCACGTCTACCCTTTCATTACCAGGAACCCCAGTATGACCAGGAACTATGACACTCTGAAACTTTCTTTCATGAGGTCAACCATGATCTGCTGGATTTAGTAAACCAGTGGGTCTTTTGGTTGCGAGCTGGGTATGGAATGGAGAGATGCTATTGAGTCCGTAATTACACGGACTTTCTGTAGGTGGGGATTAGTTAGGTAGATACGTATGCTGTAAACAATATAAGATACCGTATAACTCAGCGTCGAGTATCGTGCACTAATCACCTAGTGGAAGTGAGTGCGCCTAGCCAAACGCTTCAAAAAAATACGCTGCTGTCTCCTGGAGTGATACTGTATCCGTCTTTGCACCATCAGTATACCCGGGTACATAGTCAATATACCTATTTATAGTTTGTATTGTTTTTTCGAATGTATCTTGTGAATTATTTATTAGAGAATAGGTAGGAATATATTAATGTCAATGTGTAGGCGGTCCTATGGTGCTAAAAGATTAGTTGGGTGCATTATGGGGAATTTTATATTACTTTGGTGTAAAAAAAAAAAAAGGACTCATACTAATGGATCATTTGAAAAACACAAGGGAAGAGGTTAGTTGGAATAGAAGTGAGACTGATTGCGTATATAGTAAGTAAAAGAATCTAGTTATGAATAATAATTCCTGTAAAAGAAAAGAGGTGGGACACCAGACAAGGCACATATACTAAGAGAAGGAGAAGTTCTGTAGATAGCAAAAATTGTTCTGAGGGCAATATGATGAATGGGATATAGAGAATTTAAGACGGTTTGTTTGGCAGACTAGTACACATGACACCCATAGTTGATTTGGGATAGGATTAAGGCTTTGTATATACTAAGGAGTAATTTCGGACGGATATTGTACTTTCTATTGGATAGGTATTTTAAGATAGCTATGGACTTGAAACATCCTGTTCTTAAGTTAGCCATTTAGGAACACTGGGATAATTTTAAGTCAAATAGGAGACCAAGGAATTTTACATTTGGTTTAATAGGAATTGGCGAGTTACAAATATTTAAGGATATGACTGAGGTAATTTGACGCATTTTAAAGAAATCTAGGCACACAGTCTTGGAGAAGAAGAAGATCAGGCCATTATCATCGGACCAGGATTGTACTTTACGGATCGTTTGTTGGAGTATGTTTTGAGCATTAAATGGAAGATTAGACGATAAGCATATGTTTGGGTCGTTCATGAACTGCTGGGCTGAAACGGGCGGTTTGATACAATCTTTTATATCATTTATGTGGAACATGAACAAGGTTGCGCTTAAGGCAGAGCCTTGTGAAATTCCATTCTCTGATGAGAAGATTTGTGATATCGACGAACTGATTCTCACATTAAATGTCCGATTGTATAAAAAAACTTTGTATATAATTTCCCATATTACCAGTTATGCTGGCAGACATTAGCTCCTTTTATAATCCATGCCGCCATACTCGATCAAAGCTTTTATAAGATCGAAAAAAAATGGCATATAAGTGTTGTTGATTGTGGAAGCTTGTTAATATTTACTTTTGAAGGCTTAGTAAATGATCGACTTCCGATCTTGCTGTAAGCTCACCGGCTTGGATTGAGGAAAGGAAATTCTTTTTCTCTACGATAAAGAGAAGGTGTCTGTTTATAATTTTTTCTAGTACTTTGGCAATGACACTTAGAAGGGATATAGGTATATAATTCGCTGGGGGTGTAGAACTTTTGTTTGGTTTTAGGACAGAAATTATTGCGGTTGATTATAAATGTGAAGTAAAAAGGATTTTGCATTTAGTAGGAGATACTTTAGCATAAATGGATGTATGGAATCTGGTCCGGGTGCACTGTTGGAACTGTGGTATTTTAATTGGAAGTTAAGTTATAAAATTGTAAGATTGCAATTATATGGGTTTATGGAATTTAAATTTAGATTTATTGATGTTCACTCTTGTATGGATTTTTTACTTGGAAAAGCGGAGGAACAGGAACAGAGGATGAGAACTCTGTAAGGTAATACCTTGCAAAGGAATTAGCTATATCTTGCGGGTTGGATATTACTGTGCCGTTGCCGGTGAGTGATGCAGGAATACACCGTTTATACTTTTTATTTTTGCCCATACATTATGATTAGAAGAGGATTCAAAAATGGATCTTGTAAAAGTACACCAAGATTCTTGCTTCTTAATACGTATCAGTATAGGTGCAGCAGCTCGGCATTTTTTGAATGTGATGAGATCTGGCAAACGTTTTGTTGTTTTGTTACTTTGAAAACATATATATATATTTTTTAGCATTTACTGCAGTGTCGGTAGGCAGTTGAGGAAAGATGAAAACTTGAAAAGTTTTATCAAAAGACCGCACAAGATTCTATACATTTTAATAATTCTGAGGATTTCTTGAAATCTAGAAATTGGTAAAAATTAAAGGAACTATTTAGAAAATAGTATGCATATCCATACAACACATTCTGCTTTGCATTCTTATTTACTGAGGTTCATACTTCCTGTCGACTTTTTCTTTCTTTATTATGTTCCTTCTAGTAATAATATCTAATCAGATTTAAATATAACTGTTTTTTTCCTTTTCTGATTGTTTCCAAGTAAGGATCCCTAATTAATGAGCCCACCTAACTTTTTACAATTTTTCTTATAAAAAATTTAACTACAGGGTGCGGCAGCATAACTTTATTTTTAAAATGCGCCACTTTTTCTTACTAAATTTTGTTAAAGAGAAATATTAACAGAAAATCGAAATAAAACTGCAAGAGAGGAAGCATACATATTGCCAATGGGGGATCTAGAGTATCCGTTATTTCGATTTTCTGTTATTATTTCTCTTTAACAAAATTTAGTAAGAAAAAGTGGCGCATTTTAAAAAGAAAGTTATGCTGTCACATCCTGTACAAACATTTCGTTTTCTTCTTAACTTTAAATGTGTAGATAGAAGTTTATTTGCCATTGTAGTTTTCAAGTTTCATTAACTAGTTTTCTTTTGATTTTTACTGAATATGTAAATGCTGGCCAATTAACGTTTGAAAATAATTTGCTATACTTTGCCATAATGTTTTATTTAAATAGAGCGGATCAGAGGAATTGTTCCCTCATCTGCCTTTCAGTTTATTAAGAATTAATGAACATTTTACGCGTGTTATAAATGACTAGTATGATTACACATATTCTAAATTGTGTCGATTCAGAGCCCAACTATGTGAGGGGAAGATTATGGAAAATTAAATGAATACAGAAATGTCCTAGACTGTATAAGCAAAGCACTAATTTTCGTAATCACTTTAAACAAATATTATTCATTTACGGATTCTCTTGATATTAATTATCTAACATTAGTTTCGTTTTAGAGAACTTTTAAAAAACAGTACCTCCTCTAGGAGAAAAGTGCAGCAGTTCCATTAAATGATTTCTTTGTTAGTTCTTAATTTTATTTAATTTTCATTTTTGCCTGATAAGAAGATTGGTCTGCGGGATAATTATTTTAAAGCAAAGTTTGCTTAGTTCTATTTTCTATTTTGTTTGCTTTTTTGTTTTCGTTTTTTCACGGAATGAAATTTGTTACGTATGATCGAATGAGATATAGAAGATTTGTAATAGCTGGAGCGATACACCGTTTTCAAATGGATACAATGGAAGTTTTTATTTATTGGAATAACTGGTATAATGGACAGTTTATTTTTAAATTGTATTACGCGCTCCGCTCTCTTCAGCTTATGATGGGTTTTTGACTGAAAATGTTTCTGACATTTATATTTCATGGTGAGCTTTTTATTTCTTATTTCGATTATTTCACCTTAAACTTTTTATGTTATTACGATTATGTTATATAAAAGTGTTACCCATTTTCTACTCCGCTAAAGTTGTAACCCAACTGACCGCAAATATTAACACATCTGCGTTGTGAATTTGTTGATACGTACATCTTCAGTTTCTCCGGCTGTAACTTATTGCCAGAAGGGTTTTTTGTGCATCCTAAATATTTCCCGTTGATTGGAAAATCTAATAATCAACGAAATAAAAATAGCGGTAAATTAAACATGAAAGAGTAGATAATAAAGTAAGCTTGGAGCCATTTGTACGTGTAAAATGAAATAAACGGTGTATATTGCTCTATATTTTAATTACTTATTTTTTTCCTATCACACTTTGTTTCTTCACTTTACGGTCCACATTGTTTTCTAAACTGCGATCACATCGGTTTTGTCTGTGATTTTAATAACATTTTTGCTCGAATATCATTTGGCTCTTCTAAAATTTGAACTTTTATATCCTATCTTCCTTCTTTTTCACTGGTCATTTCGGATTCACATAGTTATCAGATCGAATTAAATTTTATCAGTAAGTAACTTCTGCTACTGATTATAGTTGTATAAAATAATAGTAATAATAATAGGTTCGCGAAGCTTATAGGAATATGTAGGATATACATGCCCCACTAGTCTCTTAGCTCTATCATGGAAAAAATGGAATCGGAACAAAATCGGAAAAAACAAAACACTATTCATTGGGCAAAAAAAAAAAATGTCCAAAATCGCGAGAAACGCGAAACGTTCGTTCGAAAAAAATCAATTAATTCGAATTCAGGAAAACTTTAAAAAGAACAGAGTTCACCCGACCCTCCACTTTAAAAATACAAACGGTAAAATCGCCCTTAACGACCGTAATAATTGCCAAATACTTGCAAAATACTTTGAACCTCTTCTAAAATGTGAACTTCTTGGGGAAAGATTTATATTTAAAGAAAATTCAAAAATTAACCCAGATTCATCAGCACCGACGAAAGAAGAAATCTTAAAAATTATCCGGTCACTTAATAAAGCTCCAGGGGAAGATTTAATTGTTGCGGAACTATGAAAACACGTAAATAATCAGACGTTAAATAAATTAACAGAATTGATGAGTATAATTTGGGAAATCTTAAAACTGGCAGGTAATTGGAAGTCAGCCCGAATTCGAAATCCATACACAAGAAAGACGACAAAACAGAGCGAATAATTATAGAAACGTCTCCAATCTACTAGTAACATACAAGATCTTATCGAAGGCCGTACAAACAAGAACAGAAGAACAACTTGAATTGCAATTAGGAGAATATCAAGTGGGATTCAGGAAAGATCGTAGCTGTGTTGAACAGATTATGAATTTAAAGTTTCATCCCTTTAGTCAATTATTTCTTTTATCTCGGCATCATACTTAATAGCACCTTCTCCTTTCGGTAGCATGCCAGTTATTTGTATACGTCCGCTCTCAAAAGGCTCAATTTACTAAAAGCTCTTTCGCCCCGTAAATAGTTCGTGGATCCATATATTTCATTTATGTTATATAGAGCGATAATCCTTTCCAAATTTGACTACGGCGCATTCCTGTATGCAAGTGCTTCCAAACAATTTCTTCATAAACTTGATCGCATCCAAAATTCATGTCTTCATCTCTGTATCGGAGCACTTAATTCCTTTCCAATTCCAGCCATTTTGGCAGAGACTGGATTCCTTCCTCTTTTCATTCGAATACTCTTATTAGGTGAAAGATTTCTGATTAAACGCCTCCCTATTACTAAATTTAAACCTTTAAGTCCTTATCAATTCATTTTCAGTAACTGGCGTTTCTTTCTTCGCAAAATTCTTACATTATCTTCGATCTCTTCTCGGCTTATGTTCTTCTGGCCTTTTGTTCTGTCTTTCACTAAACCATCTTACTTCACCTTTAATTTCTTGGAATTCATGCACTCTTCAAAGTTATTTGTTCTCCCCTCGGACATTAAACCTCTTCCTCCTCCTACCGTTTAAAATGAATTCAATCACGTGTTTATACTTCCCTTTCCATACAACTATCTACAAAGATGGCTCGAAATATAATGCTAGCGTTGGAGCTGCGTTCATCATTCTCGCGCTTACCTATTCCGAATATTTTCGGTTGCCCTCTTGTTCCTCTATTTTACTTGCCGAATCTATGGCTATCTTGCAGGCAGTCCTTTTTATATCCTCGATAAATAACATGTCTAGATTCCTCCTATCCTCAGATTCGAAAAGTGTTCTATTGGTTATCTCCTCTCCCTTTCCTACTCATGTCACTGATCCCACTATTCTTCAAATTATCTTCTTAATTTCTAATTTATTTGCATCCCGCTCTGTTGTAATCGATCTACTATGGATTCCCGGTCATTACGGCATTCCTAGCAACGAGTTAGTTGACTCGTTGGCACGTTCGGCGGCGATCAATGGTCTATTCATTAGTAGATTTCCTGCTCAAACTCTCTACTGTCTCTCTTATTGCTCCCACCACGATTTCTGGACCGAATTCTATCCTTCACTCTTTATCAATCCTCGATCTTTTTTCCGTTCTATACAGTCCTTTCCTTCCTCTCTTCCCTGGTTTAATCTTTTTACCTTAGCCGTTCGATTACTTCCTCTATAGTTCGCCCGCGGTTCAATCATAGTCTGCTTCCGATTTCCCTTTTCCTCTTGTTCAATTACGTTTGTGTCCCTATGACCCTCCATAGCTCAATTATACCTGCGATGCGAATCACGTCCTGTTCGAATGCCTCTTTATTTCCTCCGAACGTGCTATCCTGTACTCTAATCTCCTGCGCCTTGGCCTCTCTATTCCTTATAGTGCCCACGCCATTCTCGCAATCCCCTCTCTCAATATAGTTCCTTAGGTGGCCTTCTTTATCTCCACAATTTCTAATATTTTCCTTATATAATGTACAATTCTCTGCGTTGGGTGAGTTCTACTGTTGACGTGCCCAAAAAATTAAATTAAAAAAAAAAAAAAAAAAAAACTCATTTTATTTAACATACAATTAAGGCGGAAAAATTTGAAGCGACCTTTGTCCATTTTCAAAAAGCATACGATTCGTTATTTCGAAAGACCTTACCGTCAATTCTGAACGAACTAGGTCTAGACAACAAGACCAAACTAATAATTCAACAAACACTGACTACCACCCTACCGAAAGTCAAATGTAGAGGAGAAGTATCAGGTGCGTTTGAAGTTCGAATAGAAATTAGGCAATTAGATGAGCTATCGGTATTGTTCAATTGCGTATTAGAAAAAATTATTCGAGAATGACACTTAAGTTTAGAAAAGGAAAAGAGCAGATAGTGGTATCAAATTAGGGCAATAAGAAGAACGATTTAACAATCGATTAGCATTCGCAGATGATCTAGTGATGCTCGCAAACACGATAGAAGACGAGATAAAACAAATTTAGCTACTGGAGAAAGAAGCGGCAAAATCAGGTCTCCAAATCTCTGCCGATAAAACAAAATATTTTATCACTAATATACAATCAGCAGATAATTTTCTTTTAACTGAAAACACAAAATATAGCAGAGTAAGCAAATTTAAATACCTACGGGAGTGGATTAGAATACGCTATGAAAAACAGCACTACGTTCTAGAATAAACAAATTAGAAACAGTATTGCAATTAACAAGGAATGTAGAAGTGTATGTCACATAATGCAAAATTACGGCATTACGGTACAGTTATTCAGCTCAAGGTACTCTACGCGACAGAAACGCTGATATTTTAAATTACGAAGGGATGAATGGAAAATTACATAAAAAGGAAACGAAAGTGTTAGAAAGAATCTCCAACTATTGAGCACCAGAAATATAGATCCAATGAAGAATTATACAAATATTCGGATAGGATGGTCGACGTAATGAAAAAAAGGTGAATTATGTTACATGAACACATAAAGCGTTCGAACCCTACAAGACTAATTATTAACCGAATATTTATGTACATTAAGAGTCTAAAAAACAAATGGAGTTGGTTCGGGCAGGTAGAAAGTGATTTAAACGAAACTGGTATAGAACCGAGTAACATTGCAGCCCATCATCCATTGAGAAAGAAACTAGCAGAACATGTCAGCTTTTAGGATAAACCGAAATTACGAACGAGGAAACAGTACACCGAAGGAAGCAACATCGACGACGAATGTGGCAATATTGGATACAGAAGAAAGCTAAAAATTTAAACAATTGAAATATCCTGGTCCTAAGTTGGCCAATTCAGAATAAAAAAAGAAAACATTAATAATTGCAAAAATTGACTTGGCCACTCGGCGTGTTTCATGGGGAACAAAAAAAGGTAAAAAATCGGTTAGAGGTACCAAACGATTTACAAATAGTATAATTGAAAAGTGCACACAGGCGATTTTCGGATAGGCAGTCAATTATCTTCTTTCTACTCCGGCTTCATCACTGAATTTCTAATTATTCTACATGCTATCGTTTACATTTCTTCTTCCAATTATTTCAATAATTTTGTCATTGTTTCTTATATTAAAAGTGTGCTTTTAGCCATTCCTTTGCCTCTTCCTCCTTCCTCGATAAACCCAATTATCTTTTTTATACAATCTTTATACTTTAAATTGTCCATTCGCCGTTCTATCCATATTGATTTCCAGTAGGTCTGCAAGGTTGACGACAATTAGTAATCTGATTTGTCGATCCTATCTGCTGCACATACTGGTCAATTTATTATTAAATTTCTCACTTCTAATATTTTTTTTAAAAAAATAATTGCCACTAGAAATTTTGGAAATATATTTTTATCCTTTCTTTTGTTCGAATCGTCAATCTTTTAGCCTCTCCATTCAGCCTTTTCCGCTTTCCTGACCACAGCACCAGAATTATCCTCGTCTCAGTCGTTCTTATCAGCAATGTAATTTGCGACCCAATCATGGTAATTCAATTTACATACACTTGAACCTGCATATCGATGAAACTTGCATTAAAAGGTTCCCCATATTTAAGCAAAAAATTTTATAGAAATAACGTATTTATTTTTTAATCAACCCTACTTTTAGAATTGCATCTAATTTCGTGAAAATTAATGTCACATTTACCTGTTATACCAGTACTGTACATACTGAATTCCCAATTTCCACCGCACATTCTGTATGGTTGTCCCTCACAACGTTTGTAACACTTTTCGTTCGGTAATGAAGCCATCTGAGGAGGCTTTTGATCTCCACAGTAACATAAATTCCTGCAATGAAATGAATTTCTTAAATGCGATTTATAAATTAATGAAATATTAATTGGATTTAATATTTTAAAATACGTTAGTTGTCGCAGTTTCTGTTTATAATATTTCATGGGCTATTCGTATTAGTACTAAATTTTGCGAAATTTTCTATTCGAATAGTCCATAACTGACGTATGCAGAAATTTTAAAATTAAGAGCGTGAAATGTTCACTGTGCTATGAAACATGTTGGTTTTTATGTATTAATTATACTTCTTGTTCATGATATTAATCATACGTATCGCAATATGAATTTAGAAAAAGATACAGTGAAAATTTATATAAATTCCCGTGCAAGTGAGGTTCAAAATGAAGGTCCTAATGAACCAAAAAATACGAAAAAAAAAATGTTTTTTGTATACCTTTTCCGGAACAGTGTGCAAAAGATAAAATGAAAATTGTTGTGTTACTGTGTGTCGATTAATTAACATCAGTCGAGATGATCGTACAGATACATCAATTAAAAGAAAAGAAGAAGAATGATACTAATGTTTGTAGTTACATATATATATATATATATATATAACTCGGCCATTTTGGCTTCGCAAGGGGCTGTGTCCCTTGACCTCTCTAGCTTTCATTTCTGCCTCTTTTTCTTCTATACTTTGTGTAAAATGATCAAAATTTACAACGTAATTCTTACTGGTATCAACACAAAAAAATAACATAATCACAAAAATCCTATCCTAACATTTAACTTTCATTATATAAAATTAAGACATTTTTTCGTTACATATTTCGTTACATAAAATTGGGACATTTTTTCTAATGGGGAGTAGCCTAAGAATTAAGTTGTAATTAATATATATATATATATATATATACTCGTATACATATTTTTTGTTTGCACCACCGTTCTGAATTTTGAATTACTAATTATTAACTTATACTGAAACGAATTGATTGTGTTGAGGTTTATAATCCGGATGACACTCGAGGTGAATTCGTCTCTTGATTTATGCAGTTTACTTTATATAGGTGGTTTACTGTGTGATTGACAGACTTTGTCGACGCGCCTCCCCTTTTAGGTTCCTAATACGAAACTCGAAAAATTTGGAGTATTTGGATTTTTCGAGTAACCTAAACTTTGAATTTCGACTGAATTACGTTGAGCATTAGGCTTCTATCTTATAAAGGTGCACAAAGAATGGGAAAAAAAAACATTTTTCTTCTTTAAAAACGTGTGAACGGAGGTTTCTCTCGGAATGGTGCCACCCAGACACGAGTCTGAGTGATATTTTAAGATGTTCGGTAGCATGCTATCGCGAATCGCTTGCATAAAAACACTTTCATAGCTCGAAACTCCGCACATGTTGAAACTTACGAGAATAGGTAGAACTCGTGTTTAAAGCTAAGTAAGCGTCCCTGATTGCATCTTTCGATGACAGCAAACACGACAATGATGCTGAGAAATTGGAAATTAAATGATTTAACCCGAAGAATAATTTCTAATTTGACATTCTGGTGATCGTGCGATGTTGTGATTTCGACCATATATTGTATATTGTCTTTCTACTGTCGTTTTCTGTTAATTTGCTCTATCAGTAAGACATATTCTATTCAATATAATTTTAAGTCTTTTTGTTTAATATCAATTCTTTTTACCAATGTATGTACAGTAATTTTAGCACTCCATCTTGTAGTCAATATTGAATGACGAGATACTTTGGCTGTTTCATTCGATATTTTCCATCTTGCAGGACTGGATGAGAATATGTTATTATAGTTTTTGTAAATTTCCAAAATAAGATTTAACTTCCGTGCTCGTTTCCGTTACATGAACTCTACATAAATATTTAATGAATGAGCCGTACAAGAATGAAAAATAGCAGATTGATTTTCTTTTAAAATTCGATTTGTCACTTCTTCGTATTTTCCTCTCATGTTTAAAGCATTACCATAGCTTTGGCCTCTAAGATTTTGCAGGAGTACTGGGTTAGTGGGTTTTGAAAAATATTTAAGATTATTTTAGTAAAAAATATATTTTTAAATTTTATGAGAGCCCCAATCATATTTTTGCCCCCCCCCCCCCCAAGTTTACGTGGCGGGCCTAGTTTTGAGTTTGGTGTATGTGTGTGTGTGGGTGGATCAAATGTATTATAGGCAATTTTTAATGTTTCTCTAACTTATACTAATACTTTTCGCTTATCTATGTAATCTGTTTTACTATTATGCCTATAGCTAAACAATGCTAATAATAACAAAATTAATATTAGTACCAGCCTTTTTGGGGGATATCTTTCAGCATCTACATTTTTGAGGGTATTTACATTCTTATAAGCAAAGTAGGCGCGATACTAACTTTTGCTCATGGTACTTTCTTGTGCTATTGTAATCCCAGCACAAGACTAATGTTCTTGCCCAAGTTAGTATTCTGGGGATTTGCTGAAAAAGCAGAGTGGTTTTCTTGTACTGCTTTAAGACTTGTGTGACATTACTCTCCTACCTAAAGTAGTATTTTGGAAGCTTTGATGCGACGGCTGAGATATTCTTCGCTTGCTGTACAACTGTCAATAAGATCAATTACCTTCATAATACCATTTGTATTGATGGTCTCTAAGAAAAAGATAATAAATAGATCTCACAGAGATCCATTTGTATAGCATCAGGGTACTCAGATTATAAGTTAAACATCACAGACATTAAATATTACCGTCAAGTCATAGGTTACAAATTTTTATAAAAATAATTATGGGGGTGAATGGGACAGAGAACTAGTGATAAAAAGCAATTTTTCATCGATAAAAATGGCAATCGTAGTGCCGGGAAAAAATTAAAAAGTAACTTTTGATTAATATCACAATCGTATACGATTGCCGGGATGTATAGAGAATTTGTAAATAATATCGCTTTTGCAGTTGTATTAGAAAGAATTTTAGGTTTTCTATAAAATATGCGCTATTATTCGGTATTGTTTTACGCATTTATGTAGAAAAATCGCATGCTTATCGAACAAAATGAATATGCAATCATAAAACACGATTGGACAGGCCAAGACAAATTTTCCAAAGTGTTTAAACCTTTTCTCGTATGAATTTTCTTAAAATTAAAAAAAAAAATGTGTAACAGTATTTAATTGAAAGTGTTAAATTTTTTTAAAATTGCTAAAAATATTCAGCTGAAGTCACAATAACAACTTAATGGAACATCGCAGAAACAATAGACTACGTAAAATTTAAAAAGTTTCAATTTTCCTTCTTTATGTTTCGTTTTAAGGGTCGGTTCGTTAATTTGTAACATTCAGAAATTGACGTTGCTTTAAGCTGGCATTCTCGAAAGGAAACGAAAAATTTTTTTCATTGTTAATTATAAAAAAAGTTACAATAAAAAAAATATAAAAGCGAAATATAAATTTTTTTGTGGAAAAGAATCAAATGAATTTTAAAAAAATGTCCTTAACAAGTAGAAGACAATTGGAAGTAATTTTCGGGCCATTACCAACAACTGTTGTAATACTTACACAACACAGTAGGGCTAACGTAAAAAAATATACAATTATACTAAAAGTAAACCTCTGAAATTATAAATTCCGGAAGTTTGTCGTACAAAGATTGAATCAATGGTCCGCAAACCCAAACTACGCCAAAACTACCTCTGTTTTGACTACTTTAGTTCGTTCTTCATACGCCAATAATCATCTCTTTTTTCATAATTCACCATATACGATCTGTTGCAACTATGTTTTTTGTGGCGTAAACTGCTGAGTCCGACGCCTTGATTGTGAAGTTTATAAAGACAGGTTAAAATTCATAAAATCATGAGTTTGTAAAACATTCCTTTTCCGAAGCTGACGAAATTAGTCAAGGAAAGCTGATCTCTCCTGCAATCATCTCTAGCGATATTTCTAACCATTCATCTTTCACTATCATAGAGAGGAAATGACAAAATTATTGCAGCAGTTTTCTTTTCCTTTTACATCAAGATTCCGAGTCAAAAGCACGATTCCAGTTCAAAAACCTAAAATTTTTTCAATAAATATTATTATAATTTATCTATAATAATGCTGGCACTAAAGGGCTCCGTTTCGAAGTTCTTAAGCTTTCCTCGTTCTTCTTAACAATAATTCCATTTCTTTCTAAAATCGCGGGCACCAAATTGTCTCTAAATGCCCAAACTTCTGCGCTCTCATCGCTTCTTAGTAAATTTGATATCTCCGATTCAGAGGATAAAGTTTTGACCATACGTTAAATCTTACAGTCTTAAATATAACTAATCCTACTCCAAGCTTTTCTTTTGCTCATTATTTTTCCTATTCTCTCTTTCCAATTATACATTTTAGAATATAAAAATCTCACTCCTATTTCCGTATTATTCACTATACTCGTAGTATAAGTCCTACATTCCTTTTATTTTATCATTCACTATACTCTGTTAACTTAGAATATTACAAAATAATTTTCATCGTATCACGGCTAATAAAAACACCCTAGAATGACTTTTTATACCAGTGTATAATATTAACGTAAGTTTACTTTCAGAAACCTAGATGAAAAGTTCTTGAAACATAAACTTCTGAGGTTTTTCCATTTTTTACTTAGACCGTAGTGACAGTCACGGCCGTATCTAGACCACTGTGTGTGAGTGTGTATTATCATGAAATGTATTTATTGATAAATGGTACGTTAAAGCCTTGTAGTCAATTATTGTATATGCAATATTTGAATACTACAATAAAAACAAATAAAAAGTAGTCGTTTCCATAGAAATCATAAAAATTTTAATTTTCTTTTCGTTTGTCAAAAATTGAAAAAAAAAAATTATTCTGAATTTCGGTCCGTTTAATTCGAGCAGTTATTATTTCGCAGACATTTCGGTGTGGGGGGGGGGGGGGGGTTAACCCGGAAAACTCCCCCTTAGATACGGCCTCGGTGACAATTAAGGTGGTTCAGCTATTCTGGTAAGAAACGATATCCGATTCATACCACGTGATATCCAAATCTAATTTCTTCTTGATCTTCTTTATCACAACTTGATTCATATCTCTGATCCTTACCATTCGTCTAGATTTTTAAATCTGCTTATATTCCACCCAATTACGATTTGTGCAACTTCTTCTTTTAAATACTGACTAATGCGCTTCCTTCTTCATTTTTCACAGATAGCGATTGGAATGATCACTCCCAATTTTGAAGTTGTAATACTTACAATAGCAATGGTACGATTTTAAAGAACTTTATCCTCCAAAATGGCCTATTTCTCCACAGTGACAGTTTCCTACTTATATCCGGGGTCACTCCTTTCTCAGCTCCATTGACCATTTTTTATTTTTGCTGATTTCGGCCTCAGCTACCCATGAAGTACTTTGGACAGTACCTTTGAAAATAATTATACTTCCGTAATATATTTTTAAAATGAATTTCCCTTCTCATTTCCTTCTAAGCTCCTTCATGCTTTAAAATTGGTTCTTTTTAATGTTAATTAGTCTAATTTCCATTCATTTTTGATTCCGCCCTTTCTTCAATTCCAACAAACTTAAATTCTTCCTTTCAATCTGATTTCTTTATCTTGGCTTTCAAGGATCTCGTCGTATGCCGTCTTTTTCCACCAATTTACATTTTTCGGTTTCTCTTTTTGCCTTTACAGAATCAGTACCCTCGTTAGATAGTTCAGCTAAATTCTCTTCAGCATTGATGTAATTTCCTAGATTATTCTCTTCAATTCCTTTTGAAATTTTTCCTCCTGCTGAACTTTTTTTCTTCTTTTTGGAACACCTTTATCATCATTTCGATTCCTAAATCTAAATCTTCTGCACTGTGTCCATTTTCTTTGGTTTCTTTCATTAGAAAGTTTTTCGAAAGGTTAATAGTCTGTCTTGTTTGGTGGCTCAAAAACAATAATCTGTTTACCCAGCAACATGTTTGGGTTTCGATCAGGACACGTCTTCCCGCTGATTGTATTAGTACGTTTTTGGCAGATATCGGTGAAAAATTCCTTATTGCTCCTTTTGTTGACACCTAAGCATCTTTTGACAATACCCATATCCCTATTCTATTTGATACAATATTCTCTTTCAATATATTAGCGTACTTTTTTATTTTATTTTTTATTTTTTGTTAATAGCTTTTCAATTGCAATATCGTCATTCCTTCTTCTTTACTCTACACCACTGTTAAGTTAATATTTCGTAGATTACCGTGAAATTCTTGCTTTAGCCCAACTTTATTCGATATCTACTTCATCCATACTGCTTTACACCAACGACATCCTCATCTACTCTTTCCATTGCAATATATCTCCGTTAGCTTCTAGTTCCAAAACTCTCTAATATCATTAAAAGGTACCTTATCAAATGTCCACCTTTCCATCTCATCTGTTAAATTGGTCATTACTCCGCATCCTTTTGACTCCTTTTAACTAATCTTATCTTAAATAAAAATCCGATCCCTATTTCCTCTTCATTTGGATATTTAAATATTTTTTTTGGACAGTCGTCGTTCGTTCCACAAACACATCAGCCATTTCTACTTATCCTCTCTTAAAAGATTCAACCTGATTAGATCGCTCTCCCTTGCTAATTGAGTGAGGGAAATCTTTGCATCTTACTGATGTTTTACAGATCGTGTTGTTTTACCTATGGAAATTACATCAGGTCTCTACTTTCCAAATCCGATCCTGTCCAGAACGTTTGTCTTCGTCTTTATCCGAGAGCTAGAAAACTTACTCCAATTCTTGCTTTAAGTACCGTATTTTTCATTTCTCTTCTTTTCTTTCAAAGATCTTGTTTTCAAAGTAAGCGTTTATCTATTTCTTCTTTCACTCATGCCAAGTCTTACTCTTCTGTCTACATGTCAACAAAACTCCAGTACTCTCTCTCTCTCTCTCTCTCATTTCCATTCGTTTCAGTCAGTTTTCACCATATATTTCTTTTCGCAACAAACGCCATATTTTTCTTTCAGCTTTTTCCACTCTCCTACATGCTATCTTTTTCTCTGTTATTCCTACCAAGCCTATCCCTCAACATGTTGTTAAATCAGCGTTTTTAAATAGCTTGGGATCTTTTTTCTCTACTCACTTTACAATTTTCACAAACGGGTTCAAAGGACCGAAGGGTTTATCCCTAAATTATTCTAAAACATTTAAACTTCCCTCCTATTTTCTAAGTTCAGTCTACTGCTATCCGGAAGCCGATCTTTTTCATCACTTCATCCCTAGTTTCTCACAAAGTCCTCTTTATATTAGATTCCTACAGTGTACTAAAAGTTATTTTATCTTCCATCGTTTCTTTCTCTACCGATTAAATAACTTTTCTCATACCCCCGCTCATTCATAACACATATTCTTACCCCACTCTATTTAAATTGACCTTTGTAGTTTCCGGGTCACTCTGGAATCGAAGATAAAGGCTCAGCCGATATACTAGCTCGTTCATCTTTCTTTATTGGTAGATATTTCTCAGCATACTTTCATTTCCTCAAAATTACTCTCCTCTTCACATTTGCTCACTTCAAACTATAGGTTAACTCATATACCTACTCATTTTAAATCCGGATTCATCTTACTTTCTATTCAACCTAATCTACTTTCTTTGGTTTTTCAATTTTCTCGTTATGTGGTGCTTATCTTTTCCCGTAATCTGTCATTCACTCCTGATCGCGTTTTCGCATTTTCCTGATTTCTTCTCCACTCTGTCTCTTTCAACCTTCTTCTCACAACTTTATATGTGTACCAAATAACGTCCTACTTATGCTTTACAAATCTTTTATCCGCTCTGCTCTTGATTACTGTTCCTATATTTATGGTAATTCTTCTAGATCCCTTCTGTCTAAGTGCGACCGGGTCCAAAATACATGTCTCCGCCTCTGCCTTGGAGCCCGACAGTCTACTCCTATCCCAGCTCTGCACGCAAAGTGTCACATTCCTCCCCTTTTCCTTCGACGCTCCTTCTTGGGTTATCGTTTCCTCATCAAACGGTTGCCTATTTCCTCTTGCTCTCTCATTCCTTCTTATTCCTTCAGATTGCGTTCCTGGCGCTTTTCTGCTAACAAGACTCCTATTCTATTTCTTATCGCTGGCCGTTTTATACAATTTTCTCCGTATATCTACTCTTACGATAAACTCCCTTATTTCTCCTTCAATTTTTCCTCTCTGCTTCATCCTATAAACTGCTTTTATTCACCCGTTCTTCCCAAACCTCTTCTTCGTCACGTTGTTAGATCAGAATTCCAACAAAATCTTAGCTCCTTTTTCCCCAACCATTTTTTGATCTTCACTGATGGCTCCAAGGGGCCCAATGGTGTTGGTGCAGCTTTCTTCTGTCCTTCTCTCAATTACTTCGAGTCCTTTAAACTTCCCTCCTTTTGTTCAATCTATTATGCTGAGTCTTCTGATATTCTGCGTGCCCTTCTTTTTTTCAAAACTTCACCGGCTTCTCGCGATCTCCTTATCCTGTCGGATGCTGAAAGTGTGCTGCAGACTATCACATCTCCTCTCCCGTTCTACTCAACCGACTGCATCATTCTCCTTATTTGTTCCTTAATTCACGATCTTTTCCTTTCCCACTTTATCCAAACGGATTTCCTTTGAATTCCTGCCATTCTGGAATCGAGAGAAATGAGTTGGTTGACTCATTCGCTCGATTATCTTCCTCTTCTGGTAGGTTTCTTCCTGCCTTCTCAGCTTCTAATATTACCGTTCTGTCTGCAGCCGCTCATTCCAAACTGTGGTCTGACTCCTACGTCTCCTCATTCTCCAATCCGAACTCCTTTTTCTTGTTTATTCAACCTTCCCTTCCACGCTTTCCCTGGTTTATTAACTTTCCTTCTATTCGCCGTTCCGATCTCTCTGCGAGTTGCCGCCTGTGTTTTGGGCATAGTTTGCTCCCTTCGTCATTGTTCCGTTATTCTCTCGTGCCTTCTCCTTCATTGCACCCTCCCAGCAATCAATGTATTTCTGATCCCGATCATATAATGTTCAGTTGTTCGTCGCTTTCAACTGAACACGCTTCTTTTTATTCCTCTCTCTTACAAACCGGTATTCCCGCTCCATTCTGTGCTTCATTCATTCTCTCTTCTCCTTTGGTTATTCTAGCTCTTGATTCCTTTCTGTCGGCTATGTCTGATCGTGTAAGGATCTGAATCGCTCTTTTCTCTCTGTTCCGCTGTTCTTGAGCCAATGCCCATGTTGACGAATCCATTTAAAAAAAAAAACAAAAAAAAAAACGTTTTACTCGAGTGTTGCTATATCGTTTCCGAATGTTTCTTTGTTCCTTTTTTTTTACTCTTCGCTTTTATCAGTCGGCCTTTCAATTCCTTATTGGACGTCTTTTATTTCCTCCTTACCGTCTCCTTCTGTTGTTTCGATAATTGAGTCCTTTTTATCTTCTATAATTGATTGTGATAAATGTTCTATAAGACCTCTCTTCTTTTGTTCAATTCTTGGGTTAATGTTTATTTTGACGAACTCTCCCTTCAAACAAAATTAATAAAAGTGATGAGCACACCTCTTCGTGAGTTACACTTGTTTGTAAGTAGCTTTTGATTACTCTGATAACCCACTGAATGCCTTATTTGCAGTTTCGCTAATAACATTGCACAAACATATGCAAACACACACACACGTATATACATGTATTTAATGCATATTAGTAAAAAAAACTTGCCTTACTGTCAACCCGAAATATAAAAACCCTTCTTTATAACATAGGGTATCGCAAAAGTCAATCGTGGTTATGTCCCCGAAATCTTCAACTTCGCCTTTTAGAAGAGAACCATTCCGTTGTTCGAAAAAACTTTTACTATCGTGATAGCAACCCAAATATGTGCTACGTGGTCTTGAATTAATTTCTGTAATTAAAAAATTGCAAATCACATTAAATAGATCCTAAATAATTACCATATGGTCAATTTTTAATTGTTGCTTATTACCGAGTGTCGAAACAAACGATTAAAAGTAGCAGAATGTATGAATATATAATTATTATAAAGTCTGATAAGTACATAGTATCACAGGACACAAGAAAAATAACAATTATTTTTTAATAAATTACAAAACGGACAGACGTAAAAAAAAGTATACCAATTATGTATAAATGAGAAAAACAACATATTTTTATGATTTATTACAGAGCGGTTCAATATACAAATTGTTCCAAGATTTACTCAAGCAAACAAAGACAAAAGAATTTTAACTAAGGAAAAGGAAATTACATTTGCAAAGCGTTCACAGTTAATTGAGTCGGGCTAACTTGTTTCGTACAAAACAAAGAAGCTGTGATTTTTCAAAAAACTATTCAATTGGCAATGTGATCAACCATGGAGAAAGAATTATCGATAGACGTTAGAGTTAACTGCATTTTAAGTTAGATATATATGGTTAGCAACAAAGTTGTGAGTTATCAACTGGAAGAAGAAGAAGAAGAAGAAGAATTTATTTACTCAAATTATAAAATTATAACATGATCACTGTATAACTGAACTAGCATATCGAAAAAGTAAATAGATAGTGTACAAAGATCACAAGTGCTTATGTACGGTGCTTAAAATTTGAAATAGATAAATTTCTAGTTTCCAAAAACATTAATAGGAGAACTACTACGAGTTAATCAGTTTACAAAAAATTTCTCAGTTAAAAACAGTACATAATACGAAGGTACGGCAGTTTAAGGGTATCGTGCATCTTAGAAATTCTGGTGTAAGTACGTTTAATGTGCACCTAGGACATCTGTTTTGTACGAGCTACAAGTGATTATTACTTGCGTTAGATACAGAGGAAGGCAATGCGTATGTTAAAATCGGTCTAAAAATCGCTGTCTACCGAACTAATTTGTTATCAGCATTTAAAAACAATCTACGATGGAACAATGGGCATAAATAGTGCAGATAGCGAGATTCTCTTTAACAGTGGTATGATTAATGTTTATTAAAATTCAGTCTTTTGTACAGCACTACGTCTAGGTAGCGAACTTGATCACAGCAGGAAATATCAGTGTTTTGTATGTTCTCAGAGTCCTTTGAATAGCTCGAGAAGATAAAATCGCCTCCGATTTAACAGGATTTACCGAAACGCGCTATTTTAAAGGAAAACGAAGGACACGGTCAACCTCAACTTTGGATAGCAGCTTGTTAGCGATTGTGTTCGGTCTATATGAACTATAATGCAGTGCAACATCGTCGGCAAAGAGTACCGTGGCAATACGAGATGATACAAGAAAATCGTAAAGAAATATTTTAAATAGTATTATCCCTCTTACACTGCCCTGTGGGCACCATCTAAATATGTTTTGAATGACGAAGAGGTTCAGGAGGTGTGAACAGCCAAATTGCATAGGTAGCTCTTGGCTAGTCTAAGCAGGTGATTTGGAAATTTGGTCTTAAGCATTTTAAAAATCACTCCATCATGCCAAGTAGTATCAAATACTTTATTTAAATTTTATAATATGATGCCTGTGTGTTTGTTAGAACTGAAATTATAAGTTACGAAATCTTAGCAACTCGCCGCAGCATAGGATGCTTAGACAGGAACCCAAACTAGTGCGGATGGATGATAATTAAGCTATCAGAATGAAACATAAAACATTTTAATACAATTTTCTTCATCACTTTACCTAAATTACAAAGAAGGCTAATGAGACGGACGTTACCGACTTAATCAATCCTAGGCTTAAGAAAGGAAATAATTTTTGATTTCCATTATCGTGGAAAATAGCCAAATTTGAACATAATGTTTACCGAAGAAGTTACTACAGTTAAGTGTATCAGTGGGAGATTTTTTAAAGCTTCATAAAGAACATTGTCAAAACTAGTAGATGATTTTAGCCTAAGTGATTTTAAAATATGATATATCTCGGTCGAAATAATAATACCTGATTTCTCGCGATGCAGAATGTGATTTAAAGTATGCATGAAAAGTAGAGTAAATTAGGAAGTTTATTGTTGGGGTGATACATTTGTAATGCGAGAGTGAATTTGAAAGTAATGGCTAGTTAGCAATTCGGCTTTGCTAAAATCAGGATACGTATACGAGTTGGTACTGTGGTGAAGAATCGATGGGAATGAGGAGGCTTGATTATTAAAACTCTGACAAACTTTCCAGCGGTTCTCGTCTTCAGTGGTAAAATTAGATAACTTACAGCTAAAAACATCATTTCTATTTTTAACCAGCAGTAAGCGGGTGGCTTCGGTTAAGAAGTTTAAAAATTTTTCTAATGATTGAAAAACGATGGATAGTTTTTTACTGATAAATTGTGAAATGTGCTGCCAGCATAGTTGTTATTGAAGCAAGTCCATACTTTGTTTTTTGCGTTAAAACCTCCTGATGAAATAACTTCTCCACTATTATTCATTAGGGACGTGATATCCTTTGAGAAGCTTCTATTATTGGTTTCAGCTGGAGCCTTACAAGACCACTTCCAAGAACGGAAAATTATTAGCTGCAAAGCTTATTTACCCGTGTTTTCGTGGTAAACTGTGAAACGGATTTAGGTGAAAATGGCGCGCTGAGACACCGGTGAAAACCTATAATAGGCTCACGTATAGCTTGTAAGCAACTACTGATATGAAATATGGACAGGTCAAGTTTTAGTATTAAAATTCAGTTCTCTAATACAAAAATAAATCGAAGAGAGTTTATCTGTAACAGGGGACGTTAAATACCGTTTTTCACCTTTGCTTAAATTAAGAAGTTAATTGAGAATTTGGATTTCTGGTCTTCAGACTGAATCTATTAAGAATGCAATATTATTACCTTTTAAGAAAATGACAAGACCGCCTCTGTGTTTGCAGGAACTTGTGAATAAAAAAGCATCTTTATTAGATCCGGAAGTTCGAAATTAAAGCTGCGATATTGTAATAGAACCTATGATATATAAAAAGGAAATTTCTGTTGTCAGCAGAAGTATCCAAACGTACAACGTGAGAAGGAGAAGTTAACTCCAATATAGATTTTCCCTTTTCTTATGGTTGAAGTAAAAGAATCTCAGATTCAGAGCTTAAACAAAAATTAAGAAAAGTGCGCAATAGAATTTAATGATATGATTTTATACATGCAAAAGTGGGGAAGAAATGAATATTTCGATGGTTCCAGGTTACATACGATGAAATGATGGAAGTCCAGTTCTTTTTCAGTTAAACCGGTTACTCCAAATCCGTTTTGAAAGATGAATTTTTCAGAAATCGTATTGTAAAGTCATCATGAAACCGTTGAATCATACATATGTAAAAAAGGATATTACATTGTTACGGTGCTGTATGGGCTTGACTGGGGGACGGTTTTATGTGTCATATAAGTTTGCTACAAAATGAGTGCTTTTTTGAAGAGGCGATTACAAGTTTTGGGATAAGAAAGCGGACCAAATTTGGAAAAATAATCATTCAATAATCTAGCAGTCTACCTGTGTGTTTACATGATTTTATTAACTTTTACTTCCTTTTTCGAATCACCGTATTTATCAACGTACTAGAATTCCCTGTTTGATAGACAGCAATTCGTAACGAGCCGCCACACATTTGTTGTTGATTTCCACTGCAGGTTGCATTACATTCTTCTTCGTTAGTCTGCACATTTTTGGAGGGGAACTGGTAATCGCAATAACACATTACGCTAGAAAATATAATATATTAATATACATATATATATACTTCATGTCACAAAAAAATATTTGTATTATTTTATTTTTGTAGCTGTTTGCCGACAATGACGCTATAATGGCCGAATAACTAACGCGATCGGACTATCGTATTGAAGGTATGAGTTCTTGAAGTCTAGCAAGGGCGGGAAAAAATTATTAAAAACGAAATAATCGCTAACAATCACATGGAAGACGATGATGGTAAACCGGAACGTGTACTGTCATATCTACGAGGGTGGTTCAAATATAAACCGGAATTTCGTCATAAAAATTTTTATTTTATACTTACAGTGCTCATATTTTTTACAATTTTTCGAGATAACCCCCCTCGCACGCTACGCACTTTTTCCGCCTCTCCGGCAATTTTTTTATTCCTTTTTCGTAAAAATCTCGCGGCTTGTCACATAGCCATTTGCGCACGAACGATTCCACCTCATCGTTGCTGTCGAAACGTTGTCCACCAAGTGCTTCTTTCAACGGGCCAAAGAAATAATAATCACAAGGCGACAAATCTGAACTGTAAGGAGCATGTTCAAGTGTTTCCCAGCCGAATTCGGCCAATGTCTCCATCGTGAGCCGAGCGGTATGTAGCCTGGCGTTGTCTTGAAGCAGTATCGCACTACGGATCGGAATTTCGCGCCTTTTTGTTCGATAGGCCGGTTTGACTGTGTTTTTTAGGAGGTTACTGTAATACTGCGCCGTCACAGTACGTTGTTCAGTTAGGAAATCGACTGCGATCACTCCCTTCATGTCCGAAAACACGGTACACAACACCTTCCCAGCTGACTGTGTAACCTTCGCTTTGACTGGCGCTCCCTCTTTTTTCTTCCGCCACTCCATAGACGAGCGTTTACTCTCCGGCGTATAGTAGTAGTGTACCCAAGTTTCGTCTGTGGTGAATATTCGCCGTAATAAATTCTCTCCTTCCTCTTCATACCGCTGCAGCAGACGCGTACAAACTTCCCAACGAGTGAATTTCTGTTCAAAATTCAGAAGTCTTGGCACCCATCTGGCTGCAATTTTGCGATAACCTAGCCGATCATGAATTATTGTCTCAATACTACCTATGCTGATGCCCAATTCGTCGGTCATATCGCGTAGACGGACGCGTCGGTCAGCCAAAATGAGTTGTTCGATGGCTTTGACGTGTTCATCTGTAATGCTGGTTTTTGGGCGCCGCGCATGTGCTATGTTTGACACCACTTCACGTCCTTTTCGAAACGCGGAACACCACTCGTACACTTGAGTTTTGGAGAGACACTCATCCGCGAATTTTCGGTAAATTATTTCGACGGATTTTACGTCGTCTTTGACTAAAAAACGAATAATGATGCGTTGCGCAACAGACACTGGTACTTCTTTTTCACTCATGGCTCTAACTACACTAAAAAGTGAGGTTACGCGGTTCTAATTGCTCTACATAACAAACCGGTCTAACTGCCAGTGCAACCACTTTTTCCACAATAAATTTTTCGCGCGTTTATTTAAAAATTCCGGATTTATATTTGAATCACCCTCGTATGTAAATATCGGTTAGACATGTACACTTGAGACTGCATTTGTATAATGATTAAAAATCAAACGTTTTCACTCTGTTTCAGATGTAGTCTTTGATACAAATTCGTACTGAATTAAAATTTTTATGAATAGTAAATCTATAAAATGGGTTGCCCTCTTTCGGGCGCGATCTTTTGGGCGCAGATTTTTTCGGGCGATAGCGAGTAACGGTTTGTACTCGGACCTTTTTACAGACTACCTGCGGTCATTTTCAGGTATCATCCGTTAAACGTTACCATCTGTGTTTGTGAGAAATACGAGTCACCAAATACTGCTATCAGAAATTCCGTCCAAAAAATACCGTTCTTCGTTAACGATTTAGTTTTTCCGCGCGTATGGCATGTTATATATGCATATATGAAAATATATAATCACAAAACATACACTTTTTACATAATTTTACTGAGTTATTCACTTTTTTAAAATATTGTCTACTTTTTTTGAAATAACGACTTTAGCATGAAATACAGATGATAAACAGACTTTTGCGATGTAAATTTAAGAGTTCTGTTAGCAATAGTGATACGAAACGAACGAAGGTGATTAATATTAATAATCGGTCAGATGCATTGTCGGTTCTTTTCCCTTTTTTTTTGTTAATGTATGGTCAGCCGTATTTAAAAAATTACAAACTATCAACTCTACGTCATTTAAAGTATGTAACATAACTGGATTGAATTTGCTTCGAATTCATATTCGTTATATTTTCTTTTTCATTCGTATCTATCAAGTTTATTTGAGGATATGTTTATTGAAGTTTCTTTTTTTTATTTAGTTTTTAAAAGAAATCAAACCCATTACATTGCAGTATCAGATGTAACATATTATTTTTAATAAAACAATTAAATTTGTAGATTGTAAAATTATAAGTTCCTTGACGAAACTATCTAGTTTCAAAAAAATATCGGAAAAGACAAATAAAAGAACAACAATTTTGAAACACATTTATGTTAATACTGGGCGAGAAATAGGGTTGCCTTTGTTAACCGACAACTAAAACTTTAATAGAAGTTATTATAAATTGATCTATTTCATGATATAAAATTTATAAACTGTGAAATAAATAATAATTCATGAAGTGTGAATTTATTAATTTATGGAATAGATTTTTTAAAAAATTTTTACTTCGACGAGATCAGGATTTTCACGTTCATATTTTAATTAGAACTGAAGTCGTAACTTGACGGTGTTTAGCAAATAAATTCCTTCTATCTATCCGTCGGCATTATCACTTAAAGCGAATGATATACTTTTACACATATGGTGGTACTACTATTTTGAATAAATCAGACGTAGATATTAATTTAAATAAACAAAGTGTACGAATTCCGGTATTCAATTTTTATAAAACTTAATTTAATTTTTTTATTACATTGTAACTATTTATTAAATTATAAAAGCTGATACAACGCGATATGATAGAAACGGTTTTCCACTGAAAAACTTTTAACTACTTCATTTCCAATTGAAATAAACGAAATGCATGAATTCGGGTATTTAATTTTTAAAAAACTTGATTTATATAATTTCTTTATTTTATTGTTAGAGAGTTTATTAAAAAACAAAAGACGATAGAACGCGATATGATAGAAATGGTTTTCCACTGAAAAATGATTTTTAATCATTTTTTATTTCGTTACCTGATTTACCAAATTAGATTAACATCGTTAACAATGCAGGTGTAATTGAAGGTCGTAGATAAAACGCCGGAGCATAGGTGAAATAGGAGTAAGTACCTACGAAATATGTCGGTGTTTTTCATATTATTTAAATATTAATTCGCCAAGAGTAATTCGGACTGTTTACGAAATAGCATTCGGCAGAGTACAAGAAAATCATATGTGCTCTTCACAGATACCAATCTTATTACATTGATTAACCAAATAATAAAATGATTTAATATCATAATACCCGTTTTCTAATCCAGCAAATGGATATCCCCTGCTGGTGCATAACTCGATGCAGCTCTCGACGCTCAATGTTCCATCCATTAATAATCTATTTTCCTCGAATATTCTATGTTCCTTTTGATCTATGAAACATCCTAGGTACTTCTGAGTTTCTGTTTTGGTTGTTACACCTAGTACGAAATAGTATTTTTTACATTTTTATTATCCGTAAAAAGTTACATTTATGAATAAAGATTAGAACTTTTTTTAGTAATTTCTCAGTTCACGAATAAATTCGAATTTACTCTTTTAAAAAATGTACATAATGCATTCTATTCACCGTTAGCAAAAGTTCGATACAGTTTAAGTCTTTCTTTAGCTCCGCACGCCCTAGTTGGATCACCAGGACACGATGACATATCACAGCTTTCATCAGGCACTTTCGAACTCTCCGATGGATGACCGTTGGAGCACAAACATTCTTCTCTGCAATTTAAAAATCCAGCATTACACTTTTATAATAAGAGTGAAAACATTTGAAGTACTAAGTGAAAAAAATCGGAATATGCAAATAAAATAAACTAAGAAAAACTGTAAAAAGCCAATAAAAAACTTCCCTTTTTTTCCCCCAAAGGAAAACAGTTTGAATTTCGTAGTATTAAGAACTTTTCCGCCTTTTTTTCCCTTTAGGTTCAGCAGTTTTATTATTTTAAATTTTACATGTTTTCAACCTGAATCTCGGTGTAAATATTTTTTTTTTTTAGTTTCAATCGTACTTATTTACTTTTAAACTTTATTTAGCCACTCTAAAAGATAAGATGACAACAATTAACGTTCCAATGCAGTTTACTTCCCTTATTATCAATTTCATACTGAATCGTTCTATCCACCTCTCTGCTCCATCTGTTGGAACTTAAAGAACGGTGGTTTTTCCCAGAGTTCTTCTCTCAGTTCCACTCTTTTCAACATATACACTATCTGTATTCCTCTAAATTTTTCCTCTTTATTCTTTGCTGATGACATGCTACTTTTTGCTTCAGCTCATGATATTGTATCAGCCAGTGAAGCAATTAATTCGACTCTTTCTGTGCTGGGTCATTCGCTTTCCTCAATTTTTCATTTCTCCTACTAAATCTTGTTATGTCGTATTTACTCTGAGACCTTATAATCCTGCTTCTGTCTATCTATCCCTAGCAAGTACACGCTTTTCTCGTGTTAATTGTTTTTGTTATCTTGGTATCTTCTTTGACAGTCGGTTATACTTCTCCGAACACACCAAATATCTTGCCTCTTCGGCAACCAAAAGGTTAAACCTGCTGAAGGACCTACCTCCAATCAAATGGGGTGGTGATCCTTATATCCTTATTTCTCTACGTTTGTGCCTCTAAATCACGACTCTCTAAATGAGATGTATCCCAAATTTCTTGCCTTCGTCTATTCCTGGGTGCTCTTAAATTCTCTCCAGTTCCAGCAGTTTTTGTCGAATCTAATACATGACCCTTTTCTATTCGCAGATCTTATTTGAGCCATCGTTTTCCTCCTAAACATTTTCTACCCCCGTTCTGTACTCTTATCTATTCTTATCTTTCCATTTCTAGGAACTGGCATTTTCACCTAGGAAAATCCCTATTTTATCCCTTATATTTTTTTGACTTAATTCCTTTTGCACTTACATAACGTCCTTTGACAATCTCCCTTTTTTCTATTTTTTATTTCGCCCATCATCCAAATATGCTTACTATACCTATGCTCTCCAAATTTCTTCCGCAGGCCCTAATTAGATAGGAACTCCGTAGTACTATAAATTCTCAATTTCCTTCGCATGCAACCGTGTTAACAGATGGTTCGAAGAGGCCGGATGGTGTCGGAGCCTCTTTTATTCTCTGATTTTGGATTTTCAGATTCTTTTCGTCTGCCTCCTTTCTGTTCCGCGTTTATAAACGTATTAATGACTATCCTACGTTGCATTATTTTAATTTCTGTCAATCACATTTCCTCTCTAAATTATTGATTACTTCTGACTCCAGGGCCACTCTTCAGGCCATTTGTCCTCTCTTACCTGATCATTCTTGTTATTTTATTATACTCCGCATACGCTCATTTATGCACGTTCTTTCTTTCCTTTATTCCACTGAAATTGATTTGCTGCGGGTTCCTAGCTATTTAGGCATCCTTCAGGAATGAAGCGGCCGATTCCTTGGCTTGGGTTGCTGCCTCTTCTCACTTCTTCTTTAAAAAAGTCCCATCGTACAATTTCCTTCCGCTGTGCAAAGATTTTCATCTCAGACTTTGGTATCGAATGTATACATTTCTTCTTTCTCTAACAATTGTTCTTTTTATCTGTCTGTTCAACCTAGTTTTCCTGCTAATCCGTGATTCTCTTTGTTTCCTTCATTTCATCGTCCCGGTGTTGTTTCCATTATTCGCCTGCGTTTTTAAGCCATACTATATTACGAGTATCTTCTTCCCGTTTTCGTTTTTTATCGGTTGCCTCTACTTATTGTCCTCACCACTTAAACGAAGACCGTGTTTGCGTTGCGGATCATGTGCTTTTTGAGTGTTCACCTCTTTCTGCTGAGATTCTACCTTCTATTCCAGTTTGCTGCGACTCGGTCTTCCTACTCCACACGCGCCTCTTGTATCCTATCTTTTCCTTCTTCATGTGTTGTTCCTATTGTTAGTTCCCTCCTCGCAACAATATCTGACTGTACCAAGGTATAATTGACTGTTTCCTTTTCTAATTGTTTCCGGGTAAAGGTCCCCGGTTGACAAGCCTAAGAAAAAAAATAAAAGTACTTTTAAATTTTTTTTATTGTTTACTCTGAAAATTCGAGCCGGTTTTCTTATTTAAATCGTTTCGAATGTTTGAAAAGCTGTATAAAGAGAATTGTACCCATTTTCGACACCACCAAATTCGTATCCAAGTTGTCCACATATGTTCACACATCGTCTTGGTGAATTTGTGTCTTCGAATGTTTTTTTATATTCTGCATTTAATTTATTAATAATTGGATCTGCTGCACAACCTAGATAATTCGATTCCATCGGAACATCTGAAATTTATTTTTATGTATTCGTTTTTTAACAATCGTAGCATTCGGTAAAAAATACTGCAGAAAAAAACAAAAGTGATAAATAAAAAGGGTATCAGACTGCTCTTATAATTTAATTTAAGCTTAGGACAGTCAATGCAAACTTTTAAGTTTGATGTAGTTTTTTTGATGAAGGGTCTTTAAGAAATCTGATACATCAATAAATGAAATTGGGTATTAGATTTAAAGTAGAATTCTCGTACACATTGTTGCAACTACTAGATTTTTCTAATTGCAAGCAACAGATAAGATATTTCCCACGGCATCGATTCGATTTAAAACACGAGAAATCGTCTGTAGAGGAAATTGTTTACTCTTCAAAGTGCGAATGATAATAGATTAATGCTGTAGTGAAAAGCTGCGAGTACGTTGCGCGGAAAATGTTGCATAAACTTAACAATGGAATTTGTTATTGGAATGACGTAAAGTTTTATGTTTTAATCTAAACAGTGAAAATATAAAAATATTTAGCATGGCACAAAATAAATAAAAATCATTCGGGCTATATCTGGGTAACAGTAGGGCTGTCTTTCTGTCCCAACTGATCAAACCGCTATTCGAACCCAGTGGCGTCATAAAATTATACTGTCTGGTAGTAAAAACGATATTATACTTTCTTAGTTTTAAGTTTATTGACAAAAATGTTTGCTT
The DNA here is from genome assembly GCA_039619475.1 of Icerya purchasi. Taxonomy (NCBI): domain Eukaryota; kingdom Metazoa; phylum Arthropoda; class Insecta; order Hemiptera; family Monophlebidae; genus Icerya; species Icerya purchasi. The sequence goes on along the minus strand of CM077115.1, from coordinate 391,074,542 downwards.
ATCATTGTATATAAAAAACTATTAAACGAGGGCAGAAACTTTATTTGCAGACAAGTTTTACACTACTTAGCATGGGAGTTTTTATAAAAATATACACACCTTGTGCGAATCTGTAGGATAAAAAAGAAAAGGCTATGGTAATAAAATTTTTAGTTATTTTTTGTTAATTTTATATTTCATTATCTAAACATTACGTGAGTATACATTTTTTAATAAGCGGAAATATTTTGGTTATTTATTTTTTAATGAGAACTTATTAGCGCGTAAGGTGTACACTATAAAATCATATTTAATAATAAATTATTTTATTACTCTGATATTTTATTTACTTTGCAGCATAGTGTTGGATGGAAGGGAAATGACAATAGCGAGCAAAAGTCGATATTTCAATGTATATGAATAGTTTGAATTTTATTTGTTATTTCTTTAATAATTCACGTTACTTGCAATATACAATAGCACGACAGATAGCGGCACAACGTTGGTGGTGAAAACATGCGACTGGGACTCAGATTTGGCCTATGAAAATTTGATAGTCGGTAACTTGGCATAAACGATGCGGGTGCGTGCGGAAAAGGGTAAAAAACCTCGATATCTTGGTATATTGGTAGTATAAATTTTATTGATTATTTTTTAAATAATTATACAATCTGAAAGTTCCAAACATAGAAAATGATGATCCGGAAAGCGCTGCTACGTCAATAATGGGTAGCTCTGGTTGGTATTTTAAAACGTGAAAATCTTCCCGGTTTTTGTTCTGCTCTTCCCGATTCACTGTCCTAACACTATTTGTTCTTCCTTTACTCTGTCACCAGATCTTATAGGAATACTTTCAAATACTTCTACCAAAAATAAACTTCCATCTTACTTAAGTACCTCTAAATCTTGTCCTCTGAAATAATCTACCCCGCCCTTACGTCTGGTTCATATAACAATATTCGATATAAAATAAAGTGAATAAAAAGAATTAACAATTATTTATTTTAATAATTTTTGACCGTCACTGCTGGTTTTCGAACTGGGAACATCGATGTGATGGCCCGATAGGATTTGGGTTAATGTCTTTTTTTTTTTAAAATTAAGATTTTGTGTCATATACATTCTCGTATGTGTTTACATTATTCAATGTAAATATACACGAGGACTATAGTATCAAATATTAAAAGATAATTTTTCGAGGCGTAAATTTCTACAAAATTGGCTCAATCGTTTATTAGAAACAGAAGAAAGTTTTGCAGAAAAATGTACCTAGCCTTAGGAAAATATACGTAAGAATGCGGCGTTAAAACTGCGGATAATGAGAAAATTTCTGAGACAGGTGCGGGAAGATGAGTGGAGAAAATCACGTATTAAGATCGTTATGAAGTGTAGCGAACGATAAAGAAAGATAAAGGAACTGATCAAAATATGGAAAAGAAATATGTAGAATAGAGAAAAAATAAGAGTATGTAGAATGTAGTTCTAGAGAAAGTGGTAGAGAATAAATAAAGGTAGCGTGTAGAATAAAAGGATCGTTATAATGGAAATGAAGTAAATGGGGGAGTTATTGTTAGCGGAAGATGAAGGTAAAGAAGAGAAAAACTTGACTAGTATGATCAACGTATCGAAGTGAGGCACAAAATGAACGATTTTTTTTTTTTTTTTTTTTTTTGGAAACGATTAAATTAGGAGAAATTCGATAATTTTGAATGTGGTGATTACTTCTTTTTCTTTTTTTTTTTTTTTAATTTTCTCGCTGTAAAATTTATTTACAGCGTCAGCTGTGTTTATTTTAAATTAATGACTGAAACATACGATTACCTGAAATTCCGGTAGAATACATATTAAATTCCCATTTTCCACCGCATTTTTTCGAACTGTCTCCCGGACATGATTGGTAACAGGATTTTTCTGACACCAAGTGAGAAACTGGTGGACGTTGATCACCGCAGTAGCAGATTGTACTAGCAAAAAAAAGTAAAAAAAAAAGCAAATAGATTATTACTTATAGGCAGCTTCTGGAAAGGAAACTTTTCCTTTTTTACACAATGCTAAATTATTTTGTAAAATTCAGTTAAATATTTCATTTTTATCGGACGTGATTTTGTCGGTTAAAAATAACAGAAAAATTAGCGTGCGTTACAAACAATAAATAATCGGAAAGAAAATTCACCAAGTACAAGTGTTAATAGTAGCAAAATAAAACCAGGGAAGGTACTCGACGGTGTTGTAAACATCACTTGGGGCGTCTATTACAATGAACATTTTTTGCGATGTATGGATTCGTGAAAGATGCACCACATGCGTGCGAATGTAGAAAAATGATAACTGATTTATTGTAGTTTAATGCATAGTAGGTGTCACACATATATGTTTTTTGTTGTGATGTCATTAATTACAACTGAAGCGTTATAATTATTGTGTTTTAGCCGTTGTTAAATTCATATTCATTGAAAAATACAGTTAATTTCATTCAAGCATTATTTCATTTCGTTTTCACTGAATATTTCGCGACTACTGTTTTAACTTCATTTCATAATCATTCTATGAAACCGGATAAGTTAAATATGAAAAGAGACAGCGTTATTTCATATTATAAGAATGATTATTAATAGTTATCATATCTTTTAGCTTTATTTGTTCTGAGTGTTATTTTTCGTATGAAACTGAGTAGAGCCAAAAGCTTTTTATTTGCAATGTTTCATGTAATAAACCATAACTTTAACGTGCATGCAATTCGTAAAATTAATCGTTTCATCTTGAAAAATATAAAAAACTGTTTACGTTATTATATTTATGTTGATAGATTTTTTTATTCGCTTTCAACTGAAAGCAGAATGTAGTACACACACACCCCCCTCCCTGGAAGGAAATGTCAATCGTTTTCACTCCAACACAGTGACATAATTTAATGGGTATGTTGACTCTAATTCAATGAAGAGTAATTTTTATTCCGAATTTATTACTAGCACTCATATTTCGTCTACCTGTCTATTACAAGATAAACATTCTCGTTTCTACAAGAACTACAGAGAACAAATTGGTATGTTGCGATAAGGTCGTATATACCCATTAGCACTAATTCCCCGTGTCTGCTTTTAAATATTCTTCAACTTAAATTGTTAATCTCGGTTGTACCGTAAATTTTTTCTTAAATTATAACGTATAAGTCACTGTTTGTAGCGCGAATAAATAGCGACACAGTGTAATAAAACGAAAGAAACACGTTTTAGTATTTTATTGGTATTTATGAACAAGATTCTTATTGGTTTTTTTAATTTTTGTGGAAAAAAATTGAATTTTCTTAATGATGTAAAAAATTTAAAAATCAACATCGTGCTCTGCGATCGTACGAAAAGAAGAAAAAAAAAAATTATAAAAAGATTTCGTTTAGCCATTTAACATGTCGCAATATGACATGAAACAAAACAAATTGACGGGAAAAAAAGTGGTAAGAAACATTTTCCCGCCTACGGTGACCGGTTATTTATCAGCTACCAAAAGACATTTATAATATGAGCTATTTATTATACTAAAATGCGTTTAAATTCGTACCTACCCCATCGTAATACCGAAAAAACGAAATCCCTTTTTGTAGCAGACTTCATCGCATACTTTCGGCCTCAAACTGTTTTTGTAATTTTCCCAAAATCCGTTTAGCAAAGAAAAATTTCGTTGATTTTGTTCTATTTTCGTATCTTTGTAACATCCCAAGTAAGTACTTCGCGGTCTTGCATTCGTTTCTGTTAAAATATTACACTGCCATTAAAAGGAGCCGCTATCTCTTCATTTAATTAGCCCGTTATCGCTTAATATTAACCATTTCAAACGTTAGCAACATTTGGCTGAAAAAAATCTACGAATAATAAGTTAGATTAGGCCACCACAGTTTTAAATTATATTTTACGTTTGCGCCTATGTAATAAATAAGTTTTGCGGCAAAACCTTCGAATGAAAACAGAAGGAACCTAAGATTCTGCATGCAAAACAAGGTTTGGAGGAAATTTTCGGGCTGCAAGGCAAAGACCAGACATATTGAGTTCGATCCCAGACGACGACAAAAATTATTACAAAAATTAAATTAAATAATCGCTAATAGTCACGTGGAAGGCAATGTCAAACATGCATACCATCATATAGGAGCTAGTAGTATACAGCAGACATATGCAGGACTGCATTTTTAGCGCGATAATAAGCAGCTACAATCAGTTACAAGTGTAGTCTTGCGTGGTTGCAAATAACAACTGTCACGAACGCAGTCTATTCTGTGCAGCTAAAATGTACAAACAGGTAGTCACGACGCTTGGAATCGAGTAATACGACTGACGATATATATATATATATATATATACATATCTATCTATATATACATATATATATATATATATATATTTGATTAACTCTATAACTATGAAGAAATATTTAATATTAGTTTTATTAAAAACGTCTTTGACTAGCAAATGAACATACATTTTCAGTTTCTTCTTGTAAAACAAATTGCATAATTTTACATTATGAAATTCTAAGAGATCCGTAACGGCGAAATATGTTTTACGTTAAGAAATTTATGTTTAACGATGCACAAATATGAAAGACGCGTAGCGTGCAAAAAATTAGACGTTATCCTGATTGATCAAATGAACTAAAATAGTGGCTGGAAAGCGCATTTCCGCCAGTGTCAAAAACTAATGTGTTTTTGCATTCATGGAAATCTTAATTGTTCGATAAAACTTTCGTGTAATTGGGAATACAGTAATTTAGATGCTCACGACTAGACATTGATTTATAAAGTTGTTTTGTTGAGGGGTTCACATTTCGCGAAGAAACTTTAAATCATACAGACACTGTGAAATTTAGAGTATGTTGTTACGTAAGTTCGTATATGAACACAAATAGTTAAACCCGAGCGCTAATTTTTTTGTATATATTTTCAATCGGAAAGTGAAAAAAGTAAAATAAACTAAAATACGACTATTAAAATAAAGAAGAAAAAAAGAGAACCAGTGAAATACCAAATTTAAAGGTTATAGAAGAGTACAGTTGAAAGAAAAAAAGCAATACTAAAGCAAAAGTATAGTTAGCGAATATTACAAAATGAGAATAAAAGTAAGAAACAAGATCGAATAAAGCGATAATAAATTCTATTAATCCGTGGTAATGTGGAAAACGGGCAAACGAGCAGCATGAAGGGCAATAAATTTATATAGGAGGAATTCTTTTCCTTATAACTCGAAAACCATCGATGTAATGATATGCGGTTCGTTTTTTGTTTTTCTGAACACTGGAGTGCTAGGTTTGCCTTTCACCTTTTCATAGAGAACTAGTTATAACCGTGTGCGTACTTCAACATAAAGATTTGGACATCGACAAAATTAATAGTCCATAAAAGTGATAAAAAATACCTTTTGGAAATTCGGTTTTTTAAAAAAGGGGGAAAAACAAAAACATACAGCAAAATAAGGGGAAAAAAGAACACAACAAAGTTAAAAAGCCAAAAAAAAAATTCTTACACAACATATACACTCGGATGTAACGAAAACGTTTATGAACAATGCTGTTTATCTGGGTTTTTACTAACAGTATCAAGCGCGCGAATTGAATATGCTAAAGCCCCCTTGTCATTGGCGGCAGACTTTGTTGTTAGCTAGTTACTGTGATGCAGATTGTGACGTAGTGGCTTTCCGTTCGAATATAACCTGGCTTAAATGCTCCAGTCGCCCGCTGAAATTAATAAAAATTTCGCTTGCGTTGAATTAGTGTCCATAGATAGGTGGTCGACGCGCCCGAAAAAAAAAAAAAAAAAAAAAAAGAAGTTCGTTAAGCAATTTAGTTAAAACGTTACATCTCTTTTCAGGTACATTCTCAGCTTACACGCTGAGTGATGATGATTAGGGAAAAATTATGATAAAACCAAAAAGCCCGCTAAGTAGCAGGGTTTCGTTGCTTTTCATTCAGAAAAAAAGTATATAATCAAATGGTGCCTTTATTGAAAATATCGTCAAGTAACGTACACGGTATTGTTAATTAATCACTTCGGAAAGGGAAATAGAACAGATTTCATTAGGCCGATACCGGGAGTGACGATGTAAACCTGCAGTTCAAGATGAACCCGTTTCGTTGGAAAAATCGCCACAAAAAACCCGAAAAAACCAAGCGCGCTTAGTTAAGTTGTTCTATCTAAATTGACCTGCTCTGGATCCCTAGCTACTGTGGTATCGCCGGTAACGATCTTACTGACTTATTAGCATGCTCATCCGCAGTAAATGGTTGTTTAATAGGCAGATTTTCTTCCCAAAGTCTTTACTCTCTCTTTCTTTTCGATTTCACTGTGACTTCTGGACTGATCTCTATCCGTCTTTTTTCTCCAACCCTGACTTCTTTTACCTTGCCTTACAGCCTTCCTTATTCTCTTCTCCTTGGTTTAACAATTTTCCCAGTATCAATCGTTCAGTCACTTCTTCCATAGTTCGCCTTCGTTTTAATTATAGTCTGCTCCCGGCTTCTTGTTTCCGCTTTGCTTTTGTTTAATCTCCTTTGTGTCTCTTTCATCTTCCTACCTTAAATGTCATCTGTGACGCAAACCATTTTCTATTCGAATGCTCCCTCATTTCCTCAGAACGCGCTATCTTTTATTCCAATTTGTTTAGCCTTAGCCTCGCTACTCCTTACAGTGATCTCTACATTCTCGCTTTTCCATCTCCTTCTGTTGTTTCCTTGTTAGCCGTCGTCATTTCTTCTGTTTCTAATCGTTTTTTGATATAACCTGTCACTCCGAATGTCTTTCTATTCTTCTAATCTTTTGTGTTGGGTGAATGTCCTGTGTTGACGAGCCCATAATTAATAATAATAAAAAAAAAAAACATTTAAATTAACACAACCAGAAATACATGATTTCTTATGGAAAACCACATGTTGTTTCGCAGCGCATTGTAAATTTTCGAAAAGAGCTGTAAATGTAAACTATTGATTGCAGCTGTTAACCAAAAAGAAAAACAATAACTGCTATACTTTGCGTCCAAATGTATTTCTGCCGTTGAGAAATTGTAGATCTGGGCTGATAAATAAAAATTCAAACTTTTCACTATTCACAGAAAGTATGGCCAAAGTTGAATAAATTAAAAATACTGAAGTACTCAACACTGGGAGTAGGAAACGTTACGGGCAGTGGTGTCCTGTGTCGAATGGTATTGGTCTGTTGATATTTTTATTTAGAAATACATAACACTAAATGACAGGGTTAGAAATTCGGATATATGAAAATACACACAGGGTTCGAAGATGTTGTGGTTGGAATTTCAACAAACAAATGGAATTGAGCGGGACATACCACAAGACTAATGAACGGAAGATGGACTAAGGAAGTGCTGAACTGGCGGCCATATGCAGGAAAGCGGAAGCAAGGAAGGTCCCAAGAAGGTGGACAGACGATATAATAGCACAAGCCGGGCATACATGGATACGCGAAGCTCAGAATAGATAACGATGGAAGAATTTAGGAGAGGCCTACGTCAATTACTGGCATCAAAAGGCTGCATGAAGAAGAAGAAGAAGTACTACGAAGATGAACACCGATATTTAAGGGGATAAAATACGTTGAAAAATTTCACTTATATTACTTGGTGCTCCGGTTTCGTAAATGGACACTGTTAAATTTCCTCCACATGTTGACTTTAGATCTGCCGGACATTTTGCATCGCACTTTTTGTCCGGTACTGCAACATCCATTGACGGAAACTGGTTACCGCAATAGCATGTATCACTGCGAATGTAAGAAAAATTGAAAATTCGTTGTTAACAAGATGCACAGAAAAAACTTGAAAGTTGAAAATAAGAATTCTTTATTATAATATTTTTGACCATCACTTGTTTCGAGCTTATAGATGTGTGTGATGCGAGTCAGCTAAAGTGACCTGTTATTTATTACTTATTGGTGTTTAATGGTTTTTGGGAAAGAAAAAAGAATAAAAACCAACGAGCATAGAGAGAAAAAAAATATCTTGATCCGGTAATTTTGTTGAAAAAATGATAACAAAATTGTTTCCTCCTTCGTTTTTTTTTTTCGCTTCTTTCTTTTGCGTAGTATCTCGTTTAGTTTGGTTGTACTTGTTCGTTCGTATTAAAACATCTGAACCCATCGATAACTAAAAATTACCATGGCCGTTTATCATACGATAATGGGACAAAATAAGAAAAAAATTTAACGATGATTTGTTTGTTGTTCCTCATTAAAATTCATTTTAAGGCAACTCAATTTTACGTTACTTAATACTTGGAGACCACATAAAAATAATGTGATGTAAAATAAGGATCGCAGCTTTAAATTATATGAAAGTACAAGTTTTGATTGAGCCGCACAGACGTAACTATTTAAATTAGAAGCTTACAAACTCGGAATTTAAGTAACGTGTAGGTTTTTGTAAGTAATCCCTAAAAAGGGAATTTTAGAAATTACGATGATGAAGAGAGTAGTAAATTGTATCAGTAATATAGCCTAGAGATTGTTTAATTTAGTAACAAGTATCTCGCACATAAAATATTCTTCTAAAAATAATTATATAAACGTTACATTTTGTTTCTTTTTTTTTTTTTTCCATTAATCTTAAAAGAGGATAAAAGAGGAAATTTTTATTCTAAAATTTATGATTTCAATACTACCCAGGATGATTTTTTACTCGGTTATTTATCAAATCATTATCCAAAAAAAAATTTAGGTTTATAATACGCACAAACTAAAACTATGCACAAAGTTGTATAGCTTGTTGATAAGAAAAAATCGAGTTAAAGAAACGCTTGGTATTCTATTTGACAAAAAACAAAATTACTATTTCTAGCCGAAATATAGTTCATAAATTTAGTATTTAAATAAATTTATTTCCTTAGTAAACGATAAATATCGTGCTGGGAAATTTATTTAACGTAACTGGAGAGACTTCATTTTTCATTTTAAGAAGAAAAAAAACAATTATCCTTCATTAATTAAATAAAAAATTACCCGTTTTCTAATCCTGCGTACCAATATTGCTGTTTTAAACAAAGATCAATACAGCTGGACGGAGTTAATGTGGCCAATTTCGTCGATACATCATCCAATAGTCTGTGTTGAGGTTGATCAAAGTAGCATCCCAAATACTTTTCACCGCTGCTTACATCGATGAAAACTGTGCATAGTAAGATAAATAACTAAGATCATCGATTTCACAAAAATATTAGTTCACAAACGACCTAGATGCACTGCCTAATAATGAATTTGTAGATAACGTAATGAAGAATTTGAGCCTTAAGCCTTCCCCTTCCATGGACTAGTAGCAAAAGACCACTTTCTAGCATCACTCTTCATTAGTTTTTCATACCACCTTTCATTAATAACTAACTTTCACAAAATTACGAGTATATCATCACAAGAAACGAAAACAGAGCTATTTTACTTTTTACCGTAAAGGATTTTAAACAGCCGCGATTAGCCAACGGATTAGATAAAACGTATCAATGAAAACATTAGATCAGGTCGTAAAGATTAAAATATTTTACGTCCGTTAAATATATTTCCGGACTGCTTTACATTCGATATTCTTTACAAGAAATATGTGTCGTAGAAGAAAAGAAAAAAAAAGTTGTAGCAAACAATATATAGATAATAAATAAAAAAGAAAAACATTTATTTTTTTTAAAAGTTCTTCTCCAGTGCGCGTTTATTTTATTTCATCATAAAATACTTTTCCTTTATCCTTTTAAATTATTTTTTCCATTTTTTTTTGTTAAAGCTCATCTTTAATTAAATGATGATAGCATCCAGTATTTCTATTCGGAGTACAATTAGGAAAGATGTTTCAAAATTTTCGGACTATTTCTATTTTTGTTTTTACTCTCCATTTTTTTTTTCAAACACTTTTGTATATGATAAATTTGTTAAACATGCATACCAAAATCTAAACGAAATCTCTGCTCACTGAATAAAGAACAGAATTTAATCTTCTCAGAATTTTTTATGCATTGTAAAATGTTTTGTTTAGAAATCGATAAACATATTTAAATTTTTACTACATTAAAAAAAAAAAAAAAAATCAAATTTCGGATTAGAATTTAAGAAAAATATTCGAAAGCTAGAAATGTTGGTCTTAGTCTGGACTCGCAAAGAAAATCTATTCACGTTAGTAGAGGTTCCGCTAGGCTTTTGGTGATTTCGTTGTATTCAAACGATAAGGTGGTAACATATTTTCGGTTGCAGTCAGTTTTATTCATTTAACTTAATCTCATCACCCTTTAGAATACAGCTCTAACTTGTAATAAAAAATCATAATAATTAACGAGTATAAGGAAAATGTGTTTTTCTGTCGCTTTTTGCACGTGCGTGTGTATCATAAATTTTATTTTGTGAAAAAATACAGTCCGCAAATGGCCAGGACTTTAATCCCATGTCGATAATAGCAGCAAAATGGGGTCATCTTTAAGATTAAAAATAATTTCTTTTTCTCCTGATTATATGTTCGCGTGTCGTATATAACTGGAAATCGTTTACGTCAAAGTTTGAGAAAATGAAATATAAGTGTCTTTTACATCGTTAACTCTCAGAAAGGTAAGTGCTGACCGAACCTATAGAAGTATGTGCAAGGTTAGTTCTAAATCAACTGCCCCTTCTTCTTCGCTACCGTCAGCCATTGTTTCTTCTCCCACAGATCACCTTTGCTTTAATCATACTCTTCCCTCTTTCGTTTTCATTATTGCTCCCTTATAAAATGCACGTGCGATGCGAGAAGAGACAACGCAGAAATTTCAATTTTCATTTTAAAGTGTCACATTTTATTTAAGTTTTCATCGCCGGTTTCTGTTAGTTTATAATTGGCTGCATTATAGTTTTGTTAATGTTTTTTTCTACATTTTCAATTCTTTTTTTTATGTTTACATGTTTAATGAGTGCTTTCTTGCCATAAACTATTTATGTTGATGGAAAATTCCGTCTTTTTTTTGGCAAGCTTATTACAATTTGCAGCTCAACCACTGGAGAATGATTAAAATTTAAATCTTTAAAACGATTTTAATAATAATAAATCGGAATATACCTCAACGCTAAATAAGGATAAGAAAGGCAAAGCTACGGTTTGCTATTCGCTAAAGACTAGAATGTAAACGGAATTCAGATTTTTAAAAAAATATAAATTTTTAATGTTCACTTTAATTTTTTTTACGAGCTGATATTTTTATTAGCCAACACTATTCAATTTTTAAAAAATGGATATTATAGCTTATTTTCTGAAATTAAAAAAAGAAGAAGAAAAAATATTAGAGTTCTGTACATGGTTATTACCGTTTTTAGGATTCCGTACGTAGATAATGTACGGAATCCTAATGAGATGGTTTAGAAACGACAAAAATATTCAATTAAAATATGCAATAACTCACAAACGGTTTAACTTATAAAATCTAAAATTGGATCAAATTACAATCAAACCCGCTTGACGTTATGACGGTAAATGATAACTTTTGGTGTAAAGTTTATTATTTAGCTTTTACTATTTATTGTCGGATAAAAGATTAATACAGGTACAAATTTAGTTTGCATATTTTAAATTAATTTAATAGTAGGTTTTCGCAATTTACTATTTTTATTTATTACGTTATTATACCGATCTGCTTGTCAATAATATATCCTAGATTATATTGCACATTTAATAAATGTATGTAACCAAATGATTAATTAATTTTTAATATAGTTCTATTTTATGCTTGTTGTAGCATAACAAAATTTATAGACTCCGAAATGACATCAAGCATTATTAAAATATTAGCTCTGGTTTGTGACAAGAGAACTTAATTCGAATAATAATATTGGCGAGTTAAAAAATGGAGAGAATTTCGTGTTGTATTTATGCAGTAAGAAAATATTAATTTTAATCTAATTCCGGTACATTAAACATGCATCTGATATTTAAACGATTAATTAAGAATTAATCGCCTCTTTTGGTTGAATTTAAAATTTACGAAATTCGTTTTTTAAACCAATTAAGATATTTCTAAAAATACGCTGTTTATTAATGTTTTGTAATAATTTCAGTTTTGTTGATTGCATACTTATGTAATACTGAATAATTTAAAAAAAATTAACGGTATAGTTTTATTTAGCAGTAGTATTTATTTTATAATGAAAGTAATGACGTTGGAACTTCGAAAAGCCACATTCGGCTACTGTCCGAGTACGTAGCAGTTAACGAATAAGGAAAACGTGCCCAGGAATGTAAAAAAAATGGTACTTCCCAACGGGAATTTAAAGTATGTTGCTTCGAGTGTGCAATTTACAAATCGCACGCAATAGTTATACGTTAGTTTATGAAGCACATATTGTGCGTTACGTAATTTTTATTTTACATTGAAGTCAGTAAAATGTAAGTTTTTACATAAATTTTTGACTTTTGCTGGAAAAAAATCCAAGTCGCAGATAATTTATATTACGATAGAGAAATGGTTTAATTTTTCATTTTTTTCTTTCAATGCACCCGCAACAGGACAAGATTTTTATTTTTTGAATTATATGTCATTTGTTACGAAAGGACGTCATTTTAATTTATATTAATAAGGAACCGGTATTATTTCTGTTTTAATAATCAGCAAAGTATATGGCGTATGTGTTCCTTTATTATATGCTATTAAATACCGTCAGCTACAAAATATTTTATTTTTAACTTTTTTGATTAATTTTATTTTATTTAAATTTTAATGTAAATCGTTTTGTTTTTCTATTTTTCCCAAAAAAACCAAATGATGCAAAGAGAAAGAAAGAGAAAAAAGCAAGCTTCATCACACAGAAATGAACATTCATTGAGATCTTTAACTGATGGTTTGTTGTATTATTTTTGTTAGTTTACTGTAAGTTTCATGTTTATACCTTTCAACGAATTTTCAGCCGGTATTTTTAACTAAAATAATTACAAAAAAACCAAAAGTTGTGGTGAAAAACTAATATACAGATATGACCGTTTTGATAATTTTTTAAAGAAAATTAATACAACCTAATTTTCTGTATTCTTTTGTCTTCTTGTTTTATTTATGCCCCGTTAATCTTTCATCGATGAGCAATAAATATTTTAAGAGTTGAGATTTACGAACAACAGAGTGAACTGCTCCGTACTTTCCCGTGAACTAATTATCACAGTTCAGGTTTATGTTAATTTTAAGTAGATGAATCGAGTTAATTAAAATAAACCGACGCAATCGTGTTATATTATCAAATAAATTAAAAGTTTGTCTTTTACGAAGCTTCATAAAATATTATTATATAAACGTACGAAAACAATAAAAAATATGTGGATTATATTACCAGTTTGTAAAGCAATAATTGCTGTTAAACATCTTACTCTATTAATAACTAAAAAAAACACTGAACGCTTTTTACTAAGTTTTCTACACATCACTGAACGTTTTCCACCGCAATCTTATGATCAACTATTAATAGTGACACACGGAAAATAGCACGTTTTCATGTACAGCTTCAGAACCGGTAACTTGAATTAGCTAGTCACTTCGTTTAACAGAAACAAAGTCGTTCATTACCGACACTGGTCGATTAAAACTGATTAGATAAACATCTTTCATTAATAGTTAATAATAAAACGTTCAATATAAATGATGTAAGTTTTTCTTTGTGAGCACTGTTTTTATCATAACGTGAAAAACTGTACTATTTTTTTACGTCTACTATAATTTTTCATGGTATGTAAATACATTTTTTTTTTTTTTTTTTTTGGGCTTGTCAACCGGGGATCTTTATATGGAAACAATTAGAAAGGAAGGAATCAATTATATTTTGATGCGGTCAGATACTGTTAGGAGAAAGGAACAAATAATAGGAACAATCTGTGGGGAGGGAAAAGATAGGACATAAGAGGCGCAATATGAAGTAAGAAGACCAAGTCTCAGCAAACTGAAGTAGAAAGCAGAGCACTCAACAGAAAGAGATGAACACTTAATAAACACGTAATCAGCATCGCAAACACGCTCTTCGTTTAAATGAAAAGGACAATATGGAGAGGCAACCAACAAAAAACGAAAACGGGAGGAAGATAATAAAGGATGGCTTAAGAGCGCAGAAGGATAACGGAGACAACAACAGCAAGACGAAATGAAAAAAAAAAGAGAACCAAGGATTGGCAGGAAGAGCAGCTTGTACAGACAAATAAAAAGAGCAATTGTTAGAGAAAGAAGAAATATATACATTGGATACCAAAGTCTGAGATGAAAACCTTTGCACAGCGGAAGAAAATTGGACGATGGGACTTTTTTAAAGAACAAGTGAGAAGAGGCAGCAAACGGAGCCAAGGAGTTCGCCGCTTCATTACCGCAGATGACCGAATGACTAGAAACCCACAGCAAATCGATTTGAATGGAATGAAGGGAAGAAAGAATCTGCATAACTGAGCGTATGCGGAGTATGATAAAATCACAAGAATGAACAGGAAGGGGAAAACAAATGGCCTGAACGGTGGTCATGGAGTCAGATATAATCAAGAATTTAGAGGAAAGGCGATTGGAGTAAATGAAAATAATGGAACGTAAGATAATCATTAATACGTTTATGGATATGGAACAGAAAGAAGGCAAGCGAAAAGATTCTGAAAAGCCAAAATCTGGGACGATAAAAGAGGCACCGACACTATGCGGCATTTTCGAACCATCTGTTAACACGGTTGCATGCGTAGGAAATTTAAAACTGATAAAACTGTAGAATTACTGTCTGATTAAGGCCTACGGAAGAAACTTAGAGAGCGCAGGAACAGTAAACATATTTGGAGGATGGCAGAGATCGGCGAAATTAAAAGTGAAATAAGGGAGATTGACAAAGGACATTATGTAAGGACAAAACGAACTGAGTCAAAGGGAGATGAGATATTTTCCTAGGTGCGAAACGCCAGTTCATAGAAATGGAAAGAAAGGAACGGATAAGAGTAGAGGACGTGAGTGAGAGACGATTATTAAGAAAACGATAGTCCAAATAAGATCTGAGAATATAAAGGGGTGGCGTATTCGATTCGGCAAGAACTGCTGGAACTGGAGAGGATTTAAGAGCACCAAGGCATAGACGAAGGCAAGAGTTTTGGATTACATCCAATTTAGAGAGCCCGGACTTAGAGGCATTGCCATAGAGAAATGACCAGTAATCAAATTTTGAGCGGATGATAGATTTATATAGAGAAATAAGGATATAGGGATCACCACCCCATTTGATTGGAGGTAGGTCCTTCAGCAGGTTTAACCTTTTGGTTGCCGAAGAAGCAAGATATTTGGTGTGTTCGGAGAAGTATAACCGACTGTCAAAGAAGATACTAAGCCAACAAAAACAATTAACACGAGAAAGGAGTACATTTGCTAGGGGTAGATAGACAGAAGCAGAAATGTAAGGTCGCAAAGTAAATACGACATAAGAAGATTTAGTAGGATGAATAGAAAATTAAGGAAAGCGAATGATCCAGCACGGAAAGAGACGAATTAAATGCTTCACTGGCTGATACAATATCATGAGATAAGGCAAAAAGTAGGATGTCATCAGCAAAGAATAAAGACGAAGAATTTAGTGGAGGAGAAGCCATACTGATAGTGTACACGTTGAAAAGAGTAGAACTGAGGGAGGAACCTTGTGGAAGACCTCGAAAAACCATTCTTGAAGTTTCGAAAGATGGACCAGAGAGGTGGATAGAACGATTTTACATGAGATTGATAATAAAGGAAGTAAAATGCAATGGAACGTTAATTGCTATCATCTTATATTCTAGAGTTGGTAGATGGACATTATCGAAGGCGCAGGATACATCGATGAAGGAAGCCAAGGTATATTTTTTTTTGGATAAAGGATTGGTAAATATGGAAGACAAAAGGGCTAATACAGTCGGAAGGACCAATACCAGGCTGAAAGCCAAACATATTACTAAGAAATACATTATTATGCTCTAGTCACAAAGTAAGGGGCTTGTTTAACATACCTTCAAACAGTTTTCTGATACAGGATGCCAAGGAAATAGGGCGTAAGGAAGAACTTTTTTTAGGAATAGGAATGATGATAAAAGAATTCCAAGTGGGGGGAGTTATACCTCTGAAGAGGAAACAATTAAAAAGATGAAAGAGAAACGTAAGGTTCAGACAAGTTTTGAAAGACCAAAAAAGGTATAGCGTCAAGACTTGGAGTGGGACTAGAAGATTTGGAAAGGACAGATTTTAAATCGTAAATATTGAAAACAGAAGTTAGGAAATGTGTCGGGGAATTATGCAGAGGTGGAGTTAGATACAGTTCGTCAACGTTAGGAACATGACTCAACGGAATTTAAAAAGGAATTATACAGAAGTATGGGATTAGAGTCGAGTTGAGTAGTAGGGAGTGATGAATCGACACGAGAACGAAGCGAGAGTCCAATTTGCTCTGGAGAGGTTCCACCGAGGAGAATATAGCTGCCTGAAGCAAGTGGAAGAAGAAAAGTTAACAGGAAGAACCCGTAAGAGTTTTCCAGTTATAATTGATACCAATAGAGGGAAGAAATTATTAATAAATGCCAAAAAATCAAAAGTGATGTACGTAAGAACACCGAGTAGATTTAGAAAAATAGTTTTGCACAAGGTAGATTGCCTTCATGGATCGGAAGTATGTCGTTGTGAGCCGTTATGGTTCTCGGAGTTTCCCTCTCTTCCACGATTTATAATTTCCTCTATTGTCCGCCTGCGCTTTAATCACACACTGCTGCCCTCTTCACGCTATCGTTTCTCTTTGCTTCCCTCTCCTCATTGTCCGTTGCATCCAGATGAAGCAGTTGTCTGTGATGCTGATCACATTTTCTTCGAGTGCTCTGCTCTTTCTGCGGAGCGTTCTCTTTTCTATCTTCACCTTATAAAGCTGGGGCTTCCCACTCCTTACTGTGCGTCTTACATCTTGTCCCTTCCTTCCCAGTCTGTTGTTCTTGTCCTTGGTTCCTTTATTTCAGCTGTCTCCAATCGAATTAGGTTCTAGTTAGTTGTTTCTTCTTCCCATTGTGTCTGGGCAATGGTCCATAGTTGATGCGCCCAAAAAAAAAAAAAAAAAAAAAAAAAAAAACGGCTGATAATTTCAAATACCTGGGAATAACATTCGATAAGGCGTTAACTTGGAGAGTTCACATAGATAACATTTCTAGGAAAATTAGGCAGACGATGCCGGCGTTATACAAATTGAAACAAGTTATGAACTACAAAACTACGAGACTGTATTTTGACTCATTAATAATGACTAGGATTAGATACGGACTCGAAATTTGGGGGGAGGCAAAAAAAACGGAATTAAGGAAATCTAGTAGGTTACAGAAAAGATGTTTAAAAATTTTGTTACCGAGTTGGAGAAGTGCGAATCTTGTAACGAATTCTACTACCTGGTGGGACAATAATAAAGAAATGTCGCCAAAAATGTTTTTTTTTTTTACAGTAAACTTTTAAGGTATAAAACAGAAAAAATAAGATTACCGACAAGGGAAATACGTGACTAGGAATTATGGCGCAATTTGTGTTTCATAAGACCTAAAGGGATTAATAATAAAATTGATAATGTTGACGAGGAAGTTATGAGTGTCATTTATTAGGTAACTTACCAAAGGAACTAAGAGACGAATATAATTTGAATATATGGAAAGATAAAATAAAAATATGATTGATTGCGTGGTGCAAAGAATGAGAAATGGCTAGTCATAGGAAAGGAACAGCGATAAGACGGGTAATTGATTGAAAGAGTAAATAATAATAAATGATGTAATGAAAAAAAAAAAAACTAATGTTTGGTGCTCAGTTCTAGCTGCATTCCTTATGGCTTATGTGAAAATATTGTGGTACGATGTGCGATAGGTATAAATGTTGTGAATTAAAATTAGACGTAGAATAGTAAAAATAGAAGTTAAGTTGAATTAAGTAATTATGTATAAGACGAATATGATGTATTAGACTTAAGATGTATATAATGAATAAACGATATAATTATGTTGGGAACCCGCAGACGGGCAATTGCCTTGTGGGACTCGCAAATTATTTATAAAAAAAAAATAAAAGAATCAAAGGTTAGATCAAGTCAATTAAAAATAGATGGATTCCTGATATAGGTTGGGGTGTGATCATTAGGGCGAATTAAATTATCGGAAAGAATACCATTCTCAAGGATGGAACCGTTGGAATTGTAGGATGTGCAACCCCACAAACATGGCTGCGGGGTATAGTTGAAAAAAGTGGAAAGAAGAAAATGACGAAGGTCATAATCAGGGGAACGTAGATGGAGACAATGTTAATAGGATGTGGAAGGCTAGTACGGATAGAGACGTGGACTAAGTTGGGTTGTTTAGGAATAAAAGGGAGGTTCAGAGAAACATTGTGAGAGCTAAAAGGAATTCCATTTTTAACGAGGATTGCGGAACCACCATACCCATCATATTGATCACATCTAATTATTTTATAACCTTTAATATTAAAGTTCGTGCCTGACCGAAGCCATGTTTCTGAGATGAGAGCAACACTAACTTTATGAATATCCAATAGATCCTCTAATGAATTATTATTGTCTCTGAGGCTACGACAATTCCTCTGAAGTATATTGAACACAGCCATCATGGTGAAACAGATGTAGATAAATTCATAACCTAATATTTATGGCAGCATGGTAGATTAGTGGTTAAGGTGCTTGACCATCAAATTAGAGGTTACGGGTTCGAGACTTGTCTCGTCCCGGATCCAAGTCACTCATAAGTTTACGCAGTCTGAAATAATTGGGTACCAGAGAAATATTGGAAAGTAAAGACGGCCGAGAGAGAAGAACTACCTCCCCCACTCTCATTATTGCCGTTGGGCTTAGTACATTGTGAACCTTAACTTCACAATGCCGACGTCCTATTAAAGGTATGACTTTACTTTTAATATTTATAAATATACGATAAATAAATTCCTCAATAACAAACGAAAATAATTATAAATTATTTACTTCAAATGAATTAAAGTAAATAGGCAGTGCGGTTTTAGTTCTATTTGAGTATATTCTGTATTGTTAGTTGAAGATGGGCTATGCCCGAAGACATTTTTAAAATAAGGTATTCATTTTAGTTTAGGAAAGTAAACAATTTATACTTATTTTTGTTTATTATTAAGGAATTTATTTATTAGGTATTCTCAAGGTATGGTTTTTTTTTTTTTTTTTTTTATTTATTTATTTATTTATTTACTCCGCTGTACCTTGCGGTTTTTCAGCCAGAGTTTCTGATTGTTACTGTTATTATTTGTTGTTTATGTGTTTTGTTTTGTTATTCATTACATGGTTGACAAAGCTGATCAAATTAAAAAAGTTTTTTTTATGTATTTCGGTTATTGGTTTTTTTATTATTTTCCGTTTTTCTCTTTCGTTTTTAAACTTATTGCATTCGAAAATCGAATGAAAGCAATCGTCTGTTTTCTCTTTACAGTCTATACAGATGCCTGTTTCAGCAATTTTAAATCGTTTCCTATAGACACCCCATTATATTTCCATGTCCGGTTAAAAATTGAGTGAAGTTATAATCGGTATAAAAATGTTTCATTTGTAGTCTTTCTTCTAAGTTTGGTACTATTTCCCGTGCTGTTACTTTGCCAGTTTTTGATTTATCACATCGGAGTTGTCAAAGTCATATACTACTTGAATTAATTTTATTGATTTGTTTTCGTAACGTTTTTTTGTCGAAAATTTTTTCTTTTTGTTTTGCATGTTTTGATTTGGTTTACAGTTTCTAACTTTAAGTGTCTACAGGTATTATTCCTGCTATGATGTTGACTGAAGTATACGATATTGTGCGATAACCAGAGATTGTTCCTATTAATATTTTCCTTTGTAATTTTAACAGCTTATTCTTGTCTTTTTCTCGTAAAACTGGAAAATATACTGTAGAGCGGTATTCTGTTATTGATTCAAAAATGGCTCTTTATGGAGTACTATTCTATCTTTATATTTGAAACCGAACATATTTGAATATAGTGATCTTAATTTGAAATAAATTTTTTTAATCTTGTCTATTATGAATTCGATGTGTTTTCCAAAATTTAAATTTGTGTCTATGATTATTCCCAAGTATTTTATTTCTTTTACTATTTTTATTTTGTCGTTATTTATGCATAAGTGCTGTTCAATGCAATGTATCATTTCTTCCCTGTCTTGTTTTCTACTTATTAGTAGTGCTTGGGTTTTATTTATGTTGAATTGTAAGCCTAAGTTTTGAATGTTTTTACTCAATTTTTTTATTGTTTCATTTATATTGTAAACTTCGTCCTTTTTATTAATTCCTGCTACTAACATTATATCGTCTGCGTAGCTTATCATATTGCAGTGTTGACTGAAATGCAAATTATGAACTTCGCTCATTGCTATGTTGAAGAGTACTGGCCCTAGAACCGAACCTTGTGGTACTCCTGAGTTGACACTCCTGTTGTATAGGATTTTGTTTTCTTGATTAAATAAACCGATTCTTCTATCTGTTAAGTAGTTACGAATTATAGTTTGTATTGTACCAGATATATTTTTTCTATTCATTATTTTTAAGATTTCATCAATTTTTATTTGATCAAATGCTCCGGATATGTCAAAGCTGATTAGTAACGTATGTCTTGTTCGTTTTTTATATTTTTCAATGTAATCGCATAACTTTTTTATTGCTAGCTCGGTTGATTTGTTTTTAAGAAAGCCAAACTGATTTTCGTTTAAAATCGCTTTTTCTTTTATTTCTGTATCCAGAAATTTTTTTATTATTTTTTCGTATATTTTACTTAAACTAGACAGTAGCGTTGTAGGCCTGTATGATTTCGGATTTGTTAAATCTTTTCCAGGTTTGTTTATTATTTTAATTTTTCCTTGTTTCCAGACGTTTGGGAAATAATTTAGTTCGACAGATTTTTGGTAAATAGATTTAAATATTTTTTCGTCTACTTTGTGAAGAAGTTTAATCATCTTGTTAGAAATTTGATCGTGTCCATTGGCTTTCCTATTGTTCAGTTTTTTGATTATTGTAGTTAATTCGTTTTCATATATTTGAAGAGTTTTATCTGGCTGAGTCGGTTGCAACTTAAGTGTTCGGTTTGGAAATAATTCAGCAAAAATTATTTTATGTTTTTCAATGTTATCGTGTACGATGCATCCACCGACATTAAAAGCAGGCATGTCTACTCTTTGTTTGGTTTTGTCCATACAGATTTTATACGGCTTGCCCCAGGTATGTTAACAAACTTATAATTTTTTTTTTTTTTTTTTTTGTGAAAGCAACATCTTGTACCGTGTTTAACTGCTGTGGCTATTACAGTACGAAGATACGCAGTTTCTTTTTATAGATATCTGATTATTCCGCTAGTTCTGATAAATTGTGTTATGGATAAAATTGCATCGGGGGAATTCTCAAGAATGTTGGTGACTGTTTTGTTATTAACTGAAAGGGGCCGGTGAGGTGATAATGCTGGACAGTCGCATAGTATATGAGGAGTTGAGGGAGCAACATCTTGGCCACAGAAAGGACAATTCGTAGGAGAGGGGGTTCTTTGCAAAATAAAATTATGCGACATGGCCGTATGGCCTATGCGCAAGCGGCTAAGTGCACAGAAATCTCTGCGGGAGATACTTTTTTCTGGCCACCATGGTTCCGTTGAGGGTTTAATTAACCTCGAGAAAGTCTGACACGAGGACCAATGGGTTTTCCATAAGGACGTGAGATTATTCAAGATTATGTTCGAGAGATAAGGTGGAGGTGGGCTGTTACTAGGCGAGGGGCAATATATTTCTGCTCGGGCGGATGTATCGACGCGTTCATTTCCAGGAATCCCTGCATGGCTGGGTGCCCACAGAAAGGATACGGAGCACTGTCTCTTAATAAGTTCGTATAATACCTGCTGGGTTCGAATTGCTACAGGATGTTTGGTGAGGGGATTAGAAATTGTCAATAAGGCCGCGGATGAATCAGATACCAGCAGGGCTTTCTGTGATGTAAGCTCTGTAAAAAGAAAATATTCCAAACAGAAAAATACTGCGTATATTTCAGCATACAGTATCGAGCAATTGTCATTCAGTCGAATGCTTCGAATCACGTCGCAGACTTCAAAGGAACAGGCGGTTGGGGAAGAAGTAGCCTCTGGGGTAGCCTTGGCAGCATCCGTGTAGAAAAAGAGGTGGTCGGGGTATTTTTGCATTGTTGCTGTTGTCAGCTGAACGATATTCGGGTGCAGGGGTTTATTATACTTCGTCAGGGAAAAGTTAACATCAATGTTTAAAGGGGCCCACGGCGGAATCATGATGTTAAGAGCTAGGTTAGGGAAAGGGATTACGCTCACGTTGTGCTGTGATAGGAGAGCCAGGATTTCTGGGAGAGGGTCATTAGGGAACTCTGGGGTGTTGGGGAGGTCATTTGTGTCAATAGGACAGGCGCGTTTACTAGAGAAAAGAGCGATTAATCATAAAAACAAATTCGAATAAAAAGTAATTTACACAAAAACAACAAAATATGAATCCAGTATCGTGTTATTATCATTTGTGAGGCGAGTTAAATGATTCTTAGAAATAAATTAATAAAAAATTGAATAAAATCGTTAGATCTAATTTAGCATACAGTGATGTATTCCTAGGATATTTAAATCTAGTTTTCCCGCTGCCAGTATTTCTACACATGTTTACCAAAAGTATTGGTTATAATGAAATAACTCGATTTTTTTATAAAAAGCATTTATTCAGACATACTCTAATTATCTTAAGAACTTCTCTTCGCAGCTACTGCGATGCGAAGGAATCAATAATGTCTGAAAAATCGATGAAAATACAGCTAAACAATTCAGTGGTATTTGTGTCATAATCCTGCGGCGGTACCGAAAATAATTTTCTTAGTGCTGTAGTTTGATGCAGTCGTACACAAAAATGTTTGCAGCTTTGCTATCTTTCTCTTCAATCATGTGATTAAACTGAAAGTTTGTAGTAAGAACCATCTTGGAATAAAAAAGGTATGAACAGAAGCGTTGCAAACTGAGTACAATGCAAATTCAGATTTCAATTCAGCTTAAGGAAAAATTCTAAGATACTGAGATGGTATATCAATATTTTCAAAATAATAATATCGCAGTCGTGTTAGATATTTTGAAGACCATGCATATTGGAAGGTTAATACGTAGCAATCAACTAAAGAACCTCCCTTTGAAAATTCAATGTGGAAAGCAAACAATCGCATATTAAACGATGTAGACAGAAGTAATAATTATGCAGAAGTTGCTCATAAGGGCCGAGAAACAGATTGGTTTGCTGTGGGTCCTAGCCATTCGGTCATCTTTGGCAATGAAGTGACAGACTCTCTGATTCGAGTTGTTGCTTTTTCCTACCTATTTTTTAAAAAAATCCCATCGTCTAATCTTCTTCCGCTGTGTAAAGGTTTTCATCTTAGATTATAGTATCGGATGTTTATCCTTCCTCTTTTTCTAACAATTGCTCTTTTTATCTGTCTATCCAACCCAGTCCTCCTGCCAATCCGTGATTCTCTTTGTTTCCTTCACTTCACTGTCCTGGTGTTGTTTCCATTATTCGTCTGCGTTCTTAAGCCATACTATATTATCTTCCTCCCGTTTTCGTTTTTCATTGGTTGCCTCTCCGTATTGTCCTCTTCACTCAAACGAAGAGCGTGTTTGCAATGCTGGTCATGTGTACTTTGAGTGTTCATCTTTTTCTGCTGAGCGTTCTGCTCTATATTCCAGTTTGCTGCGATTTGGTCTTCCAACTCTGTATTGAGCCTCCTATGTCTTGTCTTTTCCTTCTCCACATATCGTTTCTACTATTTGATCTTTCCTGCTAACAATATCTGACCGTATCAAGACATGATTGACTCCTTGGTTTTCTAATTGTTCCCGGATGAAGGTCCTTGGTTGACGAGCCCAAAAAAAAAAAAAAAATTGTATGTGCAGCATCCATGGATGTGACGTTTTACTAATGCTCTTGGAGTAGTTCAAGAGAGTAAACAGTTTGAGTACCGTTTTTCCCCCCCAAAAATTGCGTGTTGATTTCGTAAAATGTAACAAAAATACTTTTTGTCAGGACTGTGTCATCTGTTGTTTTCTTGTCTTGGAGAAATATGATCTTCTAACGATCGCATATTCGAACTTAGAACTGATACATAAACATTTGGCGACAGCATCTATTGCACAACTAGTCTGTAAGCGCAGCTTTCTTTAAGCAGCGATACATTAAATACTGTAGAAGAATTTTCTGTCCAGCCTGAAAAAGATATTTAATCGAATATGGAGTACATGATGTCTGTGATATCGTTACGAATAAATCGAAATTCCATAAAAAAATAATTATTCTAATATCAGTCTATTATCGCCATACCTTTTGTCAAATGTTTTAGAATTAATATTACCTGTTGTCAATTCTGTCAGTTATTGTTGTTATTAAATCCTGTGTAAACATACATCTTGTTCATGTGGTGATCTATAATACAAATTATGTATTATTGAATGTTATTAATGGAAATATACAAAAACAATTAACATTATAACTAAACTCGTAATAAGTTCATTAGTAACCTAGTTTTTCGAATTGTTTTAATATATTCTTATTAATTTTTACTCATCTTATTATTACTTTTTTTTTAAATATTGCTTATTTTCATTGATTCGAAATGGAAAATTTTGAAAAATATTTATAATTTTATTCCCCCTCCTCTGTAGCGTTAAAAACTAAAAAGTGTACTTTGACAGGAAAAACAGTTCCCCCCCCCCCCCCAAAAAAAAAAAATTATTAGCCTATAGCACCGTGGATTACTAAAAATCCCAGATAATTCATGGATGCCCGTCCAATCTGTTTCGCTTATAGATCTCCACGATACAGAATAGAAAATAATGGTTTACCTGGTTTAGGGATCTGGAATTACGGGAATCTGAAGCCAAGTTCCAGGAATATTACCTGAAAAAAGTAGTTTATTATACAAACTGGAGCGATGGTTTTTTTTCCAGTTGATTCAAAAAAAAATTTTTAAATTTTGTAAAAAGACGCCTATCGTATCGACTGCTAAATGCCCGTTGCGTTTTAGACCTAATTAACAGTGGAACGTATAAGCGAATATAGAAAACAGCAAAGTATTGTTTTAGGTTTATTCGTAGAAACTCAAAAAACTATCTTATAAAGCTTCAAGAAAAAAATCGTACAGCCCGTTTTATAATTAGCTAAAGAGTTAATTTTTTCTTCAATCGGACGTATTTTCTTCGTGAGATCATAAGAAAATTAGAAAACCCCCAAAATTTTAAAATTAAATGGTCCAAATTAAAAAAAAATGTTTAAAAAAAAATATTTAAAAAATTCCACAGCAAGTCCTGTATAAATTGTGGTATTGATTTAATTTTTAACCGGCGCATTACGGCTTCGAGAATACGGGGGAAATATAAAATTTGAAAAATTTTGATATTTAGGGACCGAAATTTGGAAAAATACACCTTAAAGCGGAGAGATTGGAAACTAAAAAAAGTCCATAGGTCTTTCCATGGTAGCTGGGGGGTCACTGTTTTTTTTTTTAAATGGTGCATTTCAATTGCCAGAATATAGGAAAAATAAAGTTTTAAAATTAAAGGGCGCAAATTTTTTTTTTTTTAAATTTAATTTAACGTACCCCGTATACAGCGACTAGGCTAGAGGTACAGTAAAGATGTATTACAGTAACTGTAGCGGATCTGATTCTTTAAGAAATCCGAAAAGCCTGGAAATTATCCTTTCATCATCACCAAGAAGTTCTGTAAGTGATGAAGGCAGAGCGAATTTTTCTCGTGCCGTTTTTAATTTCGTACAATCGATAAGCAGGTGTTGAACGGTCAGCGGAACAGTGCAGTAATCACATTGAGGAGGAACATCGTTATTTAGAAGGAATGAATGTGTGATAGCAGTATGGCCAATGCGAACCCGACAAAGGGCCGTTTCCTCTCTTCGGCTGCATCTAGTTGAGGTTAACCATGGCACTGAACGATGTTTAATTCTTTTTAATTTATTTGTTGATGGGTCATGGAATTTTTTATCTAGACAACGAGTAACATGTTTCTTAAAATCCGCCATCGGTATTGGAATGTCTGGAACAGGGTTGAAATAGGTTGCTTCTTTGGCAGCTTGGTCCACTGATTCGTTGCCTGGAATTCCTCTATGACTTGGAGTCCATACGAAGACTATTTGGAAGCGAGTTTTTTGCAGGGCCGAGATAATTTCTTTTGCTATGGGATGTTGTTGACGATCATGGTACTTAAGTAA
The DNA here is from genome assembly GCA_039619475.1 of Icerya purchasi. NCBI lineage: Eukaryota > Metazoa > Arthropoda > Insecta > Hemiptera > Monophlebidae > Icerya > Icerya purchasi. The sequence continues at coordinate 391,048,315 of CM077115.1, read as the reverse complement.
GCTTTATAGTGCTCCTAAAGAATCTGTACAAATTAAATTTTTGTCTGAAGAAATATTAAGCACAGCCATGAGAATAGCATAAAGCTCAGCTGACTGGATGGAATAGAGTGCAGGTAGCGAGCATCGTATTGTATCGAGCTAATCTGATATTATTGCGCAGCCGGTGCAATTTTCAATTTTGGATCCATCAGTGAACATTATTTTGTAATCTGGATATTTTGAAACTAGTTGCTGGAAGGCGCATGCAGCATTCTTGGTGAGATCTTTTCCTAATTCTAGTAAGGTTAAATCACATTGGATTTGAAGATCTGACCAAGTTGGTAGCACTTGTTTTAGGTTGCTGAATAAATTTGGTTGAACTATATTAAGCGAGTGGAGCAGTTTCGATATCTGAGTCAAGGAAAAATAATTTAAGCGTACAAATTCTGAAATGTTTAGATTGATGACCAACAATGACTTAATATATCATTGCTTAAATTCTGATAAAAAAAAAACAACAAATTTCATCATTGCATTTAAAAAAATAAATATTGCTAATATCTTACTTTAAAAAGAATTAAATTTAACATATTCCTGCCATATATATTACTCATGCAGCGGTTTCAGGTTTTCAGATATTTTAATCTAATTTTCACTCTTTTAATTGTTGTATTTATGTACTTTTTTTTTTTTTTTTTTTTAATAAAAGAAGTATATGTGAACGCTGGAGTCTTTATAAAAATTTACGATGTGAAATAATTTAAAGTCTGAAGGAACGGGCCGCGAAACGCAAGTGGCAATAAAGGATTACTAAACAATTTCTGTTAGGACAGAAAGAAATTCGATTTTGTAACGAAATAATACAAAATTGTATTTGTATTTTATCGTAACAAGTTTCCTTGAATTTCCTTTCTTCTGAAATCGCAGAGTTTTATCAACAACAAACATAACAGCATTAACTAAGCGATATCTTCATTGTTTTTGTGCTTTCACTTCGTCTCTAACTAACGATGATCAGTTTATCACATTTAATTTAGAGTTGTAGCGTACCACCACGATTAACCTTTTGTTGGTCGCGCACAACTTTTCAAACGTCTTTGGTCGCTCGGTGAGGAAATCTCCGCCATGTAAAATTTACTGCGACGTTGCCAGTTTACACGCGGAATTTTGAAACAGTTATAACTTTTTAAAAGATAGCTGGATACCAAAATAATAAATTAAAAATCAGTTCTGTTATTAAATTAAAATTTCTTTATTTAACGAGATTTTATATTATTTTTAAAGTTATTAATTAATTAATAAATATTAAAAAATACGTATTATTCTAATTATTTTTCTACATATTTGGCAACGTAGCGAACCAAAGTTTACCTACGACTGCGGTCGCACAGTGAGGGTATCCCCGCGATTTCACGGTCTACTTACAATAAAAAATTATAATAAAAAAAAACTAAAGTAATTACAACTAAAGAAATATTTTAGATCGACTTATGATATTTCAATACATGAATAGCTAAACTATTTTATGTGAATTATAAATAGTTTGTTAAATATTTACATTAAAAAAAAAAAAAAGCGGGGATTCTCTCATAGCGCGACTAACGAAAGGTTAACAGAAAAAATGAAAACAAAAAAAATGACTTGCCACCATCTGTTACTATCATCTAATTGTCATTATATGGCGTTCATTCAAATTCCAGCTGTGTAGGCCGTCATTTTATGAACGGCGCAGGATAACGATAAATTGCATTTATTTTTTGGATTTTGCTTTGGGCAACAGTAGAAAATTAGAATATCGAAAAAACGTTTCCTCAATCCGCTAATAGCAGACTACCTAACGTTCAGGCAGGACAACGTCTGTCAGGTCCGCTGGTCATTTAATAGAAGAGAGTATGTTTTTATTAATCAAGCCAATTTTTATATTGTTGTAACCCTTCCTTAACTGGAATACTGATTTCAACAACCCTGTTCCTCCGTACTATACAGGTATCTTAATTTCGGGCGTCAGAGCCGTCAAAACGACTCAATAACAAAAAAAACTACTTTCCAAAAACACGTAAAAATTCGATAAAACGACGATGATACTGGCTTCAAACGGTGAATCTCCGCTCACGGCGAATAAACAGCGATCACGCCGTCCGACAGCACATAGACAGCACAAACTACATATAGGCAGACAGATTTACCCCGGTCGATGCATGTGATCTCGCCGCTGTTCAACCCCGAACCCCGCTAGTGTAGTTATTTAATCGCAGATAAACATTTTATAATAATAATAATAATAATCGATTTCTGTTACTTTAATTTCCGAAAGTGTTCAGCGCAAAATTTCCGTCTCATTTGCGGTTAAAAACAGTATGGAATTTCTTATTTATTGATTTTACGTTAACCTGTTCTCTGTTTTCATTGTTATTTACTATAAAATTACGTTACTTTCCCGAATGAATTTACTATTTAGAATTGAATTATAATTAGAAAAGATATGACAGAGAACAACCTAGCCAGATTTTACGTTAATTTTTCTTATTTGTTTTTAATTAGAATAAATCGCTCTTAAATAACCACCATTCGTGGTTTCACAACAATATACATTCTTTTTAAGGAATTTTGGGCACTGTTTTAAACGCGGTGAAAAAATAAAAAGATTTTTTTTTTTTATTTGTTTACTTTGATGTTCTGCGCTGTTAAGGAGTGCTGGCGGCCGAAATGAAAATTAAAATTATTATAAAAAAACTGAAAGAAAACTTCGTTAAAGTTCTAACAAATCCCCCGAACGAGGAATTACCACAAAAGAGGCACCAGTACAACCAGCCGGGGACAAAAGCGGCAGAATGAGCTGTGAGAGAAGAATGGTTTGTTTTTATTTTTATACCTGTTTTAATTTTTTTTTTATACGGATACATTTAAATATTCATACAATCCCTCCCTCCCCCCGTATTAAATAAATTCTAAAATTGATAGCGATCTGGCTGGTGCGAACCAATGAAAATGACAACATCTGCAGATGGAACACATCTTGGATGACTCGTATGAGGTACCTAATTCGCCATTAAACCTTGAAGACTTGGAGGAAGCAACCAGAGCAATGGAAGGAGAAGGAATTTTTGAGCTACCTACATCAATTCGAATGATCAAATTTTTAAATTAATAATCGATCAATTTAAGAACTTGAAAAAAATTAAAATGGGTAGTTTAGTAAAAAATTTTTATAACATTAATAAAAGAATAGAAGAAAACTTTGAAAAAATAAATAAAGATACTGAGAAGGATATAAAGCCTATGAGGGAGAAATGGGGTACCCGAAATGGAATTCATTTCAGCGGTTGAAAAATATTTAGAAGTAAATTATATAAACAAAGGATATAAAAAGACTGAAAGTGTGATTGGGAAGATGGAAGGAGACCTTTACAACCGGTAAAAACATGTTTAACATCGTGTAGAACTTGGGAAGATGCTAGAACGAGATTAATAAATAATTATTTTGAGGTTGAAGAGATCAACTAGAAATTAGACGTAAGTTGTATTCTCCATTTAAATGATGTGAAGATATCGAAAACATTGAGAACTATTTAATGTTATGGATTAATAAGATAAAATATCTTCATCAACCCGTCATAGATGAGACGGAATTTATCAAATTTATTATTCGGAAATACCCTTCTGAAATTCACAGGATATTAATTTTTTTAAAAATTGAAATTAAAAACGAATTACATTTTAATATACCGGATAACCAACGATATAGTGGTAAATACCTGCAGTTCAACGGATATCAGCTAATTGGAGTTAATGTTTTATTACATACTGTAATAAAAAATACTCAATAAAGGCGATTATAACATGTATAGAGAAAGATCCAACAGAAACAGAAAGCGAGTTGTTATCCTTATGGTTAGTAATACCAATTTAAATAATAGAAAACGACCGGAATATTGATGATATAAAAAAATTTAATATAGTTGTTGGCTCGATAAGATCATAGTAGTTACACTCCTTCCTATGATAAATAAACACTATTTTTTTGATTTTTGTAAATTTAAAAAGAAATGCAATGAAAAAATAATATCTTTCGCCACCGAAAACGTATAGTTGTTCTAGGAACATCTGAAAATTTAACTTTTTTAATAGTAATTTAGAAACGGATTTATTTAAGTGTATTGCGAAATTATAGAGAAATTCGAGGTGTGCAAAAAACTTGAAGTTTTGAAGGTTCGGATAAATTATTTATGTTATTTGGACAATTTTTTTTTGGTTACAGTATATAATGTCGTGGATAAGGTCTGGTTCGTAATCGTGTATTGTCAAACAGGTTGAAAAGGTGAATGAAAAAATTAGACTTATTATTTATCGCGCTATTCGAAGTAGTTTAAAGAATACACAATAATAATAATAGGTACACTCGTATTTGTTAAAAAATATTTCAAAAGATAAAGTTTTTGGAGAATTATAAATATCATAGATTTAAGACCTGCTTAATAAAGTGGTCTGTTTCTCGTATTTAGCAACTAGAGATTTTTATTCCAATTTAGTTAGACATAAATATATTATTTCCCTTGACGGGGTCTTTTATATTGCGTTTATTTACGCATTTTTTCACTGAAATGTTTCTGAGTGTTGTATTAATGTTATGATTTGCTGATGAATCCACATGAAATGATAATAATTATAATGAAAAAAAAAAATTATCTATTTTATTCAGGTGAATAAATATATAAGCAATTATCAGCGAAATAATTATCGATTGCCGTTAATGCTGTCCGGAAGGCCGTTTCAGCGCTGCTATCATTTTTTTGTCTAATTTGAGATCGTGCGCCGATACTGGTTTTTCTTGATGTTTTATCTTTCATTATTGCGACGTTCGTACTGTTTTAATTTTGTAGTTTACGTACTTTAAACGATTATTAATTTTTAATATTACAGTAATTTATAAATAGGAATGAATTTTTTGTTACTTATTTCGGCATTTATTTCATAATAATTTTATCTTGTTATTTGTTATCGATTTCGTTTAGCTGTTTATCTATTTAATGCAGCAAGCGCTAGGGCGACGAGTGCGAGAATACATGTACATGTTTTATACATTTTTTTTAGCTTCTTCGTGTATTATAAAAAAGAAAAGAAAAATTTTGTGCGAGCGCGACTAGGTTCCGTTATCTAAATTCTATATAGTTGCCCGGGTGTGGTTTGGGATGGGGGGCGTCTACATTTTGTTTGACTATACGCATGATTGTTTTGTTGCGTAAAAGAGAGAGGACCGTTTGACTGTAAATCGACCGGATTTTCGGTTGTTGGAATGATTTAACTAAATATACCTATTTATTTTAAATTTTAAATTTACCGAAGGGTCTTTTCGATGATATATAAATTTTGAAGTTACAGGTATGTTGCACATCGTAAATCTTATTATATGGTAATTTTGTGGTGGTCGATCGGTTTTATTTTTTGCTTTCTTTCTAAACGTTTCTGAGTTTGTTCCTTTTCGTATACTTTTCTTTCATTTTAATTCCATTATCCTTTCTTTTGTAATTTTCTTTATTCGGTTAAGGTGTTATTCGAGATCGCATTTGCCCTTTTCTGTTCTTTGGTTATATGTTTGGAACTTGTGCCCGATCGTTTTGTGTTGAAACTAAAGTGATGCTATATGATTTGTCGTTATCTTATGAGGCTTGGAAATGCGAAAAACCTTGGCAATGATTCCGACAGTTTCTAGGTGTGCACCGCATATATTGCCTGTTCTACTTTGGAACTATGGTAATACCTTAATTAACGTTGAAATTTTAAAATTTATGGTTCTAGCCTGGTGTGAGTGTTGACATAATTTTTGTTTTCTGTTTCGTACTTTTCCGATCGACAAAACTTTGGAAATAGTATTTGTGGCGATGGAAACCGGCGAGATTCTTCTTTTCTTTTGAGTTGATGTGATATTGTAAATTAATCGCTTCCTGTTGTTTTTGAAAGTAAAGTATCTGGACGGTCTTGGTTAAAATCAGGAGCTTCGTTACACAAAAAGCCTCGACCCGATTCTTTCGAATTTTTTTTGTTTTGAACGATCTGGGACCTAGCCTGTGGTTGTTCTAGTACTTATCAGATGGTGATTTGTGTAGTCGTTTGAATCTAAAATTTATCGGTATGTCGGAATAACGGCAGTCAGTATTGAAAGCTCCACTGCTTAGTTACTGAAATATCGAGTCTGTCTGGTAACTATATAGGTCTCATCCAAAACCAAAGAGGTCTTTTGATTTTAGATGAAGCTGGTGGTGGGACAGTAATGCGGATTCGGTGAAATTAAATTTTGGAAATTTTCATTTAATTTCGGTCTACCCTATATCGTCTTCTGTTCCAGGTGTAGTTGGTCGGAGTTAAAGGGATGCTGGTTTCTGCTGAAGCTAAAATTTTCACATAACGATCAGATGACCGAAACGTACCGAATTAGAGGTTGTATTAGTATCTTTTTCCTGATGGTATAAGTGTCGACTTACTTCCCCAGCGAGTGTGCGCCGACTTGGTATTTTCATATATCAAATAGTACAGAGCAGAGAGGGGGAAATGTGAATAAATTCCGCGTTTTTTGAGTAGTTTTAACTGGTGAAAATTAACTGTGCGATGTGGTTAATAAGGTGTTTGGAACGGGTCCTTTTCTTTTGCCGTTATATGTTGAGCTAGAGTCATCTTCAACAACGGTTCGTCGTCGCTTATTTTCATCATATAATCGTGAATATTTATCCGGTCGAAATATAATTAAATTATTTTTACTCTAGTCCGCTTATGGTATCATTTAATAAAAAAAAGTACAGATATGTTTTTATTAATCAAGCCTATTTGTATATAAATCTTTTTCAACGGATTTTTAACACTGTTTTAAACACGGTGAAGAAATAAAAAGAAATATATTTTTTTTTTCTTATTTATTTACTTTAATGTTCTGCACTGTTAAAAGTGTTGGCGTCTGAACTGAAAATTAAAATTATTGTACAAAAAAAGAAAACTTTATAAAAGTTGCAAACAAATTCGAAAGATTCATAATAATACTAATTAAGCGTATAAATTGGTGTTGAAGCAAGTGTTGTGTTTATATGATTTAAGAGGTGTGTCAAAGTATATGACCGACCAACTCAGCTGCTAGATTTTAGGTGTTTATTTCATATTCACCTGATTAAAAGAATCACAGTACTAACCTTTTGTAAGGAGGTATGTTTCGGCTTGTAGATTTAACAGGTGCTTCACATATATGTAATAACCACACCCTAACCTTCTAAAGGTGAAAACATTTTTGGCGAGATCCTAGGGTGATTGATCATTTTTAATATGTTATCTTTTCTAATTATATATTTCTAGGTTACCGTTTGATCTGAACCTAATCAAAACTGATTAGCTTCTTAACCTCAATTACTCATTTCAGTTGCTGTAAAAGATGTGTATCTGATGTACATTTTTTATTAGAGCTGCTTTTCTGATATGTATTCGTCTCATTATTAAATTATGTATGCTGAAATTCTCTGGATATGAAGAGCTAAAAACTAGCGACACACTAAGATATGTTTAGTTGATATGCTATATATTTCATATAATGCATGCATGTGTGTAGCACAATGGATATATGCGATGTGATGATGATACTGTTCCTTCGTCACTCTATTCAAATTTATTTTTTACGAATACCCGGACACTCAGAGATCAAGATCAATGACATAGCAGATCGGTTAGCTCATTTAACTTATTCTGCTGGAAGATTTTTTAGTATTTTTGAGTACAGCAATATCTTATTTCTTTTTGCAGCTTCTCATTCTAAATTATAGGATAACTATTATTACTTTTCATCTTCTAATCGTGACTCCTATTTGTCGGTTTAATTGGATTTTCCGTCTCATCCTTAATTTCTCGATTTTTCTTTTTGCAGCGTTTATTTTTCAATGCAGTCAGTCATTTCCGTTTCGCACACAATTTGGTTCCCTTACCGCTTTTCCATTTTTCACTTATATCCTCTTCTCCTTATTGACCCCCCTCTTCTCGTGACTGATCATAAATTTATTGAACGGTCTTCTATTACACTGACTCTTCCTACTCGTCACTGTTACTAACGAATATCTCTGCTTAATATAACGCGTCTTTCATCCCCTCTTGCCCTCTCCTTCTGTTATATATCGACTCTTGTATCCTTTCTGTTTTCGACCTTTGATTATGTAAATATCTAATTGCATTTTTTCTTCCTTCTCCAGTTCTTGGGCCAATATCTATGTTGACGAACTTCGCAAAAAAAAAAAAATAAATAAATAAATAAAATAAAAAAAAAGTATATTTAAAAAAAAAATTAATGAAATCAAAGGAGGCAGTAATAAAAAATGTATAGAAGTATCGATAATAATTAAAAATACTCATAATAAATTTGAACAAATCGATGAATGGTGTGAAAATGTGGAATATAAGATTTTTGAAAAATTTCGAAAGTGTGGAAAAGAAGTCGCAGAAATAAATAAAATGATATCTCTAATGTATGTTAGAGGTCGAAAGAATGCTCAAAAAATATAACAAGAAATTTTTTAAAACAATTTATGAAATGAGCTATTAGAGAAATCGATTGTAAAGTTAAAAGGTATTATAAATAGGAAAAAAAAGGAAAAAAATGAGAACAGGGAACCATTAGATTGAAGAAAATAATGAAATACAATTTATTGAATTTTACAGCCGGAACAATTGCGCGGCTGTATTATATAGTAATATTATCAACAATTCCTGAGTAATGTGGCCAAGTTGAACGTGTACGGATGATAATTGTTTTACAACCGCTTAAGAAATAACGAATTGGAAGATGAAGCGGCTATATTTTTCAGTTTTCTTGATGGTAAACGAGCCGCACCAACTTCGGCGTAAACGTAAAATTATGAACCGTTTAATGCCGCACATCGCAGTTCTCGGATAGTCTTGCTAATTTCCCTTAACATGACAACCGCAAACCAAGCCCCCAGATCTCAATCGATTAATAATTTTCAGCACAGATAAAACAGGGTTACTATCAAAATAAAAATCTGAACATAATTTAAATGAATTGTCCTTAGCATAATCAGTTTTTTGTAAAACCGCAAGAGATTCTACCACTCGATGACGTATTTTATTTCATTAAGCCCTTTAGTATATGTACGGTAATGAATTTCAATTATAGGTAAATGGTGAAGTATAATTCTGCGATTATTCGCGTTAATTATTATTATTATTATTTATTTATTTAGTTTTGTACGCCGACGCTCACAAGCATCCGAGTTGACTTGGAACATATTTTTTTAATTCAATTTTTGCAATTCAGTACAGATTACAATTAAACATACTGAAGTAGTTTTCGTTAAAATCATCATATGAAATAGGTATAACAACCTGCGTTACCGAATGTTTAATAACGGCTAGGATGGAGGACTTTTTGTTCTTCTTAATAACGGTTTAAAGTCCGTTTGGTTAATATATGTGTTTTTATTTTTATTTTCGTCGATTATTATTAAAACTGTTAGCCGTGTGCCTGTCACGCCGTTATTTAATTACCAAATTTTCCCCTATGCCCCAGGTCGCTGCACCTTCACTTTTTTACCCGTTTTCTTAATTGTTTCGACTGCGGTCGTCGTCGCATGTACGTACTTTATTTGCTGTTTTTGAAACTTGGAAAGCTCCTCTGTTCGAAACATGTGTTCTTCTCGAAGCACAGACGAAATGACGAACAACTGCGCGCGTACCACGTGATTTTCCACACGTCGACTATGAGATTAATTACTTGTTAACTTTTAATTTTCATCAGCCGTTACTACGGGCTGGTAGAGGAAATTTTTCCAGCTGGAGTTTTGCCGGCAATTCCTCTCTTCGTCTATACTCGGTGAAATTTCGGTTAATTTCGACTTCCGTCGAAGCGAGCGAAAAAGGCGAATTTGAATCTGACAAAAAGCTCTCCCGAATTTGACTGACTTTTATTATCACTTTTTATCGCTTACGCGTTAGACGTCTTTTCGCGCCCTTTCTTCCCTTCTTTTCGCGTAATTCTTAATTTTTTTCGTTTCGTCATTTTTCAAAAATTTTATATTCCGTCTCGCGGGATTTATTTCAAGCTTTTTTTTGTCATTCTCTTATCATATTCGTCTGCTAGCTTTTCGTGTTTCGCGAACGGTATTCTACTTTGTTATTTCGTTGTTATTTTGGGTTTTTTGTTTTTGTTTTTTTTTTTTTTTTTCATATACTCGCGAGATTTTGCGAAAGAGTTTTTTAAAAAAGTTTATTCTTTTACGAAAGGTTTCTCTTTTTGTTTTCCTTTTTTTTTTTTTTTTTCAGTCGACTGAATAAAGTCGTTTAGTTGGTTGACTTGCGCCCGGATTATGTGCACGCCTGAATAGATTTGCAAAAAGGTAACTCACGAAATAATTTATTCCGTTTACTAGATAGTTATTTTATTTTACGCGGTAAATGCAGCGCAGAATCAGCCGCGGGCTGAGGGATATATTCCCCTGCGCCCGAAATTTTGTAAACTTTTTTTAATCATTCAGAAGTAACATTTTAAATGAAGAACGAAAAGTATTAAATATTAAGCGATTAAAATTAACTCGCGTTAATTTGCTTCAACGGCTGGTGAGCTAGAGCTGTCATTTGTTTTATTCGACAATCGTGGAGTTAAATGTTCATTATTTTATACTGCACTTTTTCATTACTTATTACTTTCACAAACGGCAATCTTAATTTTATTCGTATTAATCATTCGTTCGCTTTTATGTGCCGATTTATTTATTTTTAATAAGCGAAAATAATACATAAATGGATAGACTGGGAAAATTTGTGGTTAGTTCTCAAAACTCTTGTACAAACCCTAATTTTTTATAATTTTTTAAAATTTTTTAAAATTTTTAAAAATTTTTTCTCCCCTCCCTATAATAATTCTAATCGAATTTATATAAAAATCGAAGGAATTATCATTATCTTCTATCATCAATTTGTAATAATAATTAAGAAAAAATTTATTCCTCGTTTCATTCTTACGCTTGAAGTAAAATAGTTCAAAATTTAACAGTTTTTCTCTTCCTTTCTTTCTGGGCTCTCTGTATTGACCGTAATTTCACATGTCCCGGCGGCGGATAGCTATATGCGAGGGTACTTTTGATTTATTTGAATAGAGCTACGTTTAAAAAAATTACGGAAATAAAAGGAAAAAAGATTGACGCGGGTCGTCAAAAAAAAAAAAGTGTAAATATTTGCACGTGTCAACACATAATTTACAAAACCCTTCAAAATGCAGCCTTGCAAAAGTCGTTGGCATAAAAGTTTTCTCGATGACTACTGTTTTTTCCAAAGAACATTTTTAATTATAAATTCTCGTAAATTTTTGAAATTTCCTTGAACGGTAAACGTAATCTTCCAGTATATTGTGCAATTAAATCATTTTAGCTTTTCAGCGTAGATTTAAAATCTACTTCAAATTTTAGGAAGTTCTTTATTTTTCTTCTTTTTTTTTTTCCCCTTTTTTCTTCACAGTGCAAATTAAACAAATTTCACTCAAAATTCTAATTTTTTAAAATAATTAATATAATTTACCGGGTTAATTACTTTTCAGAAAATATATATTTTAAGATTTAGCGATAAAGCTAGGCCTCTCCTCTGTGTAATAAAATCACTCGGTTTCCCGAGTGTTTAAAATCAGCGATATGTGTCACTGAAGCGCACTCGTATAGTATATGAGCTCATGATTTCAAACTGTTGCAAACTGAAACGGGAGACACGGTGAATAGTAGAAGAAAAGCAAAAAGATGCGCGCGCCGAAAGGTTAATTAAATAAAACCGATTTGATTGAAGTACGGTCGATTCAGTTAATAGTCGATCGACAACCGGCTTCTTTGCGAATTTTCAACCATCAGGGTTTTCAACCGGTTAGCTGACAACTCAGAGAACAGTACGGATAAAAAATCCGAAACGCGAACGTCGCACCGTACTTATTACATATTTTCGAAATTGAATTTTATTAAAGAACCTAAAAACCGGCTCTAATACGAAATTTTTGAGCAGCATTATTAACAGAGTGGAGGTTTCTAATAATGCACTCCTAGTTTTATGTAAGAAGGGGGTGCACAATTTTTTCTCTCGTAGGTATGTATCACTCTAGTATTGATTTTTTAATGATCGATAAATTCAGCTGTAACGCTCAAATGTAATTTTTTAAAAGATTTAAAACGAATCATCTTTTTCGAATTACAAGTTAATTTTTCAAATGCAAAATCGGAGATAATCTGAACAATTTATAGACGATAAGTCGAACAACAACTGTATTTTTCTTTTTCCCGTCGAAAGATATTTTTAAATGGTAAATTAATAATGATAACGTTTCGGAATTATTTAAAGAACATACCTTTTCTCGGTTAAGTATTTTTATAATATCAGACATAAGCGTCCTCAGGGGGGGATTTGGGGGTCCACCGAAATGGATTTTTACTTTACTGTATTGTCGCTTTACGGTCGTAAAATGTCTTGGTAGCAGGCATTCTGACAGTGTACAACTATGTATTAATGTAAATTATTCTCAAAATGAAAATGAACAGAAGTCTTACGCATTTAGAACTATTATACAAGAGATTATTAATGAAATATAATTACTAACAATAAGTAAAATCCTTTTTTCTGTCAATGCTTTTTTTTTTAAATGGATCCCCCCCGCAAAAAAAAAAAAACTGGCTTTATTATGATATCAGTTAAAAGATTTTTTTTTTTTTTTTTAAATTAAATTACTTCGCTATTATATTCGAATTGTTCAGTTTTTATACAAATGTATTAACAAAAATTACAGAATTCGAAACGTATTCGTAATTAACTCTGGTAGAGTTATTTTATTCGTGTCATTATTACTTGGGGGTACCAGCGGAAATGAATCGATGAGGTGTTTATTAACTTTTTCAACGGTTTTTAACATCGCTCCTCGTACTTTTTCGATCTGTATGTTTAATTTTTACTGAAAATCTTTCTATTGAAAAATGCTGCAGTTTTTAATGCAACTACTTTACGGATGTTGTACGTTATTAAAATGTGTTTGTTCTCGTATTGGATGTATTTTTAATTTTACGTCCGTTTAAAATTAAAATAAGCCGAAGGATTCAATAAATGCTCGAGAGACATTTACGAATGAACACGTTAATATTCATTGAAAATCGTAAACAGTCGTTTTTATGATTTCATTATTTTATTAATTTAACAAACAAGTTGTAAGAATATATGTGACGACGCTTAATTTAAAGCATATACTTCTACGTTTTTTACAGTTAAAATACCGAATTCCTACAACATCTCGTTCTGTTTTTAATGGACATTTACAATTCTTTGTTTATACTCGAGCCCAATTTTTTTTTTTCGTATCACAAGGAGTACTCTGTTTTTTTATTAATTGCCAGGAGTAAGAAGCAGCCCTTTGATCGGAGCATAATAAGTGGAATCTTGAGTTTAATATTAAGATATCGCTAATTACAGAGAAATAGAACATCTTGTATTTCTATCACGGGGGTTTAAATATTATTCGTTTGCATTCGAAAGTTTAATCCATTTATTTAACTCTGGCTAATGCTTACTAACCGAGATCACGTTAAAAATAAAAGAGAAATAGAAGGCAAATCATGTTTTCTATGTTGTCATTTAATCATCAGTGTGTAAAAAGACTTAGAGATTAACGCGTATATATTTTTATTTACTTTATACTATATGTAATTCTATTCGCTCACTCGGGCGTAGGTTTTAAATATAATCGTTTTCCCGCGAGACTAAAATTATTTCCCTTGAGTAACCTTAATTCGTTTTGTATTTTTCACCTTTAATAAATAAATAGCTGCATACTGAACCTTTATCGTTTTTTATTACATATCTCGGTTTTCGTTGTCAGATTTTTGCATCATTTATAAATTCATTAATTTCATACAGCGATAAAAATTATCTAAATATATTCGAATAATTTTTTATCTTTATTGTTATTTCTTTTTCCTCCTTTTTTTGTGTTTTTATTTCAAACTGTTCAGCTTATTTAAGAGAGAAGTTATTGTTTTTTGTTTTTTTTTTTTCATTTCATATTTTTCTACAAATTTTTCAGAATGTACAGGCGAAATATAATAACTTAAAAATGTTTTGAAAAATGTCTGCGAATTAGAAATTTTTGAAATAACTTGAAACATTTTGACGTAAAAAAGGCATCGCTTATAGATTGATTAACGGAAAAAATTGAATTACCGTAATTAAAAGTTACTTCGGTACTAGATTTTTCTATCTCATAAAATGGCGCTGAGTACCCGTCCCTTTTAAGTTTTTTTACCCGCGTGATTTTCTCAAACTTTAGACGATATTCGCTCTGTTGGAACTCTTTTTGAATAAACGCGCAACCATAGTAAATTAAAATCTAGTTTTAGGCATATATTTGGACATATTTTGTGAATACGATCAAGCTGTACACGATTGAAGCGAATATTTAGATGCCTGATTTTAGACGTGAAACTAAAACTGCTGTAGAGTGCTTGTGCAATATGCTGCAAACTGTTCAATGAAAATTCTATAAATGGCTAATGTAACACATCTGTAATTTTGTGGTGAACTGTACACTTAAAATTGCAAATATTTTTTTTGTGTTAATTGCGTATTTCACTCGACGGTATACGCACGCATTAGAAATATATTGCAGAACTTTTATTTTTAGCTCAATCTTCTCTGTTTAGCCGGTTTAATAGCTGTTAATATTTATAATGAAAATATTTATTCACTGCTTATTGATACATTTATGTAATATACGTAGGGCAGATGAAATGTTTTGCTACTAGCTTATATTACAGTCGCTGCGCGTACCACTCTTTTAATGAACATAAAGTTGCTGCTCTATCCTGGGGGAGGGGAAATGAAAGTCTTCCGAGTAGTCAATTCGGTTCGTGCACAACGATTTTGGAAAATCTATCCAATTTGGGGCCGCCCCGGTAGTATTGTATTATTGTAGATCCCCCTAGTTCCCGCTATTTATTAAAACTTATATAATGATCGGAGTGCGGAATAGTTGCGAATTTCCAGTATTCTCGAGACTAGCACACTAGTATTCGTCCGTTAATTTGATGATGATGTTGCATTTTTTTATTCATCTGCAGAGTAATTTAGTAAAAATTTTGAATCGACAGTTCCGAGCAGTCAGCGTTAAAAAATTGCGACGGGCTAGATTTTACGGTAGTTATACAAAAGCGCAAAGCTTTGTTTTTCGTTTATGATTTATTTAAATTTAATACTGCACTAGCATGCCACTCTGCATTACTGTTAATAATGAGGATGGGTCTGCCAGCCAGTCCTGCAAGAGCTTTCATCACGCATTGAAACCTTTTTTAACTTTCTTTTCGGATATACGCTGTCAATTCTTTCGAATTTATTTTTAATTCCTACATGTTTAGCTTTATTTTTAAGCGCTATAGATTTTTTTATTTATTCTCTACAACGGTTATGACGACATCGTGCTTTTTCATATTCCTTGGGTCTTTTTTCGGTATTAATATTTAAGCCGTTTTTTTTCAAGTTTCAGTTAATTTAAATAACGCTGTTTCTAATGTAATTTCCGTTTTCAGTGAGGCTGCAAGAGTATACTTTACCGATTAATTTTAAAAGTTCTCCCATAGCCAACTACCGTATATAGCTGGGGTTAGGCAGTAGTGTTTCGTTCGGGTAGAACCAGGTTCGATTCTCGCTGCAGCACAATGACACAATTTTAAAAAATTTCACCCGTGCTCAGTTAATATCCGTAGTTGCACACCTAAAAATATGTAGTTTAAAAAGAAAAAAAAGTTCTCCCATGAATTTTTAAAAAATGTTTGCTGTATAATGTGTGCAGACATAGGCTAAGAAAATTATCTTGCTCTTTCCATATCTTTATAGACCAACGGGTTCTTTCGATAGAGTAGTCACGGAAGTAATCGTGCCTTCAGAGAGCGTTTTTTTTAAGAATCCCTAACCGAATCATAATAATAATGCTTCTATAAGTATTTTTAAATCTTCGCTGTCCATACCCCGACTAAAGATGATCGATTGAAATCCGGCAGTTAAATGTCTTTTTATAACCTGCAGTTGGGAGAGTCATTTTTTTGTCATTTTCACTTAACGTTGTAAGATTTCATCATAGTTTACGAATCGACATCACTATCTACTGCATATAGTTTACTTTCACCGCTATTATCGTTTAAAACACTTTCTACCAAGTCACTAAAATGTTTATATCAGTTACGACGACAGTTTGCCTGAAAATTATTCAAAAACTCGGTAATTTAAAAATTGAAAAAATAAAATAAACATTATAGTGACGTCAGTATAAACGTAGACAAACTTGCCACTACGTAGGAAAGATATCAATCAACTAAATTTACATTTCCGCTAGTGTCGGGAAAGTAGTACCGGAAAATTTGAATCATGTGAATCATGCAAAAAAGAAAGTCATCACACATTACATCGTAAGAGAAAAATATTTAGGTTACGATCGGTTAATTTACCTTTTTTTGGATTAGTTTTTTTTTTTTTTAAATTTCGGACGTTATTTTTATTCCTAAATAAATTACTGAAATAATTAAGTCCCTTTTTGAAATTTATTAGTACTACGACACGCGTGATATTACGGAATATGCTCGAAAATGTTTCTAGTTTTAGTACTCGTTTGTTTAGAAATCCTTTTGTATTTTTGTATCGCGCATCCAAGTCCAAATACGTGCAACACTTTTCAGTTTCGTCGTTATCAATAGCATCATACGACTCGACCAACAACACGTTGTCCGCATCGTTGGTCATTTTTTTTATCGAAAAGAATTTCCTTCCAAATTTTGGTGTCCAAATTTATATAGCCGCTACTGTTAAAGCGATAAAGTTAATTTACCGGGCCGTCCTTTAAATACATTCGCCCGCATTAAGCTGAAATCGCGTGTTGCCGCTGTATTATTATTCGTTGCCTATTTCACACCGAGAGAATATTAAAATCGGCCTCGTCGGATATAATAACATTTAGCAAAAATGATTTTATCGAATCTCGTTTATGGTTTGTTCGAAAGTGAAAAACGACAATAAGAGCCTCCCGCTCCACAAAAAAACAACCACAACAACAACGAAAAACTGAAAAAGGAATCGGTTGTTGAAATCTCGAGGGAAATATAAAAGTTTCAAAATGAAGATTGATGATCGCTGTTTGCTGAAGCTGTACTAGTCCAGAACAGCGTGTTCGTTTACATTATAAAATCGTAATGAAATTCACAAGTCGGCTACGAATTTTGAGTCGTCCTCGTTATTATTAGGCTGCTTTTAGGAAAAAAATGATGGGTAATTTTTTCAATTTCTGCATAAAACGCTACTAGTGCTACCTTCCGATATTTTACCGGGTGACTCTGGTATAGAAAATTCTGTTCCTTGCCTGCTCACGCTCTCTATGATATGGCGTAGCTCGTATCCATTGACCTGGAAACGTGCGAGCAGTAATATTAAGTAAGTGCTAACACGTTGCCCTACGTGGGGGGGGAGGGGGGGGGGGGTTGAGAAGATATATTAAAACGGTGTTATAGCGGCAGATATTCTATTCAACTGTTCGTGAAGAAAGCGTGATTTGTTTCCAGTCTGACGAAATGGTAATTTTCTAATTTAAAATAAATTGAATTCCGCACACTCTAACGATTCCATGCGTTCATGTTAACATTTACATTTTAAACTATTCGTCTTTGCTTTTTCTTCTTCAATTTTTAACTGAGTATTGCCGTGACCATGTAAATGTTTTATCTTTAAATGTTTTTCTGATAATAATTAAAAGAAAGAAAAAAAAAAAAAACAGCAACAAAAGCAAAATGAAAAATACAATTTTTAGTCGTTATTTTTCTACCGAATCGCAAAGAATAACGGAACGGAAATAAGACGATAAAATGCTGATAGCAGAAGGCTATGGCTGAAGTCTGGCTTACATCTTCAGCGCAGTAGTAATTATGTAAAATATAATTTCTAGCTTACGCTTAAATTACTTGAAACACACCATCCAGGTTTAATGTGTTTTATTGTACAAATTTATAAATTAAAAATGTAATTTAATTTCCCTTAAATTTATCTAGCCCCAGTGCAATATTAAACAATTTTAATTCGCATTAACATTCACCGTTATATATGTATATATATATATATGTATAAAATTCGGTCCTTCGTGAAAGGACTCCGCCCCTTGACCCCGTCGAGGGACACCACCGAGCCGCAGCTCTATCACTTCTGTACTTTCGCATAGATTGAGGAAAATTGATAACGTCATTCTTTCCGACTGCTCGACGATAAAAAAAAAAAAAAAACATCTTTATTTAATGTCACATTTTAGGAAAAATTTTTGTAGCGGAAAAAGTAGTGAGGGCGGGCTAAGAATGGCATTATATACATATGGAAAAGTCAGTTTCAATTAACCATGATATTCTTCGCAAAATAAGTTTTTTTTTTTACATTGTGATCAAGGAAGAGTGCAAAACTAATAAATTTAATTTACGGTTTGCATAAAAATGTTTTTTTTATTACTTCCATAACGAAAAAATGTAGCAGAATTTCTTATTAACCCCAAAGTAAAGATAAAACAATTAACCAAGGCAGCAGTCCGTTATCTCGATACTTTGTCTTCTTATATATACAATATATGTAACGTTTTGAGATAAAAAAAGTGATGGTGGCTGAGCTGAGAATGACGTTGTCATTAATATATATACATGTATACATATATTGTAAATAATGCCGTTCTTGTGCTAGGAATTATATGGAAAAAAAAGTTACGAAAAAACATTAATCGCTACGGATGAAAATCGGAGCAAAAGATGGAAAGAAAGAAAGAAAATAGATGCCCGGGGAAGAAGAAATAGAAGGAAATTCAGAAGGAAGAGAAAACTGAATGGAAAGCAAAGACCCGATAAAAAAACTCGCCATGAGTAACTAATTCTAGTGCGGTAATTTCCATACTGTTACTAACATTGACCGACAACTAGGACATTCGATCATAGTGGCAGAAGGTGAGATCTGAGGGAAGGGAGGGTAAATCAGAAGGAAAGTGAAAAGAGAATAGAAGGAAAGGAACAAAAGGAAAAGTCACACAACTCCGAAGCCAAAAGACCACGACGCCTACAAGGTTGACGACAATTAACAAAACAAACAAAAAAAGATAAAAGTTCATTACGAAAACAAAAAGAAATTTAAAGCATAAGCGCTTGATGTATACTATTTTTGCAATTGTTGCAGGTATGATTTTCGAGCCTCAAAAAGATTTGGTGGTCTCTGTCATTACAGTTGAACAGAAATGAGTTAGGTATATTTATGCAGCTGGTCGGTGCTAACGGCTTTAATTTAAGTATTGTTACTATACGTTAGTACAATTTGTCGTTTGGTATCGTTGGTGATACGTTTGATAGAATTATTTTACTAGCGGGATGTCTAATTTTCCACGCTCTGACTGCAGTATTATCCAAGTTTATTGTGCCTCCATTAGCAAAGAAATTATCTGTTATCTGCACCGTTTTTAGAAAGATGGCTACTCCGTCATTACTAATTTTTCATCCTGCAATTATATTTGTTGGACCACCAACTTGATCTTTAAGTGAAACAAAGTAATCCCCCTTATGATAGTATGTTGCGCTATATAAGGCAGTAGTATGCCTTGCTCATCTTTGGGATGATTGAAGTTCGTTAACGGAGAGATTTTCTTGGCTTCGTTACTGCCATTATCTCTGACTGATTTTAGCGTGTTGGAATAAGATTTTTTCGAAGTTAAAGTAGCCTCAGCAGACTCGACAGTGGGGTTATTAGTCGATAAAAAAGCATATTCTATATTATTGACGGCGGGATTTATTTCGAGCGATTCGTGCTTGGCCGGTTGCTACTGTGTTTGAGTAAGCGATTAGTTTTCGTCTGCACCTACCGAATTAGATGGATTGGGTAGCGAAATGCTGTGAAAGTCAGGGTGCGATATCGGTGATGCGAGATGTATCTAAGCTTGCGTAATGGGCTGGCTAGTGATGGCAAATCAGGCATCGGAGCGTGCGGGTAACGGGGAATTATGCGCATGTATATTATCAAGATCGAGATTTAGCTGTTTTGCCGCGATAAACTGGTGATTCTTATCAGCGGTTACAGCGGTTGATGCTAGAGCGGACGGTGTTGTGTGTGTCTTACCTGTCTTCTGTGGTGTGTACTTACTACCGGTTGCCGATTTAGTTGACGGTGGTGTGTGGGGCATTTCACGTGGCAGCCCCGAATGTAATAATAAACTATACTTTGTATCAAGAATAATATCACGAACATTGAAATAAACGCGAGAAACATGAACTAATTCTTTAATAGTTGAAAACTATCTATATGTGATGCTGCATAAACTGCTCACTGTATTATTTATTACCTGTCGGAAGTGTAAACAGCGTCATACAAACTGACACAAATTATAGATTACAACTTAAGGGTTTTTAATTAAAGCCGAATCATTCGCGGTTTCTAAGCAATGCTGTCAATATCGAATAGTAGCCAGGCAGCATTGGCGCTAGTCGTTGAAGAAAAAAAGGATCTATGTAAATCGAAATATTATTTTCGGTTATTACAAGCTTAACGATGAAGAAACCGTGCTTAATCGATTATTTCAATTTCTAAAATCTTCTAATTTGCTAAAGAGCTGTTATAATTTTGTTAATCTTTGTTAATTTCTCTTTATTTTCCTTTTTTTCCCCTTGTTTTCAATTTTTGTAATTTTGCAATTTGTTGTCGTGTTTCTAGCCTAAGTTGCTGTATGTAAAACATAAAATAAATAAATAAATAAATAAAAGGATACGCATGTAAAATATATTGAAATTATTGTATTTCTATACTTTTCGACGAACCCTTCTTATCATAAAATTCTAGATTGACAAACCTTTTTCCCATCAAAAAAAAAGATTCGTCGTTTATTGTGCTGGAACATTCTCTTTCTTTAATTAATCTTTCGATTTCTTCCTCTAAGTCTTTGTATGCTATCTTTACCCTTCGAACCTATAACCCCGCTTTGGTTAATCTATCATTAAACAATATATCTCTTTCTCATGTTAATTGCTAATTAGTCACCCCTGTCCATTCGTAGATTCTATTTAGGCTACCGCTTCCTTGTTAAACGTCTTCCACTCGTGTTCTCTTTTTTTTTTTGGGTTCGTCTACAAGGACATTGGCCCAAGAACAGAGGAAAAAGGACGAAGAAACTTAGATCTTTATACGATCAGAGATAGCCGACAAAAAGGAATCAAAGGCCTGAACAACAGAAGGAGAAGTGAGGGAGAGAATGAACGAAGCACTGTATGGAGTGGGAATACCAATTTGTAAAAGGGAGGAGTAGAAAGCAGCTTGATCGGTTGCAAGAGATGCACACTCGAACATTACGCGATCGAGATCACACACAAATTGGATATTGGAGGGGTGCAATGGACAAAAAAGAGACGGCACAAGAGAGAAACGGAAAAGCGAGGAAGGAAGCAAACTGTGCCCAAAGCGCAGGCGGCAAATCGCAGAGATGTTGGAGCGACGCATGGCAGAAAAGTCAAGAAACCAGGGGAAACGAGGAAGGGAATGCTGAATAGATAAGAAAAAGGAATCCGGGTTGGAGAAAGAGGAGACGTAGGAATCAAACCATAGATTGGAATGAGCAGTAGAAGACAGAAGGGTTATATTGGAAGAAGAGAAAACAGGAAGAAATCTACCGGAAGAGGAAGATAACCGAGCGAATGAATCAACTAACTCATTACTCTCAATTCCGGCATGACCCGGTATCCAATAGAAGTCCGTTTGGATTAAGTGTGAAAGGAAAAGATCATGAATCAAGGAGCGAATAAGAAGAATAACGTAATCGGCTGAGTGAGGAGGAAGAAAAGATGCGATAGTTTGCAGCACGCTTTGAGCATCCGACAGGATAAGGATATTGCGAGAAACATGAGAGGACCTGATAAAAAGAAGTACATGCAAAATAGCGGAGGATTCCGCATAGAAGATAGAGCAAACGGAGTTAAGTTTAAAGGACTCGACATAATTTAGAGAAGAACAGAAAAAGGCTGCACCAACACCATGGGGTCCCTTACTCTTGTTCAGTCCTTCCTTTCGATTTATAATAGCTGACGATTTATATCTAGCAAAACCCCTATTCTGGTATTTATTTCACATCGTCTTAGTTCATTTTGGCCGTACACTATCTCCTTCAATAATCTTCCCTATTTTTCCTTTAACTTCGCTGATCTTTGTCATCCTCCTAAAGTATTTATTCTTTCCTCATTTTCTAAAAACCTCCCCCAAAACGTAATTAAACAGGTACTCTAAAGCACTATTAATAAATGGCTTTTTTTTAAAAATTGTGATTTACTGTTGTTTTATTGAATTCATTTTATTGATTCAATTATAATGGTACTGAACTGTTCTATATTGTAAGTACATATAAAAGTGTATGTTCTCAGATATATAATGAACGAATGTATAAAAGTAGAAAAAATTTCTTTGGAAATATGCCATATATGTTTTCCTCAAATTATTAATAATAATTATGGTCGAATTTCGATCAATGGGCGAATACTAGTATTCTTTTATACGTACGGTTAATTTCGTTTCTTCACTTCTGTTGTTATTCACATTTCAACATTTGATAGATTTAAATCTCTACATACCGATAAACTGCAATGCGCTGATATTATTTGAATTTAAATTACTATATTAGAGATATATCGTGTTTTTTAAAATTTTTGTTCATTCACAGTGATGAAACCTGCATAACTTGCAGTTTATATTGTAGGCACTGATTTACATAAATTCACAAATAGTAGCCATGTTTTTGCAAGGTAAAAGTTACAATTTACTTTTAAGAGAAAAGTTGTCAAATTTTATATGTATATAATTTTTTTTCTTTCTGTCTGTTCATGGTTCATATTTTCGACCTACGGAGCGGTCGCCCTTATTCCGTTTGAAATATATGTGGTTGTTAATTTGTAACATTATAGTTTGACTTTGACAATAATTTTCTTGTTCAGCTAGTACTTAACTTATTGGTTTCGTCTATTTGTTTATTTCAAATATTCTACATTCGTATAAATATAATGAAATACTTTTCTTGCTGAATATTCAGTCGCTGAAAAAAAAAAAAACATTAATTATTCGTAAAACGTTTTTTAGTGTTTACATAAATTTTTCAATAAACCATTATACATTGTCAAACGTAATTGTATTTTAAATGTTGCAGTTGTTTAGTTTAGGTTTCATTTTAGCAGGTGATATATTTGGAGGGATAATCATAAAATAAATAAGGAAAAAGCCCGTAAACTTTCGGACTTACGAGAAAAAAAGAAATCGGTAAAAATGTAATAACAGGTAGCGAATAAAATCTTTTTGACGGTTATCGTTATTATTATTATTTTTGTAAATGTCTGTGTTGCTGGAAAAAAGATTGGTTCTTATTATTTATGTAACGCTGAAAAATGAAATATTTTAGAATATAAAATCTTTTTTTTTTTTCTTTTTTTTTTCCGTTAAAGAATTAATAAACAATAGAATTAATTTCAAGAAAGGATGAAGGGTTATTTTGTGTTTGAAAGTGTGGGCGGTGCGTATTTTCGAAATTTTGAAAGGGAAATAAAAAGAAATTGCAAAAACAACTTTAGAGAGGTAACGTGAAACGGAAAAACAAATAAAAACACAAAGTAAGGAATTTCGTTCTTGGAAAGTTGACAACTTGTTATAAAGTTAAAGCGACAAATGGAGCGAATTGATTGGTTGTTGAATTTTTCTTACGCTTTCTTGCTTTCCGCGACAAAAGTGTTTGTGACAATATTGATCAGGCGAAGGATAATTGCTTCAATAGAAAGTAATGCACTGCTTTCCGATTTGTTTATTTTTTTTTTTTGGAAAAACTCATTGTCAACTCCATTTGTTCCGTTCATTTTTTTATGCTACCTTTACCGCATTTATCTGAATAGCAGGTGTGAAATAGCCATTTCCTGATACATTCAACAAGTAGGTACATCGTAGGACTGTTCTCAACTGACTGTTACGAACATAGTGATTTTAAAAAAAAAGCTGAAAGGTCAGGAGAAATGAATTATAATCCGATAGTTTTGATTTGTTTGTTTTTATTACACCGATTAATAATTAAATGTGATGTGACTTTTATGTACTAAATAAAAAATTAACATTAAACTTTAAACAAAATAGGAAGGAAAATACAGTTGATGTTGTGCAGTAATGAAAATCATTGAAAAATAATTTTTTTTTAAAGTTTGGACACGGCAGCACAGGGAATTTAACCAACATAAAAGATTAAAAGAATAGAAAGACATATGGAGCGACGGGTTATATCGAGAAACGATTAGAGACAGAAGAAATGAAGGCGGCTAACAAAGGGACAACAGAAGGAGATGGAAAAGCGAGAATGTAGAAGGCACTGTAAGCAATAGGAAGGCCAAGGCTGAGCAAATTGGAATAAAAAATCGCGCGTTCTGTAGAAATGAAGGAACATTCGAATAGTACGTGGTTTGCATCATACGTGCCATTTACGGTAGGAGGGCGAAAGGGACACAAAGGAGATTGAATAGGAGCAAAGCGGAAACGAGAAGCCGGAAGCAGACTATGATTAAAACGAAGGCGAACTATGGAAGAAGTGACGGAACGGCTGATACTGGGCAAATTGTTAAACCAAGGAGAAACGGATGGAGAAGGCTGTAAGGCAAGGTAAAATGATTCAGGAGATCAGTCCAAAAGTCACAGTGAGAACGAAAAGAGAGTTTGGGAAGGAAATCTGCCTATGAAACGAGTCAGCAAGATCGTTACCAGCTATACCACAGTGGCCATTGAAAAATGTTACTACTAAAAACGAGAGGGTCAAGAGAATTTTTTTTTTTTTGACCTGGCTTTAAATACTATTCAGCCACTATCCGCGAGAAATTAGAAGAACACCAGTCATTTTACAGAAGGACACTTGTTATAGATGTAAAGGCACGGGGCAATTAATTGGATAAAGGAGAATTACCATTTATTTTCGACTCTGGTAAAAAGTAGTGTTGGTTTATTAGGTCTTTTTTCTTTTCTGTTGTTTTTTTTTTTCATCTTTTATTTGAACGGGCGTCAGACGTTTACACATTATCATGATAAAAAAATTTTCCGATAAACCTGAAAAAATAAGGTAACCGAGAGTGGAAAGGGAAAGGGAGTAGGTAGAATCGAACAGGAAAGAAATAATTATAAGAAAGGATAGAAAAAGCAAAATGATGGAAAAGAAAAAGCCGTTCATAAGGAGAGTGAAAGGGATAAAACTACGGGAAAAGAGAAAACGGGTGACAAAGAAGAGTCTGAATATTGTCCGTGTTAATTACAATACCTCGAGTGAACATCAAAAATACCGATAATTATAGCCCAATATATTTTATCAGTATGAAAATATCTGTGAAGAGCACATACAATATTCGACGGAAGAAAGAGTAAAATATCGCTCCAACAATACGAGGCCATCACTGCGAAAACAAAGTATACAGTGCTGGTGGAATAAAGAAGGAGAGGAAATTTCTATCCAACACGATGATGACAGCTGCGAAAACAGACCGCAGGGTCGGTGATAAATAGTAAAGGAATTCACTATTCAGCGTATTATGAGCACAACTGCAAAAAGGAAAGGAAAATCCACCCGTCGATACAGTGACTATAAGTATACAAGAAAAGCCCACAAAGTCGATAAAGAAGGGGAAAATTCTGCGCAGTGCCATGGCTGCAATTACAAAAAAAAAAAAAAATTCTCATGCACCGAGAAAAAAAGTAGACGAAACTCGCGATAAGATAGAACAAAAATACCAGAATGAAGAAAAATCGCAATATATCGGACATTTAACCACAGTTGGTATAATTTGTAGTAAATGAAAAGAAAGAATAAAAAATGCGCTGTATGCAGTAGCGATCACGTTACGCCTATTTCAATCCATTGCTGGATGTAAGCATTCCCCGGTAGGGATAAGTTAGCTTATTGTTCCGTGCTGGCCGGGCAAATCGGGAGCTGCATTTTATACCTGCTGCCAGGTTTTCACGGCAATTGTAATAGCAGACCAGAATAGTTCGAGCAGAAAGTTGCTTATTCAAACGATAAAAAGGAACACTTCAAAAAAAAAAAAAAAAACATGATTCGAGTCGCATGGAATTAACTCTTATCGAGGCAAAAAGGACGAAGAAGCACAATAGAGAAGTGACAAAGAGATGCGGGAAGTAGATTCGGCTTAAGTAAAGACGACAAAGGGAGAAAATGACAAAGCGACATAGGGATAGAAAACTTAAAAACCGCAGATAGAAATACGGTGAAGTTGTACGAAAATAAATAGTGTGAGAGGAGATTAGAAAAGTAAGAGCTGTGAAATGATTTCTAGTTATCAATATAGTTTTTTTTTTAAGCTATATTAAACAATTCACGAGATGAGAACCATCCGATTACTGGTCCGCTCCTACATTGCCCTTAATTCAGCATGTCTGGAAACTAAGGAAAGGTCTATGAAAAATGATTAAAAGGACGGAGATGTTTGAAACAATGGAATCGGAGGAAGGATGAGTATAGAGGACAGAATTTTAAAACAGCAAGATCGGAGAAAGTACGAATGTATGAAGAGAAAATACAATCAAGCGTATTTCGCAGTCGGAACCGAAATAAATAATTTATGATCAAAAAGGGAATAGATAAATTCAATAACCGGCAAAAATAGCTCTAGCTTCAATGTGTGAGTTAAGGGCAGTTTAAATCAACTGGAATAATAAAGAATCAGGATAAAAAAGGGGATGCCCTATAAAGAATTAACAGAAGGAACTGAAGCGAAAAAAGTGGATATTGTATTCTTTCTCGTAGATTTGGAAGATACATTTTTATTTACTTGACTTTAGCCCAGAACGATAAGTAGGGAAAATAATTAAGATATTAGTTTCGTTGTTAGGGATTTCAGTACTGAGTGAAGATTTTTATTTAACTGTGATGTAAGAGGACGTTGGTCTTATTCTAGGATAGAAGTAAATATTCTGGAAGAACGAAGTAATTAGAAGGAAAAAAGAATAGATGAATGTTTTTTTGTTTTTTTTTGTTTTTTTTTTATTTTTGAGTGCGACAACCGTAATGTGAAAATGTTGAAGTAGAACTGATATTAAAATCATCAGTTGATATTGTTAATGTATTCAGCATATTGCGCGATCGCCTTTTCCACATCGTAGTTTCCTTATTATTCGAAATTAGTGCTTCATGATATTTCATTTCATCTACTTTCGTAGAGTCAACAAAGTTTTGAAACTGTAATCACACATGTAACATACATTTAATTGTCGGCGATTTATTTTTCTTCTAAATATGATCCGGCAGAACAACAATATTAATTAAAAATGACATTAATCACACATTAGTTAACTGCATTTTTAAACTCGCTAGGTTCATACACATAAGGTTATATTGTTGGAATTATTGCACGTTAACGTTAATGTCCATCTTCAGAAAATAAATGAGAAAAGGGTGAATGGAAAAGGTTCTAATATAAGCAAAAATATTCAGAAATACATCAGGTAACTCACTTGCTTCTGATTGGTTGACTTTGTTTGGTTTTCCATTCTTAGCCTTAACTTTTAATTTTTTTTTTTTTTTACCCCCCCTTGGGTTTGCTAGCAAAGAGCATTAGCCCAGAAAAAAGGAATAGGCACATGGAATAGAATAGAAATTATATTTTTATTCTGTCGACAATGGAATCAAGGAACACCCCTAGGTCAGGAACAACAGAGATAGTAGGTAGAGAAAGAACATAAGAGGCGTTGAAAGGAGCAGGAAGACCAAGCTTTAAAAGATGACAATAAAGTAACTCACGCTCGCGAGATAAACCGGAGCACTCGAAGAGCACGTGATTCGCATCGCAAACATACTGGGAACCTTCAGGATCCAATGGACAAAAAGGAGATGCAGCCAAAGAGAAGCGATTTAGTGAAGAAGGAAGGAGACTATGCGAGAAACGGAGGCGAGATAATTTAGTAATTATGGACCGATGCAAACTTGGAAACTCATAGAACCAAGGACGAGGAGGAGGAACAGGATTAATCAAGAGATAAAAGGAATTAGGATTAGCGAAAAGAGATACATAAACAGAATGCCAAAGTCTAAGATGGCAGGATTTAGTTGGAAGAAGAATATTGTATGCTGGAACACTACTAATAAAATTCCCATTGGAAACAGCAGCTTTAGTAAGGAGGTCGACGGCTACATTTCCATCAATGCCTGCATGTCCTGGAATCCAAAGAAAGTCAATCTGGGTACACGTCGATGAGGATAGATCATGAAGAAGAAAACGAATAGAAAGGATAATAGCATCAGTGGAAGGAGAAAGGGAAGGTGCAGAAAGCGCTAGAAGAACACTTAAAGAATCAGAAACAATAAGGAATTTAGAAGAACTTGCAGAAGAGGAAATATAAATAATGGCTTGTAGAATGGCAACAGTTTCTGCAGTAAAGACAGAACAAAAGGACGGAAGTCTAAAAGACCGAGAATGAAAGAACTGAGGGCACAAGAATACCGCCCCAACTCCGATCGGGCTCTTCGATCTGTCAGTAAAAATTAAAGAGTGATCACGGAATAGAGAGTTTATTGTATTATTAAATTCCATACTGACGATATGAGAGGGAGAGGATTTAAGGAAGCATGGCATGAAGATGATATTTGGTGGCTTTAACAATTTGGAATAGACGTAAGAAAAAAATGGAAGCTTGTGATGAGGAATGACAAAAGGGGAAAATTTAGAAAGGCGAAACGATATATGAGATAGTATAGGAATTTTATTGGAGGAAAAACGCCAGTGACGAAGGATAAAAGAATAAGAGGTACTGATATTTGACGAGGAAGTGGAAAAACGTTTAATGAGAAAGCGATAACCCAAATAAGATTTTCGGATGAACAGAGGACAGATATTGGATTCGGATAGAATGGCTGGGATAGGAGATGACCTCAGAGCTCCGAGACAAAGCCGAAGGCAACTGTTTTGGAGACGATCTAATTTATAGAGAACGGATTTGGAAGCGTTGCCATATAAGAAACTGCAATAATCCAATCTAGAGCGTATGAGAGATTTATACAACATTATTAACACAGAAGGATCGCCTCCCCATCTCGTAGGTGAGAGAGCTTTAAGAAGGTTAAAGACTTTAAGCGAGGAAGCATATAAATGGCTGATATGATCATGGAAAGACAGACGAGGGGATAAAGTGATACCCAGATAACGAAAAGAACTGACTATTGGAATGGAATGATTTTTTAGATTTATTTCAAATGAGCCCGGGTCGTAAGGTCGAAGGGTGAAGACTACAGCTGCTGATTTTGGGGCGGAAATGAAGAGATGAATGTTAGAAAGGGCCTCTTCTAGAGTACTTAAGGAGCTGTTTAGTTCCTCATTGGCAACTAGAAGATTACGGGAAGAAGAGTAAACAAGGATATCATCTGCAAAAAATAAAGTTTTGGATTTTAAAGAGAGAAAACCAATTTTGGAAACATATAAATTAAATAAATTAGGGCTAGGGTAAGAACCTTGCGGAAGGCCCTGGAAGACCTTCCTTGAGGCGAAAAAGGAAGGAGCAGAAAGGAGGAGAGTTCTACTTTGAAAAAGATTTATAATTAGGAAGGATATGGATGCAGGGATATTTAAAGACATCATAACGTTTTTGAGCGTGGGAAGATGGACGCTTTCGTATGCACTGGCTACATCAATAAAAGCTGTAATTGTGAATTCTTTGGAAATAAATGATTTGTAAATGTCAGCAAGGAAAAGACTAATACAATCTGGAGGGCCTAAGCCAGGACGAAAACCAAACTGGTTGTCTGGAAGCAAGTTATTGTGTTCCAGCCACCAGACCAGCCGTTTGTTAAGCATGCTCTCAAAGAGTTTTCTCAGGCAAGAAGCTAAAGAAATGGGCCGAAAGGCAGAGGAATTATTCTTGGGAATTGGGATAACAACGAATGTGTTCCATGAATCAGGAATAGAATCAGATTGCAGGAAGGAATTAAAAATTATTAAAAGAATTTGGAGAGACTTTACGGATAGGTTTTTGAGGATGGAGTAAGAAATTTTATCATGGCCCGTACAGGAGTTAGAGGAGTTTTTCAAGGAAGAAAGAAGTTCAGAGAGGGAAAAGTTAGAGGAAAGGAAATGAGGTGATAATTGGTAAGGAGGAATTAAAGAATCCACTTCATCATAGTTAGGGACATAATCAGGAGCTATGGAGTCAAAGAAAGAAGAAAGAGTATCCTTAGGAAGACTGGAGCTAGACGGGCGTTCGGAAATAGAATTTCTAAAAGCTTTAGCCAACTTCCACACTTTGGAAATAGGAGTCAATCGAGAAAAGGAAGAGCAAAAGGATTTCCAAGCATTTTTCTTGGCGTTTTTGAGAATATATGTGGCTCTAGCGTTCGAACTCTTGTAAGTCAAGAAATTATTAAAAGTAGGTTGAGTGCGGAATGATTTAAAGTTAGACAAACTTTGATTGACAGCAGCTGTGCAGTCCCCATTCCACCACAGTGATGAAGCCCTTAAAGAATGACTTTTCCGGGCTTGAGGATAGAGTGGGGAAGACAGTGTTAGAGCAGAGGAGATAGAATTAGTAAAGGATGAATATTGTGAAATAGCATCGTTTTCTACTTGTATTGCAGGAAGGTCTGAGTCCACAATAAACCGAAATCTATTCCAATCAGTTTTATGCAGGTTCCAATCAGCATAATGCAAAGGCGTAAATGAAGATGAAAGAGAAGGGAGATGAAAGTCATTAAGAACAATGAGGATCGGAACGTGGTCACTGCCGAAGGTACCATCTAGAGTTTTCCACGAGGATTTAAGAGCTGTGTCGGAGGAAACAAACGATAGATCGATAGAACTAGAAGTAGACGATGATTTGAAGAAGGTGTGAGAACCATCATTTAGGAGAACTAAATTATAATTGAAAATTACTTCCTCTATAATTGTGCCATTCCTGTTATAACTGGAACAACCCCATAGAGGCGAGTGGGAGTTCCAGTCGCCGCCGACCATGAAAGGGCGAGGAATAGAATTCAAGAACAAGTCAAATGGGAAATCGCGTAAGTTATAGGACGGTGGGATGTAGGAGGAGACAAGATTAAAACTTTTACCGTGACACAATGGGATTGAGACGTGAACTAAATTCGGATTAAGAGGACTGGAAGAAAGGAAGGAAAAACTATCATGATGGATGAAATGTACATCTTTTCTTATAAGAATAGCAGCTCCGCCATAGCCGTCGTCCCGATTCGAACTGACTAAGGAGTATCCTCGAATTCGAATATTGGAAGATTGTTTGAGCCAAGTTTCTGACAGGAGAGCAACCTGAATGTTATATTGATCCAACAAACCTTCGAGAGAGCATTCATTGGCATTAAGACTTCTACAGTTCCATTGAAGAATATTTAGCCTGTTTGACATCATTTAAAGTACAGAAAAATAGTTGGAGGGGAAGGAACCATGTAAGTGTAGAAGAGGAAGGGAAATAATACCTTACAGCCTGCAGATTTGGAACAGAGAGGAAAATCGGAGAAGGAATGAGTGTAGGCTCGGGTAGTCCACGCAAAGCCAGTTGAAAGTATTGAATAAAGACAAGGAAAGATACGGCAGAAGAAAGGATGCAAAAAAAGACAATGGAGAGACATCTGTTTTCCCAGATAACTTACGAATGAGGAATATGAAAGCTTATTGCGATACTCACTGAGGAAAAGACTTCCTCTCTCGCTTGCTTACCAACTTAATTAGGTATGGAATGATGAGGAAAGGGCTGCGGGTCAAAGTGAAGAAATTAAGATTAAGCAAGGAATAATTAGAGATTAAATTCGCTTTAAAAAGGGTCATAACTGGAACGAAAAGGACTTTGAAAATGATTAAATTGAAACAGACTAACCGTATTTCTTTACCTTACCGTAGCCCAGCGTGTTTGAAAGAAGACCGAAGGAAAGATGAAAAAAGGAAAAAGTCAGATATTTGAGGATGAGAATCATGCATCTAATAATTAGTATTGATTTGCACGGTTTAAAACCGAAGAAAAAAGAAGTTTTATACAATTGTGCATTGCAATCAACCATACACCGTCTTCGACTACTGTCGAACCCAATCGAAGTTCGCAGAAAGAGGCAATGGTCATAAAAATAATGCAAAGCATATAGATCAGAACAGAAACATCTGTTAACTTTTCTCGCTTTTAACAGTATAGCTGAGAAAAGAAAATTGATCCAAACAAAAATTATGAACAATTCTCCACCGCTCTCATCTCCCGCAGGTTTCAAGTTGCGAGACGAGACAATGGTGATAACAGGAATAGGAAACATATATTTTTGGAATAAGGCGTATGATGTCTGTATTCTCAGTAATGCAATCCGGGAGAAACATAAGATTACAGAAGGAAATGTGATAGGAATTAACGGCCTGAGCTCCGGAATGCTGGTTAGCCTAGATAAAGGAATATGGCAAGAGAACGACAGAGTAGAAATTTGGGAAAAAACATAAAATTCAATGACAAGAACCATAGCGAATTTTACACATATGCAAGAGAAGAAATTAGAATGGAATTTCACAATCATAAGGACCATTAACGGAAATACAGGAAGTTGACCAGTTACGTAGCCGTAGTATTCGGAGGACAGTGAGCAAATAACAGTTGGAAAAGCTTGAGCGATGCCAAGCGAAATTCAGGATTTTGACGTAGGTTAGGAGGGGTATTTTGAAGGTTTAAGCTGAAGTCTAGCTTATCGACAGCTTCTTCTGCTGACATGGGAACGGAGGAGTTGGGATTAGGAAAAATTAGAGTAGTTGGTACCTGTTGTTGCAAGCAAGAGTTAGGTGAGTTGGGAAGAGAATAAGAAGGAACGTTATGAGACGATGCACTGTGCATTGATTCGGGAAAGAAGAGGCCGTTACGATAATTACGATTGTTTGACGGAAGAGGAGGGAAATGCTGATTAGGAACGGGAAGAGATTTGGGAGATCGTGACCGATTGGGTCGGCGAGAAAACTTGGAAGGAGAAGAATGCAGGTTTTTCTGAGCTATATCGGAGAAAGAAAAAGCTGAGTTGGTAAGATTGGGTTTTTTAATTATACTAGCTTCATTATAGGACACGTTTTCGTAAGCCATGATTTTACGAAGATGAAGCTGGTCTTGAAAAACAGGACACTGTCTATCGGTGGCTAAATGATTACCCTTGCAGTTGAGGCATTTAGAATCTGACGGCTGCGGAGCTGAACAAGAATCCAAGGAATGCAACTCATTACATTTAGGACAACGTGGTTTACTGCTAAAAAAAACTTGTCGGTGTGGCCAAAACGAAAACAAGCTCGGCATTGGATAGGAGGTCTTACGCTGGGTTCCATTGCACAACGAAGATGAAAAAAATGAACATAACTGGGAAGGAAAGGTGATTTGAATTTAATTTCAATTAGGGGAATTGGACGAAATTTATCGCCATCACTTTTCTTGAGTCGTCGAATTGAAGCTACCGGCACTTCCGCTGAAATATCTTCCAATAATTCTTCTTCGGTAATATCTACAGGTACATTACGAATAATGCCAAAAGAGAACAATAGATTATTAGGAATAAAGGCCTTAAAGTCATTTTTATTAAGGAAGTCAGAATCAAGAAGAAAATTATTTGCTGAGCTAATATCCCTAAAAAAGAGTCTAAGTCTATTACTGCCCGCTCGGAGGATTTCTGTGATTGATTTAGTTCTATTAAAGAGAATTTTAGCAGCAGCAAAGGGATGTAAATTTCCTATATTAAGCTCAGAGAGCGATTGCAGTATAATGTGTATAGAACCATTATACTCTACAGGGAAAAGAATTACCTCATTTTTATTATTAATTTTTGTACTATTATCGATAATGTCGTGGGAAGTTTTTATATTGAAATTTTTAATAGCTTCGATAGCATTATCATTAGAATTATTTTTACTAAGATTATTATTATTATTACTGCCGGAAAGTTTTGATAAATCAGATATTGCTATTTTTACGGATGGTTCGAAGGGGCCTAATGGAGTTGGAGCTTCTTTCATCATTCCGAGCATTAATTTCTCTGAATCTTTTCGTCTCCCTTCCTTTTGTACTATCTTTACGGCCGAGTTAACGGCCATTTTACGTGCCATAATCCATATTTCCTCACATCGTTCTTCTTCTAAATTTTTAATTATCTCCGACTCCATGTGTGCTCTTAAAGCTATTTCCTCTCATTTCCCCTCTCACTCCTCTGACCTTTTCATCCTCCGTATTCGCTCTCTCATTCACACTCTCTTCTCACTTCACGCTATCCGCATTGAAATGCTCTGGGTCCCCAGTCATATGGGGATAGAGGGTAACGAAATGGCTGATTCTTTGGCTCAGATTGCTGTATCCTCCCGCTTTTTTTTCTCTAAAATTCCCGTTTCGAATTTACTCCCATTGTGCAAAAAGTTTCATGTTAGATTTTGGTCAGATTTTTACGTTTCCTCCTTTTCTAATCATTCTTCCTTTTATTTTTCCATCCAACCTAATCTTCCCACGCGGCCTTGGTTTTACGATTTTCCTTCGCTTCACCGCTCCGTTATTGTTCCTATTATCCGTTTACGTCTGAATCATACTCTTCTTCCTTCCTCACGCTTTCGTTTTCATCTCGCTCTTTCCCCTTATTGCCCTCTTCATCCTGACGACGTAGCCGTCTGTGATCCTGACCATATCCTCTTTGAATGTCCATCCCTCGTGAACGAACGTACCTCTTTGTATTCCAATCTGCTGTCACTCAAACTCCCTACTCCTTATTGTGCCTCGTATATCTTATCGTTTCCGTCGATCTCAGTTGTTCCTATCCTCAGTTCCTTTATCTTATCAATAGCTGACCGAATCTACATTTAACTGATCCTTCTCCTTCCTTTCGTTTCTGGGCGAAGATCCTTTGTTGATATGCCCAAAGGGGGATTAAAAAAAAAAAAAAAAAAAAAAAAAAAAAAAAAGATTCTGATAGTCGCAGATCTTTGCTAGGGATCGACGCGACCGGTGAAAGGGGACCGGTTGGTTTACGCTTGGTTGAAGCGTCCATGTCCATTTGAAGGGTTAAATTCGTTTTTGCCGGTTTAGTATCTTTGGCGGAGGCCGTAGGGCGGCCCCCACTAGACGTACTCATCGATTAATCCAAAAAAAAATGGGAGGAGAAAAAAGGAAATAAATAAATGATAGTAAAAGAAAGACAAATTAAAAAATAATAAAATAGAATAAAATAAATAAATAAAAATAAATACTGTTCGAAACAACACGTATTACTCTTCGAAATAAAATCAAATCTATGTATGAATAGAGAAGATTTAGCGTATTATAAATAAACAAAAGAAACGATCTCACCGATATGCCGTTAACAATGCGAGCTGATAAGCCGGACAAGAACGCGAGCAAGCAAGAGATAACGCACGACGAGAACAATCACTTTTAATTGACTTATTAGACCGGCGTCTCCACATAGCTGTCGTTTTTGATAAAATTTTTATGTTTTTTAATTTCAATCACGTTTCTGATCAGTCTAACCTTTAACTTATCCGATTTTCGTAAAATAACCGTAATATCGAATTTAATTACCGTTATGTTTAGAAAACGGCACGCGACCAAACGCTATTTCTGTTGATGTCGATTATAAATAATTTGAAGGGATTTTTATTTCGTTTTATTTTCCTCAGGGACAACACATTTATTCAGCTCTCTCGCATAATGTATTAGATAGCCTAAGAACCGCATCTACTATTATTATTTTCACCGGCGGTTTCAATGCGTCAAACTCTGGTCGCCAAAAGGAAAAAAAGTTAATACTAATTCCTAATCACGTCTCTTGAACGACGTCGCCCCTATACTAACGATTTAGTGCATTAAAATATTTAGTTTGATTACATGGCAGTTGCTTCTCAATTATTGGCGAGCGGCGATTTTCCAATAACGATTAAAACCTTTTGCAGCGAATCGTATACTTCAAGTTCTAACATAATTGAAAAAAAAGTTTACAAGCAAGAAAGTCTGGTGAGTTAGGGGTGCAGATTGTACTAAGTTCTGGTGTTTGGTGAAGCGTGATTAGCATTGATTCTGCGGACTGGTTTTTGGGGAAATTCAGAATTTATTGAGCTATTCTGAACTCTGCTTTGGATGATTCTGTTTTTTTTAGCTCATCCATAGAAAGGAAATAAACTTGCGTTCAGTTGGTGGTGGAACGAAAATTGTAGAAGTAAGAATAATGAGTGTAATTCTGTTCGGTGTAGATTTCGAATGAATGGTACAACGGAGACGAATGTTTAAATCATAGAAGAATTGCTGCTGAAAGTCTTTTCTGAAGAATTACTAGAAACAACTCTTAAGAGAATGATTATACAAAAAGTTTAATAGACACATGCCTTTAAAAGAATCTGATTGTTAGGCAAGAGATATAAAAGTAAAAATGAATTCCAAAGACTTCGAAACAGATACATCTCCCTATATTCCTGTCTCTAATGAAATTCTTGAAATTAATACATTTAATTTCAATTTCTTGGCTGGTCCCCCTGTCAGCGACAACAAATTATTCCCGCCCTTAAAAATTGAAAAAAGATTCTTCCCTGGATCTGAATAGTTTTATTTATTCTGTTATAAGCAACCTATAACTCTAAACATTCCACAATGAATATTTGTAATACTTTTTTTGCACGATTTTGTCTTTCCGGAGGAGTGATCAAGATTCTTAAGGCTGGTAAACTTCTTAACAGAATTTTATCATATGAAGCTCCGGTTTCCTGTTTTAGGCCTCAAAATGGTACCCAATAACAGACTCGCTCGATAGACTGAAAATAACAATATTTTTCTTCATGGATATTTCAAACCAGGTTTAGGAATAATGGAATGCATCGTTCACATAACTCAACGATACCTATTCATCCTTTAGAAACAGAGAATTTTTGTTTATGAAACTTTTCAGACGTAACAGGGCTTTCGATAATGTTTTTGTATTTTAACAGGAAGGTTGAAAAAATCAGGTGTATTCCTGACAGTCCCGCTAAACATATCTGCTCGCTATTTTCTAAAGAAAACATTGTTTCTCATTTAGGCAATAATGGATTTACTATTAAACATGCTTACAGGGTGTTTGCTCAGGCGTCTGTTCTGCGCCCAATTCTATTGTAACTTTTACGCTTTGCCTATACGAGTGTATATTTAATATTTAGTTATCGTTAAACACGTTCATTTTGCCATATTCCGACAATTTTATTATGCATTTAATCTTTCCAGTTGCGATGTACGCAACGGAAATTTCGACCATTAGAAAAACAGATGAAATCCGGATAGATGTCTTTGAGATAGGAGTGTATAGGAAAATGCTTCGAATACCGTGAACAGTACGCCAAACTCATAAATAAATTCTGAAAGAGTTACAAAACAGAAGCCAGGTTGCTACATAAAATAAATGAGGAAATATGATCGGATACTTTGAACATACAGCGAGAAACATAAATTCGCTGGAAAGAACCATCGTGCAGGACAAGGTGCAAGGAAAACGCTCCAAGATGCCCAATACGATGGGCTGATCAAATAAAAACACTAACTCGGTACGACATGTCAGAATGTCAGAAGCATTTCACGTGGCAATGGGTATAGATGGAAGAAAATCGTTAAGGAAACATGATGCCACCACGTCCTTATGCAGAGCAATGAACTTCATGATGATGATAATAGAAATAAGATTGTAGAGTCGATTTTACGAGTGAGAATAAACTTGATATAACCTGTTGCAACAAGACATTTCATGAAAATGGACTAAATGATCTGCCGCTAAGTCAACGTTTTCCATTTTTCTCACTGGATTAACTTTCGCTTGCGATCTAGCTATATTTATGTGCGCAGATTGCCTACTTCTATTAAATATTGAGAAACGCATCTGGATACGAAACCTATTCGATCATGTCATTTATTATCACTCCTTAAACACAGTTTGAAAATTAACAATCCTCTGAAACAGTGTGTTCCAACGAAATTAACCATCTCTGTCTTTCAACTACGATAACAACCGAAAAATGTTATTAATGAGAAAAATAAACGTCATCTATACAGTATCCAATTTTCACCCTGGTTATTTTCTGCATTTTTTGCCATGTTT
The DNA here is from genome assembly GCA_039619475.1 of Icerya purchasi. NCBI lineage: Eukaryota > Metazoa > Arthropoda > Insecta > Hemiptera > Monophlebidae > Icerya > Icerya purchasi. The sequence continues at coordinate 391,010,190 of CM077115.1, read as the reverse complement.
CGCTGTACAAAATTGATAATAATATCCTTATTTAGTTTTCGAAAAAATGTGGAATGGATAGAAATCTGGATCAAATAGAAAAAAAGTAGCATGTTAAAATTGCCATTAGTTGATCAAAAGTGGCATGGAGCTTACTTACATTTTTTTTTTTTTTTTTTTAAATTTAGAAGAATAGGGACCGACGTGCTCTAGGAACTATTTAATGAGATGCAGATGATTAATAAAAATGATGTCGGGAGGTGAAATAAAAGTAAAACGAAAATACGCGAGAAAGTAGAATATAAAATTGTGCTGGCTAAAATAAGCATTAAATTAAATTACGTAAACGAAAGTTGAGTGAATACACAAAAGCGAATGTTAATAGAAGTCGAAATAACAGGCGGAATTGATGAGATTAATTATTATACAAAGTGGGACGATCTTATCAAATAGCCGGTGCGACGAATTGCAGATAACGCAGAGAAGCAACGACTTGTCATAAAACAAAACAGACATGTTTAATGCGCATGCTGCTGGCTAAACTTTAGCCCCCCCCTACCCCCGATCTTTGTTTAAATATATACCTTTTAATCTCGTGTCCACCACATGTTTTGTAAATGTCGGTGAATTTAAATGCGCAAGGGAGAGACAAAATGACACTTTACGCCATCTACTGAGAGGATGCGTACTAGTTCGCTAAGATGACTTTTTAATTACTGAATTTCAAAACGATTTAAGATAGGAAAAATAGCGAACAGAGATTCCAAGGTACCTCTTTTGGAAATAGCTTGGGATTTTTTTTGCTGCTTTCGTTACATATTTCGGCCAATTATCGTGTTTATAATTAAAGTAGAAATAAAGAAATGTGTAGTAAAACCATCTGAAAAGAAATTTTCAATGTGAAAAAATAAGAGACACTACTTTCAAGTGGCGTCTAACGAGTACTGAACCTAACGAGTACTGAACAGATGTTAAATTCGATTTCAGCTTTGGCTAAACTTGTATAGAAATTAGATCCCGCCTGATACAATTTGAACAGATTTTAAAATTATTCCGAGCTTCCGTTTAAAAAAATAAGTAGAAATAATAATAACTCGCTTTCATTCGGTTTTGTTTATAAAAAAACTTACGTATATTAAAATCTGATACAGAAAAATGTTTACGCTATAATCTTTCGAGTTACACGTTTACTATAGACTTTATCATATCAACTTTATGGTAAAAAAAAAGTAAATAAACGGATAAATAATTTGCACAAAAAACACGGCTAGAACTTAAATTACTCTGAGAACTATTAATTTTAATTATCGTAGAATGATTGTAGTATAGACGTAAAACTTTTGAACGTGCAATTTGTTAAGTAAGTTAGAACATTATTAAAAAATTAATAACTAATAAATAAATTTTTTTGCAAATAAATTTTACCTTTTTTTTGCCACTCCTAATTATGTGCTATTAAGGGGGGGTCTTGGAGGTCAAAAAAAGACAATTTTTTGATAATTTTATTAGAGAATATGGTTAATGCAAGTTTATTTACATAATTGGTACATGATAAAGTAACATCTGAAGAATATGGTGTTAAATTTTCATTGAAAAATATAAAGAATTAAGCCAATGGCAGCAAATTTTCGTAGGCGCCTCGAAAAAAAGTTGTTTTCCGGTGCACCGCATAACTCAACACTGGATTATCGGAAATTAAAAAACTAAAGTTTTTTCATTAGTTAATGAGTTTCTGTAGGTAGCAACGTTGAGTTTTTTAATTTTTTTAAATTTTTTAATCGTTGGTAACACTTGGAAGTGAAAATACCGATTTTTGAGTAAAAATTAGACATTTGTTATTGTAATATAAATAATAATAATTAAAAAAAAAAAACAAAACTCGACGTTGTTACCTTGAAAATTGTCTATAAAAATAGTGTACCAAATTTCAGAACGATCGGTGCAGTAGATTTTGAGTTACAGAGTGCACCGGCTTTGAAAACGTTGTTTCGAGAAAAACGCGTTTAAAGTTTTTTATAGTATAAAATCACAAATTAAACGTTAATAAGGTAGTAATTTTTGTCTATACTCACACAGAATCATCAATGCCGGGCCCATAAAGTGAAAAACTTTGATTTAGACTGTCCAAAGCATCTTTTTGCTCTTGCCTACGACGAATTCTCTCTTCTTTGGTATGTTCCGCTGCTCGCTCATTCGCTTTGCTCATTCGTGTATTTTCCACTGATTGCGCCCATTCATGATAACTTGGGCCTGTACTGATTCCCATCTCTTCCAGAAAGGTCAGGTAAGAAACACAGCCTTCATTGAAGGTAGAGGCAGCCACATGAGCTCCAAACTCAACAATAATTGTCGAACCACTCTCAGTTTTTGGCGAAATCTTTCAAATAAGTTGGTTGATACTCTCATTATTGTTTTGAAAGAATCCGCCAATACATCGCTACAGGAGAGCATCTTTGCTCAGATATTCATAAATTGGTGTTTAATCCCCTCTAGAACATCACTTGGTAGAGCAGAGTAAGAGTGTTTGAAAAAACGCAATTCGTTTGCAGCTGCGGCTCTCTACTATTCACGCCATGAGTTTTCGCCGCTAGGGCAGTTTTGGTGCTGTGAGTGTTTGTCAGTTGAGGCGTAATGATAATAAGTCGCCCAAATGGCCTTCTTCATTTCTTTTACAGAATGAGAATTGTAACGGATGACACGACCATAGTGAAACGTTAGTTTACCAATCAATTTAGCAGTGAGCTTGCCTTTACCGGAAAGTGTTTTCCTTTGTATTTTCTTTGCAGCCTTAGTTTCATTATCTATTATACTTATTTTTTACTAAATCGTGCAAACGGGTCTCCATCCTCTTCTGGACGTGTCCTACACATTCCTTTTGTTGATTAACATACAAAATCTTCGCTCAGCTTAGCGTTACTTGACGCACGGTATTGCGCTTTCCGCCGCAAGTACAAGTCAGTGCCTCTACCACTATCACTCAGACACAAATACGTCTCTACCCCGAAGCAGCAGTGCAAACGACCGGACTTACAACAGAACACAGGGATTTTTGGTTTTGGCCGAGTAAGCATTCTTGACGAGACAACGCAGCGATGCAACCGAGAATGACGCTTGAGAGGTCGTGAATAGAGACTAATTTCTGACTGAAACCTCGTGTCGTCAAGAAATAGCATTACGCGCACCGAATCTGTTAAACATCTACCCACCTGCGTAAATCTTTTTCGAAAAAATCAATTAAGGGATTATACAAAAGGGACAGAAAAATATGCTCTTTAATCCCGCTGTGCGTCAGGGCCAGATAGTCGTTTTCGTTCTTTTAGTAAAGTTAGAGCGGCGCACAGTTATAATGCCATATCTTTGTTAGTTTTGCTTCGATTTATTTGAAATTTCGACGCAATATTCTTATGATGTTGTACATTCATTTTATGAAATAAAAAAAATATGGACGTCGGTGATACATGCAAAACTGAAACGACGATCGATAGACACAGCGTGTGTTACTCTTAGCGACGGCCCTCTCAAACGGGGGACAACGTTCAAGTTCTTCGAGCAAATACTGCCGTACTCGATCAAGCTGAAAGGTCTGCTTCTCTTCATCGATGAAATAAAGCTCTACGATTTACCGATCATAGTCTGTGGGTGATATCAATATCGATTTCCGCTTGGACGATCGATTGCGATTCCGTCAATGCGCATGAGTGAAACGTTCGGTTGTGAGATGAATAATTCGGTGGATTTCTCGACAACGCGAAACACTACGTGCATCGACGAAATCTTTACTCGAAACGTATCGAGCATACAAACGTTAGCTTACGTGTGTCGTACTTTTCTCGCCATCGGCCATTGCTCAGTATTACTACCACGCCTAACGATAATGATGTAAATAAGGAACCTTGTTCCAGAAGCGTCTGTTCCATATTGGACGGCTCCCTGGTCAGCGTCGGTTCTCCAGGTTAGGGGCGACTGTATATGAGAACCTGGTGGCGGGCAGCAGTATCCATCAGTACCAAGATAAGGCGTCGGGAAGAAATCCCGATACGGCTTATTGCGGAATATTGCAGGCGCCGGAGGCATAATCTCTACAACGGTTGCAATACTGCGGTGCAGAAGGCAAATGGGAAACCACTGCACTACATTCCCTTAGAATAGTCATCATGGAGAAGAAGCCAACAAAAACGGCCCCGAGTCCTGGGCGTCCCTTAAATGGGATAGGGGTGCGAAGAATCCCCCAGTTCGACATGATGAAAGATAGGAGCGTTGAGGAACTTTTCCGACTCGCCGGCGACAGGGAGGCCTATAGAAATGTCATCCAGATGATCGCCTAAGTTCGACAACGAACATGGCACCCGAAGAAAAAGAAGTACTAGCGGTAGTTAGTTGTTAAATATATATTTTTGCGAATACATTGAAATATAATATGTACAAAGCATTTAGAGGTGCAGTACGTAGGTTCAATCTTTATACGTTGCGGTATAATATGTAGAAGGCATTTACAGGTTGCACGGCGACATTCTGATGTCGGCGGACGCCTGAATGGCTGTACAAAGCCTACTTTTAAGAGAAACCATGAAAATGTCTCACTGTGTTGCGGACTTGTACGCAAGATGATTTCAAAAATTCCGGAACAAGTAGATAGGAGACTTTTTATTTTATTATAAAATCCACCACTGCGCAAAAAACTTTAAAATTAAATTTTGTAGGTTAAATCTGAACTATACTCAAAAATTAACAAAAGTAAAAAAAAAAGATTGCGATTTTATGAAACATAACTGCAACAGAATAAAACAAAAAGAAGGTGCAACGTCATCTATAAATACAACGCAAACTAAATTAATTTATGTCTAATAATAACACTTGAGATAAATTACAGTAATATTGTTTTACGATGAGTTTTCTACGTGTGCCAAATGAGTGTGAATATATTTTTTTTCAACCAAAAATAACAAAGCAAACAGTTGTTTACGCTATTTTCTTAATTATATTTATTCTAATGTCTCGTAAGTATAGTGAAAAATTAGAATTCTACCAGTGGCGGATCCACGAAGGTGGATATAGGGGACATCCCCTTTCCCAAAGAACCAAAACCTCGATAAAAAATTTGTTGTTAAAACTCAGTAACTCAAAGTCTTTACACTCTCTCTTTTCGTTCTCACCGTGACTTTTGAACTGATCTCTATCAGTCCTTTTTCTCCAACCCTGACTCCTTTTACCTTGCCTTACAGCCTTTTTCATCATTTTCTCCTTGGTTTAACAATTTTCCCAGTATCAGCCGTTCCGTCACTTTTTCCATAGTTCGCCTTCGTTTTAATCATAGTCTGCTCTCGGATTCTCGTTTCCGCTTTGCTCTTATTCAATCTCATTTGTGTCCTCCTACCTCAAATGTCACGCGTGATGCAGAATCACGTACTATTCGAATGTTTCTTCAGAAGACATAATATTAGAAAATCATTTTAAAAATTGAACATCAAGAGCAACATACATAAGTAGAACGATCCAAAACGGAGGTTGATAGATCGTTGTCAATTGGAAATTTTGGACAAAATTTTAAAACGAATTAATTCTGCCGAGTACTATTCTATTATTTTTGATGAGTCCCCAGATCTGTCAAGTGAAATTCTAGTTAAGATACTTGGATAGATTAATTTATGCTCTAACGAACCTATTATGTACTCGTAAGAAGACTTTATGGGATTCACTGATGCATTTGATGATTTAGAAACCTAGTTTAACAGGAAAGGAGAAATACTCTAAGGATGGAGAAGAATACGATGTGAACTTTAAACTTGAAGAAAATACACTAATGCAAATGAATTTTCGAGTATAGAAGTACTTTCATTAACTGGTGGACATCTTTACTTGAAACAAAATTTGCATTAACCACAATTGAAGTGTTGTGTCGGCATAGGCGCAGATGGATACGCTGTAATATTGGACAAAATAGTGGAGCAGTAAGAGAAATACAGTCGGAGACTAAAAATGATCTTATGACACCATGTTTTTTTACATAAACTAAACAGTAGCATTTAAAAGTCATCGGGCATACCTTTAATTAAAAAAGTTTCTGGCATAATGCGAGAAGTAACACGTTTCCTTTGAAGTTTCTCGTCCGAAACGTCAATTTGCTTTAGCTAAATATCTTGAAAAAGAAATTAGTACAGCTTTGTGAAACTAGGCGGGTAGAAAAACATAATGCCGTTCTTCAGTTCACTATAAATTTGCCAAAAATGTTATTGAAACCCTCACGAAAAGAAGTCACTGGGAAACTAAGAATACTGCTGCGAAGGGCAACCGTTCTTCTTGCAACATTATGTAACTGTGATTTTGATATTGGACTATTCTGTCTAAGCGAACTTTCTATTACTCACATATCCGCTTAGTGTGTAATTCTCCAAAAGAAAACAATCGATTTAATGAAAGCGTCGCAAATAATCTAAACATTAATTGCAGCATTAAGTGGTCAACGATTTACAATTTCAGGAATTATTTTTTTTTTTTTTACCCCCCTTGGGTTTGCTAGCAAAGAGCATTAGCCCAGCAAAAAGAAATAGATACATGGAATAGACTAGAAATTATATTTTAATTCTGTCGACAATGGAATCAAGGAATACCCCTAGGACAGGAACAACAGAGATAGTAGGTAGAGAAAGAACATAAGAGGCGTTGAAAGGAGCAGGAAGACCAAGCTTTAAAAGATGACAATAAAGTAACTCACGCTCGCGAGATAAACCGGAGCACTCGAAGAGCACGTGATTCGCATCGCAAACATACTGGGAACCTTCAGGATCCAATGGACAAAAAGGAGATGCAGCCAAAGAGAAGCGATTTAGTGAAGAAGGAAGGAGACTATGCGAGAAACGGAGGCGAGATAATTTAGTAATTATGGACCGACGCAAACTGGGAAACTCATAGAACCAAGGACGAGGAGGAGGAACAGGATTAATCAAGAGATAAAAGGAATTAGGATTAGCGAAAAGAGATACATAAACAGAATGCCAAAGTCTAAGATGGCAGAATTTAGTTGGAAGAAGAATATTGTGTGCTGGAACCCTACTAATAAAATTCCCATTGGAAACAGCAGCTTTAGTAAGGAGGTCGACGGCTACATTTCCATCAATGCCTGCATGTCCTGGAATCCAAAGAAAGTCAATCTGGGTACACGTCGATGAGGATAGATCATGAAGAAGAGAACGAATAGAAAGGATAATAACATCAGTGGAAGGAGAAAGGGAAGGTGCAGAAAGCGCTAGAAGAACACTTAAAGAATCAGAAACAATAAGGAATTTAGAAGAACTTGCAGAAGAGGAAATATAAATAATGGCTTGTAGAATGGCAACAGTTTCTGCAGTAAAGACAGAACAAAAGGACGGAAGTCTAAAAGACCGAGAATGAAAGAACTGAGGGCACAAGAATGCCGCCCCAACTCCGATCGGGCTCTTCGATCCGTCAGTAAAAATTAAAGAGTGATCACGGAATAGAGAGTTTATTGTATTATTAAATTCCATACTGAAGATATGAGAGGGAGAGGATTTAAGGAAGCATGGCATGAAGATGATATTTGGTGGCTTTAACAATTTGGAATAGACGTAAGAAAAAAATGGAAGCTTGTGATGAGGAATGACAAAAGGGGAAAATTTAGAAAGGCGAAACGATATATGAGATAGTATAGGAATTTTATTGGAGGAAAAACGCCAGTGACGAAGGATAAAAGAATAGGAGGTACTGATATTTGACGAGGAAGTGGAAAACAGTGAAAGAAATGGCTGATAAAATAGAAGTTGAAATGAAAAAGCCAAGAATTTTTAAGCAACAAACAAAACGAGATAATCATATCAAGCAGAAGACTGTGAAGGTTTTTATGGAGTAACAACTTACATCCCCCGCTTTTAGATTCAGTGTAATGGTGGACTTAAAAATCCGTTTTTCGGAAAACGTTCTCGATGCCTTTTAAATATCTTTCTTACTTCGTGAAAGTATAATTAAGTTGAATTCACTAGAATTTACAGAACTTGTCAATTGTTTAATAAAGAGATTCGAAAATTTACTTAATACACAACGCGTAAAATTAAAAGTCAAACTAATTCACTGGCAACAAAAATGCTGCATCAAAAAATTTAATAAATTTTTTACAGAATCTGACAATTTTTTCATACTTATTTTATTATATTGCCTTTGTTTTATAAAGTAAATATATTATTTTTAAAAAATTATAAACATATGTATCTTAATAACAGCCAGCTAATTTTTAACTTAGAACCTAAAAATAAAATTTAAATTATATTGTAATAATTATGTATTTTTAGAACATTTTTAAATTTCTAAACAAGTCACTATTTGATTTTCTTCAAGATACATTTTAATAAAAATTTTTAATTTTTTTCAAAGAAAAGAAGGTTTTCCACGCAAACGCGATAAAATGAATTTAAAGAATAAAAAAGATGACTATTCAAAGTTTAAATTAAGCTTTTTACTTTATGGATTTCCAAGTTATGTTTTGAGCATTTTTTTTTTCTTTTTGTTCGATTGAATGATAAAATTGTATTATTACTATTTTGTAAACACACACAAAGGAAAAATCTCGAAGTTTTAAAAAACGAATTGTACGATAAAACACAGAAATTTGTAACACTCCCTGCACAGTTCTTTAGAAAAAAAGAACTAAAAGGAAGAAAAAGTTTTAGACAAACTCGTCTGCATGAAGAAGTAGTAAAAAAATTATACCAGGCAATTAATTAATTTTATAAGGAGAATCTTCGATGCACTTTTTTTTTTTTAGGTTTAAAATTTAATCACTGCTAATTTTTTTTTTGCGTTACAATTGTTGTTATCAAAAGAATTTTCTAATTTATCTTCTAATCTACTCAAAGAAACACGCGAATACGTGTATGACCGAATACGTTCGATTTTTAAGAAAGCGTATTGAAACATACTCGAGACAATAACACGTGAAATGCAAAAAACAGTAGTTAGTTTAAAAGTGGTCGATGTTTTTTCTTTTCTTTTTTTTTTAAATATAAAAACAGGAATCAAGCATATGATTCAATAATATACTCAGCCTGTAAAATTCGATTGCGTGATAGTCGAAACTAAGCTACATGATCAAAAAAAATTTACAATATTTACTGGCGGCTGTAAGGGATCCTATAAAGTTGGTTCAACCTTTTTTGTCTTTTATTAAGCTATTCTGAGTCCTTTAAACTTCCTTCCTTCTATTCAGTTTTCTACGCTAATTTATTGCTATTTTAATCTCAGAATGTCCTGATTTTTTTTTTTTTTCGAAGATATATATATATTTATTAATATTTACACATTTCCTCGTCAAGCTAATTGCTTGTCGACGAATTTTCTTACATTTAAATATCTATACACTATACTACTTACGTACTGTACCATCTTATCGCCGCGTAAATCATTCTATTATTAACTTATCCTATTTTTCCTTACTTCTAACTTAGCTATAAACTAATCCATTATTATTATTTTTTTATTTTATTTTATTTATTTATTTTATTCCGTCTCTTTTCCTTTTCCTTTTTTCACTTTTATTTATCACTATTTCCGTACCCTCTTCTCTTATTTCATGCTTATTATTGTTCCTATATTTCCCTCTTTCTGTAACCATTCCTTTATTTTCTTTTTTTCCACCCCAATTTTTTTCTCCTCTAGTGTTTCTTTAGGCACTTTATTTAACAACCGCGTTATAACGTATTTGTCTGTTTGCTACCTCATTTTTGTTTTAGCTAATGGCAGTTTGTACAAATAGTTTTCCCTCAGCCCGTATTCTATTTTTCTTCTTTCTTCCAATTCTATTTCCTTATCTGTCGCATTATGTATTCCCATATCTCTCTATGAATAAATACATCCCTCTAACGATCAGTACGTCTTTTTTTTGTATTATTTCACTTTCGGTCTCGTATTTGTAATCTGATATTAATTTCGAGTATTTTATTTGCAGTTTATTTGTTTTCCCCGCGTGTGTTTTCCTAGCCATTCCCCATGCTTGAATTCCATATCTGATTCTCGATTCCACTAGCGCATGATACACCATTTTTTATGTTTTATTTATTGCATATCCCTTTAAAATGTATAATGCTGGTAATGTTGCCCTAATTTTTTTTGCAATGTATTATATGTACGTCCCACCTTAAGTGTTGGTCCGCTATTAGCCCCCAAATATTTATATTGAGTCACTACTTCTATCTTCCGGCAATTTATCTTCTCACAATCATTTCTTTCGTCCCATTCATGTACACATTCGTTTGAGTGCATTATTAAATTCGGAAAATATTCATCATACTTATCCTTTTTTCATAGGTAGTACCATTGCTTTAGTTTTTGATACATTAATTCTTAGATTTTTATCATGTGCCCACCTGGTTATCGTGATTAGATCATTTTGCATTTTCATTTCTGCCTTCTTAATATCTTTATGTGCTGTAACTATTGCTATATCATCCGCGAACGAGTATATGTCGCTATACTGCTTGAGTTACTAAAGAAATTAGGACTAGATAATGGCTTGTTAAATATTACAAATCGGTACTTCGAAAATAGACATACAATCATACAGATAAACAGTTCTTACAATAAAAAAAAAAGTTGTTATGGGTTTACCCGAGGGATCAGTGTTAGGACCATACCTCTGGAACATCATTTTTTCACAAATGTACCAGTTAACGTTACCAAACGATATAAAAATAATCACATTCGTAGATGACATTGCCATACTTATTGCAGATAAAAATGAAACAATGTTGGAAAATAAAATACATAATGTTTACACTAAAATTGAAACATGGCTCACGGAATTTAATCTTCAAGTAAACGAAAATAAATCAAACTGTATTCTCTTTAACAGTAAAAGTAATAGAAAATCAATTAACTTAATGAAATTCGGATTAAATATCAAATATGCAACGCAAATTAAATACTTAGGTGTTATTATAGACAATAATTTAAAATTTTACAATCATTTTAATTATGTAAGAAATAAAATTAACAAATTCATGCCGATTTTCAATAAACTTTTCAACATCAAATTATAAAAAGGGAATGATATTGTATAAATGTATAATAGTATTAAATATTATTTACAGCAGTATTATTTATTTTGATATGCTAGGGACTAAAAGATTTCAAAACATGATTAAAGGTTTCCAAAGAGAGGTTACCATTAAACTGATTAAAGCGTACAGAACTACCAGCTATATGGCTGCAATAGTTATCGCAGGCATGTTACTTATTGAATACGTACTGCAAAAACATATAAGCTTGTTCGCAATTAAAAACAATATTAATATAGATCATCCGTTTAATAACGTAATATATAAGACACCATTTTTTAAATATGAGGATAAACCACTTAAAGTAAAACAAATGAAAAAACTTATGGATAAATTTTATATAAATAAATTTCAAGAAATATGGAATAATTATAATGGAATAGCGTATCGATTTTTTCCAAGTATAATAGATATATTTAAAAATAATCAATATATGCCAAATTTTTTTAATGTCCAATTTATAACAGGGCACGGTCTATTTAAGGTATATTTATATAAATTTAAGATATCTGAATCTGACAACTGTGTAATATGTAATTTTAGAGATGATGTTTTTCATATACTACAAGGTTGCAATTATAATAATAATAATAGACTCCGTAATTATGATATAGAACAACTTGTACAAAATTATTTTAATGAATTTAACAAATTTGCAACTGAAGAAATAAAATTCCGGAAAAATAATGTACATTTATATTAAGTAAGTAGTAGAAATATAGTAGATATTGTAAAAAAACTGTAAAATGGTAATTAATATAATACCAAATACTTAATTGGATGAGTTATATTAATGCCGTTATTATAATAAATTAATATTTTTTAGTAAGTATATGTCGCTATATTTCAATTTCTTATATAACCCGTTTGTATATATAATCAACAGTATTGGCGCTAAGTTACTACCTTGCGCAACTCCCACATTCAACTCCTGTTTTTCACTTCGTGCATTCAATACCCTTTGGTTTAGATAGTTTTCGAACCACTTTTTAACACTGTGCGTTATTCCTATCTCCTCTAATTTATTGATAAGCATTTTATGGTCAATCGTTTCGAATGCTCTAGTTAGATCTATGAATGTTATTTACCCTTATTTTTTCTGTAAACTCACCGAGCGCTTTCGATGTTGATTTACCTTTTTGAAACCCGTATTGTGTTCTGTCAATTATCCTATTTTCCTGTAAATATTTCGTTAAACTATTAGCTACATACTTTTCTAAGATTGTTGCAATTACATTACTTACTGCAATTGGTCTATACTTTTCATATTCATTGTGTTTGCCTTTTTTATATATTGGCCTCGTTTTCAATATCTTTAGTCCGTCTGGTATTCTTCCTTCACTTAGAGTCATATTTATCAGTTTCGTAATTTTTTTTACTATATATGTTTTTATTATCTTCATATCTTTTATCTACTATGCAATTGTTCTTATCACTTCGTAATATTTTCCTTCTTATTCTATCCGAATTGATTTTTTTGTGGATCCGTGGACATTCAGAAATCAAAGACAATACCTTAGCAGCTAGCTCGTTCAGCTTCCTCTACCGTCAGATTTCTTAGTGTTTTTGAGTGCAAAAACATTTTATTTCTCGCTGCAACTACTTATTCTAAATTATGGAATAACTATTATTCCTCTTCATTTCCTAATCTTGACTCCTTCTACCTATCTGTTCAACTGAATTTTCTGCCTCATTACTCGTTTCTCACCTTTTCTTTTCTGAAGTGTTTAGCTCACATGCCTGTGCTCTTCCCTCTACGCTTTTCTGTTATTCACTTATATCTTCTCCATTTTGTCGCCTCCGCCTTTCTGGTTCTTACTTTACTCATGATGCGCTGGTAATTTCATCTACTATAAGCAAAAAAATGTTATCTCAATGAGATAAAGCTGCTCTGAGCGAAGTTGATAGAGTTTTACATGTCCGTTCACTGCTAATGTCCGAACCAGATGATATAAACTAGATGTGAAAGTTAAATCAATAAAGAAAAAGGAATAATACGATTTCAGGAAATATGCTAACTGTGGAAGGGAAAAAAGGAGTGCTGCTATTACTGAGTTATTATAGTGGTAAATAGTTTTTTGTATCCTCGTATGAATTATAGGGCGATTACTGTGACGAAGTGATATCGCAGTTAGAAAAATAAATAAAAAGAAGTCTTCAATATTATTTAATACGTTCATTATTGTTTATTAATAATTATAGTAAATAATTATAATAAAATAAACACTTCTATAAATAATGTAAATGTAGTTCTCAAAAGGAGGTGAAAATAAAATTTAAATTGTTATACAAAAGGCCTGCAGTGATATAAACGGTTTATTCAGATCAACATAAAAAAGGATGAGGGATGGTCCGATTTAGTTTAGAGCGAGTGAAATCAAGTTAGTCTTTGCTAATAAGACTAATCGGAAGAGGCTGTGAAATATAACGGGTATATAAAAGTGCAGAGATGCACGCTAAATAACGTTGTGTACGCGATGCAACAACAGCTCTAGTCGCCGGCGAAATCTAATAAGTTACCTAAAAAGTAATAAAAAAAAAATAAGGGGGTAAAAACAGCAGAAATAACGTTACGAGATTTTCGGAAGGTATTACAAATGGTCAAAGATTTTTGCCGGTATTCGCTATTATATATTTTTATCGCTTTTTTCATTTCTCTTTCGTCGAAGAAGTATTTGATTTTCCTCGACAGCCTATTTTTTATTTTTATTTTATTTATTTTTATTATTTTCTCCGTTTCTCAAATCGCTCTATCATAGTAGGCGGCAGATCTCGTTTCTTTTGTCGTTACCAAATAATCTGTGGCAACTGTTCCCAAATCAGAAAAAAAAAAAAAAAAAAAAAAATGTTTTATTTCAACAGACTTTTCTCTTTGAGACGTTTGTTTTTCCGATTACTTATCTTCTCCCACACCGACAGAAATAATAATTTTCAGTTCAATGCGGTTTTCTTGGTATTATTTTTCTGAAGCCCGTTGATAACGGTGAAACACCGTGTCACTCTTTACATTCGCCCATTCGCTTAATCCCTTCAAATCGACTTTAGGTTTTGTCCTGTTTGTTTAGAAATCGGACTCTCAGTTACATTTATTAAATGCCTGCGACATCCCCGAAAAACCACATTATTCCAGCAGTCTTTTTTTTTTTTTTTTTTTTTTTTCCATTATTTTTGAGCATGTTAGTTAAGGACGTTACTCAATTCAAAGGTATACCACAGCATTAATGATTACAAAGGAAAAATATTCCAGCAGTCCATTTAAACGTGGATAATTTGATTTTTAAAATCATTATAAATCCCGAAATTTTTTTTTTTAATTAATTTACACAATATATCGTTTACTGTTCTTTCAAAACCTGAAATTTTTCTGTCCTGCTCTTGTTCTGATAGTGTCTCATTTCAAATGATGATGGCGTTAGCGGTTTCAAAATTTGAAACGACTATAATTTTGTCGAAATTTTTGTCTGGTTTTATATGCATGTATTTGTTTTCATCTTGTTATCGACCATATTCCAGCCTAGTTGATTAAGCGGTGATTTCGAGTGAAGCTTAGGACAAACTTACTTTTTTTTTGTGCATATTAAGAATATTAAAATTTGACAGTTACATTAATGTCCAAAGTCGATGGCCATCTCGATAAGAAACAAAAAAAGGGAAATCGAAACATATTGTTTTTTCATAATTTTACAAATTATTAATTCTGACTGCGCTAACGTGTGTTCAGTTAGAGGCTAATTGTAATTAAAAAAGAGAAAATGCAATTTTTTCATTTAAAAATGATAAATTTCAGTTCGTATTGAAAACGATGATTATGAAAAACTGCTAAATTTAACAACATTCACGGCGATTAAAGTCGATTGAAAAAGTACAATTCAAAATCAGTCGCCACATAAAATAATTCGTAAATGTTTTAACGTTTGGTTTGCTGTGGGTACCGAGCCACTCGGGTATATTTGGTAATGAGGCGGCTGATTCCTTGGCTGGGGCTGCTGCTGCTTCCTCTCGTCTTTTTTTTTAAAAAATTCCATCCGATAACCTCCTATCAATTTGTAAAAGCTTTCATATCCGATTTTGGTCGGACACCTATGTTTCCTCTTTTTCCAACTGTTGTTTCTTTTTACCTGTCAGTTCAGCCTACTCTTCCTGCATATTCATGGTTTCTTTTGCATCCCTCCCTTCGGCGTTCTGATGTTGTTTCCATTGTTCGTATGCGCTTTGGCCATTCTTTGCTGCCATTATCTAAATTTCGTTTTTCTTTGATTTCTTCTCCACACTGTCCTCTCCATCCGAATGATGCAGTTATTTGCGACGCCGATCATGTGTTTTTCCAGTGTTCATCTCTCTCCGCGGAGCGTTCTGCCTTGTATTCGTATTTGCTGAAGATTGGACATCCTACTCCTTTTTGTGCTTCCTTTATCTTGTCCTTTCCTTCCCCACTAATCCTAGTGGCTAGAGCAAGCGACTTCCGATCTGGAGGTCTCGGGTTCGATACCGAGTGACGACAAAATTTATGCGGCGCTAGTTTGGTACGCAGCAGTTTAGACACAGTTGAACACTGCATTTGTATATCGATAAATCAAGCGACTATAGTCAGTTCGAATTGTAGTCGTGCGTATTAGCGTCGCATAGAAATATTCAGCCAGCGAACAATCGCATCAACGTGAGTAAAGGCCAGTCGTCTTGGCTTCGCCTCGCCACTGATAAGCTTTCAATTATTAATCGGTAGCACGAAAACTTGGCTGCGCTCCGGTTTACGTGATCGGCTACATTAGCGTATGGAAACCTGGCAGCAGGTATAAAATGCATCTCCCAATTTGCCTGACCAGCACGGGAGATTAGGCCAACTTATCCCGCTAGGGATTGGCTACACCCAGCAGTGATATGGGCATGCCGTGATCGTGATCGTAAAAGCAAATCAAGTACGAAACCGAAATCCTTAAAGTTCAATCGGATAATCAGTTCTTGTATTAGGCATATTTTCAAGTAGTTTCCTTAAACACGGTCAAGCAGTTTGGTCGAAGGGAGATCGTATTTTTTTTTTTTTTCTTATGAACTGGAGTTATTATAAAAGAGTTTCAAAAAGATGGAGTAAGACCAGAATGCAGGGGGCGGGGGATTAAACCATATTTAAGAGTGCTTTAAGTGAATAATTGGAAAGATTTTTGTGAAGGGAATATATATATATAGGAAAGATATGCTGTCTTCTCTTTACATGTAGAATTTCAAGAGTTTTGAAGTGAGGTGAGCAATAAATTGAACGGAGGATGTTAGAAAATACGCGGCGACCACAGGGTTAGGAAGAGGTATATCAATTTTATCGAAGAAAAGATCATAATTGAAAGAGCTAGTAAGTCGGTAAGAAAAGTAAACGTTTCAGGGGATAAGTTGTGGTAGCGGAGACACATTGATTTAGGAGATTAGAAAGGTTTGACCAATTTCCGAATTTGTGAAATGAAGTATAACGAGAGAAGGATGAGTAAACAAAAGGACCGCGTGAAAAGCTTGTCTGAGTATTAGAAAGATTATCATTTTCACTGCTTTTATTTCTATTGTTATCTGTTGTTATGATTATAGGGATGATGTTTGAGTTAAAACGATTAGTTTGGGAAAGTCCTAACTCTCTAGATAACGACAATGACACAGAACGATGGGACGAGAAAACTCACGCTTCGTTGAACTATTCACCTCCGTCAGGGCTTCAGAGATAGATTGTTACGAAAAAGTTGAATATTAGTATCTTACCTTTAGATGAGCTTTTAGCTACCCACAAACGAAAGAAGATAAATAAATAAAAATCTGAAAGATAACGAAAAGTTCCCCTTCTAAAATAGACATAAATGAAATTAAATCGATAAAATAATTGAAAAGGGTAAATAGAAATCAGCAACTATGACGAAACCGAACAAGAATTGAATATTAATAAGTCGCATAATAAAATAATAATAATCGAACGATCAATCATACAAATTCTTCGGGCATTTTACTTACTTAATAAGCAAATGTTGTCACTTGCGTATGAAAGAACTAAAAAAAAAAAAAATTAACAATTTGCTAGCGCTAATACAAAATTTCATTATATACATTTTTTATTTAAAATTTTCATTCTATCTCAAAAAACACACTATCTGAAAGACGGATTACATTTTCAGCTTCAGCTTAATCAAATGATACGGAAACAAAATTGGAAAATCCGACTTGTGCCAAGTGACAAATTTTCAAATAACTCATATAAATAACTACGCGTAAATGCGCGCTCATTCGGTGAAATTTCGTAAAATGCTGTCGATGCGAAATACTGAGTTCGGTGAAGGCACTGATAATCGTTTTTATCATTTTTCACTTTTTCCCTTTTTTTTCTTCTGATATTATAGCGCGCTTTGGTGCATTTTGGGGAAGCTCCTATATATATATTGTTTGCAGCAGGAATTTTTTTTTTTTAAAAAACGAGATAAATTCAGTAGCGCTTACATATTTTATCCAAAAAACATTATTATTATTTATTTATTGTTTTAAATTAAAATATGTTCTGTTTATCTTTACGCTAGTTACAAGTTTTTTCTACACTATTCCACTCCGCCAGAACTAAGGAGAATTTTAGTAGCAAATGACTACACGCGGTAAATTGGATTATATTAAAGTGTTGTCACAACTAGTGATGATTAGGTCCGGAAGGATACGTATCATCTGCAGATAGCGGAGTTTATGATGTAACTCCGACTACAGTTCTAGACGCGTTTCCATGAGACTCTGGCCCAGCGTATATAAAAACTGAATCGACAAATGTTATATATACGGATATTTACACGGTTCCAGAAGCTAAAATATAGACTTTGAATAGAAAAGAATGGACCGTCCATCCTTTTCTACGTTTCATAACGAATATCTGAGTAAAAATGCGTGATCAGCCTGAAAAGTAAAAAATAATAGTACTAGAATTAGAAAGAAACTTTATCGTTTTTTTTTGTTTTTTTTTTTTTTTTTTTTTTTATTGGACACAACTCTGTACATTTATACTTTCTTTTGCGATTTCCTTCTCTCTTTCTAACACGTGTAAACCTAGCACACTGGTAACACCACTACGTCGAAGACCAGTGCAATCCATTACCAATTTTTCAGTATACTGTATACATACACACTGAATGATCCATATGATAAGGTATACAGGATGCAGTTCTCGAACTTGCGATTTAGTTCCGGATCCGTATCCAAATAACTAATAAACTTCTCATCACTAGTCATAACGAACCGTTTTCAAACTGTTATATTGTACACTATTATGTAGGGGAAAACCCGTTAAAAATAATAACAACGATGCGTTACAATTTCATAGAATGAAAATTAAAAAAAAATCGTATAGTTCTAAAATTTATCGTTCCTTATGTAAAAATCAATGGTGGTTCAATAATAACCGGAAGTGCAAAAAACGATGGAATAGTCTCATATATTTCAGTGACGTAGTAGAACATATATTTTTATTCAGTTTAATTTAAATTATAATAACTAAAAATTAAAATTAAAAATAAATTATTTTCTCGAGTGAAATTACAGCAGCGCTGCAGTTTATTTATAGGATCTTCTGAGCATTAGCTGGGAGAGAAGAAGGAAATATTTAAAATATCGACATAGAACCGGGCAGTGGCAGGGGCAGAGCGACTCATTCAGCTATTCCATTATTATAAAAAATAAACAAGGCAGCACTCTGGGCAAAGGCTTGCGGATTGCCGAATCAATTTTTACACGAAACATTTCGTTAGAAAATCGTAAAAATAGTTGGACGTGTTTATGCCAGCTAATATCTGCTCAGTTAATGAACAAGCCGCCGTAATCTATAAAAGTTTTTTTCATATCGAATAAGACGAAGTTCTCTCATCCCGCTCTATTACTATTGACCTTTTGTGGGTTTCTAGCCATTCTGGCATCGAGGGCAATGAGTTAGCGGATTTTTTAGCCCGTTCGGCCGCCCGCGATGGTCCTTTACTCTCGGACATCCCCCTTCTTTCCTCAGCTAATCATTCCCGACACTATGGTCGGACATCTATCCTTCTCTATTTTCTAATCCCGCCTCTTATTATCTTCAAATTCAGCCGGTTCCCTGTTCTTAGCCGTGTTTCATTCCTCTCCTTAATAAAGGTTCCGCGATCGTTTCCTTAATCAGACTGTGTTTTAATCATTGCCTTCTACTCTTTTCACGTTTTCGTTTTTCCCTATCATCCTGACCCGATTGTCCCCTTCATAGTTCCTTCTCTCCTCTTATATTTGATGCAAACCACTCTTCTTTGAATGCCTTGCCCTTGATTCTGAGCGCTCTGTTTTGTACTTTAAAATCTTAGCACTGGGTCTTTCTTCTACTTTTAATTCTTCCTTTGTCCTTTCCTTTCCATTTCCATATAATATTATTATTTTATATTTAAAAAAAAAAAGACGAAGTTGCTGCCGCGGTTCGTATGCTATTACATATACACTCACGGTGCTTCCTTTATCGAAATATAATTTCACCTGTAGTCCGCACTGAACCGAATTTCAAATGTCAACTTTAAATATCGGAATTCTATTTTAGAACTGTATGGAGATCAATTTCTGTCCGAACGTATCGGTATTTCCTGAATTTTCCATCGGAGGGTTCAAGACGCGCAGTGAATCACTTGCTGAGCCTTCAAAAGCAGCGAATATTACATATTTGCTAAAAAAAAAACGAACTATATTAAGCGATGACATTTTCGATTGTGAATAGCTTGATTCTCATTTTGCAGGTTATATGAAAATATTTATTGCAGAGGTAGGAGCAACGTTTGTAGTCAGCAAAAGAAATGCTTATAGGTAATAATCTCTAATAAAGATTAGGTTGACAGTGCTAATGGAGAAAGAGAAATGAAATGTCTCCAAGGATGTGCTACTTTTATTTCTGGTTGCTTGAATATAATACTACGATTATATCAATAGCTATGATGACAAGCAGCAGAACAACGTAATAGGGAGATATATTTTATTCGACCGAAAGGCATAAACAGAGTAAGATTGATAATACGGATGGAATAGTTTTAATTAAGCTGCTAGAACGTGAATCCCAGAAGATATGATTCAAAAAGAAATAGGAACTTGGAAATTATTAATTAAGCGATGGTTGTTTGATGACATTACAGTAAGTTAGATAAATTGGGAACAGGCTATGAGAATCGACCATTCTTATTTGTCGAACATGTAGAATGAAATTGTTTGTATAATGACAAGCAGTTCTTTTTTTTTCTCTCTTTTTATAATTTGAAAACTATAATTATAATGAAATATTATAACATATTATTTTGAATAAACGATGATAAGCGTGTTGAGCACCTGCAGACGGGCAGCAATATGCCTTGTGTGACCCGCAAATTATTTTTAGTAAAATAAAAAAGTAAAAAAAGTTGAAAGTTGATAAGTTACGTACTTCACTGAAGACACTGATCGGTACTGTACTCAATAACGAATTTCTGGTTTGTTTAGTATATTGAAAAAAAGTGAGAAAAAAAACTCTGTTTTAATCATTAAAGGCGACTCCTTAAAACGCACAAATCAGATTGTTATTTTTACTTTTTAGTTATTTGAGGAGTCTCGCTATGAGCTCGGTGTGTTACCAATTTCATATAGAAAATGTAACAGAAATTGCACATCTTCGAATCTTGCGCTATTCTCACGTAGCCTTCGTCTTACATGTAATTTAAACTTTCATTCGTGGCGACAATATTATTTAAGCGGAAACGAATTGTTAGTATTGGAGTAGTACGTCGTCTATTATAGGTCATACAGCTCTATATTATTGTAAAGGCAGAGAAAAATCTGTTTTTCCCTCGAGCATTTCTAGCTGTTGACTACGTTTGTTGTGCAACAATACTTAATGCCGAACATTCAGTCAAAAGTTCGTGAATGAGCGCGCGAAAATAAACTACCAGAATTTCCTTATGTCGCTAAAATCAGTTTAATCGAGAAAGCTGCATATAAATTAAAAAGAAAAACCAACTTTCATGATTACTTCCGGTAAAGTGATTGCATTATAAACTTGTTGATGTGCTAAATCTGAAATTAAAATAAATAATAAAATTCTATAAATAAATATATACATGTATATTATGTGTGTACGTAAAAATGTATGTGGGGGCGTACTTCTTTTACCTGCGGAAAAATAACTGAATTGTAGGAGACTGCGGAAGAATTAATTAAAGCACTTCAAGGAAGTTGCGCAAATGAAAATGTAAATTGTTTATTTCTCTCTGTCTAATCGTCTACTACTCGCTTGTAAGATCGATTAATTAAGTTTTAGTGAACGTTGCAAAGAAAACTCCTTTTGTCGCTTGACAATGAAAGGAGAAACACGATTTTTCTACATCGAATTTAGTTAGAATTTTCGCAATTCGCCGCTTTCTGCAATGTGTACTGTCACGTAAAGTTCCCATCTTTCATAGAATACTTCTCCGGGTAATTTATTTATTTTTATTTTCATGCAATTCGAAAGGAAAAAACGAAAAAAGCGATATTTTTACAGTCGAAATTTTGGACCAATTGATGAAATTTTGTCGTCGACTTCAATAATAAAATTAAAGTAGGTGAAGTGTTTAATTAAAATATACGATCTATATAAAAAGCACGTTTGAAGCGGATAGGTTATAAATCACTTAGAACGACAAATGATTATGTAGAAAATTTCTTCCCGAAAATTAATCTAAAATTTTGTCCGATTTTCTCATTGTTAAAATTTTTCCACCTTAAGTCCATAATAACATGGGAGTAATTTGGAAGTGCTACTCATATGCTTAACATACTGCGATGTGAATTATGTTGGAGCTTCCTTCATCCTTCCTGATTTTAACTTATCTGAATCTTGCCGTCTTCCTTATTCCGTATTCATATATTCTACGTTCTATTATTTTCATTTCCTCGAATCACCTTTCCCCCAATTTTTTAATCTTCTCTGACTCCTTGAGCGAGCGCTCTTCAGGCCATATCTTCTTCCCATCCTGATCATTCGTATGACACTTTGTTTTCCTTCGAATACGTTCACTCATTCATAGTCTTTCCTCTCTCCATTCGATTAACATTGATTTGCTGTGAGTACCTAGCCATTTGGGCATATTTGGTAATGAAGAGTCTGATTCCCTAGCTCGGGTTCTTGCTTTTTGCCGGTCGTTTTTTTTTTTTAAATTCCATTCGATAACCTCTCATCGATATGTAAAAGCTTCCATATCAGCTATTGGTGTACGTTTCCTCCTTTTCTAAAAATTATTCATTTCATCTGTCTGATCAGCCTACTCTTCCTCCCTATTCATGGTTTCTTTTATATACCTCTCTTCAACGTTTTGATGTTTCTATTGTTGGACATTCTCTACTGTCTCCTGACATTCCTCTCTCCATCCTGCTGATTCAGTTATTTGCGACACCGATCATGTGTTTTTCTGATGTTCTTCTCTTTTTGTGGAGCGTTCTGCTTTCTATTCCTATTTGCTGAGTCTGAGGTTTCCTACTCTTTATTGTGTCTCTTATATCCTGTCTTTCCCTTCCCTACTGATCATTCCCCTGCTATTTGTTCCTTTTTATCAAAGATTTCTGAGCGAATTAAAATGTAATCGACTTCTTCCTTTTCTATTTGTTTCTTGCATAAAGGTCCTTGGTTGACGAACTCAAGAAAGAAAAAAGAAAAGAGACACATCTGTATTTTCTTGTTCTCAAAAAGGGGACCATGTACACAACCATTTATGGGAACGTATAGAAATGTTAAAATTGATACCCCACTAGTGCAATTACGAAATCGTCTTTTTCAAACTTTTTATGATATTTCGGGATAATACTCATAATTAATCTGACCAAAACGAAGACCGACACTAAACTTGTGTAATTCCAGAATTCTGTATTGATTTTTTCTGCAATGCAACGCAAATTTAAATGTTTATCGAATTCTTTTTCGTTTTTGTTTTCTTCGCCATCAATGGCACTATAACTAATGAAATCAGTAACGATTAATATTATCTTTAAATCGACATTGTTTCCTCTGACAGATATATACAATTTAGAGTCAAACTGTATATATGTACGAATCTTAAGTAGTCATAACAAACGTATGAACGCTAATTAAACCATTAGTTGTTCTCTTACAAACTACAATCGAACTGCCCGTTTTTCTCTTTATTGGGGTTTCCATCAGATTTTTTATAATATTATGTTCAAAAATCAGTAAAAAAAAAACAAAAAACGTTTTACTAAAGACTGAATCTCCTGAAAGCCTTATGTCCTCTCAAATGGGGCGGTGATCCATATGTTCTCCTAATTCTCTACAAATCCATCATTCGATCCAAACCGGACTACGGCTCCTTCTTATACAACAATGCCTCAAACTCTCTCCTGCGCAAACTCAACAGAATCCAAAACTTCTATCTTCGGCTCTGCGTTGGAGCCCTAAATTTTTCTTCCATTCCTACTATTTTGTCCGAATCTAATATTAAACCCCTGCTTATCCGCAGATCTCTGCTTGGTTACCGTTTTCTAATTAAACGCCTCCCGATCTCTTCATCTAAACTTATTTCTTCCTATCTGTATATTAATGACCACTGGCGCTTCGTTCCTTACAAAATCCCGGTTCTTGCGCACATAGCTGCTCGAGTCTCTAAGTTTTCTCCTTATGTCTTTTCCCGCAATAAGCTTCCTTACTTTTCTTTTGATTTCAATAGTACATGTCTCCCCATCTCATTCTTCTCTCTTCCTCTTCGTGCTAACTCCACTCCCCAGAGTACAGTGGTCAGTGAATATGTCAACATCTTAAATTCTTCATTTCCCCGTCATGTAAAAGTTTTCACTGATGGTTCCGAAAATGATAGCGGAATGGGCGTGCTTTTACGGCCCCCTCGCTTAATCACTCGGAATCCTTCAAACTTCCTTCCTTTTGTTCCATTTTTTCTGCTGAAGCAGTCTCCATTCTCCGTGCTGTCTCCTTTGTTTCCCCTTCAAGAGAGATCTGTAAATTTCTCATTATTACTGTTTCCAAATCTGTGCTGCAAGCTATCTATTCTCCTCTTTCTCACTCGACTAATGATATCATTCTTTCTGGTTGTGTCTCTATCTCCAACTTGCGCTTAGCACGTTCTATCCTTATTGACTTTTTATGGGTTCCTGGCCACTCTGGCATTGAGGGCAACGAAGCAGCTAACTTCCTTTCAATGCTTTCTTTATCCTTTCTTTCTCATCTCTAGCCATTATTCCCCCCATTCTTTCTTTTATACTCTCTAACTCCGATCGCCTCAGAATCTGAATAGGTGATCTAAGCTCATGTAGTTGGGTCAGTGTTGACACCGAGCCCATTAAAAAAAAAAAAAAAAAAGATTTTTGTTCACTATAAGAACTCGTAAACAGGAAAATAATCACGATTTTTTACAGGTCGACTAATGAAGTAAAAAATATCAAATTTTTTTCAAAGATAATTATTAATTTAATCACATATCTCCCCCTGAAGAACATATGCAACGATAGTTTTATCTGATACACCGTTTGTATAAAAACTGGTTTTGAAACGAACTAAAAAGTCGAAGAATAGGTAAGCAATATGTTCGTTTCCGATGATTTGTTAGGGGCCGTATGTTTTTCCAAGAGCGATTAATGTAATATAATTGTATTAAACCGCTAAATGTTTTTATTTAAAAAGAGTGTTTTGAAAAATGTTTACGAGTAGTCTCTATTCGAAAATTCCATAATTAGAAAACAATGATCCTGTTAAGGTTTCTTCGGACTCCCGTTTTAGAGCTGGTTCTGTGGAGGATGAAAAAAATATGGTACCAAAAAAGTTTCGAGCGCCGTGTATAAATTTCGAAAAAATAAAACAAAAAAAAGGACGAAAATGAATCACCCCTTTTTTTTTTTTTTTTTAATAAGTCGAGTGTTGCACGAAGAAAATATTATTAAAGAAACAGTTTCAGTCCAATTATATTCTAAAAAGGTGGCGAAATAAACGAAACTAAAAAATCTGAATAAGACGTGTGCGACAAATAAAAAAGAAAAAAAATTAAGAATGGAGCGAAGGAAACAAAACAAAAACAATTATTCCCCCGGTATTATTTATCAGCACTCACTCGGCGATGTATCCTTATTATCTTTTTCCAAGTGCCTAATTCGTTTTGTTTATTTCTTTCGGAACATTTCTTGAAACTCCCATTGGATCCATTAACAATTCCTTTTTTTGGTTCATACCCCCAAAACAAATTTAGCATACTTTATCGAGACTGTACTGCACGTGTTTGCGCAAATGTAAGTTAACATGGTGAATGTAAAATCCCACAAGTCGCTTAGGGGACATTTCGTTATTTCGATCGTGTTCAGTGGACTTTCAAAATGAATTCCGCATATGCTTGTAATGCGCTTATCTGCACTGCCCTCTTGTATTTTTTACAAAAATTCTCGCTACTACTGTTGAAAGAAGTGGAAAAGTTTTGTACGGCAAATTTTAATAATCAGTCGTTTTCTTTTTTTTTTCTTTCTTTTTTGTCTTGTTCTCGACGCGGAATTTCCGCCATAGACACCTATCTGTTGTTATTACGTGATATTTAGATATTTCTGTGCTCTATAGATGATCCCCGCTACCGAATTAAACGTAAATATTAAATAATACGCAAAGCAATCGTGGGATTAAGTGTTTTTTTTGTCAACCAGGGTCGTTCTTGAACGGAATATTATCGACTTGTTCATTCTATACACAGTATGACAAGAAAGTTTCTGAACTTGATCTCTGTAAAGCATAGAAGTATAGCGTCACTTCCAAAGTAACAACTAGCATGTATAACAATAGCGTGTGTGAAGTTTCGTTAATATCGAATGATTAGAACCGGAGTACACGGCGTGTTTTCGTGAAACGCGTTTCGTGACCGCATTCGAAATTCGAAATGAAATTGAAAGTCGAGCAGAGATACGCGATCAAGTTCTTTGTTAAAGTTGAAAAAATTTTTGCAGAAACTTTTTCTTCGATGCAATTCGGCGATGAATGTCCCCATCTTGCGCCATCACTTACAGGCGGTATAAGCGTTTCGGCGAAAACATAAAAGTGCGGCAACGAAAATCAAAAATCAAGTTCATGTCGATCGCATTTTTCGATTCCGAAGGCCTGATCCACCATGAATTTGTGCCCCCGGGGCAAAGGGTGACTGCAACCAGTCTATCTTGAGGCCGTGAAACGTTTGTTGAATCGAATCCACCCAAGTAAAACCAACTAACCAGCCCCGGACACTGCTGCATGATAATGTGCCGTCGCATTTAGACAATCTTTTGAAGTTCTTTTTCGCGAAAAAACAGATCATCAACCCTCCCGCCTACTTGCCAAATCCGACTCCGGCCGACTTTTTCTATTCCCCAAGCTTAAACTAAAGCGGATAGGAATCCTTTTTAACGACATCCCAGCGATCTAGCGAGCTTGCACCGAGAGCACCTAAGGAGCATTCCAGTCCAGCGGTACCCCAAGGCTTTTGAATATCGTCGCGCAGGCATTCTGTTGAATGTATTTCTAGAAGAGAGATGTATGTCGAATTTGAATTAAAATCGTTTATCTTTAATGGTACTCTTGTTTTATTCAAAGTTCGGGAACTTTCTTTGTCATACTGTGTACTTCATTTCGCCGACAGGAACATAAGAAAGATGCAATTTAGCTATAATAAAAAGCTGAACACCGAATCATTTACTTTCCTGTTAATTAATTAGGCTGTTATTCTCGATGAACCCAAGAAACCTTAACAAATCAAGCAAAACAACTAATGTTAGTGGCAAAAAAAAAAAAAACATTAAAAATAGCACAAACAAATAGTTTCTAATATATACTTCTTATTGCATTTTATTTTTAAAGATACAAATAATATACAACGACAGAGAGGTTGCTGAAGAAAATTATGTATAAATTAACAGATATATGTATTAGTTGATAATCATTTATAAATTTGTCGAAAAACACCGCATCGCATTTATCTATATCGTATAAGGAAGTATAAATCGCGAATAGATTTCTACAGAAAAATACATTCTAATATTCATTATTAAAGATTAACGAAGATACTATAGATAATTCAAGTTAATTTACTGTAAATTTCCTCGAACTTATAAAGGTATAAAAAATAAATCGTGAACAGGCTTAGTTAAAAAATTAATACGTAGGAATTCAACCAAGGGATAAATCGGTGTGGAATTGCGGTGTAAAAAATCTTGGAATGGTCTGGAATTGTTTGGCATTGTCTGGAATTTCGGCATTGTCTGAAATTTCGGCATTGCAGTGTACAGATTTTCTCAACCGGTTTACCCCTTGAGTTCAACCGTACGAAATTCCATAACATCGCATTTATTTATTTCTGTTTGCAGTTCAAAGTAGCGATACACAAAATAAGAAACAGGTTACAACAAAAATACTCGACGATTAATTATTTTAAAAGATTCATTTTTTTTTAAGGCAATCTTAGGGACAGCGAAACAGCTGAGAGAGATCTAAGGGGTCCGCGAACTGTTTCTGTTAGTCAAAAATTCTTTCGGTTATCGAACTATTAATTTGGCCCATTTCGTGATGAATCGTTCTATGATCTTTCCTTTTCTGTATCACGGTAGAAGAAATGTTTCCCGCTGCCTCACTCGGAGAGGGGGCTTCTCCTATGACAGTTGAACCGTTACCTTCTTTTTTTGTAATATTTTCACTATCGATGAATGCAGCTAAGGGTGCACTTGGTACGCCTTGTGACTGGAACGTTCCTTCGAATTCAAAATCATCTTGTTTTGTTCTCTCAGTAGTTCTTATAATTTAGATGCAATTAAAATTCAACACGAAACAATTAGCTGATCTCTCGAGTTATGCTGCCTCAACTCCACGACAATGCACTTTGGCAAATATGTTAATTACCTCTCCTCTTTCGCCAATAATAAATTAAACTGGTTAAAAGGCCTAAAGCCTATTAAATCAGAATGCGGTTCTTACCTATTCATTTTAAGAATCCATTATCCGCTATCAATTTGATTACTTTTTTTGTTTTTGACTAGGCCGCCAAATCTTTCCTCCTTAAATTAGATGTAATCCGAAATTCTCGCCTTCACATCAGTTTCGGTAAAATCTCACTTACTTTGGAAATTCTTGCGGATTCCAAAACGCCTACTTCATCAATTCGCAGATAATATTTCGGTTAACCGATTAACACCTTTCATTCGCATCGTTTAAAATTGTTCACTCCTTTACTTTGATTTTTAATAACCAACCTGTTAATCTTCGGGAAATCCATATTTTATTTCGCATCGTCTTATTTCATTCCCGTTGTGTAAAATTTGTACGAATAATCTTCCATGTCTTGAACATAGCAGTCATACATCCGCTCAGCATATTCTCTTGCCTCCGTATTCGAAATCTCTTTCTTAGACTGTACTGAAACGATTACAAAAAGTTAAGTACATTTCCTGTGTTTTTTTACGTAAAAGGTGTAAATGGAGCAATCGTTTTGTCCTTTTGTTTTTGCTTTATGCAACCGATGCGAAAAATTTATTCGAAATTAGATCGCGCGCAGTATAAACAGGGTAACGTTAAATTTGAACCTTAACACCTTAAGGATTATTCGTTCGGAATGAAGCTTTAGTTTTGTTTAGCAGTATATTAATATTCTTTACTTTTTCTTAAGTTCTTTCCGTGCCGGAATTTCAATAGTTAGTAAAATATTTTCTTTCTATGAAGATTTTTCAAAATATTCCATCGATGCTACGAATTTCTGGAATCGTGTTAAATAAATCGCGAAAACTTACCATCGTGTTAGGAAGAAATTTGGAATTTTAAATTTTGGGTCTTGTTGTAATGTCCGGTGGTAACGCACTTGTGTATACGCGCTTGTCTGATGTATTGTTTTCAATTTTATTTTTTCAGTTATTTGTATTCGGCCTTTTTTTTTTTGCTCGAACTACATCGGTTCGGTCATCCACTTCAAGTTTTTCTGATCAAATTGACGCTGGTTCTATTTTCGTAGATTTACCACAGCTATTAACAAGAAGCAATACTGCACATGTCAATGTTACATCAGTAAATATTAATCTTTGTTGTGTTTTGAAGTTTTAATTTTTTAAATTAAGCCGGGGGAATCCGAATTCCGTAAGCAAATGACATAAATAATTATTACATTCTTTTTTATTTTTTTTGTGTCACGTATTCGATTTTGTGATCTCATTTTGTTGAAACACTTTTACACTTTCACGTCAGTTATTCTATTTTTGTTCGTATTTTGATCGATTTTCACAATATTTGAATGGAAAGACAGATTTTATAATTCAGTTGTTTTCTCTATTAACTGTTGAAATTCTTCCGACGTTTTCTAGAGGTTAATAATTATTTCTTCTTTTTGTGTGTGTGTGTTTTAGTCAGATTCGAACTTGAAAATTAACATAGCGTTTAACTTTCGTATTTTTCAAGGGGAACGTTGTTTTTATCATTTAAGCCTGCGGTGTGTAGTTGGTCATCGGCATAGTTTGCTTCATTCGTTTCTTTTCTTCCATCTTTCTTTACGTACTGATAACACGACGATGCTAAACAACCTGGACGAAAGAGCCAATTGCTGAGGAGCACTCCTGCAGAGAGTTTGTAATCAAAAATTCGATTATTTTTCCTTTACCGTCTATTTTCTAGAAAACTTTCGATTATTTGTAAGGTATTTCATTTAATTTCAAAGCATTTGCCAGGACCTTTTGTACACTCGACGACTATATAGTTCTCTGTCAACAAGCACGTCTCGAACGTTAAAATTTATTAGCTTTGTGTAGTTCAGAATTTATCAACTGCAACTACTATTTTGTATAAAGCCAAAGTTGCGTAGAACAGTGTAGATACTGTTTTTCTCGAATTTAAGCTGTTCACATCTCTGATACCTCTTCGTCATTCAAAACATGCTTAGCTGGCGTCCCATAGGGCAGCGTGTTGGGTCCAATTTTATTCGATATATTTCTTTACGATTTTCCTGTATTGTCCCGCATTAACACGACACTCTTTGCCGACGATGCTCTATTGTGGCTCACACAGGCCGAACGCGATCGTCAACAAGCTCCCCAACTTGGGGTTGACCGCGTCTTTCGTTTTTTTTTTTTTTTTTTAATAGCGCATTTCTATTAATCCGACTAAATCTAGGGCGATTCTGTTTTCACCCATTGACCCCTAAAAAAGTGCACATACAAGATATCGATGTTCCTTGCTCTGACCAAGTTCGCTACCTCTGCGTGATATTAGACAAAAGGCTAAGCTTTAATAAACATATCGATCACGCTATCGTTAAAATTAATTGCGCTATCTGCGCCATTTACCCAATGTTCCATCGTAGATCGTTTTTAAATATTCATAACAAATTAATTCCATATTATTAGGCCAATCTTAACCTACGCATCGCCTGTGTGGTCCTATAAACAACTACAGCTCACACAAAACAGATATCTTAGGTGCGTATTTATCCCGCTATACCAGGATTCCCCTCAGGTTTTCATATCTTCGTAACTGGTACGTACTTTCTTCGGCAAATAAATTTTTGAAAATTGCTTGACTCACAGCAATCTTCTTATTAATCATATCGGGAATTACGATTCCAGGCAGCTACAATTTATTTACTCAAAATACAAGCACAGGCGGTTAAAACATAATCTCCTGTAATCTTTATAAACTATACTATCTCCTTCTTCTTTTGCTCGCAGTCTTGTTCCTTATTTGTAGTATCTGTATCCTTATTCCTTAAACAGATTTAATTTTTATTAATCATCGTATTGGCTCGTAGGTTTTTTTCAATTTTTTTCCTACAACGACGTTTTGCTAAACTATAGTTTGTAATAATTTATAATCGTATCTCATACGTTGCGTCGTGCGGTAAGACGATTCGTCAATACGCTAATTCAGCTTACAATGCTAACATTATGTTATGTCGTAATTTGCACAAATATATATACTTCTTCTTCTTCTTCATCAATTTTAAGATTAAAATAATGTCTGATACCTTTTTTTTTTTTTTTGTCTTATACTTTCTCTAAACTTAATGACAGGCTTGCCTTCGTGCGCAGTCTGACAGATCCGATTTATTCGGTAGTTTTTTTTTTTTTTCTATTTTTATATTCATCGGGAAGGGAAGTGTAAAATTTAATTGTTTTGTTTTTGAAAATTGTTTCTTAATAATGAAATGATACACAAATTAAGATGTTATATTTCGCTCCCAGGGATACCATCGCGGATTTAGTTTCGCGGAAGTAAAATATTGTATTTTACTTATTTTTATTATTATTATTATTACCGAAGCCTAAGGAAATAAATTAATATTTAATGTTTTATTGTACAAGTACCTATACCAATCTTACTTGGATGGTCGACCGTTAAAAACACAAATTAATTAAATAATATAAATATAACACGGTCGCGATTATTAAATACGAGATATGAATTCCATACATATCTCTATTTTTGGTCGGGTGATGCGGTCTCTGCGATAGCGGTGGTCCGTTGTTCTTCTGAGTCGTTTGAACTGCAGTGGGAAACTCGATTCCTCGATAGGTTTAGATAATTTACAGTTTATAACCAGTACTTTTATCGAACAAAAGAATAATAAAAACGTCGAGCGGTAAAGGCATAAACTGGTGACCAATTTGATTTACTTTTACTGACGGGTCCGATGACCAATCTCAAAACTGTTCTATTACCAGTTTCAACCGAGATCAAAAATCAGAATGACTCGAACCGTTCAGAGGCAGTTCATCCAGCGCTGGCTTCCAGCTCCTCCCCACTCCCTTTTTCGTTGCGTCGTTTAGTAACATTGGCGGCGGCACTCGTGAAATCGTCGGAAGACGAAGGCGGAGAAGACATCGGAGACTCTTTACTTGAGTCACATTGTCGTGTGTTTTCGAAATCATTAGCATCGGCGATATTCTTAGGTATCATTTTAGGATTCGTATATTTACGCTTTGCCGGATCATCATCCGCGAACGACGAAACATTGCTCCGTTCACCACTGGCCGTTAACAGGCTCACACACATACACGCACTTACGCTCGCACCCCCCGTTCGATAATTTATTAAATTTAAGTTTTCTATTCTATTTATTTATTTATTTGTATTCATGCTTAATGTAATGTACACATTACAATAATTACGGCTGTTTTTTTACATTACAACTGTATAATCATTTTTTTTTTAATTCTTCTCGATGATATTAATCTTGATAATACTCTTTCGTTAAATTATTATAATTTCTAAATGTACACCTTTAAACAGTACTGTGCAAAAACCGGAAAAAAATAATATTTTGTGTCTCTTTGCAGCAGATTTTTTGTAAAAACCTCGCCCCAATACGAATTTAAAGCAATTAAGGCCCCTCTCGAAGTACGCTCCATACCACTCCACGAGAACTAGGGGGATACGCTGCATGAAGTGTATAAAAAATAAAATAATTCAAGAAATTGCAAAACATTCTATTTACTAATACAAAATTTTCAATGCACTACTTAGAATTTTGATTATTATCCGTAGGATCCATCATTGCAGTAATTTTAAAATCAAACAAATGTACAGGCGAATTAGTTTTCGATGTAAAACATCTATTGGCGCGCCTTGGGGGTAAAACAGGACTGCCAACGGCGTGACGCTTTCATGCCGTCATGTTCCCTCTCTCCGCCTCTGCTTAATAATCACTTGTGTGTGCATGGCGCGTATACTATACCCTTCGTTGCTTTTACGCGGGAATGTGTACTGCGTGCGTCTCTATTCGTCTACGACATACTTGATACACAGTATATTAGCGCGTCGCCGCTTGTACAAGTGCAGGCTGCAGTAAAATGTCAAATACGCGGACACGCAATCTACCGATTGACAGAACACTATCTACTAATTCAAACCAAAGGTTAGTAAATCATCTATTATTAATATATTATTTATTAATATTAATATATTACCATTCTATTTCATATTTTCGGCGTACACAAACAACACAAGCCAGGGCCGTGTCTAGACCAAAATACCGGGAGGGGTTACGGAAACATTTTTATAAATATATATATACATACATATACGTACATATATGTATATTGTGTGTATTATCATGAAATATATTTATTTATAAATAGTACACTAAAGCCTTGTAGTCAATTATTGTATATACAATATTTGAACACTACAATAAAAACAAATAAAAAATAGTCGTTTCCATAGAATTCATAAAAATTTCAATTGAATTTTCTTTTGTCAAAAATTGAAAAGAAATAAATTTATTCTGAATTTAGATCCATGTAATTCAAGCAGCTATTATTTCGCAGACATTTGGGAGGGTGTTCACCTTGAAACCGCCTCCCCTCAAATACGGCCCTGACGCAAGCGATAGGTGATATTATAATTGAAACTCGCAATGACCAAAATACATCTAATTTGAGACATATGGTACCAATCAGGTATTGATACTTTTTTTTTTACATTTTATTATTACACATATTTATTGAGTAAAGTTTTTATTATTTTTAATTATAGATTCTTTGATTAACCATCTATCATGATGTTTCACATCTTCCGGGCGTCCCGTGACGGCCTTCTTTTTTTTTTTTTTTTTTTTTTTATAAATAATACATTTATTTATTAGATGATGAATTTTAAAGGAACAATCAAATTTAATGTAATTTAAAATTTTTATTTACACCGTTTTATACATGGATTTATATAATTTTAATAATCTTAAATAATAACGTGGTGAAGGTACATAAATGAAATTGAATTAATCTCCCCTTAATATGAAAGGTTACATGACTCGTTCTATTGTTTATTTATTGAGTACTTTAAATTTCTTGTTTACTAATTGTTGCCGTATTGCAATCTAAAACGGATCGCATTCTTGCAAAATATGCCATATAAACAAAGTTGTAATGCGATTTTTGATTTCTGGAAAATCTTCTGAAATAAATTTTATTATTAAATTCCATCTTAAACATAAAATACTTCAAATAGTGGTAAATTATTATTTGGCTATCGATTTGGATCTCGGGACAGACTAGACATCAGTGAAATAGAATAGTAGTTCCCTACTTATCAGCAGTTTTCGAAAGTCACAAGTAAGTAGCGTTTGTCGTGACGCGTAACGAACGTTTAATTACGACACTACGATTTCTATGTAAACACAAACTCACCTGCCAAACGATACCTACAGCGTTCAACGAAATTTCACTTGGTCACCATCTAAAATAAAGTAAATGGAAGATCAAATTCGATCGTGATGGAAGTCAACAAGGGTTCCGTATTAAGCGGAAGATCTAGGCCAACTGTAAAAATTCACAATCATACAATCCTACAATGCAATAATATAAAAGGTACCTCCTTTCATCGATTTTTGACCGTTGGTTAACTTGTAAACCGTGTTATTTCCCTGCACCGTCAAACAATTAATATCAAACTGTTAACAGTAAATGCGCGCCATTAACGTTCTTTTATTTATTTATTTATTTTTTATTTATTTATTTTTTTTTTTGTAAAAAAAGGTCTTATGCAATACTTGTACCAATATAGAAATACGGAACTGAAATATATGGATCATTTTCGAAGAATAATATACTGGACACGTTCCACAAGCTTTATCATGTTTCAGGCATTATTGTTTCTCGACATGATTCCAGCATTCCGGTGTAGTGGTGAGTTTACCATTTAGAATGCCGTAAAAAGTTTTTCACCACAAGTTCGCAACTAATTCAAATAACTGGTCACTTCGTATTTTTAAAGTTGCGTGCAGAGTGCGATTAGAGGTAGTACGAGTATGGTATCGAAGAGGTGCATGGTGGTATGGCAGTGTTCGCTTGTAGTTTCTTGTGCATGTGTGAATATGTGTATGTGTATATGCGTGTATATGTATATATGTGTGTATATATATTTATATATTTGTATATATATACATATGTGTGGATGTTGTGTGCAGGTATATGATATATATATATATATATATATATATATATAGTTTTAGAGTTATATTAATTAGGATGCGTTCCATTTCGATGGAGAAGAACTTAAGAATATCGCGATAAATTTAAGCTGTTTAGTATATTAGTTAAGTGGCGTTATTTAAGAGAGCACTATGAACTCCGTGTAATGGATTTTATGTGCGTAATTGTGCTTCCTCTTTATCTCTTTATTTCTATTCACATGTGCAGAAACGTTTTCCAGTGTTCCTCTGAAATATGACTCCACCGATGCAGTGCGGGAATAGGATTAATTGGAGAAATTACAGTGATATTATTAAAAAATGGACGGATAATATAAACAGGGTACTAAGCCCAGATAATACGTTAAAAATAAACGTCGAATTGTTTCATGTGCTGCACCTGAACATAAGAACTGTCCGGCGTAACTGGGATGAATTTTTAAGCTACATTCACATGACACCTTTAAGCGCCATTGTACTAATAGAAATAAATATAAGCGAGTTTGAATTAAATTTATATAATATAGCGGGCTTCACAAAGATTGCATTACAAAGACCAAAACGGTATAACGGAGGGATATTTGTGTTCGTAAATGATAATTTTAGATGTAATATTCTGGAGGTTAAAAATAGGTCAAGCATGGATCTGGTGATGGTAGATATATGTAGATATGGGCGTTAACAATATTTTACCTTTAATTGCTGTTTATCGATCTCCAAGTAAAAATGTAGGTGAATTCATAAAAGAAACCGCAACGTTTCTAAAAAACCTAAATAATAAGGATAATTTTTTGATATGTGGGGATTTCAATATTAATTTACTTCTTCATAATGCTCAGACGGAGAACTTACTAAACGTAATTTACGGGTCAGGAGGAGTACAGTTAATAAGTGGAATTACAAGAGAGGAAGATTGGACGGATAGAAGTACTCAGTCATGCATAGATAATATCTTTATGAAGTTTAAAACTAACGAAATTACTTCGGGAATAGTCAATACGAAAATATCTGACCATTATATCATCTGCAATGCTTATCGTATAGCGAACCGGAAAATAACTTATTATAAAAATCCTCTGAAATGTGTTTTTGAAGAAGGGAGACTGCGGAACCAAATTAGTAATTATACCTGGAGCAAAGTAGGTAACTCCTCAACGGTAGGAGACGTATACCATCGTTTTCGTTCAGTGTTCCAAAACATATATAAAGATTGCAAAGTGAAGGTGAGTGAGGGGAAAAGGGGATGTAAATATAATCCTAAAAACAAATGGATGAGTCAAAAAATAATTAATTTTATGAAAATCAGAGATCAGTACTTTAAACACAGTAAAGGAAATAGAACTAGCGTGAGATATAAAAATCTGTTCAAAAAATATCGGAATTTAGTTAAAACAGAAATAAGGAATGCCAAGCAGAAGTATTATCAAAGACAAATAGTGATGGCAAACAACGATAGCAAAAAAAACATGGGGTATAATCAATAATATTGTTAGTAAAAAAAAAAACAAAACGACAGTAGATGATTTCATTACCAAACATTTTGGGGATAGTTCAACAGTAGCTGAACAATTTAGCGAAAACTTCGTACGTTCGGTAGAAGAGCATAGACACACATGTGACATTCAGTTACTGAATACTAACGTTGACAAGTTAAATATGACCTCATTCTTCATTCCACTTGCAAATGTTCCTCAAATAGAAGAAATAATTAACAATCTAAAAATTCACAAGGCACCAGGATGGGACGTGATTAGGGTGAAAGACATTAAACAAAACTCAAAGTTGTTAACTCCTATTTTAACCTGTATGGTCGAAGCGTGCATCCCTGATTGGCTCAAAAGAGGTATTATTAGACCGATATATAAGAAGGCGGCTCAAAACGAAATCGAAAACTATCGCCCAATAACAATAATGCCTGTAATAGCTAAAATTCTAGAACAGTATATCGGCAAACACTTAAGAAATTACGTGAAAAAAAACAATCTGCTCTATGAAAACCAACACGGATTTAGAGAAAAAGAATCCACCGTTACTTTACTAAGAACGTTTGTAAATGAGATAAACGTAGGACTATCAAGGAGGAACCAATTTATAATTACCTTCATAGACCTAGCTAAAGCTTTTGATCTAGTTGACCATGATCTGCTTATTAAAGATTTAGAACATATGGGCATCGTAAATAATCAACTATTGTGGTTTAAGAATTATTTACAAAACAGGAGAAGCGTAGTAAAAATTGTAAGTAATATTAGTAATGAAAAGGTGAATCGATATGGAGTAGGTCAGGGTACAATACTGGCTCCTATTCTATTTCTTATATACACGAACTCATTATATAAGCACATCAAAAATGTAAAGGTTTATGTATTTGCCGACGACATCGCATTATTAATGGAACATAAAAATCTAAAGATGGCGAAAAAATTACTGCAGCAGGATGTCGATAATCTCAGTAAATGGGCGCATGACAGGAGGTT
This sequence comes from Icerya purchasi, assembly GCA_039619475.1. Lineage (NCBI taxonomy): Eukaryota > Metazoa > Arthropoda > Insecta > Hemiptera > Monophlebidae > Icerya > Icerya purchasi. The sequence goes on along the minus strand of CM077115.1, from coordinate 390,972,759 downwards.
ATGTATAAATGTAAATAAATCAAAACTACTCCATATTCGTAATATCTCTAAACACATGAGTCACCACCAGCGAATCAGTATACATAATAATGACTGCTTACATGAACGGTACGGAAATAAAATCACTCACCCATGTTCATGTCCACCTCTAGTGAATATAACGGATTTGAAATATCTAGGAATATATATCGATAAATCATTGAACTGGAAAAAGCAGATACAAAACTTAAATTCGAAAGTAATATAGTCAATTCCAGCGTTATATAAACTGAAGACGGTTCTTTCATATGGGACATTACGGATATACTTTAATGCATTAATAATGTCTAGAATTTTATATGGGATCCAAATATGGGGTGAGGCTAAAAAAACGGAAATCAATAAAATAGGTAAAATTCAGAAAAGGTGTTTGAAACTTATACTACCTCATTCGAAGCGGAGTGATACTACATCAACCTGGTGGAAGGAAAATAATGAAATGTCTCCCAAAATGCATTATTATTATTACAGACTACTTGAATTTAAATGCAATAACGTAAAGTTACCTTCCAGACCAAAAACTCGACTAACAAGGAATCAAAATAATACCTGTTACATTCATCCCTACGAATCGACAATACAGATGATTCAGTTTTAATTAAATTAATGAGTACTATGCCCAGTCACATAATAAACGAAAAACAAATTGGTGTATGGAAGAGGGAAGCGAGGAAGTGGTTGAAAGAATGGTGCAAAGATTAAGGAATTTTGCTGCATCCTCTTTTCCCTTTATTTTTATTGCTGCATTTTTTAGGGCTCTTTTAGACCATCTATTTACCAGTTTCCTTTTCTTTTTTCTTTCCTGTACATTAATGTATGCAATGTTCAATATATAAGCGGCTCCTGTGTATGGGTTGTGTAATTCATATATATATTTGCGTCGATTGATGTATTTTATTTTTATTTTTTTGGTTTAATACGTTCGATCTAAGTAGTAAGAATGATTAATTGTAATTTTGTTTACTAGAATAAACGATAATAAGAGTGTTGGGCACTCATGCAACGGGCATACTTGCCTAGTGAGACCCACAACTTATTTATTTAAAAAAAAAAAAAAAACTCTACACTACACTGTTGTTATTTACCTGGAAATCTTTGTAGAGAACTGTTTTGAAAATGGGCACGAGATCCATCAAGAACGACACTTGTTCTGCAATGGTTAAAATTGTCACCGTATTTTTAATTAATAAGAAAAATTGTTTTTCGAAAATTTAATTTTTTTATTATAGGTAAATGATGTGGGAGCCTTTTTTTTTTTTTCTTGTTTGGGTTTTTCCCTGGGCTTGTCAGCAACGGACGATTACCCATCAACATGTGTACATAGCAGCAATTAGGAGTAACAAGGAATAGAATCTGGCAAAGAATGCTATACCAAAGATGGAGAAACAATAACAATCAACGTTGAAAAATGCCAAACGTATGCATCCTGAAAAGAAAAGGAATGACGAAGGTAAGAGCAAAAGGAGTTAGCTGTCCCATAACATGGCCACATCTGCAATTACAGAGCCCACAGTACAAACGGACAAAGGAATCTGGCTATAAATAATTAAGGAAGAAGAAACACGGGATGTTTAAAAAGCAGTTAGATCCATCAAGCACGAAACCTATATAGAGCACAACGCTTAGCGTCCGTAAACAATTATCCGAAAGTTCAATGACTTTCTCCATCACTATAAAGCAAAGTTTATAGTTTTTAATTGTGAAACAGGGAGCCTATTTTAAAATAGGTATGTAAAATTCATCTCTGTATAATTCCCCCAGTGCATTTTCATCTGAGATACAGCTTATCAGAATTAGTGGAATAAGCAGTTATCTATAAGAACAAACCACACATCCTCGTACTTGTAATAACCACAGCAGTTAAACACGGTACAAGGTTTTTTGCTTCTACAAAAAAAAAATAATAATCTGTATAGGTTAAACTATATTACAGAACTTCTTAGCAACACCAATAGTGATTTTAAATATAACCGAGGAATGGTGAAAAAACTTCCAATATTCGTAACCACATGTGCTGATATTTTCCAGAAAACGGAAATCACTAGGGTAATTCAGTCAGACTTTTATGTTCAAATATTTACTTAACTTTAACAATTTTAAGATTTCTTCAAATAGTATGTCTGTCGCTTGAATAAATTTTTGTCTAATGTTTTACTAGGTTTTCAATGATTTTTATTTTTTTATTTTTAAAATCTATTAGATCGACGTTAAAATACGAGGTACGGACAAAAAAAGAGAAATAATGACTGAGCATTAAGAAAAATTATCAGTCAGCATTACGGCAATAGGAAGGTCAAAAGCAGCGCGAGGTAAATACAAGAAATACCTCGGCAAAGTTTTTTAATCGTTAAAAGAAAAAACTTAGTTTTAAAAGAAAATAATTTTTACTCCCCCCCCCCGTTTCGGCGCAGCGCACGCCATTAGGATAATCAAAAACCTGGTTTTTATTGTTATTATATTGGTAATAATTCTTCTATCGCTGGTAGTATTCAATTTTTAATATATAAACTAATGGTGGGTAATGTCCTCGCCTGGTGATCCCCATAATAAAAATAAAAAAAAAACAAAAAAAAAATCTGTGTCACTTATTATCTTTTACAACTTTGTTCTGATTACCACATAATGCTCGTGGCTAGTGACTTCCGAGTTACTTTTATGTACCGGTTATTTGTGCTAAGAGTTACCTGTTTTACAGCCTCTTTGCTCCTTTTTGTTTCAACCTGTTACTCCAACTTTTTTTTTTTTTTTTGTGTTTTTTATTGAATCCCCTAAGCTTCAGTGTGCCGTATTCAACTGCTGCGGCTATCACGACACACTATGTGGGCATTGTGACTATATTACTTTAGCTATTCTGTTTATTTAAAAAAAATTAATTATCGAGTAGGTCGCTGTTTGGGAGTTTGATAATATCTCGAGGAATGTTTAATGTGGTACGAATGTCCGTGTTGATGCAAATACTGTGCAACTACTAATATGTGCTGGACGGTTGGGATGAAACTGCCCATACAGAAAGGGCACTGCGTTGGAGAAATTGATCCATTTAGAAGATGGTCGTGCGAGATTGCTGTATGACCTGTCCTCAATCGGCTAATCACACTGATGTCTCTGCGAGAAAAATTCATTGGGGGCCACCATGGCTCGGTCGTTGACTTTACTTGAGACATATGGGTCTGACACGCGGTCCATTTTTCCTTCCATTCTTGTTTGCTTTTCGCTAAAAAGAATTATGCCATGGATGAACAGGGAGGAGAATATCTGTTCTGCGGAGCTCGTAATGCTGACTGTACCATTATGTGCGCCTGTTCATTCCCCGGTATTTCTGCGTGAGTGAGAACCCACATAAAAGACATCTGGCCCTCGGACTTGTGTGTATCGATGACAATACGAAGGATTTAAGTAGATATTATATTCATGGTTTTAGGGCTGGATATGGCTTCTAATGCTGCCAGGGAGTCTGTAATTATTAATGTCTTTTTGTTAGGTTTGCAAGATTAAATATATTGTGGTCCGTATAGGATGGAATACATTTCTGCGTCCAGTACTGTGCAGCCATCATTGAGTAGTCGGAAAGAAAACGCTTTATCTGATACTACGAACGCACATGCTGTCGGCGATGTGGTTGTGGTGGGGTTTTTTCTAGCACCATCTGTAGACTATAGCGTGGTCGGTGTATTTATTTATTGCATTTTTAGCTGTTTCGATGACGTTAGTTGGTAACTGTCTGAAATTATTTTTAAGAGTTATTATTGGGGAATCCCATGGGGGGGGATTAATGCGAGGTTTTGGTGCATAGGGTTTATTGGGTTTATGTTATTATCTAAGTCCAATATGTCGAGGACTTCGGGCACAGGATCATTTGGGCTATTTTCCATACTTATTTAAATAATATCGTTTTACAATATAACTGATGAGTGCGGAAGACACACAAACAACCATCTTAACTTGTCAAACACAACTTATCGAAAATAAAAGCAAACGTTGTAACTTAATTCTCTTTTTTTGGAAAATTTCAACAATTACTTTTATTAGGTTTTTTTTTCAAACTTGCATATTTTACATTTTTATTTATAAAAGCTATTAAAATTTCTATCGCTTTTAAGCAAAATTTTACTTATTTACTTTCTCGTGTTGTTACATCGTGCTGTGCTCCGCAATTACTGTCGAGAGGAATAAAAAATTTTTATAGCGCTTTAACTTTTATAGTAGGTGAAGAAGTTTTTGCTGCTTGGATAATAATGGTCGGTAAAATGTTTTCATGACGACACTGAACATTCTTGTGTATCCGGCAGATCCAGTGACGTTATTCCGCATAAAAAACTACGTGCCGAACAATTTTGAAGGACACAGCACAATGGAAGCATGTGAAAAATTAAAGGCAGTACATAGCAGAGCATTAGTTTTTGATAATAAGCCAGACAAAGTCGTACGAGACTGGCTAGTATACAAATTTCGATTTTTTTTTTTCAGCTCTTACGCGTACCGTAAAAGTTCGTTTAAGCTTCGTTGTATTAGGAAATTAGAAAATTTTAATCTTTACCGAGGAAAATATCTTTCAGTGTCGGTGAAGAAAGTATTCGAATGAAATTCGTAAAGAAAGAACCGTCAAAATGACGTAAGCAATGAGGAGAATTTGAATATATTTGATACGTTACAATATGTACTATTTATTTCCTTTAATTTGTAAATATTGACGTAATAACATGTGCATTATGACAAGCTTCCTAGTTTGATTTTTAATCATAAATACAATACGGTTTTTTTCCTTTTCTTCTAAGCTCGTTAACTTCGAAAAATGTGTATGTACTTATCGGTTAAAAAATCAAGAATTAGATTTTCCGATTCTTGTAATATAATTGAAACTCTAACATGAATACAACTTTCAAAAAACACACAAAAAAAAAAGTATAACAGTTGCAGTACGTATAAAAACGTTTAAGTCGTTTATATATAATCAGCAATACTTGGTATCGATAATATGACCGAAAACAAAGAGAAAAAAAAGAGTATGTAAAATAAATAATTCGAGCTGATGTCCTCATCACAGCTAAAGCATGATTCCCCTTTGCTGGTTCACGAAGAAGATGTAATGATGAGAACCTATGAAAGTCGTTAAATAGTCTATTCGTAACTGCATCGGCAGCAATTTGAAGCAAACGTATAATATAAAAAAGAAAACATGCCGATACTTAAAGATTTACTGTTAAAAATTTAATAAAAATGCGATGAGAAATAAAAAAAAAAGAGTTATTCGATTTGAAAAGATGAAATGTAAGCTTAAGAATCACGATCTTTCTTATACAACATTAATACCTTAATCAAAGTAGGCACGGTAATCAAAAATTACAACATCTAGAAATAATTTAACGAATATTTAATGCAGTTTTTAATTATCATTGCAATTTGTGATTTCCGTATACTGAAGCTCTAATTTTTTTTTTTTTGAAAAATATGTATTTATTATTTTTTACATACAAAACTTTCGTCGAGCTAAAACGCTTGTCGACGAATTACCCTATCGAATAACATTAATATCTAAAATTAACTTATACATAATCGTGTAATATTTACTAATCTTAATCTATCTATTTTACTTATCAATAATTAATAATCTATTTCTATCTTTTATATTCGATGTTGTTTTTTTTTTAAAGTTTTTTTGTTGCACCTTGTCATTTTATTTTATGTTTATTATTTTTTTTATATTTTCTTCTTCCTGAAGCCATTCCTTTATTTTCCTTTCCCCTATTTTTTCCTTCTCTGTTATTTCTTTGGGTATTTTATTCAACATTTGAGTTATATTTATCCGTTTGCTAATCTATGTTCTTGCTAGTTGGAACGAAAGTTTTTCCCTCAACTCGTATTCTGTGTTTATTCTTTCCTCCAATTCAAAAAGGCATAAATGTTGTTTAAGAATTAACATATCACCTTTAAGGATATATTTTACTGTCTAATCATCTTCTTATCGAATTTTTTACCTATCAGCGCATTTTTATTAAATTCATGACAGTAAATCTTTAGGTCTCGGTATTTAATTTAAAAAAGAAAAAAAAAACAACATTCTGTTTTACAATTTTTAGCGTAATACTTCAATTTTTTGTCTTGCTAAAAATCAATTTTTTTACGAGTGACGCGAGCTTTTTAACTTACGCTGTGACGGTTATTTCTATCCGCGTGTTAATTAAGATGAATAATGCTTTAATTTTTTTAAATTACGTATTTATGCTTAATATTGATCGTACTTTAAGACAATCGCGTCTGTTATTTTAATAAATCTAAAGAGCCCTCCTTTTATTAACGTTTATTTTAATGACTACAGACTGTTCACCAGTACTTTATTATGTTACTCTACCACTGACTGGTACTTTTTCGAATCATATCATTGGAATCGGTTTATGTGCAAGTTATGCACGAATTAACATTAAAAAAAAAAAAAGAAAAAAAAGAATACGCGACAAATGTATAACCTCCTCTCTTTTAGAAATCTGTAAAATATACTTCAGCAATGGTGTGACCTGGCACGGAAATGAATTTCAGAAAATGTAACTATAAATTTAAGCATACCTATAACGAAAATCAAACAACTGTTAACAATTTGTAACAGCTTACCGTATCTGCTTTTTTTTCTCTTATTATTATTATTTCTATTATTTGGCAAACTAAAACTACTTGTGACAGTATGGTATTCGGTATGGAACGCGGGGGGCATACGACTACATTATATTGTAAATGTTTGATTTCTAAACATTATGCAAATGCAGTCCAAATGTGTGCACCGATAATATTCTCGTTTTTATTATTATTATTATTTTTTTGAATTACAACAGAACAAGTTGACACCTAGCAATTGATCTTAAAACACGATGCAACTTGTGAAGGACTACAGCAGCAAGTCCTCCATTTCTTTCCCGTACAGTTTGGAACAAATTTAATGTTTCGTCGCGTTTTACCTTGGTAAACTGAACGATTTAATTACTAATTCGGCGACACTCTAATTGCGCACCGCTGTTTACCTGGCCGACGGTTAAAAAAGGTTTAGCAAATCTAAACACTGGAATTGCGCACCGGAAGCTTGCCGGTATGAAATATAGAAAAAACGAACGAAAATGGCACCGATATTTGTTGGGCTCCAAAACTGATGGCCGCTTTATCGTGTATCATATTTGAATATGTTCGATGGCTTTCAACATTTTTACACATCATCGTATACTTAAAAAATAGCCTATTTTTCGCAAACCGTTAAGGAGGTTTTTTCTAAGCAACCGAAATGTGTTATTCCAAATAGCAAACGTTCCCGATGGGGTTTTGATAAGACATTTTGGAAGTCACTGGAAGAACGACGCACTTTTACTGATTTTATTCCTTGGTCGATTTTATAAAATCCGGAGTATCTTTTTTTTTTAAAGCGGTGAGCAATTCGAGTTCTCAGCAGGCGGGCTATTTCGGGTCGGTGCGTAATTCGAGTGCGACTGTAAACGGTTTCTCAGGAACTCGTGGTGTCGCTTCGTGTCTTCTACATATGGAACATTGGAGTCTCATTGTAACCTACGATTGAACACTTGTACCAGACTGGAATAAGTCTGACGGCCGTATTTTGCTGCATCTTGTTTGGCATAATGCCTCAACTGATGTATGTATGTCCAAATCGGCTATCGTATTATTTTAGAGATTAGGAGTTCTTTTTGCAACGATATTTAATCATTTTTATTCGGCATCTACTGGATAAACGCGAGAGGCACTTCGACTCTTAACAATCTGATCGTTCCAGCAACTCTCTGCTACTCGCATCATTAATATTAAGTTTTCGCTTGGAAAAGAAAAACGAGAAAATTCTACCCGTATGTTTCACCCGTATTTTATTTATTTATGTATTTATGTGTTTTTTTTATTTGAATTTGCCGTGACATTTGAACTAAATTCGACTAAAATTTGCTTCACGAAAGAAAGACACGAAGTCGGAAACGAACCTTGCCGCTATTCCCGTATAAGTAACAAACAAGCTTGTTTTTACGGTTTTGTTTTTCATTTTTCATTTTTCATTTTTCATTTTTTTCGTTTCCGGTTCGTTAATTTTACACCTATTGTTTTTCAGATATTTTTCAAAAAGTGGGCGAAAAATTACCGGGTAATTTTTAAATTCGCCTTCCGGTTTATGTCTCCTTTAATTTTTAACGATATGGCGGCGTTATTTTCTTTATATTTATTTCTGTTGTTGTTTGCTGTGCGGTTAAGTCGTTGGGCGTAGTATTTTGAAACTCTCGCTGTCTATCACGTTTTATTCCCGCGAGCGAAACTTTGAACGGTAAAGGAATAAAAATTAAATTCCTCCCTTTTGAAACATGTTTTCACAGACGTTATCTCGTATCTAGAGAGCTTTTTCCATTTTCTAATGAAAATTTACCACACATAAATCTATTCGTGAACTTACACACGTTTTGCTAACCAATTTAGCAAAAGTATGTAAAGTCGAAGCGATATGGTTTGCCGTCTGTCGATAATCAGCGTAAGTGTCGTAACGGCCCGAGCGAATATCCACTTTCCATCTAATTGAATTAATCAGTCGTGACAGAATTCGTGAGGGACCTTGCGAGATTAATGTGTTATAAAATCGATCTCAAAAGATTTAATATAGCGGAAACTGAAAATTGCATTAGATGCAACGAGCAGGACAGTGTACAGCATATCCTGAATGGATGCAACATTCTAAATATAGAGATAGCGGAAGACGGAGGTGAATTAGTACGGGGAAAAAATTAACATTTTCAATAAAAATTGGCCAAAAAGGAATTGGAATATCGCAAGTCCAATATCAATTTATATTTTTAATATTATAGTATTTTAAGATATAAGATTAATAATTGTACAATGTGAAGTGGAGGAATCCCGAAAAAAAACTTAATTAGATGTTTTCCACCGCTGGGTATTCAATTTTTATATGTAAAAATAAAATAATAATAAAAAAAAAAAAAATAGTCTCTCTGCGGTACCTGAAGTCAGTTATGCAACTAGACTTTATTCGGATTCCAAAAAAATTTTCTATTAGCGTCATTATAAAATTACAAACCCGCTGCCAGGCCTGAGACAAACGTATGAACAAGTTTTCGAATTACGAAGCACTTTTTCTTCTTAGTAATTATGGTACTTCGGCAGTTGTATATGACCATGTCCAGCGTGACTTGCCTATGAATCGGTTTTTAAATTTTTTTCGATCATTTAAATTATCGAGATCATCGCAAATTATTAAAATTTTCTTTGCAGGGAAACCAACTGCAAACGTTCGAGTAATGATGTTATTATAATTATATACGTACGGTTTGTTGTTAAAATATTCCGAAGCTCTCTTTACTCTCGTTCGAAATTACTCTATGCGAAATAGATTGTAAAAACTCTAATGTGGGCCCAAATATATTATGTACAGTATAAAAACCTGACAGAGTCGGCACCTCGTTTTTGTTTGTGTATTTTTTTAAAATAATTTTCGCAATTAATGTGTTTTCACGCTTTTAGTAGTTTTTTATCTGTCGAATAGAGTAATACAAGATGTTTGGTAGTGGAAAAGGTAGCGATTTGAAATGTTTAAATATTGTAAAAATCTCAAGCATTTGACGGTATCAGTGGAACAACATCTTTTTTATTCTGACCGTTGTATAGTTGTTTTTTTTTTTTTTGTATTTTAAATATTTCATCGGGGGGGCGTTATTTACACTTAAAGTAAAATATAAATCGAGTTATTCTTAACCTAGCGGAATTAATTTCATAATGTACTTAAGGGCGTCTACTATAGTGGATATAAGAGGGAATATTTAGAGGTCGGTATTCCTTTAATTTTTCCGGGACAATCCGTTTCTACTTTCCCAGATTCCCCTCTGGTATATATATATATATATATATATTCGATTTCAGATAATTCTGCGAGAGCCGTACTTTTCGGAACCAGACAACTTTGAAAAATTTATGACAGCTCCGGTTTGGTCGTCAAACGCTAACTATACCACCATCGGCGTTCTAGCGCATCTTAACTATACTTCAGAAAAGTTACAAATATAGCTTATCCAAAACTGACCGTTCTACTTTTTAAAGATTTCGAATAGCATGATGAATTTCGCCCTAACTGTCATTAGTAGTTCCTTCGGAGAAAAAGGTACAGATTTACAATTTCAATTTTAACTGTAGACAAAACTTAATTTTCTTAATGTCAAATGCGAATTTCGACAATTCAAATAGTCAAAAGAAATGACTTCGATTTCGCTTTTAAGCTACACTTATCTTTAAATAATTTAATTATAAATTGTAGCGGTTTGTTTTCCGCTGCAAAATTTTTTAAAACAGCGTTTAATATAGTTTTTAAATTTAATTAGGTGGCTTGATATTAGGAGAGAGATTCGTTTAGAGATATGACAAAAATAGTAGTTCTAGACATGATATTTTTATCGGCAGCTTTCATAATGAGATCAGTCTAAATTATTATTTGCCTTACTGAGCTCTTGTATTTTATCAGAAATTTATTTTCGAAATCCATCACAGTGTTCGCCTTCTTAACGGCGTATTTGAAATAGTTAGCGGGGAGATTTTACCGTTGGGATCCAATCTGAATAAGATAGAAATATAATTGAATCTTAACTAAGTTAAAACATGTTTAACGTGGATGTATCTTTTTTGGTTATCATGAAAATAAGGAGTACTTCTTGAACAGCAAGTAGGCTCATAGGGAGTTAGAATCAGCATATAACGCGCTATTGGTATAACGATTTCAGGTTCTGTGGCGAACGCTTAAATCTTCCGTAGAATTTCATAAGAGAACGTCGTAATCAGTTTAAAAATATATTGAGATATATTTTGAACAAAATTGTACAAACTGAGGAAGTTGTCACGTGTTTCAGTTGGCAATTTATGAAGAGAAATACCAACAATCTAATTTTATCTCAGCATTGGTGTAGAAAGAGGTGAATAAATACTATCATTTTTGATGGCTATACTACCTTCATTATGATCCGAGCGAAAAACACTATATACCAGGGAAGGTAATACCTATTTTAGCTTCACTGACAAAATGGTAGTAAAATGATCGAAAATTCTAAAATGGTATTTCAAACGGAATTTGTATATAAATATTACTACACATAGTTATCGGTATATTTTATTGCTCTTAATATGTTTATTTATTAAAATATGAACATGTTATAGAATTTCCATTTCGTGAATGAACTGATCAATTATTGAGTGACTATTTTTAAATTCGAATTAGGAAATCAGGAATAATGTTTTTTTTTTGGCTCAACAAGCACTTTGAAAATAGATTCTCAAATATTTTTGACATCATCGGCAATTCAATAGAACCGTAAGAATTTCGCGGACTTGCCGGGTTTTAATATCACCGTGATGATCTCTACTACATACCATTGTAAAGATACATAGTTTAGACGCTGAACAGCGCTACAGATAATACATGTAAGCACTTTATCTTTTTCTTGTAGCGACGCTGTCAGGAGCGAGTGCATTTTTTAGATTTAAGTTGCAGTCTGTGACTTTTACCTTCAGAAGGGTTTTTAACAGATGACGATGCGACGATTGTTGAACACTTGGTTTGATTTTCAATATTGCCGTAAAAAACAAATGTTCTACAAAGACTTTTGTTTCTTCTTTATTTCACTTAGGTCAGTTATTCAAACACGGCTCCTTTCGATAACAAACGTAACTGCGGTTTCCTTAAATGAGAAGCGCCTTTTCGCAAAAATTTTGCACTATTCGAATTTTGTTTTCCGGATTACCGACTTTTTCAATTTCTTGCTAATAAAATTAGATGCAATTTTTATTACCAGCATTGCAATTAGCGTACCATCTCTTTCTGGCCGTTTTTTTTTTTTTTTTTTTGTTTAACCGCATATGGTGACAATATCTCGACTTCAGGTGCATCATCGTTCCGTGAATGGATTTTGCAGACCTACTGTTACTGGTAAATCCATATCCCTTTAATTGTTTTATTTCCTTTTTCCCCCCTAACGAATATCATAAACAGCGTCATTTACGCTACTATTACAGCGGAAAAACTAGAGTACGCCGAATCAAGCCCAGAATAAAAATTCTGCGTTAAGGTTGTAATAGGAAATATTTAAAGGCCCAGATACCACGACGACAAATGCAATGCGGGATTCTTCGACACAAAAAGTGCACTCTTAAAAATAACACCCATAATAGGATGATAGTTGTAACCAAGCATTGCCCACAAGAACCCAGTTAATTTAAGGGCAAATTACTGGGGTATTGTTGTAATAACCATGATAAAATTATATTTGAATGTTTACAATAAAGAGAAATGTAAGGGAGTTACGCGACACCATTTTCTCCTTTTAGCCTTCTTTTCGGATTATCTGGGATAGTGTTAATACGTTTCTATTTATGTTCGGATTTCTATTTAATTTCTCCAAAAAAACCTCTGTAATTGCTCGGCATAGCCTTAATAAATAGTACGATGTCTATGGTATCCCGATAGCTGTGAAGAGTTCAATTAAAAACATATTTTAGTTCCGGCGTGATTGTGCGAAGGATAGAGTTGACTACTGTGTTCGGATCTGCCCGAGGCCGTTTCTACTAGTGTTTACGTATAATTACCATGTATACATTCTTATTGTTCATTTCCATCGGGGTATACTTTATTTTATATTTAGTAGAATTGATAAGCACAGTTTATATTACATCAGTTATATTTTTAATGCGATTTCGGAATCATTTGCAGATTTTATTTTTATTATTAGATTTAAATGATTTCCTACAGCAGTGTAAAAATTATCTCAGTTTAACATAACTTGTATTCTTTATATTCGGATATAGGATTAATATCGAAGATTTACAATAATCGGTGAAAGCCTATTTCTTCCAAAAATTTCTAAATTGTTATGCAATGTTTCAGATAAATTGGAAGAGGTTGTTTTGTTTTATATTTCAGAACATTAATACCTCTTAGAGTTTTAATTTTGTGTTTTTCTTTAATGACGTTATTTATATCATCAACGATGCCTATAGTCCAGTGAAGAATCTTTTTAGTACAACACTGAAAGCCTGGTGCTTTTCCACTACGCAATAACGCATAGAAGAAGCGCAACTTTTATTAATAATTTAACAATATTTTGAAGCTAGATAAATTACAATGATCAATAAGTAACACCTATGAAATTTCATTTTAAAGGCAAGACAATGGGTGGCGTGTAATCTGATTTTTAAATTTATTTACATAAATCGTTTAACTTTAATATTTCAGCATAATCGGTTTCATATAAGCGTATTTTTATTTATTTATTTTTTTTTTTTTTTGTAGGCGATTAAGTACATTTTTCTTTCTCGAATAGTGGAAAAGGAGAAGTTTCGTTAGTCAGATTTTGATTCAGTCAGATATGAGAACTGTGAAAGAATCGATGGTAAATATGTAGGGAGAGAAATGACCAGATATATAAAGAGATGCAGTGAAAAGTAGGAAGACCATTTTTACCAGATTAAAATATAAAACACTTGACTAGTATAAAAACGAGCAACTCCGGCATAAAGGATTAGTGTCACAAACAACTGTATCATTGGGATAATGGTTAAAAAAAACAAAAACGAAAAAAACATAGCGAAGGATGGTTAAAACCGTAAGCGAACAATTGAGATGATATCGGAAATGGTAAAGTAAAGAATCGCCTTTTATTCCCGTTTTTTTTTTTTTTGCGAAGGGGCAGTGACTAGGAGCAGCATCCCAATTAACGAAGATACATTTGAATTTGACCAAATGAACGCAACATATCCAATTTTAATCTTGTATGAAATAGAATAAATAAAAGAGGCTAAAACTAATACGGCAGATAGAGAAGGGAACGAAAGAACAAAACGTCACATAAAAAAAAAAAAAGGACTTGTCGGCATAAAGAGAACACCATGACGATAAGATAAGGGGAAAACAAAAAAGAGACGATGTATAGCAATGATCAAGGAATAACAAACAAAAGGATAATTTTCAGGAGTAAGAGAAAGTAAAGACTAAATAGACAAATAAAAAGAATTAAGTTTAGAGAAAAAGAAATGTACATAGTTAAAAGTATTTAGATAGATTACATATTGCGAGCAGAACATTTCGAAAGGGATTGATCGTTGAAAGCTCCTAAGCAAGCTGAAGAATTAACACCTTCATCTCCTTTAATTGGGACACGACTAGAAATCTACAGTAGGAGTGCTCGATATGAATCGATATTACATAAAAAATCGATATGCACACTCGATAATATATCGAATTAACCCGATATTGCCGATATATTACATCCGATATAAACAAATATCGTAGAAAATTGAAAAACTCACCATTTTTACTCTGAATTTATTTTCTGTTTGAAAACAAATAAAACGGACGAAAGTCTTTCAGATGAATTATCTATCTCTTTATTTGAGGCCCCGTTTAACAGATTTAACGAAAAAATCCTTTAGAAGTATTTGTAGATTACAAAATAATACAGTACCCGAAGTTGTACAATATATTATACAAATATTTAACCATGGTGTGTGGCTGGCTCTGTTCCGTCCGAGAGACTTTTTTCAAAAGCCACACAGGTGCTAACCCGACAGAAAAGCAGACTGCAAGCAAAAGAGTAAATAAAATTTTGTTTCTGCTAGGTTTAAATAAGAAATATCGAGATTTAAATAACTAAATAAAGTTGGCGGCTTGGTGGCTTAATGGTCCAAAGCATTCATCCTGCAAACGAAAGATCACTGGTTCAAGTCGCGTCTAAGTTCTTTGACTTCTATTTAAATTTATAAGAAAAAGCTTTAACATACTAAATGTGTCAAAAATTTAAATGTAAATAATATCGATTCGTTTCTTAACGCTGGTCGTTTGTACTTATTTGCTCATATGAACTGTTCCTTTATATTCTTGTGAGACTAGCTAAATACAAATTACATACAATATATATCGAAAACATCAATATATTGATCGATATATCGAAAAATATCGATGCGACATTGCGATAAATCATATCGAAAATAATATCGATATTTTTGTAATATGAACATCCCTAATCTACAGCAGATCTATAGTAAACGGAACATTCATATATCATGAATTAGACTGCGAATGAGCAGAAGAATAAAGTTCAAAAGAAGAGAACAGTAAGGGAAAACAAATCGCATTTAAAACACTTTCGAATACTAAAAAAAAAAATTATCAGAAAGGACGAGAAAAGAAGAAATAAACAGAACTGTATAGTCGATTCAGCAGGAAGGACAGAGCAGCAGGAAAAAAAAATTTTAAAGGAAGAACAAAGTAAGTACCGTTCTCATTAGGTTCCCGTTAGACCCATCGGTAAAAAATAACAGCTTAATCGGGATATAAGGATGTGTGGAATGGAGAAGAAAATTAACAGAGTTTGACATAATACGTGAGAAAGGTGTAAAAGACTTAATTAAGATAGAAGTGCACATTCTGTTTGTTAATAGGAGAAAAAATAAAAGAAGAAAAATTAATAAGATGAACAGAAATTAATTATAAGGTCTAAATTTTGTTGACAGTTAAACGTCATTTATACGAAACATGGAACAATAAGCAGCTATAATTTTAACTGGAAATTGTTAAGACTAGGGGTGTTAAGAAAATAGATAAAAAGAGTGATAATTGAGAATATTGTTAATTTTTCAGTTAAAACCCTACTTAATGTAATTAGTACGGCTATCCGAAGTACGCTAAAGGAACTTTATTTTTTCCCGGAATTAGTTTTAAAGAGAAACCTAAATGCTTTTGTCGTGAAATTTAGCAAATAATTTCCCTCGTTTTTTGTCATACACCGTTCCAGTTTACTTTGTATGATTCGTTAGGAAGTATGAAGGATTTGCTATCTCGAAATAGCGGGTGCTGTGTTAAAATGAGTAATTAAACGGAATGTTTTCGTTATAGGGCGGAGTGTATAAACGAAAAAAATTGCGAAAAAGAATCTCCCTAACTCCGATGTAAATGTAAAGAGGAAGGCGCAGATTTTTGTTTTTGAAATATACAAAGGAAAGTTAATTTTGGTGTCCGATAATTATTTTAACTGCCTATTAGGGCATAGATTGAAAACAGCATTTCTCGTTAATTAATCCTAATTAACAAGCAGCGTGAAGCGCTATTCGCAATAGCTATTCTTTTGAATAAACATTTAAACATCTGCTTCTTGCTTTGTGCTTCTCTTTTTTCTTCAAAATTGTATCTTTTTATTAATAGCCATCATTAAAGTAAACGAACCTGTCTCTGAAATAAATTACAAATTTTCTTTGCAAAATATTTTGCTCGCGTCTGCAAATTATTTTCAATTTTTCTATTTCCCGTTTCTATTCTTATGGCCCATTGTACACTATTTCATTTACTTTTATAATGAAACAGTAAGGCGTATTCCAGCGACGAATGATTTTTTTCAAAAGAAAAAATGCTACTTTTTCCTTTCTCTCAAATCTCAACTTGTCATAGCGGTATTCTGGAAATATTTATGTCGCCAATTTAGCCCCCGGTCTTATTTTTCATACTTCGAATGCGTTGAAAAGCAGGCGCAAAGGAAATAAAGTACATTCTATGCTAGCTGATACTTGTCGAATTTTAGTCTACAGATCTTACTGAAACTACTTCAATTTCCCTTGCTTGTAAATTTATAATAATACAAAGTATGCGAAAATGTACCCGAAACAATTTCACGCTGTAGCAAAGATGAAGGCAAATTTATAGGATACCGGGCTTGAGACGTGTCTTGTTTCGGATTCGATCTATTGCCAGTGATGATGGCTAATCTGAAATAATTGAATACCATCGAAATCTGGGAAAGTAAAGAAAAGGAACTGACATCGATTCTTTTCAGATCTATTAGACGCTTAAGTATATTGCGAAAAGTTTTCGCAATCTATGATACCTCATCAAGTCTGTAGGACTTACTTCAAAGCATTATAACAGTTTCTAGAACCCAAGTCGCTTAATTTATGCGGGGACCTGTGTACTACGCAATGATCGTTGTATGGAAATATAGAATCAAGTCTTACGCTATATCTAATGAAAGATCAAGCAAAGCAATTAACCGTTCTAAGCACTTTTAGCGTATATTAAGAACGAATTTTCGACAGGTCTGACCAACATGATATCTACAGGTGAGTCTGCGATCGAAATATATTCTGGTGCATCTCGCAGAATCTGATTGTTTGATATTCCTATTATTTATTTTTATTCCGGTACATGTAACCAATCTCTATTTGTAAATACGATCTGCTGACATTTCTCTTCGCTGAATTCTATTCTCCATTTATCTGCCCATGTCTGAATTCTGTTTGTATGCTGTTGAATAGCTAAACTTGCATAGTTGGGATTTTCAGAGGAAGTCAGTAGGACTATATATCGTTCACAAAAGGGGTCAAGATAGTCTGGCTAGAGGTAAAGCTATATCTGCGGTGTATATGGAATATAAGACCAGTCCGAGGAGATTACCCTGCCGATCTGAGGCTAAAATTCTTCTCTCACTAGATATATTGCATTGTTCACTCTTACTGCGAAAGTTCTGTCAGACAGATAAGAAAAAAAGAAATTTATAAGTCCGAAGGTAGCAGTTGTTTGAGTTTATAAAGCAGACCAATGTGCCACACTGAATGGAACGTCTGAGATACGTCCAGGAAGGCCGCGGAACATACCTACCCTCTTTCCGGAGTCGTTGAGATTGCATCGGCTATTCTATGGCACTGTTGTCAAATGGATGGTTCTGAAACCGAATTGATGATTGGGAATCGCCTTACTGGCAGTTATTATAATTTGAATTCTTCTTAATATTAACTTTTTCAAAACTTTAGATAGAGTAGACAGAAGACTAATGGGTCCATAAGACGATAACGAGGTCTGAGTTATGTTGAGTTTACGTAACCATTAAAATTAAGGACTTTTTCCAGGCTTTCGGAAAGTAGATCATTCTTGTTATGGCGTTGAATATGTAACATAGAAGAACTGCCGCTTTGTTTGGTAAGTTGCATAGTACTTTGCCGTTTATTTTATCATCGCCAGGTGCATTGTTGTGTGAAACATTTTGTAAACCATTATATACCTCTTTTGGAGACCTACTAGAGAGCTGGAGTTGCAATGGGTTGATCGATATACATGGTTTGATACATTTTGTGTATGTTGGATTTTTGTTCGCGTGCAGAGTAAACGTTGTTTCCAAACGAGCTGCAAATAAATGCGTTAGCTTTTTCATCGTCGGTTTTGGCCCACTTTCCATCTGCCAGTTTAATATTACACTATTCGTGATGTTGTTGCATTACTTGTTCTGGTAGTTACCCGTAATAAGTTATCGCGAGCGCTTAAGGAATCCACGTACTGTTTGAGATTGTTGTTCTTATAAATCCTAAACCTCTTCTTTAATTTATGAGGAAGTTGATAGTACGTCGTTTTCACAGTTGGATAACGATTTGATTGCCAAGCTCTTCTCGCTGCTCGCGTTAATTTTATTAGCTTCCTAATTTCCATAGGAAAAAAATCTCTAATATTCGTTTTGTGGGCTTTGTATATAGTAGAATTACCGCACGCAGTCTGTATTAATTACGTAAGGTTGTTAACTGCTACTTCAAGATCTTACCAATACTTCAGTCTAACATTCAGGTCGATATTGTTTTCCATAAATTTAAAATACGCCCAGGTTTGTCGTTTATTCTTGAGCCTCACTCTTGATTTTTCGCATTGAAATCATCTCCACGAATGAAATGGCTACCTAAATTCTCGGTGATCATAGTAAATTCTACTTCCGGAACATAGACTCCAGGATGACAGCAGATGGCTGCAACTGTTAGGCGATTGCTGCCTGTAAACAACTTTGGTAGGCATAAGATTTTTGGGAAATTTGTTCATGTTAAACGTATGAACTTTTTACCAAAATCCTATGCGCAGTACCATCTGGGTGTTAGCCGTGTATATATTAAATCGAGCTATTCTTACGCTATTTGTTCTAGTTAAGTGCGATTCAGATATCAATGCTACATCTATAAAATTTTCTGACTTGGCCAGCTCATTTTTCTTCTGCATTATTCCATTAGCGTTCCACAACATTATCACCGATGAATGTTAAGTGACCACTTTGGAACTCCTTAGCATCTATGGCAGAAGTCGATCGATAACTTTCGTAAACAAGGTAATTAACGTATTTATTAGAGACTTGAATTCTAATAATAATAATGTTAACATCTTAGATATATTATTACTATTTTTATTGTGTGAGTTTCCGGCGAGCCAACTGTCCTTATTTAGCAGGTAATTGTTTTAATCACCGATTCATAAGTTTTCGCGGTAACTTACTTCATTAAAATTAAACTGTTCTCGAATTAATAAACAATTAAAATTACCAAATAAGTGACACTCGATGTTCATTATTTAGTACACCATATGAGGTGTCTCCATGCGGAACTACAATTTGATAAACCCATCTGTACCAAAAATATTATAGTTTGTATGTTTTTCGAAAAACATTTTTTAACCCTTTTTCACCCCTCAAAGTTCGAATTTCCAGAAAAGCGTTCTTATTTGACATCTTCACTACCTAAGTGATGTCCATGTAAAATTTTAATTATCTGGTGTAAATGGTTTCGGCTGTAGCGTGATTATTTAAAAAGCGATGTTGCAATGATGTGTTAATAATTGCTGTGCCTTTCAAATATTTCCAGAGTTTTACTTTTATATACATATATATATATATATATATATATATATATATATATATACATATATATATATCGATAGATAGATAGATAGATAGATAGATAGATAGATAGATAGATAGATAGATAGATAGATAGATAAATAGATAGATATTCTTATATAAATAATCGATTTTTTTTTTTTATTGGGCTCGTCAACCAAGGACCTTCACCCAGAAACAATTATAAAGGGATATGAATTAATTATATTTTGATGAGGTCAGACATTGTTAGTAGGAAGGAACAAACAATGGAAACGATATGTGAAGAACAAAAGTACAGGATATAGCAGGCACAATACGGAGTCGATAATTCGAAGAAAAATGGAATATAAAGCAGAACGCTTAATTGGAAGAGATAAACACTTACTAACGCGCATGACAGCATCGCAAACGTGCTCTTCGTTTGGATAGGGAGGACAATATGGAGAAGAAACTAACGAAAAACGAAAACGAAAACGAATAGACAATCGAGATAAATCCCAAACTTCGCTCAATAATTTAAAATATGATGGACTATGGAAAAATCGTAAGTAGATAGAAAATGACACTTCTAGGAGAAGAGCCAATCAGGAGCGAGTATTTAGTCTCGTGACCACGCCCCCTTTTACTCAACTAATCAAGAGTCAATACATAATCAAATGAACACACCGTTTTTACATCAAACCATCCAGTAAGAATTCAACGTTACACCGCCATGTTCTACTCCAATTGCATCCATCTGCTTGCTACATCTTCACTGTTACAAACTAATAGTCATATATCTCAACGTCTACCACACACAAATCAACCACCTGCTTTCTCTGTAGACAGCTGCATATGGACTCCCTCACTCAGTAACACCACTCGACCGATATGGAGATTAAGAGGAGGCTTTAACCAACCACTTATAATTTTGTTAACCTGTACTGAGTCGCTTAGTGTATTCAGATGTTTGCATGTGTGCTGATGATACATTTATCATTGTCTGACCAATGTAATAATTTATTAACTGATACTAGTTGTTTCTGGTTGTGTATGCTTTTGAGAATATGTTTTAGTGTTGACCAACCATCTTTAAAACTTTTTTCTAACCTGTACTGAGTTGTTTAGTGTATTTAGATGTTTGCATGTACATTGATGATACATTTATCATTGTCTGATCAATATAATAATTTATTAACCAGTACTAATTGTTTCTGGTTGTGTATGCTTTGAGAATGTTTTAGTGTTGACGAGCCACTTATAATTTTTCTAACCTGTACTGAGTTGCTTAGTATATTTAGTTGTTTGCATGTACGTTGATGATGCATTTATCATTGTCTGACCAACATAATAATTTTACTAACCTGTACTGAGTTGCTTGCTGTATTTAGATGTTTGCATGTGTGTTGATGATGTATTTATCATTGTCTGACCAATGTAATAATTTATTAACCAACACTAATTGTTTCTGATTGTGTATGCTTTGAGAATATGTTCTAATGTTGACCAGCCACTTATAATTTTTCTAACCTGTACTGAGTTGCTTAGTGTATTTAGATGTTTGCATGCACATTGACGATGCATTTATCACTGTCTGACCAATGTAATAGTCTGCTAACTGGTACTAGCTGTTCATGTTTCTATTTATATTGAGATTATATTTTACTGTTAGCCAACCATCTTTAAGCTTTTCTAATCCCTACCAAATCTACTGTGTTTGTATAATTTAAAAGGTGTATTAATGTATGTCTAACCAAAAAAAAAAATAAACACTAAACTAATGTTTTATGAGGGGGACTGTTTCAGCCTTTAGAATTTGGAGGTAGTTCACATATATCCAGCCAAACAACCGCAGTACTAACCCTTTCTTGATGGTTTATTCTTATTCTGACCTATTTGTTTCCAGTGAGATGCTTTGCATTTGAGTAATTAAAGTAGATGATTGAGAGAAAAAAAAAAACTGAATAGACCACTAACTTGTGAACTATTATTCATACATCTCAATTGCTGCAAAGGTTGTGTTTGATATTTAGCAGAGTCGCTTTTTTGACGTTTGTGTTGAGTGTATTATTTAATTACATATAGCTCTATATATTATTTTCAGTGTATGAAGAGTTAGAACTTACCATCACAATAACATGCGTGTGGAGCTTATATACTTACATATGTGTGATGTACTATAAATGTGTGCACATGCGCATGTGTGAGCATGTGTGTAGTGTAATGTTGTGTATGTGATGTAACAATGATGATGATGATGATGATGATGTTGACATGTTTGCATATGTGACCATGTACATACATGTATACACTTTCTAATGTAATGAAACAATATTTAACCTCCAAAAAATACCAATCATAACAGATTTGATGCAACCCTAGTAATATACAGCTGTTTAGTATGAATTTAAATTAGAAAAATCAAATTAATTGTAAGCATTCAGATGTTGAAGAGTTACTCATGTCTGTTGAAGTAAACGTTTAATGTATAACAACAATATATAAGAATTAATTTTGTTTGATCACATTAGAACTACAAATGCAATGAGCACAATGAACAACTTAATTAGCAAGTATTATTCATAAGCTTGATGAGACACACCTTCTTCTTCCTCATACAGAAATTCTATTATTTTGACAAACATAATCACAACTCAGAAATTCTATTAATCTCATTTTCTCAGCCTAATAGACCCATGACTTGAATAACCCATCCCCTTTGTTGCACTAATAAAACCATTAGGATATAAGAACTGTAAATTTCTGCAGCACACCTCCAAACGTTATGAACAGGGATTAAGATAAATTTAGTATCATAGAAAGAAGCACTTAATTTAAACTAAAATCACTCTTTCCATACAAATTACACCATTTAAGGCTATAACACTCACATTTTAGTACAAAACATTAAATTTTAAAGGAAACAATCCATTTTACATAAAAATACCCCCATTTTAGGTACAAACCATCAATTTATGGTAAAATATCACAATTTAGTACAAATATCATCATTTCAGATAGAAAACATCAAAATTTAATGGAAAATAATCCATCCTAGGGAGAGCACCAAATTTTTACTACATACACACTCTTTAATTAAAAATAATATAATCTCTATACACTATAATTAAGTTTATAGAAACTATTTTAAGCCCACGCACATTCCCAAATCTAACAAATTAAAGGAATAAAAACAATTGTTAATAAATAATTTTATTACATAGTAAAATTAAAAATATACAATGTTTAAATTATACTTAATAATAATACACAGATCCATGTAATCATGCAATATACATATTTCTATTTAATATACACACTCTTAGTTCAGCTAAAACATCATTAAACTTTTTATGGAATTTATTATACATAGAATTTCCGTAAGCTATTGTATCTACATTATTACTACATATTATTCTTTTATCGTCATTACCACTTAATACTACTTTATTCTGTTCTAGGGTATACAGTATATGTTGACGACTTTGAATGTTGTAATATGTCTTATAATTATCACATAATTTCCCACACACACCATTCACACAATTATAATAATCTATGAAATTAAGTTCTTTCTTAATTATAGAAGACTGTACACCTTTACATTTTTTAATTTCTCTATTATCAATAATACTTATAGAATACATTTTTGGACGCAATCCAACAAATTCACTAATTGGAGTACCATTTAATTCATCTTTAAATACACCAAGCTTCTTTTTATTTTCTAATGAATAACATGGGTGACTTCTTGGATAATCACTTGTATCAAAATACTGAGCATTATCTTTAATATCTTTATAAAAATCAAGTGTTTTAAGTTCATAAATAAGTGAATCAGTATCACAATATAAAAGATTAATATTCTTATACATTTTACTCATTATGTTGTAATGAAAATCATACATTTTTAATTTGCTAATATCTAAAATAGACATACCAATATAAATTGGCTTATTAAATTTAATTGTTGAAGGATTTAAATGTACTGCAGCCAATAATGGTTGCTCACTAAATATTGTTCGATCCTTAAAATTACTTTTTCCAACCAGTTTTGTAAATTTTACTTCATTTATAATAAGTTGCATATTAATTCTATGTCTAACGTTTTCCATCATTTTACCAAAAACACTGTTATTCATAAGCTTCCAATAGTTCTTCTCAAACTCATTGGTAGCCAGTTTCCGCTGTAGAGTGTTTAAATCAATGTAAGGCTTCAACCACGCTGACTGATTGAAACAAATGACTCGATGCACATGTTGTAGTTTTAGTCCTAATTCAATTGCCTGTTTAAGATTTCTGTAGTGAATAATATAATTGTACTTATTTTCTAATGTATTAACTAATTTCACACATTTTCTAATTGATTTAGCCTCAGGGCATAGAGGTAAATCATTGTGTGCTAAATGTAAATCTGTTGGATACTCCAAATCCACATCGAGCACAAAGCCAACAGGTCCATTGTCAGGTATAGCCATAACATCTAATTCTAATATTTCTTTTTGGCTAAGCCATCTGAACCCATTCATAGGAAGAGGTTCACTCATGGCCCAACCATAAAGGTTATTCGCATCCAAATATGCTATGAAAGTGTTATCTATACCATCACTGGAATTATTATTACAGCTGTTGATGTATGAATTTTCTGCCTTAGCATACGTTTCACACACTGACACATCCCACCACGTATTCCTGATTCAAAGAATAAAATCATATCATAATCGGTTAAGAGCTCCAACTCCATTTTTGTCAACTTTAACATTGCCTGGAAGGCTAATCCAGGAGCAGTAAAACTCCATGCGGGATCCAATTTATAAATTTTATAGCAAACGCTTCTAAAGTTTTCAAAAACATCTGCCAATAGAAGCACATCCGTCTTTAGATATATATCACTAAACTCCCTGAGTGTTTGAACATTTAATGTATTCCACACATTTAATGCATGTGAGTAATCCTCTTCACTAATATTTGATTTTGTCAACGAATTATAAAAATGCTCCTTTTCAGGCAAACTTGTTTCATCTAATTTTTCCCATGATGACACATATGAATAAGGGAAAACACCCTTTCTACGGAATAAAGGAAGTAAATCAGGCGATGCAATGTTTCTGATTGTATGATGAAGCAAACTATCAGGTAAATAACTAGCTAGCTTCTCAAGGCTTGATGCCATGAAACGGAATGTATCTATGAATCGTATTTTCATTTTTTCTGAAATGCGCTTGGAAAATGATATGTACCGTTCTTCACTATTCGGTATCACCTCGATGTCCTGATCATCACACGCCAAATCCCTGATGAATAAATGAGCGTCATATCCACTCAGATTATGAATAAATACAGGAACAAAATTTGGAAGCTGGTATTCTAAATTACATTTTGAATGAGCTGCACCTCGAAATTTCCCAGTTAGATGGTCATGATCTGCAACTTTATCATTATTTAGAGTTTCTTCACAAATGTGGCATACCAATGAAGCATCATATTCTTCCAAATCCTCAGACGTCCACTGCAATGGAATGTTTTTCTGATAAATCTTTTCTATTTTTCGCACATCTTCCACTAACCAATCACAGAATTTTCTAGTTGCATTACAACCACGATACATTTTAGGCTCCGATGTAACATTAAACCTAGTACCTTCTTCACATCTCGACACAATATAGTAACAAAAGCTAAACGCTTCATGCTGTTGTATAGGAATAGTACCAGATGTATTTTGAGATTTGTTTTGAATATTACCATATGAACTATCTCCCATGCGTTGTCGCTTACATTTCTGCATATCTCCTTCCTGATACTGGTTTTTTCGACAATTACCACTAATTTCTACACTATCATCATCATTATTAGCACTAATAATTTCTTCATCATTGATATCATTATCACATGATTCATCGTTTAAAGGCTTTAGGATACATTCGAAATCAGCAAATATAACAAATTGTATAAATTTTTGCTGTTTATGTTGTTGGAATTTCAAAATTTTATTTTTCTCTGTTGGCATAACAACTGTAGCAGGAGTATTATTAGAGCAACATTGTGTATGAGCTAGGTATTTGGCATGATCTTGGACATACCATAAGCAACGACGGCATATAAACATGCGATGACGATTGTTGGTGATTTGACGTGCTACTAGTTTACATAAGTTCTTTATCCAACAGTAATGTGATTTATCGCCTTCTGTTATAAGCAGTAAGTCAGTATGATCTTTTTGTTCAATCTTTGTAATTCGAAGGGGGTATACAGTATTTTTTTCATCCAAACCGTATACATTAACAGATGATCGAGGATTATTCTTTTCAAATGTGGACACATCGTCCAATGATGTAGGAAAAGATATACCACTCCAATTGTATTTCTTTAACAATGATGTATTCCGCACATAATTGCTTGCATATTCTGGATGATTCACCTTAATATATTTTGTCAACATAGAATATTTAAAACACATCTGGTCAACGTTTTTCACATTAATAACAGCCTTTTTCAATGCAATACAGGATGGTAGTGGAATATATGATGATGCACGGCTTAGAACGTTCCGATGATTGAGACGAATTTCGAGATATTCAATTTTCATTAATGACCAGCCGGACCCCGTTGCATGTTCAAGTTTATCAGCAAGACTAATAATTTTTCTACAATCCTCTTTGTACCATGCAGAAATATCATCACCACTAGTGAGTAACTGTGCATTGGTTGGGAAGTGAAACGGCATAACACTCCAATCTGTGAGCCCAACTCCTCTGCTGAATGAACATCGTAAAGTTAGATTTACTTTTATTCCAACACCGATTCTTCGCTTAATTATCCTGAGCACTGCAGGAGTAATATTAGACAAGTAATTTGCAATATCCATTTGATGGTTATTATTGTTTATAATGCGATATGTTGCAAAACGGTTGGAATAACGCTTGCTAACATTTTGAATAGAAATATCACATTTAACAGCCGTTGACAACATTTTCATAAATGATATTAACACAGTTACAAATTAAAAACAATAAAAACTTGAACACAGGGAAATACACATCTAATAACTTTAAAGCACATAGACCAAGCAAATAAAACCTCATCAGCCACTGTACTTATAATAAAATTCATACAAAGTTCATAACGTGGAGTAATTTTTAGTATTTCAAAAATATTCATTTAAAAATAAATAATTTTAAAAATTTTAATTTTAAAAAATAACACTGCCAGGATCACTTTACCTGAAAGCCAAAAATATATAAAAAAAAAATTAACATTCAACATACTACATTTTATATAATTTCTTCAGATCATTCCATATTCCTTGTACAGTAATCATTTACACCATAGAGTGATAGCCATTAAATTAACACAAGTTTCCATAAATTGGTATACATCATAGTAATTGTTAGCAGTCAGTGTGTATGTATGAATTAGGTGGAAAGAGGGACTAACTCCAGATTGGAGTGATTTATGGTTGACTCACAGACATTGACCAGCATCACATCATTAAACAAGATTAAAAAAAATAAAGTTGCTGTGAATAAAATAAATAAAAATGTTGGATAAATTGCAAGACTGATAGAAGAGAAATGGTGATTTATGGTTAATATCAGACATTGACCAGTATCACTTCATTAAACATGATTAAAAAAAAAAAAAAAAAAAAATAGAAAATTGCTGCGGAGAAAATTTAAAAGAAAATATATAAAACATTGGGGAAATCACAGGACTGACACAAGAGAAATGATGAAAATTAGATAGAGGAACATTTTAAGTTAACACAATGGTTGAGAAAGCTAAATTATTGAAAAATTGAGAAAAATAGTGTAAAAGCGTTGAAATACAAGAAAATGATGAGAAATTGAAAGAAAATATCTTATAAAATGGTTAATATGAAATAACAAAAACACATATTTTGACTACAACTTTGAGGTGATAAGAGGAAAAGCTGAAGTGAAATGTTGAAGATGTTTTAATTATTTAGAGACTCGTGCATTTGATTAACTCTGTATACTACACGAAAGGGAAAAAAGAAAGTTAGTGTGATTAAATAAGAAAAAAAAAAATATAAAGCAAAGGGTAGCGTGATTAACACAAGACGAATAATAAAATTAGATAGAGAGCATGATTATAAAATGTAATAATGGCCGATAGATTGAATTTAGCGAAAAAAAAGACTAAAATTTTTAAGGAAAAATGATGTAAAAGCATTAAAACATAAGAAAATTGTAAGGAATCTAAAAGGAAATGGTTTATAATATATTTTAATATGAGGTTTTTTGCTTAATGAACACACATTTTGAATACTAGCTCAAGGTAATGGGAGAAAAACTTATGGTGAAATACTAATGATAAGCAACTGATTAACTCGACGTGGGATAGAAAGAAAATACAGTTCAAAAAAGAACTTAAAGGAATGTAAAAATTAAACAAATAATAAGAAAAATTTATGCTTGAATGAGAAGTTCTATGACCAATACAAATTGTTGGTACTGCTGTAATAGTGTTGTAAAATTATCAAGAAAAAAAAAAAGAAAAGAAGTTAACAGAAGACATTTTAGCTAGCAAAATATATTACGAGGGGTGTAGCACTCCGTTTTTACATTAATAGCATACCATCCAGTCAGTATTTAAAAAATAATAATTGTAGTAAATGTATTGCTGCACTAATAATTAATTCTGCGGATGATAACTTTTAAATCTCTAAATAAGGTATCGGAAAATATTATAGTTTGCTGTGAACGAACATTCTAAACTCTCCAAATTCATAATAATATATTTTATATGAACAAACAAGAATGGAGATAAAATACAGGGTTAAGGATTCCGTTTATTTAGTTCCACAGAGAAGTGTATGATAAAATGAATACAAACACAAAATATATGATAGAAAAAAAAAAAATATATTAATAAGACACTAATAAAATCAACAACAAACTAGCAAACCATAATACGAAAACTGCTCACTGAATCTAGGAACATCGCGTCTAACAGCAGAAATAGTGAGTGTGATGATTATACAAATAAATAAAACATCCATGGAGACAACACTTCGAATTAAATTTAAAAACTAATAAATAAAGCTCACAAATTCTGAAGATGGTAAATAAATAGAATCAAGGAATAATTGAAAATGTACTATAAGAATCTCCGGAAGAAAAAAAAAAAAAAAAAAAGACGAAACACAATCTTATAAACAATTATTCAGAAACAATCAAAATGAGTGCACATAGAAGATAAATATTAAGTTAATTTTAACGAAATCTGTTATAAAAACAAAGAAAAAAGGAAAAGATCGTAATCTTGGAGTGAATAATTAAAAAATTAAATATATAATTTTGATTCAAACACAATTTTACAGCCAACCAGTAATGAAATAGTCATAGAATTACATCTGCGGCCATCAATGAGCAATAAAAAAAAAAAAAAAAAAAGAAAAGAAATACTTAAAGGTTTAAAGTATTTCTTTCTAAAAATAATGATCGCATCACATATTAGAAATAAAATGGAAACATGCAAAGGTAGCGAAACAGAAACAAAAAAGAACAGGGGAACAATTAAAATTAAATAAAACAATGTATGAATGAAAGCAAACTCAAAGAACCGATATACAGATTTTGCAAATAAATAATAACAAAAAAAAAAAGAAACATGGATTTGAAAAGTAAAATATAATCAATTACGAATTATTTAACACAACAAAAAAAAAAAAAATCGAAAACAACAAGCAGAAAAAATATATAAAATACACACAACAATGCACTTGGTGTAAAGACAACAATAACATAACAAAATAAATTTTTAAGACTCCGATTATCTGATTGCCAGCGAATATTTCAATTTTCTTATAATATTATGACAATCACGACTACACACATTAAAAATTACTTGCAAAGAATTGAAAAAAGCAATACAATATGGACAATCGGAAGAAAAAAAAACATAAAGGTGTAATGAATTAGTAAATAAAAGAAATCACTGGAACAAACAAATTATTTAAACCATTTAAAATCTTTATTAAACAGACGGCAATAACAAAATATATTATTTAAAACTGATTATTATTTAATTAATAATAAATATTTCAAATTTATCGCAGTATAATAAAAATCGTAAAACAAAAAAAAAAGATCGCAAAAAAAAAGATCGCGCTCAGATAAATTACATCATTTACATAGAAACAGAAAGAACTACACTGGAAGATGAAAATAATATTAAATCGAAGGAATATGTCATTTTTAGGCATTTGCAAGACGCATCACTACCACAAACACACTAAGAAAAGTAGAGGGTAAATGCGAGTTCACAGAGACGCTGTTGATGCGTGAGTGAGAGTGGCTAGTACACTTTTAAGACTATGCGGTTAGCGGTGGCTAATGCGTGCGTGGTTTCGGACGACGCAGTTCCGGACGACGCGGTTTCGCAGTGTGTGAGGTAGACTTACGCCCACATAGTGTATCGCATGAAGAAAGAAGTTTGCGCGACTGACCAAACGAAAATCTTCGCGATTCCTGGAAATACCGGTGCGGTAGAAACCTGTATTTTACCGAGATTCCTGCAGACTGACCACTGATAAGATTGATAAGAGCAGCGTTCGGTGATGTTAATGATGGACTTTACGGGTGTGTGCAGGGTTTTGGGCCTGTGTGTGCGACTCTGTATGTGTGAACGCTGAAAATCAATCTATACCGAATAACGGTAATTAGTGTACGAGTGATAAATCCTGAAGGTGTGTAGCGATCACTTGATTGACAGGTATAAGGTCACAGGCGAGGCACTGACAGTGGCAGTGATGATAATGGTGATTTTTCTAAGTGTGGGCTAACGTATATGCATGTACGGGTGCAGGTGTGTGCGTAATTAAGGAAACAACGGTCGAATGGAATGCGGTTCCACGGTCCGAGACACTACAGAAACGGCTCTGGAAGACCTTAATTAACGGTGGCGGCATCCTTTGTCTGTGAACTCGCATTTTACCTCTACTTTTCTTAGTGTGTTTGTGGTAGTGATGCGTCTTGCAAATGCCTAAAAATGACATATTCCTTCGATTTAATATTATTTTCATCTTCCAGTGTAGTTCTTTCTGTTTCTATGTAAATGATGTAATTTATCTGAGCGCGATCTTTTTTTTTGCGATCTTTTTTTTTTGTTTTACGATTTTTATTATACTGCGATAAATTTGAAATATTTATTATTAATTAAATAATAATCAGTTTTAAATAATATATTTTGTTATTGCCGTCTGTTTAATAAAGATTTTAAATGGTTTAAATAATTTGTTTGTTCCAGTGATTTCTTTTATTTACTAATTCATTACACCTTTATGTTTTTTTTTCTTCCGATTGTCCATATTGTATTGCTTTTTTCAATTCTTTGCAAGTAATTTTTAATGTGTGTAGTCGTGATTGTCATAATATTATAAGAAAATTGAAATATTCGCTGGCAATCAGATAATCGGAGTCTTAAAAATTTATTTTGTTATGTTATTGTTGTCTTTACACCAAGTGCATTGTTGTGTGTATTTTATATATTTTTTCTGCTTGTTGTTTTCGATTTTTTTTTTTTTTGTTGTGTTAAATAATTCGTAATTGATTATATTTTACTTTTCAAATCCATGTTTCTTTTTTTTTTTGTTATTATTTATTTGCAAAATCTGTATATCGGTTCTTTGAGTTTGCTTTCATTCATACATTGTTTTATTTAATTTTAATTGTTCCCCTGTTCTTTTTTGTTTCTGTTTCGCTACCTTTGCATGTTTCCATTTTATTTCTAATATGTGATGCGATCATTATTTTTAGAAAGAAATACTTTAAACCTTTAAGTATTTCTTTTCTTTTTTTTTTTTTTTTTTTATTGCTCATTGATGGCCGCAGATGTAATTCTATGACTATTTCATTACTGGTTGGCTGTAAAATTGTGTTTGAATCAAAATTATATATTTAATTTTTTAATTATTCACTCCAAGATTACGATCTTTTCCTTTTTTCTTTGTTTTTATAACAGATTTCGTTAAAATTAACTTAATATTTATCTTCTATGTGCACTCATTTTGATTGTTTCTGAATAATTGTTTATAAGATTGTGTTTCGTCTTTTTTTTTTTTTTTTTTTCTTCCGGAGATTCTTATAGTACATTTTCAATTATTCCTTGATTCTATTTATTTACCATCTTCAGAATTTGTGAGCTTTATTTATTAGTTTTTAAATTTAATTCGAAGTGTTGTCTCCATGGATGTTTTATTTATTTGTATAATCATCACACTCACTATTTCTGCTGTTAGACGCGATGTTCCTAGATTCAGTGAGCAGTTTTCGTATTATGGTTTGCTAGTTTGTTGTTGATTTTATTAGTGTCTTATTAATATATTTTTTTTTTTTCTATCATATATTTTGTGTTTGTATTCATTTTATCATACACTTCTCTGTGGAACTAAATAAACGGAATCCTTAACCCTGTATTTTATCTCCATTCTTGTTTGTTCATATAAAATATATTATTATGAATTTGGAGAGTTTAGAATGTTCGTTCACAGCAAACTATAATATTTTCCGATACCTTATTTAGAGATTTAAAAGTTATCATCCGCAGAATTAATTATTAGTGCAGCAATACATTTACTACAATTATTATTTTTTAAATACTGACTGGATGGTATGCTATTAATGTAAAAACGGAGTGCTACACCCCTCGTAATATATTTTGCTAGCTAAAATGTCTTCTGTTAACTTCTTTTCTTTTTTTTTTTCTTGATAATTTTACAACACTATTACAGCAGTACCAACAATTTGTATTGGTCATAGAACTTCTCATTCAAGCATAAATTTTTCTTATTATTTGTTTAATTTTTACATTCCTTTAAGTTCTTTTTTGAACTGTATTTTCTTTCTATCCCACGTCGAGTTAATCAGTTGCTTATCATTAGTATTTCACCATAAGTTTTTCTCCCATTACCTTGAGCTAGTATTCAAAATGTGTGTTCATTAAGCAAAAAACCTCATATTAAAATATATTATAAACCATTTCCTTTTAGATTCCTTACAATTTTCTTATGTTTTAATGCTTTTACATCATTTTTCCTTAAAAATTTTAGTCTTTTTTTTCGCTAAATTCAATCTATCGGCCATTATTACATTTTATAATCATGCTCTCTATCTAATTTTATTATTCGTCTTGTGTTAATCACGCTACCCTTTGCTTTATATTTTTTTTTTTCTTATTTAATCACACTAACTTTCTTTTTTCCCTTTCGTGTAGTATACAGAGTTAATCAAATGCACGAGTCTCTAAATAATTAAAACATCTTCAACATTTCACTTCAGCTTTTCCTCTTATCACCTCAAAGTTGTAGTCAAAATATGTGTTTTTGTTATTTCATATTAACCATTTTATAAGATATTTTCTTTCAATTTCTCATCATTTTCTTGTATTTCAACGCTTTTACACTATTTTTCTCAATTTTTCAATAATTTAGCTTTCTCAACCATTGTGTTAACTTAAAATGTTCCTCTATCTAATTTTCATCATTTCTCTTGTGTCAGTCCTGTGATTTCCCCAATGTTTTATATATTTTCTTTTAAATTTTCTCCGCAGCAATTTTCTATTTTTTTTTTTTTTTTTTTTTAATCATGTTTAATGAAGTGATACTGGTCAATGTCTGATATTAACCATAAATCACCATTTCTCTTCTATCAGTCTTGCAATTTATCCAACATTTTTATTTATTTTATTCACAGCAACTTTATTTTTTTTAATCTTGTTTAATGATGTGATGCTGGTCAATGTCTGTGAGTCAACCATAAATCACTCCAATCTGGAGTTAGTCCCTCTTTCCACCTAATTCATACATACACACTGACTGCTAACAATTACTATGATGTATACCAATTTATGGAAACTTGTGTTAATTTAATGGCTATCACTCTATGGTGTAAATGATTACTGTACAAGGAATATGGAATGATCTGAAGAAATTATATAAAATGTAGTATGTTGAATGTTAATTTTTTTTTTATATATTTTTGGCTTTCAGGTAAAGTGATCCTGGCAGTGTTATTTTTTAAAATTAAAATTTTTAAAATTATTTATTTTTAAATGAATATTTTTGAAATACTAAAAATTACTCCACGTTATGAACTTTGTATGAATTTTATTATAAGTACAGTGGCTGATGAGGTTTTATTTGCTTGGTCTATGTGCTTTAAAGTTATTAGATGTGTATTTCCCTGTGTTCAAGTTTTTATTGTTTTTAATTTGTAACTGTGTTAATATCATTTATGAAAATGTTGTCAACGGCTGTTAAATGTGATATTTCTATTCAAAATGTTAGCAAGCGTTATTCCAACCGTTTTGCAACATATCGCATTATAAACAATAATAACCATCAAATGGATATTGCAAATTACTTGTCTAATATTACTCCTGCAGTGCTCAGGATAATTAAGCGAAGAATCGGTGTTGGAATAAAAGTAAATCTAACTTTACGATGTTCATTCAGCAGAGGAGTTGGGCTCACAGATTGGAGTGTTATGCCGTTTCACTTCCCAACCAATGCACAGTTACTCACTAGTGGTGATGATATTTCTGCATGGTACAAAGAGGATTGTAGAAAAATTATTAGTCTTGCTGATAAACTTGAACATGCAACGGGGTCCGGCTGGTCATTAATGAAAATTGAATATCTCGAAATTCGTCTCAATCATCGGAACGTTCTAAGCCGTGCATCATCATATATTCCACTACCATCCTGTATTGCATTGAAAAAGGCTGTTATTAATGTGAAAAACGTTGACCAGATGTGTTTTAAATATTCTATGTTGACAAAATATATTAAGGTGAATCATCCAGAATATGCAAGCAATTATGTGCGGAATACATCATTGTTAAAGAAATACAATTGGAGTGGTATATCTTTTCCTACATCATTGGACGATGTGTCCACATTTGAAAAGAATAATCCTCGATCATCTGTTAATGTATACGGTTTGGATGAAAAAAATACTGTATACCCCCTTCGAATTACAAAGATTGAACAAAAAGATCATACTGACTTACTGCTTATAACAGAAGGCGATAAATCACATTACTGTTGGATAAAGAACTTATGTAAACTAGTAGCACGTCAAATCACCAACAATCGTCATCGCATGTTTATATGCCGTCGTTGCTTATGGTATGTCCAAGATCATGCCAAATACCTAGCTCATACACAATGTTGCTCTAATAATACTCCTGCTACAGTTGTTATGCCAACAGAGAAAAATAAAATTTTGAAATTCCAACAACATAAACAGCAAAAATTTATACAATTTGTTATATTTGCTGATTTCGAATGTATCCTAAAGCCTTTAAACGATGAATCATGTGATAATGATATCAATGATGAAGAAATTATTAGTGCTAATAATGATGATGATAGTGTAGAAATTAGTGGTAATTGTCGAAAAAACCAGTATCAGGAAGGAGATATGCAGAAATGTAAGCGACAACGCATGGGAGATAGTTCATATGGTAATATTCAAAACAAATCTCAAAATACATCTGGTACTATTCCTATACAACAGCATGAAGCGTTTAGCTTTTGTTACTATATTGTGTCGAGATGTGAAGAAGGTACTAGGTTTAATGTTACATCGGAGCCTAAAATGTATCGTGGTTGTAATGCAACTAGAAAATTCTGTGATTGGTTAGTGGAAGATGTGCGAAAAATAGAAAAGATTTATCAGAAAAACATTCCATTGCAGTGGACGTCTGAGGATTTGGAAGAATATGATGCTTCATTGGTATGCCACATTTGTGAAGAAACTCTAAATAATGATAAAGTTGCAGATCATGACCATCTAACTGGGAAATTTCGAGGTGCAGCTCATTCAAAATGTAATTTAGAATACCAGCTTCCAAATTTTGTTCCTGTATTTATTCATAATCTGAGTGGATATGACGCTCATTTATTCATCAGGGATTTGGCGTGTGATGATCAGGACATCGAGGTGATACCGAATAGTGAAGAACGGTACATATCATTTTCCAAGCGCATTTCAGAAAAAATGAAAATACGATTCATAGATACATTCCGTTTCATGGCATCAAGCCTTGAGAAGCTAGCTAGTTATTTACCTGATAGTTTGCTTCATCATACAATCAGAAACATTGCATCGCCTGATTTACTTCCTTTATTCCGTAGAAAGGGTGTTTTCCCTTATTCATATGTGTCATCATGGGAAAAATTAGATGAAACAAGTTTGCCTGAAAAGGAGCATTTTTATAATTCGTTGACAAAATCAAATATTAGTGAAGAGGATTACTCACATGCATTAAATGTGTGGAATATATTAAATGTTCAAACACTCAGGGAGTTTAGTGATATATATCTAAAGACGGATGTGCTTCTATTGGCAGATGTTTTTGAAAACTTTAGAAGCGTTTGCTATAAAATTTATAAATTGGATCCCGCATGGAGTTTTACTGCTCCTGGATTAGCCTTCCAGGCAATGTTAAAGTTGACAAAAGTGGAGTTGGAGCTCTTAACCGATTATGATATGATTTTATTCTTTGAATCAGGAATACGTGGTGGGATGTGTCAGTGTGTGAAACGTATGCTAAGGCAGAAAATTCATACATCAACAGCTGTAATAATAATTCCAGTGATGGTATAGATAACACTTTCATAGCATATTTGGATGCGAATAACCTTTATGGTTGGGCCATGAGTGAACCTCTTCCTATGAATGGGTTCAGATGGCTTAGCCAAAAAGAAATATTAGAATTAGATGTTATGGCTATACCTGACAATGGACCTGTTGGCTTTGTGCTCGATGTGGATTTGGAGTATCCAACAGATTTACATTTAGCACACAATGATTTACCTCTATGCCCTGAGGCTAAATCAATTAGAAAATGTGTGAAATTAGTTAATACATTAGAAAATAAGTACAATTATATTATTCACTACAGAAATCTTAAACAGGCAATTGAATTAGGACTAAAACTACAACATGTGCATCGAGTCATTTGTTTCAATCAGTCAGCGTGGTTGAAGCCTTACATTGATTTAAACACTCTACAGCGGAAACTGGCTACCAATGAGTTTGAGAAGAACTATTGGAAGCTTATGAATAACAGTGTTTTTGGTAAAATGATGGAAAACGTTAGACATAGAATTAATATGCAACTTATTATAAATGAAGTAAAATTTACAAAACTGGTTGGAAAAAGTAATTTTAAGGATCGAACAATATTTAGTGAGCAACCATTATTGGCTGCAGTACATTTAAATCCTTCAACAATTAAATTTAATAAGCCAATTTATATTGGTATGTCTATTTTAGATATTAGCAAATTAAAAATGTATGATTTTCATTACAACATAATGAGTAAAATGTATAAGAATATTAATCTTTTATATTGTGATACTGATTCACTTATTTATGAACTTAAAACACTTGATTTTTATAAAGATATTAAAGATAATGCTCAGTATTTTGATACAAGTGATTATCCAAGAAGTCACCCATGTTATTCATTAGAAAATAAAAAGAAGCTTGGTGTATTTAAAGATGAATTAAATGGTACTCCAATTAGTGAATTTGTTGGATTGCGTCCAAAAATGTATTCTATAAGTATTATTGATAATAGAGAAATTAAAAAATGTAAAGGTGTACAGTCTTCTATAATTAAGAAAGAACTTAATTTCATAGATTATTATAATTGTGTGAATGGTGTGTGTGGGAAATTATGTGATAATTATAAGACATATTACAACATTCAAAGTCGTCAACATATACTGTATACCCTAGAACAGAATAAAGTAGTATTAAGTGGTAATGACGATAAAAGAATAATATGTAGTAATAATGT
Source organism: Icerya purchasi (assembly GCA_039619475.1). Classification (NCBI taxonomy): domain Eukaryota; kingdom Metazoa; phylum Arthropoda; class Insecta; order Hemiptera; family Monophlebidae; genus Icerya; species Icerya purchasi. Next base: position 390,935,218 of record CM077115.1, on the reverse strand, counting down.
AGATACAATAGCTTACGGAAATTCTATGTATAATAAATTCCATAAAAAGTTTAATGATGTTTTAGCTGAACTAAGAGTGTGTATATTAAATAGAAATATGTATATTGCATGATTACATGGATCTGTGTATTATTATTAAGTATAATTTAAACATTGTATATTTTTAATTTTACTATGTAATAAAATTATTTATTAACAATTGTTTTTATTCCTTTAATTTGTTAGATTTGGGAATGTGCGTGGGCTTAAAATAGTTTCTATAAACTTAATTATAGTGTATAGAGATTATATTATTTTTAATTAAAGAGTGTGTATGTAGTAAAAATTTGGTGCTCTCCCTAGGATGGATTATTTTCCATTAAATTTTGATGTTTTCTATCTGAAATGATGATATTTGTACTAAATTGTGATATTTTACCATAAATTGATGGTTTGTACCTAAAATGGGGGTATTTTTATGTAAAATGGATTGTTTCCTTTAAAATTTAATGTTTTGTACTAAAATGTGAGTGTTATAGCCTTAAATGGTGTAATTTGTATGGAAAGAGTGATTTTAGTTTAAATTAAGTGCTTCTTTCTATGATACTAAATTTATCTTAATCCCTGTTCATAACGTTTGGAGGTGTGCTGCAGAAATTTACAGTTCTTATATCCTAATGGTTTTATTAGTGCAACAAAGGGGATGGGTTATTCAAGTCATGGGTCTATTAGGCTGAGAAAATGAGATTAATAGAATTTCTGAGTTGTGATTATGTTTGTCAAAATAATAGAATTTCTGTATGAGGAAGAAGAAGGTGTGTCCCATCAAGCTTATGAATAATACTTGCTAATTAAGTTGTTCATTGTGCTCATTGCATTTGTAGTTCTAATGTGATCAAACAAAATTAATTCTTATATATTGTTGTTATACATTAAACGTTTACTTCAACAGACATGAGTAACTCTTCAACATCTGAATGCTTACAATTAATTTGATTTTTCTAATTTAAATTCATACTAAACAGCTGTATATTACTAGGGTTGCATCAAATCTGTTATGATTGGTATTTTTTGGAGGTTAAATATTGTTTCATTACATTAGAAAGTGTATACATGTATGTACATGGTCACATATGCAAACATGTCAACATCATCATCATCATCATCATCATTGTTACATCACATACACAACATTACACTACACACATGCTCACACATGCGCATGTGCACACATTTATAGTACATCACACATATGTAAGTATATAAGCTCCACACGCATGTTATTGTGATGGTAAGTTCTAACTCTTCATACACTGAAAATAATATATAGAGCTATATGTAATTAAATAATACACTCAACACAAACGTCAAAAAAGCGACTCTGCTAAATATCAAACACAACCTTTGCAGCAATTGAGATGTATGAATAATAGTTCACAAGTTAGTGGTCTATTCAGTTTTTTTTTTTCTCTCAATCATCTACTTTAATTACTCAAATGCAAAGCATCTCACTGGAAACAAATAGGTCAGAATAAGAATAAACCATCAAGAAAGGGTTAGTACTGCGGTTGTTTGGCTGGATATATGTGAACTACCTCCAAATTCTAAAGGCTGAAACAGTCCCCCTCATAAAACATTAGTTTAGTGTTTATTTTTTTTTTTGGTTAGACATACATTAATACACCTTTTAAATTATACAAACACAGTAGATTTGGTAGGGATTAGAAAAGCTTAAAGATGGTTGGCTAACAGTAAAATATAATCTCAATATAAATAGAAACATGAACAGCTAGTACCAGTTAGCAGACTATTACATTGGTCAGACAGTGATAAATGCATCGTCAATGTGCATGCAAACATCTAAATACACTAAGCAACTCAGTACAGGTTAGAAAAATTATAAGTGGCTGGTCAACATTAGAACATATTCTCAAAGCATACACAATCAGAAACAATTAGTGTTGGTTAATAAATTATTACATTGGTCAGACAATGATAAATACATCATCAACACACATGCAAACATCTAAATACAGCAAGCAACTCAGTACAGGTTAGTAAAATTATTATGTTGGTCAGACAATGATAAATGCATCATCAACGTACATGCAAACAACTAAATATACTAAGCAACTCAGTACAGGTTAGAAAAATTATAAGTGGCTCGTCAACACTAAAACATTCTCAAAGCATACACAACCAGAAACAATTAGTACTGGTTAATAAATTATTATATTGATCAGACAATGATAAATGTATCATCAATGTACATGCAAACATCTAAATACACTAAACAACTCAGTACAGGTTAGAAAAAAGTTTTAAAGATGGTTGGTCAACACTAAAACATATTCTCAAAAGCATACACAACCAGAAACAACTAGTATCAGTTAATAAATAATTACATTGGTCAGACAATGATAAATGTATCATCAGCACACATGCAAACATCTGAATACACTAAGCGACTCAGTACAGGTTAACAAAATTATAAGTGGTTGGTTAAAGCCTCCTCTTAATCTCCATATCGGTCGAGTGGTGTTACTAAGTGAGGGAGTCCATATGCAGCTGTCTACAGAGAAAGCAGGTGGTTGATTTGTGTGTGGTAGACGTTGAGATATATGACTATTAGTTTGTAACAGTGAAGATGTAGCAAGCAGATGGATGCAATTGGAGTAGAACATGGCGGTGTAACGTTGAATTCTTACTGGATGGTTTGATGTAAAAACGGTGTGTTCATTTGATTATGTATTGACTCTTGATTAGTTGAGTAAAAGGGGGCGTGGTCACGAGACTAAATACTCGCTCCTGATTGGCTCTTCTCCTAGAAGTGTCATTTTCTATCTACTATCGTAAAACGCAATCAGCCATTTGAATTAAAAGAGAGACAATAAAAAAGTAAATAAATAAACCGATCAATCGTTACACTTTATTTTATTTCCGACTGTTCGCATACCGTCTTAACGCAGTGAACAAACGCCAAATATCCGTTCCTATTCCTTCGGTATTTTCTTTTCTTCCGATCGACATATTTTAGCTCACTGTGACCCTCACGAATTTTTCAAATGTAAGGAAAAGAGAAACATAATCGAGAAAATTGAATCATCTGATGTAGTTTACAATTAACATGCAAGTGTTAGTAACACCTACCGAATAACGGAGACAGACTATCGCGCGGCGAATCAGTTGAATATTAAGGCTGACTGTGAACAAGCAATTCTAATTTGGAAGTGAACAAACGGTCGTTAGCCGTGACGAAAATGATTGAGTATCGATCGATTGTTCGCCTACATTTTTGCTCAATGTAATGTACAAAAGACTCGTTGAATAGGAAATTCTTCGACCGTTTTTCGGGAACTCGATAGTATCCAGCAACTCTGGCTAGTCGACGGACTTATAAAAGAAACGGGGAAAAATTACGAAGTTAGGAAAAATACATATTATTAGCAACTGGTTTTCAGTGGATTAGAATCGAAACTTCGCGTGTCTACAATAGTTTCAAATCGATGAGTCGGCGAATTATGGCGCGAATTCGACTACAGTTGGCACCGTCGACGCTGAGAGACAGAAATAAGAAAAAGATAAAAAAACTTATATTCCCACAGCGAATATTACAGGACAGCACAATTGCAAACGGAAAATGGTCGACGAGAGAAAAAAAAATAGAAAAACCGGGTAAAAGGTTAAATGGACATTTCGAACGACCATGTTGACAATGTTTGCAATATCGCATCGGTCGTTACTACTGCGATAAACGAACTTGCATATCGCCAGAACACAGCTATCGTACTTGCTTGCTATTCGTTAACTTCTGTAGAGTAATTTTCATTGACTGAAAATGGAAAAACGGCCATCGAAATAAACAAATTTACCTGTTCTAAAGTAACGAAATGAATAATTTAAATCTAAATAAAAAAAGTCAATAAACAGGTTGCTTATCTCATAAAGGACACCCTGACCCTACACCCTGTTATCAATTTTCCTCCTTTGTTTACTCTCTTTTTTATTTACTTTTAAAATCTAATATTTCAATCTAACTTCTTACATTTCTTTTTTTTTTTTGTCTGAGTTAATACGAGGAAAAAAAACTAAAAATTTTTTTTCAATTTTTTTCCCTCTCCTTAATTGTATCCACGCATAATAGGCTATTTTCTTAAACATTTCCTACTGACGTGTCCTCACTTAAACTCTTTTTATCACATTCCCGATTAAACACGTGTGGTTCTTTACTCTTTTCAAATACCGACTCTTTTTTCTAGTTTCACAGTGAATTTTTGCATCCTAGTTCAGTTTTATCCCCAATTTTTACAAGCAACGTCATTATCACCTCGCGGATTATACACACTTAGTTTCTCTGTATATCTCTGCACTTTTGCACCTTTGCCTTATTCCATCTCTGTATAAACAAATAGAACGCAGGTGCTACTTCGAATATTTTTTTTTATTATATATTATTTATATATACTTTTTACAATCTTAATTTAGGGTTGAATAAGATAGTTCTGTCGATAATATGATTATCACCTAACGCAAAACGCATCTTGTTAGATGATACAAACGAGTGTGAAATAAGTAACCCAGTTGTTAAAGCTTCCTTACATGGACTTATTTTTTACAAGAGTAGACCCTGACGTTTGTTACGCTTAAGGCGTTTGGTATCCAATCGAGTATCGAGAAGTTTAACTGCTTCCGCATTGACATGGTCAAAAAACCGCCTCCCATGCTGCTTGGCTAAGTCTTTGATGACACCATCGACGAATGGTATCTGAAGATCATAATGAATGTCATCGTTCCGTGAAAATCGATAGACGTTGACGACTGCACGTAGTATGACGTTTTGTCTGGCCTGAAACTTGTTACGATTTGCAACTTTCGCGCATACCCACAATTGAAGACCATACGTCCAAATCGGTTTTATTATTTGCTGATGGAGTGAAAGCTCACACGATACGTCCAATATAGAATTTCGACTAGTTGACCCGTTTTAATCTTGATCTGTTTAATTTTTGTTCTAATGTGCATTTCCCACGTTAGACGCTTATCTAAGTGCATTCTAAGGAATCTAGCTTATTCAGCCTAAGGAATTACTTGATTGCCTAGATAAATTCTATGCTGCATATCGACTTTACAATAGATGTAAATGACATGAATAGATTTAGCTTCATTTAATCTTCCATTTGGTTGTCCATTTCTTAACACGATTGAGTGCGCGTTGAAGTTTTGTTACAGCTTCAGCCTGACTATCGGGAACTGAAAAAATAGCGGTGTCATCTGCAAATGTTGTGGTTACTGTTTCGTCATCTGTAGGTAAATCCTGCGTATACAAGAGGTACAGGATAGATCGAAGAAAGCTAACTTGGGGCACCCCTGCTTGTATACGATAGAATGTTGGACACGGCATTTTCGTGTGCCATCCGAAATTGGCGATTGGCCAAATAAGATTCCAGAAGTCTACAATAGTTTCCTGGAGAAGAAGGTTACTCTTTTTAAATACAAGGCCTTCGTGCCGAATACGATCGAACGCTTACAATACGTCAAAAAATACTGTAGAACAATACATTTTTTTCTTCAAACGCTTTTCCGATGATGGATGTAACCCTATGTACTTGGTCTATAGTCAAATGCTGGTTTCTAAAAATGAATGGTCAGGCAGGTCGATAAATTAATAGTTTTTTGAAAAGTCCCGATAATACAGGAAGTAATGAAATTGAGCGGTATGAAGTAACTTCCTTCGCTGGTTTCTTTTTTTTTTTATGCAATGATCTGTACTGTTTTGAAACAATTTGGAACTTATTCCAGTCCTAAGCGAGTATTGTTTATATACACGTCAAGAATACAACAGATTTACGTGGTAATTCTTTTAAAACTGCAGGAGGGATCTCGTCGATCCCTGGGGAGCTTTTTTTACATTAATAGTCTTTAAAATTTCGTTCGCGATTTCGAAAGGGGTGATGTAACCAAAATTTACATTATTTTTACATGACACTGTAAGATTTATATTCGATTTTATATCCTGTGGCTGAAATGTATTTGACAAATGTTGCGTAAACAATTCCGCTTTTTCTTCATTACGTCTGACCCAGCTGCCACTTTGGTTCCGGAGAGCAAGAACTCTAACAAATGGCTCCTTCATTCTTCGTGTGTAACTTTCCACAGGGAATAATCGCCAGCTGTCAAAGTGCTAAGCTCTTCGGGATACGATTTAAATGTTTTCTTTTTAACTTCTTTTATTAATTTAAGTTGGTTATTTATCCTACTAAAGATGTTTTTATCCTGTGGATGATGTGATTTATGCTAAATCCGTCTAGCTCGTCGTGGTTCAGTAATTAACTTACATACTTCAAAAGGATATGTTGTTTCTTGGTTGTTACTATTTTTAATCTCAGGTATTGCAACTTTGGCAGATTCACGGATTACTTCGATGAGATTATTAGTTTATTTCTCTATTTCCTTTACCGTTTTCAAACGCACTTTTAAGTTTAATCGCTGGTGGTCGAGTTCCACACGGAATTTTTCCCAGTTTGTAAATCTATTTGTGAGCGTACATTTACCTTTTGACTTCTAAATCACTGCAAAACTATTAATAAGCAATACTGGAGAGTGATCCGATATGAAGTCTCAATGTTTTCTGAGAAAATGTAATTATTAGCTATACCTTTGACAATAAAAAAGTCAATTAAATCGGGTCTTTTTATTTTGTCGCTCGGCCGATAGGTAGCCTTGCCTCCTGTGTGAGTACTGTGGATTGCTTACAGCATTTCGTTTGATATGTGCTGGATTCTGGTTTTTGAAATGAACTAGCTTTCATCCCCAGGCTTCGTTCTTAGCATTAAAATCACCGCCTATCATACATATCGTTGACCGAAATGATTAAGAAAGTGCTCATAATTACCTATTTTTAGGTTGTGACTCGATGGAGAGTATACGGCTGCAATATTAACTATTGTGCCGTTCCGTTGAATGGCTACCAATGTCGCTTGTGCATACTCTTCACAATACTTTTTTGTAAGGAAATGTTGTACATTTTGTTTTATTATTACAGCTGATTCTCCGTGTGTATCACCCTCGCATCGAGGCGAAGAGTGTGGTAGGTAATGTAATTTTTAGTCTTAGGGCAGTTTCTCGTCGTGAAATACGTCTCCGATACTAGAGCAATATCGCTCTTATGCAAATTTAGGAATGTTTCTAATTCAAGAAGACGATTTATTAATTCATTTTCATTCCATGTGATTATTCGGAGTGAGTGATCAGTCATTTTTACAATTTTTATTACGCTTATTGCTAACTGTCTGAAGTGCTTTTCCTTCCAGTTTGCTAAGTTGACTAGAAATGGACGCCATTTTTTTAGTTATATTATTCAGAACAGACACGATGTCAGTGTATGATCGCCCTGACAGTTGTGTATTCCATCTTTGTGGTTTTGATTGTTCGTTCGGTTTTTATGGTACAGTATCATTACTTACACTTTAATTATTTTGTTCAATAGCTTCAATTTATTTATTTATTCTTTCTCGTTACTTTTTTTTCCTTCTTATTATTATTATTTTTTTTTCTCTCTTCTTCTTCTTCTTTCTTCTGCTTGTTAAATGAGCGTAGTTAAAGGAGGCCGCTCAGCGGCCTCCTCCCAAAACCCGACTAAATCAATTAAACCCCCATCCAACTTGTCCATAAACATGGACATAGACCTCAACTCTAAACGTAAATCGGCTGATCCCCTTTCACTGATTTCCACCACTCTACCAAAGGAAATCAGGCTTTCTCAGGCTGATCTCGCTATACCGGCTCCGTCTTGTGCCCCCGAGCTCAACAGCAGCAGTAATAATAGCAACCCCAATTTTAATATCACCAGCAACACTAACCTCAATAGTATTAGTAATAATAACAAAAATGATAATAACAATAACAACAACAACAACAATAACAATAATAATAACAATAATAATAATAATAATAATACTATTTCTGATAATAATCATCATCATCATAATAATAACAGTAATAATAATGATGCTAATAATAATAGTGGTGATAATAATAATAGGAGTAATAATAATAATGCTAACGATAATAATAATGATAAAAATAATTCAAAGAATAATAACTTCGACACTGATCATGTTAAAAACTTTTCTTCCGATCACCCGGGTCCTTTTACTGTTTTCGTTGAAAGTAGTTCCGCCGATCAGAATTTAGGTAACTTTCATCCACTTGCATTGGCTAAAGCCATCAGCAAAAACTCTACTTCTTTCACTGACATCAAGCCTCGAGGCAGAGGGCGTATTGTTATTTTTTTCCCTTCCGCTTCCACTGCCAATGCTTTTCTAAGTAATTCCTCTTTTTTCGAATCCAACAATTTAATTGCTTTTATCCCTCACAACTCTGTATACAGAATTGGAGTAATTTCCGGAGTTCATCCCTCCTTTTCCGAAGAGGATATAAAAGAAGGAATTGAATCTTGTATTCCGGTACAATCTGTTAGACGAATTTTGCGTTCCTCTGAAGATGGCAAAATTCCTACCAGAAGTGTTGAAATAAAATTTTCTAAACCCGTCCTGCCTGAATTCATTTCCATTTACCGACTTCGATTCCCTGTCTCTCCCAGCATCCGCTCCCCCACTCAGTGTGCCAAATGCTTTCTCTTCGGACACATAGCGCGTCATTGTCGCAGTTCACATTCTATTTGCTCTCACTGTTCAGCTAAACATTCTTTCAATGAATGTTCCAATCTCCAAGAGCCTCCTTCTTGCCGTAATTGCAAAGGAAGTCACAGTTCCTCGAACCGTCTCTGCCCAGAATGGCAAAGGCAAAAAGATATCAAGCGAATTATGGCTTTTGAAAATGTATCTTTTCAAGAAGCCGCTAAGCTTAAATCTTCCAGCGCTGCTACTCAGGCATTTACTTATGCTAATCGAGCCGCATCATCTACTCTCCCTTTGAATACTTCCAATGTAGCTTCCAAGGTACCTTCTCCTCCTCGTCCAAAATCCCCCACCTTCCATAAATTACCTAAGTCTAAACCTCATTCCAAACCTCTTCCTCAATTTCCAACTGTCGCATCCTACTATACTCCTTCTCCCCCAGTTGGATGGGCTCTGAATAGTTCTTCTCTCCCCAACCCTTCCTTACCTTCTGAACACTCCACATCTTCACACAGAAATTCTAACAATCTTTCTTCCGATATCTCTTCCAATATCTCCAGATTGTCTACAGCAATTACGGAGCTCCTTTCTTCTTTTAACATAGTTTCTTCTGCTTCCTTTGTTGATAACCTTGCATCCTTCTTGTCCAACAATGTCCAGTTTAGTTAAATTATCTTCTCTCTTTACACTTTTCTTAGCCAAATTTTTCATTGGCCCTCCTTACATAATCTTCCATCTCTTTTGTTTTCTTCTTCTTTTTCTTCCTTTTTTCTTATCTTATAAATGACGCCTGTACTTAATATTATTCAATGGAACTGTCGTAGCATCCGGGCGAATAAGGCAGCCTTAGAAGGCTTGCTAAATTTACATAATATAAGTATAGCATTGTTGTCTGAAACATGGCTTCCGAAATCATCAACTTTTTCAATTAGGGGTTTTCATGTAATTAGATCAGATCGCGAAGATGGTTATGGTGGTGCAGCTATCCTCATTAGGTTCGGCATTCCATTTTCTTCCCACAATTTAGACATCCCAGGTGGCTCTAGTCCTTCTTCCTCTCCCAACTTTGTTCATATTTCTATCTCACACACATTCGCTAATATTTCTCATCCCCTTCATTTTGTATCTGTCTACATTCCTCCCCTGTGTAACCTAAAGGATCTTTCACTTTCCTCCCTTCTTGACTCCTTACCTCACCCATTTATCATAGGCGGGGATTGGAACGCCTGCTCTCCCGCCTGGGGTAGTTCGTCACTAAATAGAAATGGTTCCTTCCTTCAAACTCTACTCTCAAACTACAACCTTGTGGTTCTCAACGACGGCTCTCCTACATATTTCAAAAACCAAAATTCCTACAGTTCTATAGACCTAACTTTCTCCTCTCCTAATTTAAGCCTGAAATGTGTATGGAATACCCTTGATGGAACCTTTGGTAGTGACCATGTTCCTATCATTGTGTCCGTTCATGGGACTTCCTCCTCTCATGTAAAAAAAGAATCCCGTTCTCCTAGCTGGAACGTTTCAAAGGTTAATTGGCCTGATTTTCGTTCGTTCCTGGATTCCTCTTCCTACAGATTTGATCCTAACTTAGATGTTACGCCTCAGTATGAAAACTTCGTTCAGTTAATATCATCAGCTTTAGATTTGTCTTCTCCTCCACAAAAATCTCCTTCTGGGAGCATCAGGCGGTCCTATGCCTCGTCCTTATGGTGGAATGCGGAATGTTCAATTGCACACCAAGCCAGTGTATCCACGTTTCGTATTTTTCGAGCTGCTCCTTCTCTGGAAAACTTCCTAGCTCACAAAAGAGCTAATGCCAAATTCCGATTTACTCTCAAAAAGGTTAAAAAGGCGTCTTGGGCTGCTTTCTGTTCTTCCTTTTCTAGATCTACTCCTCTCTCACAAATCTGGAGGTTGGCTAAGGCTTTCCGAAACCCTCAGTCCTTAAATCCCTTTACTTCCGGCGTTTCGGAGAACAAGCTAGCTGCTTTCTTTGATTGTGTTGCTCCGCCCTATGTTCCTAACTTTGATGAATTTGACCTTTCTATCTCTGCCGCAAGCCATTCTGAGCATTTTCTAACTTTTCCGTTCACTTTTAATGAATTATTATCAGCATTCCCGAAAAATCCTAACTCTTCTCCAGGGATAGATGGATTATCTTATATTGTTCTTAAGAATCTTCCTGAATATTATCTTAAAATACTCTTAAATCTATTTAACTCTATTCTCCATCTAGGTTCCGCTCCTCCGTCATGGAAATCCTTTATCATCGTTCCCATCCCCAAGGGTATTAATTCCTCGTCCTTCCGTTGCATTTCTCTTGCAAGTTGTCTGAGGAAACTTTTCGAATCCATGTTGAACCGGCGGCTGGTTTGGTGGCTGGAAAACAATGATGTCTTGCCTAACAACATGTATGGTTTTCGTTCTGGTCGAGGTCCTACTGATTGTGTTTCTTTCTTCTTGTCCCACATCTATAAATCGTTTATCCAGAAAAATTATACCCTAGCTACCTTTGTTGATATTTATAGTGCCTTTGACAGCGTCCACCTTCCAACTCTTAAGAGCAGAATGTTATCTATTAATTTACCTTCTCACTTCACATCCTTAATCATGAGTCTTTTCCTAAGTAGAACTGTTACTCTAAGATTTCCTTCCTTTTCAGAGTCACGAAAGGTTTTTCGAGGCCTCCCGCAAGGTTCCTGCCTTAGTCCAACGCTCTTCAATATTTATTCTCTTGGTGTCGCCTCTCTTAATCTACCTTCTACTTCCTTATTTTTTGCAGATGACATTCTACTTTTTTCAACTGCTCCTAGCATTCTAAATGCTTGCAATAACATGCAAGAATCCTTGTACATTCTGCAGAGTTCTCTTTCTCAAATCCATCTATATATCTCTCCTCCAAAATCTTCATGCATTGTTTTCACATTTCGTTCCTATAATCCTGAGTCAATCAACGTAAATATCGACAATACACCTATACCTGTTGTTTCCTCCTTCCGCTACTTAGGAATCTTTCTGAATAGCCGTTTATCCTTTACTGAGCACATTAATTACCTCCATTCGTCTACTCTAGAACGTTTGAATATCTTAAAGTCTTTATCTTCTTCCCATTGGGGAGGTGATCCTATGATACTTCTTATGCTCTACAAATCCATTGTTCGATCCAAACTTGATTTCTGTTGTTTTCTGTATGGTACTGCTGCTCGTTCTCTTCTAGCTAAATTAGATTTAGTTCAGAATGCAGCCCTGCGCTTATGTCTAGGAGTCTTAAAATCCACGCCTATTCCTGCTATTTTAGCAGAGGCTAATGTGGCTCCTTTATCCATTCGTAGATCCTATCTCGCGTATCGGTTCCTTATTAAACGTCTACATATTTACCCAAACAATCTTGTCCCTGCATATTCTTCTCTCTTGCAAGATTGGCGTTTTTCCTCTAATAAGGTTCCCATTCTCTGCCACATTGCCTCGCGTCTTATTAAGTTTTCGCCCTTCATCCTAACTTTCGATAAACTTCCATTTTTCCAGTTTGAGATATTAAATGTTATTCCTTCTCCGAATCTTTTTTCTTTGCCTTCTTATGTAAAATATCTCCCTGCTCATGCAACAGTTTATGAATTTAACCAGGCAGTTTCATCATTCTTTGCTAACCATACCCTAATTTTTACGGATGGGTCCAAAATGGCACACGGAGTGGGTGCATCTATCTACATTCCTGCTCTTGACCATTCCAGCCTGTTCAAAATTCCTGCATTTTGTTCAATTTATTATGCGGAGACATTGGCATTACTACGTGCCATTGAGCTCATTCCATCTTTTCCGCAATGTAAAATGTTCCTCCTAATTTCTGATTGCAAAAGCGCCCTTCAGTGTATATCCTCTGCATATGTTCCTTCTTACTCTGATCCTATTATTCTGCGCATCCGATCACTGATTTTCAGTCTTTGCAGATTGCACTCATTAACCATCGACTTTCTTTGGATTCCTGGTCATGCCGGAATTGCGGGCAACGAAAAGGCGGATTATCTTGCTCGTTCGGCTATTTCTTCTGGGCGGCCAGTCGGACGGATTCCTTCTCATGAATTATTAAATATAGCAAAAAGTATCCAAAAGGCCAATTGGAAATCTTTTTATAAATCATCCTTCTCCAGTCCTAATTCACAATATTTTTCCATTCACCCTAATCCACCTACTCAACCATGGTATCTACATTTTCCGCACCTTCCCCGATTCATCATATCTGCTATTTGTCGTCTTCGATCTGGTCACAGTCGACTTCCTGCTTCATTGTATCGTTTCTCCATAGTGTCCTCTCCTATTTGTCCGCTGTGTATCGATAACACAGTCGTATGTGACTCTGATCATGTATTCTTTGAATGCTTCTCTTTATCATCGGAAAGGGCAGCTCTATACGCGGAGCTTCTCTCACATGATGTTCCAACTCCATATTGTGTGTCCTTTATTCTCTCATTACAGTCAACGTTGATCATACCAATTGTAGCAAAATTCCTATCCTCTGTACTTCATTATATTAATATCTAATCCCTTCAGTATTTCCTATTTTGGCATTCCTAACTTATCGTGTCCAGTGATTCCCAACGAACTCCTCTCTAAACGAAGAACACGCACTGATATTGCAGTTACAGTCACAAACAGGCACAGCTCGCAGTTAATTTTGCGGGCTCGCTGTCGCATTTGCGGCCCTAATGGTAGATAGGTGAACTCCTTGTTAGCCGGCACTGCGGGCGCTGCTGTTGCAGTGTGGCCATAGTGTTCAGTGAAAATTCTGCTCATTTCCTTTTAACAGAATGGTAGGCGCTGTTTCTGCAGTCGTCGCCATAAATATGATTAATGTTTCATAATTAAAAACTATAAACTTTGCTTTATAGTGATGGAGAAAGTCATTGAACTTTCGGATAATTGTTTACGGACGCTAAGCGCTGTGTTCTATATAGGTTTCGTGCTAGATGGATCTAACTGCTTTTTAAACATCCCGTGTTTCTTCTTCCTTAATTATTTATAGCCAGATTCCTTTGTCCGTTTGTACTGTGGGCTCTGTAATTGCAGATGTGACCATGGTATGGGACAGCTAACTCCTTTTGCTCTTACCTTCGTCATTTCTTTTCTTTTCAGGATACATACGTTTGGCATTTTTCGACGTTGATTGTTATTGTTTCTCCATCTTTGGTATAGCATTCTTTATCAGATTCCATTCCTTGTTACTCCTAATTGCTGCTATGTACACATGTTGATGGGTAATCGTCCGTTGCTGACAAGCCCAGGGAAAAACCCAAACAAGAAAAAAAAAAAAAAAAAAAAAAAAAAAAAAAATACTTATTACAGAAGCGTATTTACATTATTTTGTACTTGTTTGGGTAACGCTTTCTTCCGTTGCACCCGTTGCACAATAGAACGTTTTTGTTTTTTTAAGATTTTTTCAACATCACCGTAGACTTGACAAACTCGATAGTTGGCTGTGTGATTTGACGTATTTAAATTTAGTTAAACCTTTTAACAAACATGATGTGGATTCATGATTTTTAGCACATTTGAAACACATAGCTAGGCGAAAACACCCTTATTCAGTATGGTTCCATCTTTGACATCGTTGTATTGAGAAATTGCAAACTTTTTGTGCGGTTCCTCGATTTTAACTGAAGTATAAACGGGATGGGTAATTTCATATATACTTTTATTATTATCTTTTAGTTCAAGATCGACGTAAAATAAGGGATAGGCTTTCTTGTGCCTACCGATAATTTTATTATCCTTGTTACACGTGTCCCACATCTTGTAATTCGCTTCTCAGTTCATCTAAGTCGGTATTAGGATAAAGTCCCCGAATTGCCACGCAAAATGTCCTATCTGTTTTTAGTTTATAGGTATGATAAGAAATCCCATGAAGTGGATGTTCTTTATTCTGTTCAAGCTTTTTATTCATCTATTTAATAAGATTGGTAATATTCCGAAATGCATCGGCAGTTTTAGTAGAGACAACGTTGTAGCCATTATTTATAGTTCTATAGATATAGTTATCGCCATTAAGTTTTTACCAACTGTCTTACGAAACAGGGGAAAATTTTTAACTCCGCTCACTGTTACTTTCGGTAGAATATTCATTTTAGTAGGTAATGTAGTTTTTTCTTTAATTTTGATATTGCTATGGTTAACAGTAGCTACATTGTTGTAATATAAAGTTTTAGCTTCAGATGTGGTTGGTTTATCATTTGGTGTGTCAGGCATAGCTGAAATATTGATTGATTCATAGGACGTGATGTCACTTGTAGAATTTGGTATTCCCGCACAGTGTGACTAATCAATACGGTTGAGCATTTCTATAAGCTCATTTATGTGTTGTTTTCAGTTGAGCTATTGGACTGCCATTTTTGGCAATTAATTCTTCATACTGTGCCAGAGTATAAGTTTCTTGTTGCTCTATTTTTTTCTCTTTTTTTTTTTCATTGACAGAGTTAAGGTCGTTGTCACTGATTTGCCGGTTAGGTTAGATATTAAATTTTATTTTTAGTGATGGAACGGTTTTGTTATTTCCTGCCATCGTATAGTTAAATTTTAAACCGAAATTGGTGGTGCACGATACATTCTTATGGAATATATGGTAACACCGTTAAGCCGATGCGCTATAACCTACTTATTGGAGAAAAGAGAGAGAAAAAAAGTAATAAAAACGAAAATATTCTCACCGACTGGAACAGAGTCTTAACAAAAAATCCGATATGACTTTAGTTTACATTATTTGTCTTTTCTATAACCGAGGGTGTAAATGTTTACGATAAACTATCATCGCTGAGATATTTTTTAGCGTGAGCATGATACCATCTGTTTTACGGATACATATTTTAGACGAACGAGCGATGAACACAGAACGCACAACCTATCATCGACTCGACCCAGAAACTCAACTATTTGTTCAATGACATGCAAGACCGTCATTCGGTCGCGTTCATATTTTCTGTTTTATGCGGGCTTCATTCTAAACATGTGTTAATTGGTCTCACTCTGTTTATACTACTCATATTTTATTGCTTCGTGAGGCAAAAACCGATCGCCGAGACCGTCGGCTACATCTGTTATATATATATATATATATATATACACATATTAATACCTCGCTCGATGGTAAGTTGTTGGTACTCTATTTTCATTTTTGTTTAAACTGGCATCCCCGTCGTTAAGTTTTGTGAACGTTACAATTCTCATGCGCGTATGAGACGGCTATGTTCGTTTTTCCGGAAGTGTGACCACTTGTGAATCATAAAACTATCGTACATTGAAAATGAACAAAAGAAAGCAAACAAAAAAGCCAGACAATGCGGTGGATAATAATTTCATTAAAATAAAACAAACATGTAAATCATTACCCGACCAAACTGATCAGGATCGTAACCTGTCAGTTGACAAATTATTACGGGAAAATCAAGAATTAAAAAAAACACATCAGAAAATTACAAGAGTAAATAGATGAGTTATTTTTACTATCATCACAGTCTGCCAGTGGAAGTAGTGAAGTGCAGGTCAAGGAAGATAATACAACGTTGAACAAAAATAACTTTAAGCCAAGCAGATCACCACCTATCTTCGCCAATAATGGAATAAGTGACACAACAGCAAAAGAGTTGTGATAAAGTTAAAAACAACAAATCAAGAATTCCACCTATATTTTATAAGTAACATGAAAAATATTGTTTCCTTAGCTAATATACTTATTAGTCAGAACGAAAACATTACTTAAGATCTGGAGCAAGGCCATCATTATACCTATCTTGAAACCAGGAAAGGACCGCTTCCTGCCAACATCACATCGACCCATTTCTCTTACCTGTGTCATGTGCAAACTACTGGAAAAAATAGTCGCCAACAGACTGACCTGGTATCTCGATAAACAGAAAATCCTATCAAAAATGTGGTTCAGAAAGCAACGAAACACTACTGACCACCTACTGGAACTGCAAAACGCTGGCGATTCGGAATTCTGAAAGAACTCACGAGATTTGGAATCAGAGGGCGACTGGCGAAATTTACCAATAACTTCTTGAATAATCGCACGATAATGGTCAGAGTAGGAAATACTCTTTCAAATGAACACCACCAAGGAAACGGAGTTCCTCAAGGTAGTGTCCTTAGTATCTACTGCTTCCTAATCCTGATAAACACTATCTCCGCAATTATTGCACTTCCTATTAACCATAGACTTTTCGCTGACGACTTAAACATAACTGTTAAAACTACTAACCTAGAGTTCGCAGAGAGCCTTCTCCAAGCATGCTTAGAGAATTTAGCTAACTGGAGTGAGCGCACGGGGCTCAAATTTTCCGCCAAAAAAACCAAAGGCGTCATCTTTACGAGAAAACGCAGTCACTGACCTATAAGTCTAACACTCAACGACCAACAACTAAAGTTTTCGGATGAAGCTCGTTTTCTCGGATTAATCTTTGACAAAAAACTTCGGTGGAGGAACCACATCCTATCTTTGAAAAACCGAAGCCTTTCCGCACTAAACATACTGAAGATGCTAAACAACAGGAAATTCGGACCCAGCCGTTCTAGATTACTACGAGTATACAAAATCCTAATCCGACCAAAACTCGACTACGGCTGCATCATCTACTCATCCGCCTCTAAAGGTCTGCTCCAAAGTCTTGACACGGTCCAAAATTCAGCCCTCCGTATAGCTCTATGAGCCTTCCGAACTACGCCTGCTTCCGCTATGCATGCGCTCGTCGGTATTTCGCCCATGAAATACCGGCTGCAAACATTATGGGTCGATTACGCCATATCCATCTTAAGTTACCCGAACCATCCAAACTGTAGCATATACAATCTATCGAACCCATTATACAGAGATGGCACCCTCGCTGCCCAAGGCTACTTCAAATGTCAAGACAAATCTACGCTGGACATCCCGAATTACCTACTTAAGAGCATGCCTTCCGCCGATCCACCGTGAAGTCCAAACCACCATAAGGACACTATTTACATCATGATCTTTGATCACCTTCCCACGCTATCGACCGACGCCGCCGTACCAGTGTTACACCCAAGCGAACTGAAGAAATATGCAAAATCCAAAATAATGTCTGATTGGGAGATTGAGTGGAACAGCAGCCATCCTAACAAACTACTGACAATCAAAAGGACGATTACTGACTGGACTGACATTATAGGCAGAGCTATATCAAACCGGAATATCAAATCGACCTTGAACAGAATCTATCTAGGTCATACTCTAACCACCCATTCATACCTGCTGGACCACCAGGAGCCTCCAGCCTGCACTCAATGCAACTGCCAAATCACAGTCAAACACATCATCACTGAATGCCCAATCTATAGCGCTGAAGGCCAACAGTCCACACTTACAGACGATCACCCCGCGAATTTAAATATAAATAGTTTACGTAGATTAATTAAATTCATTAACACTACTAATCTTAAAATGTAAATAACCTCATCCGAGATGATAGCCCCAGGCAATATGTACCTCGTTAATAATAAATAAATAAAAACTTTGAAAACACTTGCAAATGGCGATGTTAAGATAATGTGTCCTGATGAAATCAGCTATAGAAAAATAATAGTAGAACTATATAATATAAGAACAATTATAAATCACAACTTACATGGGCTAGGATTTCATTCTTACCAGAATAGAACTTCTGTAATGCAAAAATTGTCAGCGATTCGGCCACACTCAAACGTATACTGCGGACGAAATCCTAAATGTGTTAAATGTGGTGCCAATCATGCTACAAAAAACCGAAAGAAAAATAAAAATGAAAAAGCAAACTGTGCAAATTGGAAAGGTTATCCTGTATATAAAGAGAAAAGCGATGCGGCAACCAAACTAAAAATGACAACGACCCAACGAAGAAGTCAATCGCAACGGCACAAGCGACTGCAAGTCAACTTGTTACACCAGTTAAACGAAATGTTCAACAACAACTTGAACCTTTTCAAAAGAAATATTTTAAAATATTTACAGAGGCTAGAGGAACGAATTTCTAGGCTAGAAAATACATCAAACCATTCTCAGAAAACTAAGTCAAGGAACAGTAAAAATGACTGAGTCATCACTTCGTATAATTACTTGTAATGGCGATAGTCGCGAGAGGAGAAAATGCAAGTTAGAACAACTACTAAATTACCAAAACATAGACGTTATCTTGATTTCGGAGGCACATCTCAAATTCGGCACTATTATAGCTCGGTGCATCTCTGAAACGTTTGTTCAGTTCTGATCGGTAAGCGAAAGACGAAATAATGAAAGGACGAGGTAGGTTATTTGTACTCTACACAATAGAAAATTGATCGAATTTCCTGAATCGACGGTGAATATTAATTCGAGATGGGGCTGTCTGTGCAATACGACTCGTTAAATTCGGTGAAATAATTTCTAAAAAATCTTCGCTGAATCGAATCCATATTTGATGGTGTTGCCAATAGGCTGCAAAATTAAGTCGGAGAAGTACATCCTTAGTCCGTACTTTGGTCTCAGGTACTGTAATATTATTCGTTATTTTCATACAGCAGCGTGAAATTCGGTTCCAAATGATTCTTGTCCGAACAGATTCGTTCACGCATCAAAACCAGAGTTGTGAATTATCCAGTCCGACATAAAGAAATCTAAAAAAAAGAAAATCAATAAACAGATTACTATCTTATAAAGGACGCCATGAACCTACAGTTTTTTTGTTTTTCCACCCTGTTATCAGTGTTTCTTATTTAACTCTCTTTTTTATTTACTTTTAAAACCTAAATTTTTCAATCCATGACTGCATTATCCTTTCGGATATGTCTACAAGTCAAGAAATTCACCATTGTCTCCTTTATGGACGTTTCTTCCGCTTTTGATAATGTACATGTTCCCCCTCTGGGTTCCAAGCTACTTTTTCTTAACCTCCCTCCCGTGGTCGTCATTCTCATACTCATCCTCTTCCAGAACAAAACTCTCTTTCTTTCTTTCCACCTCCAGATGCGCTTATCGCGGACTTTCGCACGGCTCCTGTCTTAGTCCTACACTTTTTATTATCTACTCTTTTAATATCACCTTTCTTCCTATTCCTTCCTTCTCACTCATCTTCGCTGACGACAATTTGGTCTATTCCACCTCTGGCAATCTGTCCGCCGTTAGCGATGAGTTGAGTAATTCACTGTCTATTCTTAACAATTCCCTTTCTCGTCTTCGCCCCTCTCTTTCTTCTACCAAGTCGTTTTGTATCATTTTTGCTGAATTGGGGATATCCGTAAAGACTGTAAAGAGAAATCAGATGATTGCTTTCATTCGATTTTTAAATGCAAAAAGTTTAAAAACGAAAGAGAAAAGCGGAAGATAATAAAAAAACCAATAACCGAAATACATAAGTTCAATTTGCTTAATTTCGTTGACTATGTAATGAATAATAAAACAAAACACAATAATTAATAATAAATAATAGCAGTAACAATTAGAAAGGAGTTAAAAATCTAAAAAAAGCGTATGTATGGGATTAATGGAAGTACGTGGAGTATTGTGCTGCGATTAATAAAGAGGCTACACCGATAACTTCGCGATAATAAACAAAATGATTTACAACAAAATGCTGCGTGCGAAAGAAATACAGCCCCCTATTATGATGAGTAAATTTTATAAAAAAATTAAAACTTGTTTTTTTTTTTTAAATTGCATCGTATATAAATACACCGTATATGTATTCATAATGGTCAACTTTATACGATACTTAGTTTTCAAAATATAACTGAATCACACGGTTTTGGATTTTTTTAAATTAGTCGAAAACTGTCCGACTAAATTTATCAAAATTTAGCCGTATCGAATGGTATGCAAATACCTTTATTTTTGCGATAGCCAACACACATACGCACGCAAGCGAAGACTTGCTATTTTTATTTTAAACTCACCTTACTGAAAAAACATAAATACGCTGTAAAATTCGCATTTTCGTTTTTTTGTGTAAATACAGTAACTTCCACCTTCATAGAGCTAAATTGATATTACAAAAGCTGCACAGGCAACTGAAGGACACCGTGTTTATTCTTTTTTCCCACCGTCGCCACTGTACATGTAAGTCTAGCCCAATATGTAATTTCAGTAGTCGATTTTACGTACGCGTATTAAAAAAGAAAAACCGGAAGGGATACTTAAATCTATAAAAGGTTTATTAAAGTAAGCATAAAGTATACAGTGGGAATGAGCTACTGCTCTTACCTTGAAAGAATAAATTTAAGGGAGAAATTAAACAAAATGCACGGAATACAGAAAGAAATATCATAAAAAACTTGTCTCGGCCGAAATTTATAGCAGAATGTGTGTTAAAATGGTAAAAAAAAAAAGCGAAACGAAATAAAAACAAACGAAAACGTATATAAAACTAATATAAAAGCTAAGGTAGAAAGAAAAAAAAAGAGATGGTGAACAGGCACACTTATTCCTTCTGAAATATTTTGCTTCGCTGACTAGTTAAAGTCCATTTTCTCGCAATATTTCCGTTGTGTTAGTTTTTTTCTTTCACTTCTTTGTGCCGCAACGTCTGCTGCAAATTTTTCTTCTATATCCCACCCGAGGTCACGAAAGTAAGTTTATTTTTCTATTGTAATAAAATATTGTTCGTTTTAAATCATCTTTCTTAATCAGTGCTGCATTTATTACTACTACACAAAAGCGGCTTTCGTAGTATGTCGTCGCGAGAATTATTCCCTATGCGCCATCAATGTATCGTAAATTTACATAATAACAATGGAAGTACGTAAGTCGAAAAGTGAATGGAATATGCTTGTGAACAATTTCTGGCTAGGAAAGACAATATTGAATTGTAGTCGGCATAGTGTTTTCTTTTTATTTTAAAAATAACTTGTGGGTCTTACAAGGCAAAAAATGTCCTTTGTGTGAGTGCCCAACACTCTTATTAACGTTTATTAAAAAAGAAACAAAATACAAAAATTACAACTATCTTAATTTATTCGATAATCACAATATTATTAAACCTAGCATTATATTTAATTAAGAGTATATATATATATATATATATATATATATCTACGTAATACGCATCTGTGTACATGCAGACAGATTAATATTTTAAAATCGAAAAACATTATCTTCTGTGAAAACTTAAAGACCAGGAAGGACACGATAAAGTCAAAACCAAAATCCGTAAATAATGAAGCATTAAAGAGTAGCGAGATATCGTAACTTGATCTTCAATCTTTGCACCATTTCTTCAGCCATTCTTGCACCTCCTTTTCCCACACGCCAATTTTTTTTCCCTCCAATATATGATTAGGGATTGTACTTATTTAAATTAATTAAAACTGAATGTGTTATCAATTCGTAGATTTACGCCGCGGGGATAGATGTAACATGTATTATTTTGGTTTCTTGTTACCCGAATTTTTTGCCTGGATGGTAATTTTATATTTTTAACATTAAATTCTAGTAATCTATAATAGAAATAGTACGTCTTGAGGGACATTTCATCGTTTTCCTTCCACTATGTTGTCGTCACAGAGTTGTTTTGCTTCCAGTGGGGGAGTATAAGTTTCAAACACCTCTTCTGTATTTTACTTATTTTATTTATTTCCGTTTTCTTAGCCTCACATAATATATTTGAATTCCATATAATATTCTAGACACTATTATTGAATTTATATACGTAGTTTTCGATGTGATAGTACCCACTTTATTTTATATAAAGCTGGAATTGTCTGTCTTGTTTTCAGAGATACACGTAGAATAGTAAGTAAAGTGATAAGAGTAGATGATCAAAATTCGTGACATTGAAAATAAAGAACGGCACTCGATCGAAGTCCATCACAATTTGTAATATTAGCATCATTATTCGAAAATTTAAAATAGAAAAAGTGAAAACTGAAGAAATAATAATAACGAAAAAACAAAAAGACGCCTGGGAATAGAGAATGTTGCAGAAAGGAAGGGGAATAATTAGGTTCTTGTTATAATATTATCCGTTTTATTATTTATATATTCTCGTATCATTTGGTAATGTAAAAGAACAAAAGAGAACAAAAAAAAAAAATGTAATAAAAGATTAATATTAACACTAGAAAAATGCGTGTATAAAATTGAAATTTATTCTGTTTGTGGTTTAGACTTTTCCCTAAATGGAGGAGATGATTTTGAAGGGCACCGCAGTGTACACATAAAATTGAGGTTTGTGACTATCTACAGCTGCGCCAACTCCATTGAGGTCCTTCGGAACCGCGAATATAGATTGTAACGCGGTTAGAAAATCGAGAGTTTAGATTTTGTAAAAATTCCGATTTAACGGTATGGTGTAGAACAGTTTAGGAAGAACAGGAGAATAAAAGAAATTAATTGGATGAAGGAAAAGGGGAAAAATTAAAAGTATGGAATCTTTTCGTGAATGTAGATATATGGTAAAAATTGAAGGAGCCGAGCAAAGACAGGAGACAGAATCGATGTCTTGTTAACGCAAATGAGAGAAAAAGACGAAGTAGCGAGAAAGAGCAGATGGGCAAACGTTTAATGAGGAAGCGGTAACCTAAATGGGAATGCCGAATAAAAAGAGAAGTAATATAGGCTTCAGTTTGAGTAGCGGGAATAGGAGATTTACAAAGGCGAAAGCAAGTATTTTGGGCACAATCAAGCTTGGAAAGCAAAGATCTGAAAGAGTTACCATAATTGTAACAACAGTAATCCAAAATGGAACAGATAAAAGATCTATAAAACATGAACAAGATGTAAGGATCACCTCCCCAAACCGTATGTGAAAGGGACAGGTCGAGCCTTTTAAGTGTTGACATACGTATATATGGTTAATGTGTTTGTGGAACGAAAGACGACTATCCAAACTTAGCAAAAGAGGATTGGACCACTATTTAAGGAGAGACTAATTAAAGAGTATTAAAAATATATGAAAACATTCGGCGCAGCTAGGGAGATTCCGGTTTGAGAATCTTTGAAAAGCAGGATGAATAGTAATTGTGAAAATCGAACTATCGAGAAATAAAACGAAAAACTGATGCAATATTTTTCGTTTATGAACAAGACTTTCATTTAAATTTTTAGATGTCGTTCAGTTTTCACGAGAGTAAAGTGTCGCACATCGATAAGTCATTATTGCCCCAGTAAAGTAATAAAATTAAACACTAGAATATCTCGAATTACTTCATATTGAATCAGAGTAGGAACGTAAATAATTTATTATTAAATTCCAAAAAAAAAACAAAAAAAAAACGCAGAAATTATAAAGGAATTTTATATCTTTAATAAATTTTGCACGTTACTTAAAAATTACGTATTTTTATTATTTAATTTAAACGGCTTTTGAAAATTATCGCACAAAAAACAATCACTTTGAAAACTAAAATAATAAATTATTTGTTGTACAGTAATTAATTTTAAACGCCAATTTGAAACAATTATTTAATTTATCAAATATTCCGACGCGTTTCGAAGACAAAGCTTCCTGATCACGGGAGTTATTATAATCAATAACTCCCGCGATTAGGAAGCTTTGTCTTCGAAACGCGTCGGAATATTTGATAAATTAAATAATTGTTTCAAATTGGCGTTTAAAATTAATTACTGTACACCATAAAAGAAACAATGAGTGAAATAAACAGATATAGTAATAAATATTTTGTTGAAATCTTAAAATAAGTGCATATATGTATATTTGTTTACCCGCCACCCCACCCCCACCCTCCGCGGAGGGGTGATGAAATTTTCAGGGCTACTAAGTGAACAATTCAGCCGCCTTAAAGTAAACTGTACGTTCGCTTCCGCGGCGTGTTTCTTCGAATGAAATTTGAATGCTATTACTGAAGGTTCGAAAAATTACCATTACACTGGGGGGGCTTAATATGAACTGAAATAAATAAAATAAATAAATTACAAGTTACCTTCTGCTAATAAATAAATTATCGATACAAAATGAAACAATTATATTTAATAAATGCCGACTAAATTCCGATTGATGCACATTCATTGGTACGGTTATGGAGTTATCCGAATCTAGTTGGGTATTTATTAAATATGATCATTTTATTTTATACGTTTTGTGTTCATACGTACGTTTATTGTTTAGTTTCGTAATGGGACATCGGGTTTATCAGTTCTATAAAGTGTGTTAAATACCAGAGAATAGATCGTGTCTAAGAAAAACGATAACAAATATTTCTTCAAATTTGGGCTATATAAATGTTCATATCCATTTTCCGTATTATCACTTATTAAATACACACGAAAACACGTACAACAGAAAATCAGTTATTTAAAAAAATACACAATATACATCGACATGTTTCGCAGTTACTCTATAATCATGGAATATTTAATAAAGTTCGTATACAGCTGACAGATACGGCATTAGTCGCTATAATTAATCTGTACAGAATTTTATCGTAAATTAGCTCAACAATCTCCTCTATCCTACTAGCCCTGATTAGCCAGATGAGCAGATCGCTTTTTATCAGTTTTTTCAATCCTACCCTGGCGATTTATTTCGAATCGATGCAACAATATCCCGATGACGACTTCAGTCAATGGCTTTAGGTTTATCATCTTTAATAATCTATGTAAAATTTAAAAAAGCGATCTTTACGGCAACTTATCGTGAGCACTACTAAAATCAATCTACCGCTTCAGAACGAAGTTAATTAGCGCTAACTGAGGAGACTAGTTGCCGTAATCATTATTACTCTAATGCAGAACCTCTTTGTGTCATCAACAATTTGGACATCGACAGTATTATTTCCATGTTCCGGATTAAAAATATAAGAGAGAGCAATTCGAAAGGTCTTTCGCTTCTAGCTTTCAAATCAGCCCTTCTGCTGCTTTTCCCTTTCAGAATGAAAGAATTGATCTGTTCCCCGAAGGTCTCGTGAATTCCGATGTCTTATAAGAAGAAAAAGCCTATACACCAGAGACCCATTTTTGGTAGTAGCCTCGGTTTTTCTTTTTTCGATTTTTTAGCAAACCGTATAAAATTTTCTAATATCCATTTTCAATCTGGAAACTATAGAAATATAATCTGTAGAACAATGCCGCAAACAGAATTTACTGGGGGCTATGTTAGAAACGAGGCTGTTTCTCATTCGCTTTTGCAACGGATACGGTCAAACAAGGAAGCGTAAACAAAATTAAAATATCGAAAAGCGTTTCAGTTATTAAAAAGTTTCTTTTCTTTTGTACTTATTTGAAGAAATTGAATTTCGGTGCTCGCCGATACGACTAACACAACTATTGTAAATTATCGGCCATGAGGTGGCGTTATAATTTCTTTCTTTGACGACCAGTATGTTACGGACATGCGTAGATTTTTTTTTTTTTTTTTTTTTTTTATTATGATCTACGATATTTCTAAGATATTTTGTTATATTCATGAGAATTAATTTCTCTTATTCGCGTGACAATTATTTAAATCTAAAGTCGCTGTATACAGTTTTAAACAGTTATTTTCATTAAGGTTCGCGATAATTATGTCTGCAGAACCGGTTTCAGATGCACAACCGATTTTTATTTGGCATACATTTTTATGCCAAATACTGAAAGAGATAAAAGAATAAATAAAAAATCAAGCGTCGTCGTAAAAGGGAAAGGTACGAAATGAAGATCAAAAAGAAAATGAATATGAAGTTAATATAAGTTAATAGGGTAGATACCGAAAGTACGAAACAAGTTAAGAATTCAAAAAAACGCTGCGTACACGAAACACAAATGAAAAAAGGAAACTCGAATATGTACAAAATGCGTCTATTTTCATTAAGGTGGATCTTGCGGGGCCGACTAGTCGCTTATGGAGTAGCCGCGTGGTGAAAAGCGACACTAAATACCTGCTTGAAAGAACTTTTTGAGATGAGGATTTATATATTTTACGCTTTTCGAAGTTGTGCTTTTTTTTTCTTCAACGCTTTTTCAAATTTCTAATTTAACTTTCGCTCCTAAACATTTCGCAAATTAACGCGAATTAAGATAAATCGCTCTGCGATGATTTTTCCATTTAAAGTCCACCACGATACGAAAAACTGTTTACTTAAATCGTTCTTAGAATTCCGTCATTTTCACTGTTGTCGCAACGACCGTAACGAGAAAAAAAAAATAAGCTGAATTCTCGTCGAATTCTATCAGTTTCAAATCAGGGAGAAACTTTTTTTTCAAGTTTTTATTTTAATCTATCGTTAATTCGTCTGAAAAAAAAATAACAAAAAAACAAGTACTAAACGATGCAGAATAAATCCAATATACTTTCTCACTGCTTTTATACATGCCCCGCGAAAATTTTTGGTTCTTGTTGCTCGATCCTAAGTAGTAATGATTCACAAATAAATATAGTAAACAAATAGATACCGTATTGATTTCAAATACGCCACCAACAATTAAATAATTTGAAATATCGTTTTATAGTGGTCGGAATCCGTAGTGCCATAGAAACTGACCGAACAGCGCTGTACGATACTCTAGCATATCATCGCGGTAAGTGTTTAAATGGATTGCATAATAAGGCGATTCCTGGAGGCGTCGCATGTTGGCCAGACTCGGTTATCGTGCGAAATGTTCGACAGTAAGCGTAATAGGACTGCGAGAATAGCCAAGCTATAGCTGGGTAGAGAAATAAGAACACGAAATTTACCTGAATCGAGAAAATTAAGAAATTTAAATGAAAAAAGTAAACTAGACCTCGCGATATTTAGTATCGGTGTAACCGAATAGTCTAATTTTTGACAACCGAGAAAATTACTAATTTAAGAGACAACGAAAGTGTTAGGCTAAAGTCGCTTTAAACAACCATTCGTTATTTCCCTGTTTTATCTAATATACTAGTTCTTATTTGTAAAATCGAATGTTTCCCATTTCTTCGTCTTTTTCGAAGACGAATAAATCACTTAGAAATAAAGAATTGATTTTCCAAAAAGAGCGTGTCTAGTAAAAGCGACTAACAGAAGCATGTTATAACGATGGTTAAACACGCTGCTAATACGGCAGACAAAGTTTTACTCAGATCCTAGCGAAACAGATTTAATAAGATCTGAAATAGGGCGGTTCCGTGAAGAATTGGAAAGAACCGCACAAATAGCAAAATAAACTAATGGCAAACCTGCGACTGGGGGTACCGCTGAGGTAGTTGAACTGAACGGATCCCTGAGTCACTAGAAAATACGGACTCGCTATCATCATCACCGGTACATAATTTAAATTTCGAGTAAAAAACGGCGTATTACACGGTGTGTCATTTGATTAAGTATTGACTCTTGATTAGTTGAGTAAAAGGGAGCGTGGCCACGTGACAAAATACTGGCTCCTGATTGGTTCTTATCATAGAACGCAGGTTTTCTACCTACTATGGTGAGGAAAATTAAATTTGCAACAGCCTTTTTCCCTCTTGATTATTCTAT
The DNA here is from genome assembly GCA_039619475.1 of Icerya purchasi. Classification (NCBI taxonomy): domain Eukaryota; kingdom Metazoa; phylum Arthropoda; class Insecta; order Hemiptera; family Monophlebidae; genus Icerya; species Icerya purchasi. The sequence continues at coordinate 390,907,211 of CM077115.1, read as the reverse complement.
CCGAGAATAATACATGTTTTGCATATCGTAATCGTATTTTCAATTAACGTCGGTTGTTTTATTTTGCTCCTATCTGCAATCCTTTCAATATATAACGTTACGCTGTAATGAAGTAACCATTATTTGCTAGTGTGTTTTATTCACGACTAAGGACAATAAGTTTAATATCATAATGTTCTGATAATTATTAACTATGTTGAAACATGATTTTAAAAGTTCGTTTAAAAATTCACCTAATATTACATCTATAACGGTAGGCGAGTTAGGTGCGAAGTGGTTATTACTTTCGTTACCGCCAACATTTTGGAAATCAACACCGTTATAAACAAGACATGACTTTTAACTACTACACTGTAATAACTTTCTTTCAACAAAATCGAATTACCTTACACAAAATAAAAAATATTAATCACAGTAAAAAATCAAATAACCTGTGCTGACTCAGATTAGGTTTGAGCGAGTAATATTACTCCCCGTTAAATGCTGTCGTAATTTGCTCAGGGTTATCGATGAAATGCATCTCTCTACACCGGTATCGCTTAAGTCTTCTCCCCGTAAATTCCCAGGGAGAGACGAAGAGAACATGCGGAACGCTTCGACATTTTCGCTGGTTCTAGTTTACTAAAGAACTTACTATATCGAAGTTCGTGAATTTATCCTTCCGAGACATCTCTCTTGTTTTCTTTTTTCTTTTTCTATATTCCAATATTAATGTGACTTAAAAGTTTTGTTTTCCTTTGTTTCACTGAGGCTGCGTTTGTTTTTAACTTTTACGATCATCTTTTGGTCTAATTTTTACACATATTGAAGAAGCGTTTTTTTTTTTTTTTTTATTTTTAGAAAAATAAATTGATCAATAAGGTTTTTTTTTTTCTTACTGTTTCGATGTATAATGCCCAAATTTTAATATGACTAACTAAGCTTTTTCCATAAAACACAAATCATTTTTTTTTTTTTGAAATGTTCGATTGAAAAATTAAAAAATTTTTCAAGCAGTTCTTTGTGAGAAATCTTCCTTCGATTTCTTTCATGTAGGTATCCGAAAATTAATTGAGTTACTCAAATATAACCTCCAACATATTCTAAGGAACTAGTGGAATTCGAGTTCTATTAGCTTGATCCATTTGTTGACCGCAGCATTTTCACACTAACACCTCTTTTGTTATGACTCTTACTTATATCTTTAAATTTCTCTCCACTATTGAATTTTTTCGTTCAAACAGCCAAATATATAGAGCCCTTTTTAAATCTATCTCCTTTTAGTTGGACCGCGAATGCTAAAGATTTTCACCGAAATTCTACAATTTCAAAACGACAAAATACTTCCCATTTAAACTATTCCCGGAAATGAGAACACAGGAACAGAGATGTTTAAAGTTGTAAAAGAAAAAGAATTTTCGACAAATGCCCCGAAACACTTTATTTTACGCGGAATTCAGCATATTTAAGCCAGCTGTGGAGTGAGCTCAAAAGCGCCAATAAACGAAAAATGATTTCCCGCTTTGATGCCGACAATAAGGCGAGAGGCGGTGTGTAGGCTAAAGGATTATCTTTCACATCTGTCGCCTATGCAAAATCGGTGAAATAAAGAAATACGGAAAAATGAATATAATTTCATATTAAATATTGTACAGTCCCGTTTTTCAGTTTTGCTAAAGCCGACTAGCGATGATTTTGTAAATGGCCGAAAATCTTGTTTTAAAAAGCATTTCAATAAAAATACTTTACAACGCGTACAAAATATCAAAGTCGTATTCTTTTATTAGTTTCGCAGGGTTTGGAGGCGATCTACCGTTAATTTTTACGAAGTCGATCGAGGTTATATTAAAAAATTACCACGACAACAGCTTAAAAAGTAAAGAAATAGGCTGTCAAACTGTTGCGGTTAAATTCACAAAATGAAAAACAAACGGTCACTTTGACTTTTACTACTTACTATGATTGCAAAGAGTGACAAAGTTAAGCTCTAACTTTGCGCTGTTTGTAATGACATGGTAGCTCTACAACATGCATCCGCAGCTACAAATATTGTCGCCGTATGTAATTTCGCTAGTGGTGAATCGAAAATTACAAATTTACGGATTTGATTAAGCCGAAAGAATATCAGGAGTAAGAGTGATCCAGTAAGAAATATGTGTTATAGACTTGTTCCGAAAACATATTTCTTAAAAAACAAATAGAAAACAAAAATTAATACAATCGTATGGGTATGAATTTACCAATATTTCTGGAAGTAACAAAAAAAAAAGTCTTTGCGAAAACCGAAAAAAAGAACATCAGCAAAATATAACAGTTTTACACCTCAATCACTGCAACGTTATGATATCTCTGCAGTTAATAAGCTCTTGTGATCCGTTTCACCACGTACAGGGTGGGCCAAAGGACATCCCGAATTTTAAATGCTCGTCAAATAAAGACTAATGTACTTGCGGAAATGAAACAAACGTTGAAATACTTCAAAAAGAACGCCATTTATTGTACACTATTAGTTTTGAACAATACTCCGTATGAATAGTCACCATTTTGATTTTTACATTGTTGTAATCTTTCCTCAAAATTATGCATTACTTTTTTAAGAGTTGGTTTTTTAATCGCCGCAATTTCCTTCTGAATGGCCAATTTCATCTCGTCGGTTGTTGCTGGTTTACCCTCGTACACCTTGCTTTTCAAGTAGCCCCATAGGTAAAAATCTGTCGGTGTTAAATCCGGACTGCGCGGCGGCCAAAACAGCTCACAGTTTCGCGAAATCAAGCGGTCCTGAAACTTCTCTCTTAATAACCGCAAAACATCGTTACGAATATGTGGTGCGGCCCCGTCTTGTTGAAACCACGTTTTAGATAATGCAATCCTCTTCCGTCTGAGCTCCGGTAGAAAAAACTCGTTTAACATTTGGATGTAGCGGTCGCCGTTCACAGTAACATTCGCTCCGTCCTCCTCCTCGAAGAAGTAGGGACCGATTATCGCTTTCACACTGACTGCGCACCATACCGTGATACGAGGGGAGTGCAAGGGTACCGGGTGAACGATTCGAGGGTTCTCAGTAGCATAATACCGCATGTTTTGTTTATTAACGTTACCATTTAAATCGAAATGCGCCTCGTCGCTAAAAAAAACATAATCCAAATCGACGTCTTCTTCCTCCAGCATATCCAAAAATTTATTACAAAATTCTAACCTTCTTGGCTTATCTGTTGGTATCAATTCTTGGGTTAGTTATATCTTGTATGGGTGCATATTGAGGTCGTTTCGAATTATTCTTCTGAGTGAAGTACGGGGAATTTTCAAGGCGGAAGCCTGGCGACGAACGGTTCTGCGCGGACTTCGCGACAATGCTACGCGCACTTTTTCGATGTTTGTCGGGGTTCTAGACGATCGACGGCGACCTTGATGGTTGACCGCCACCACACTACCGTATTCTCGGAAGTTTTTTACCCATTTGAAGATACTTTTAAGGTCGGGGGGATTGTCATGACGTTTTAAATCAAATTGTTTTTTATACGCGCGTTGTACCGCGATTACACTTTCACCGTTTTTCACAAAGTACTCGACAACGAAAGAGCGTTGTTTACGCGTCCACGACATCATGACTACTAACCAACTATATTTATATTAAACGGCATATTATTTAGCGCCAGATGGCGTTGCAATCGCCACGCTAACTTACAGTGTATGATTTTGACGAGCGTTTGAAATTCGGGATGTTCTTTTGGCCCACCCTATACAAACGCACGCACCAGTCATAATATCTATATATATATATAGATATCTCGTTTATTACGTTTTGAAAGTAGGGGATGTTTATGTATAAGTATGGCTCGAAATGCGAATTTAAATAATTTCAAGTTCCGAAACTTTAATTAAATCTTAAAAACGTGCGATCAAGCAACGGTTTTATTTGAAAAAAAAAAGTTATAGAGGTTTTGGTGTCTGTTATATCTCAATCATACTCTTCTTTCTTCCTTATGTTTTCGTTTTCATCTCGCTCTATCCCCTTGTTGCCCTCTTCATGCGGACGATAAAGCCGTATCTTCTTTGAATGTCCATCCCTCGTGAACGAAAGCACTTCTTTGTACTCCAACCTGTTATCAAACTCCCTAATCCTTATTGTGCTTGGTATATCTCATCGTTTCCGTCAATCTCCATTGTTCCTATCCTCAGTTCTTTTATCTTATCAATATTTGACACCGACTATGCATTTAACTGATCCTTCTCCCTCGTGTCGTTTCTGGCCGAAGAACCGTTGCTGACATGCCCAAAGGGGGCGTTTAAAAAAAAAAGGTATATCGTTTACGATTTCATTTATTCTTGCGTTATTTTTTATTTTATTTTTTGATTATAAATTTCATCGCATCCTTATGTTCCGTCTTTAACTGCCCAGTCTATTACAGAACATAGAGAGCTGTGTGAAATGTACACGTGCAAATGTAATCCGGTTTCCTTAGCAAAAGCCAGCATTTTGACCATGGCGCCAGGAGTGTTGGATTTGGTGCACAGAGGCCTTCATATTATACATTCTCCGGTATTGCGCAAGCTTCTTGCAATTATGAACTAAATGCATCGCAGTTAGTTCGTTTGGCAGGCCACATACGGGACAGATCGTTGGCGGGAGGCTGTTAGTATGAATGTGTGATGCAGCAATATGTCCGGTCCGGAGACGATTTAGGATTGAATACTCTTTCCTGTTTATTCCATCAGGAGAACACCAGGGATCAGTGGTTGTTTTAATGTTTTTCAAGAAAGTAGTTTGCGACATCCATTTAGAACTCCACTCTTGTTTGTACATCTTTATAAATAATATATGTAATTGTGTCGGGGAGGGGGGGCATATTTTCTGGCATTAGTGCGTACATTGCAGAGCGTGCTGTGAGGTCAACTTCGTCGCTCTTACGTACTTCGACATGACTGGGAATCCATAGGAAACTTTGCATGCCCTCCTGTGCAGCTCAAAAAATTTCACCCTGGATCCTTGCAATTACTGGGTTTTTACTATCTCGGTGTCATATTGGATGCGAAGAGGCCAGTGAATGTGTGATGAACAGTATTCGCCGATAATGATGTCTGTTTAACTGGATAGGCTGGATACAGTACACGATTCCACGTAATTCCATATCTAGGGATGTACAATCATCATTCAATCGGACCGCGCGCACCAAGCTCTGAATTTGATAGGAGCACGCTGCTGTTGCCCTGCCGGCCGCTGCGATGGGTTTTGCTTCGTTAGTGTATACATGTGTATAGTTTTTGTATCCCTTGATGGTCCCTAATACGGTTTGCCGCATATTCTCGCGCTGTTGGTGTCTACTGTACTCAACGAGAGATAAGTCGATATATATATATATATATATATATATATATATGTCAAACGGTTCCCAAGTTGATATCAACGTTACATTGTCCTGAGACCTCCCGACACGGGATCGCTGCAAAAAATGGGATTATACGGCGAATATTCCTTACTGCATGGAAAGGGTTTGTCACAACTCAGTAGATGACTCAGGTACAAGTAAGTGGTAATACTTTCTATAATGGAATAAAAGAGGACATGCAGTCAGCGCGCATAGACTTGGGTGCATTGCGAGGATAGATCGAAGCATATCTAAGGATTCTAATGTGAGTTTACTAATTGTGTAGTGCACCTGACGCGCCCGTCAATGATTTTTGAAAGGATTAACGATTTACATATATTGAAGAAGAGCTTTGGATTCATATTGTATTTAGAGCTACATAAATATTTTATGATTTAATACGTTTTTACTTTACTTCAGCTACATGGTAACGCCAGAATAGTTTGAAATCGAAAAATAGTCCTAGAAATTTGACTTTTGTATTAACCGTTAATGGAGAATTTTTTAAATTCAAAGGTACATTGGAGAACGATAGACACCCTTTATGGAAATCGACGCATGAAGATTTGGATCTTGAAAAATCTAAACTATTGTTGTCACATCATTGTTATAACTGGTCAATAGTATTTTGCAGGGTATTTTGTGCACTGGATGAAACTTAGATGACAAGGATATATTGAATATATATATATATATATATATAGCTGGGTAGTAATAGACGGTATAACGCAGTTTGTAATATCGTTGATATATATCATAAACAGGGTTGAATTATAGAGCCTTGTAGAACAAAGTTCTCGATTTGAACTGGTGTTGATGTTGACATGCCTATCCGCACCTGCTGGATCGTTCGGTTTCAAGGAAACTGCGTAGATAGTTTGCCATGTTACCAGTTACACTAGCGGACTTTATCTTTGTCATATGTCCGTGACGTCATAAGCGATCAAATGCTTTTTCTAGATCAAAAGAGACATCTTAAAGATGTTGTTTATTCTGGTACGCTGATAGTATCTACCTCTGCAAGCTAAGCAGGTGATCAGTAGCAGTCTTGTTCTGCTCCCTCTGGCTTGTGTATTGAAAAAAGGAGATTATTTTGTTCCAGAAGACATAAAAAGCGTCTATTAACCATTTTCTCCAAATTCTCTGATAGGACACTTACGAGAGATATAGGTGGGTCTATAACTGTCTGGAAGGAACGGACTTTTACGGGGTTTTAATTTCTCGCGTTATTAATACCACGGTTTGAAACTTTTCCCTATTTCGAAAGCGAGCAAGGTTAAAGCGTTCTAAAGAAGCGTACGATGACGAAAATAATAAAAATTTAAAAGTAGTCGTGCCCAAAATTCAAAATTTGCGGTCAATTTTAAAATGACAACAAAACAGTTGCATTTGTACTTATCCGGATTACATTCCCAAGGCTGCAGTTTTTTTTTTTTTTTTTTTTAAATAAAACTAAAATTAAAAAAACGAGAAAAAAAGTCAACTTTACGGAGAGTAACAAAAAAGGATTTAACTTCACACTATGTGTTTTTAACGACACAATAGCATATTCCGTAATTATATAAATCCAGCTGAAAGTGTTGTTGTAGTACGTAATTTCTCTAGTGGTGAACCCTCCGATACTTCTGGAAAAGTAGCAAAAAAAAGAAGGGGGGAATCGCTATCTTTTTTCATTTTGTCACGTTGTCGGTGCTTGTTTAGAAGCAGAAATTTACTTTGCCGGTGAAAAAAAATAAATCTTAAGTTTGCAAATAAAAAAAGATAATAGAAAAAAGAAAGAAAAAAATACGGCAACCGTTTCGACATGCAAACGATAGCAGATTGTCTGCTAATTACTTTTTCAATCTGAAGAAGTACTTAATGTTGCTGCGGGAGTACTAACAGCGCGCTACGAAGAAGTCACACGCGCGTAACGCCGAGTAAATTTTTAAGCGATGAAGTGTCTCTCCAGATCAAAAGTGACTGGTGTGCAATGCAACTCTCTCCGTGTTGAACTAGCCGTCTATCTGATTTTTATTACAGACAAGTTCATTATACCTTCAACATTATTGCGAATATTTTATTTCTTAATTTACTTTTCTTAACTTTCTTCGTTCGTAACCTGATTTTTTTAATTTAATTTTTTAATCCCATTTTTTAATTCGATTTTTCGTTCGACGTAGTCACACGATTCAATGTAAATTTTATCATTTAAAATTTCGCTCTGTTACGCTATTTAGTAATCTTCTTTTCTTCATTAGAACCGCTAAATTCCTGTTTAAATTTTCATCCTAAAAGTACAAAAAACTCGCTTGAATAATATCCTTCCTTTTTTTAAAAAAAAAAAAAAAATCCAATAAAATTATTTTTTCTTAATTTTCTTCTTTTTGTGTTCACAATCTTATTCTGCATTTTTCATTCTAGAGAATAGCCGTTAAAACTATTCATCACCGAGTTTCTACCATTGCGCTTTAACTTCCTACATATCGCTGTCGTTTGAAAAATTTTTAGCCAAAATCATTATATTTTTTTTCCGGAAAAATAGAATAGTTTCAGTCTATACGGCGAAATGCAGAAAAGAAAAAAAAAAATCAAAAGTAGTCGACCAAGAGGAAAATCCAAAAATAGGCTGAAAAAATAATCGATTCAGAGGGAAAAAGAAAAGCCAGTTTTTTGATAAAAATTAATGTTATTAAAATTAATTTTTCAGATCTCGTTTTAATATGAGAGCGAAAAAGGATTACAGAGAAAAATGTGTTTTCTTTTTTTTTTGCTGCGCTATTCGACGCTGGAAAAATAGGGAATAAAATTAAAAGTTTAAAGAGTGAAGAAATATGTTTTTTATTCGAATTGTCTACAGTTTTCATTTATAAGAGAATATTACGTAATAATTACTCTGTGTCTTTTTCAGGCTCTTATTGGAAAAGTATTTCAGATTCCTTTGAGGACTTTAAATTTATCATGTTTCGTTAGCATCCGACGTACTATAGTCCATCGGAGCGTATACAAAACGTTGCCGTATCTTTCTTTTCATTGGCGTTTTGTTATTTTCAGGGTCGCTTTCATTCGAAGTTGGAAACATGCAGCGAGATTATTATCCGGTCTAGCAGCGGGGGCGGACGTCGAACGAAGAGGAACACCGATGATCGGCCTTAAATTTCCACTGGTCATTAATTTCTATTTCATTATCATCATCGACGTTGTATACGGCCGGAAACTCGCACTGATTTATATTTCCAAGTTCTTCCATTATTATCATTATAGAGCTGCAACCGTCTTTTATTTCGCTTTTCCGACTACTACTTCTTCGCTTAATTCTCTCTTTTTTGTTATTATATTTTATCGCATTTAATCCTTTCCACATTTCACGCTATGGCTGCTAATTCGCTGGAAATAGGCGGCGACATCAAACCAGATTTAGACATGGCAAAACCGGAAGTGTCGGTTGTAGCTGTCGCCGCCACAACCACCGTACCTGAATGTGAAATGGATGCTTTGCTGCTTGGCAGAATGGGGGTGAGTTACAATTTTCTTATTTATTATTTAAATACGCATACACGTATTTCTACGTACAACTCGATTTTTCCTACCTCAGATGACATTCTTCTATAGTTCATATAATGGAGTCGGTTTTTTTGACTATGTGTGTCACTTTTTACTTCACAGTTTGCGTAACGATTTTTCCGCAACTCGCGTCACTTCTCGTAAACACTTGGCGACGTTGCTAGTGACATAACCATTAAAGTTCCAATGCTTGGTATTGTATATAGTGACAAAATAAAAAATAACCGTATCAATTACACTTCTTCTTCTTCTTCTTCTTCTTGAGCCGTCTTCACTACCGAAGGTTGGTGTCTACATCTTTCATCAATGGTCTCGTGCCAGATGAAAAAGTCTTCCTGTCTCGGTAACAACCAACCATTTTTGGATGTTGGAAATCCATGTCGTCCTTCTGCGGCGAACACCACGAACACCTTCTACTGCACCCATCAGTATTGTTTTTGTAATAACTCGTACCCGAAGCCCCCGCATTAAGTGACCCAGATAATTAATTTTCCTTAATTTTATTAATCTGATTAGTTCCCGATCCTTATTCATCCGTTTCGTAACTTCTTTATTTGTAATTTTAGCTGTCCACGGTATTGCAAGTAATCGTCTATACGGCCATGTCTCGAACGATTCTAATCGTTTTATTTGTTCTCTCTTTAATATAGTAAAATTATATTATTGTTCAGCGTTGCGAGAAAACTTCTTGAAACAATTTAACTGATTGGTCTGCGTTTAGATTTTTTATGAAGCGTGCATTCTCAGTAACACTTGAATGAAAACATCCGAGTAGTTGTAATTTTAATGTACAGAAATTCGAGAAAATATACTTAATTCGTTTATTACACGTACAACAAAATATCCGCGTTAGTCTAAATAAGAAGATTACATTTTCAAGCACTAATGCTATCGAATTTGTAAGGATTTTATATAATAGTTAAGAAAACGAAACTACTTAAACGCTTTATGTTCGATTACTCGACTGAGGAGTAAGCGATTAAGCAGCATTTCTATATCGCTGAGCAAATTTCTAAAGAACTCCATGCTCACATAAAGCTTAACTTATTTTGCAGAACTGAAAAGTGTGCAATAAAAACTATCGCGAATAATTTAAACATTTCTATATGTGGCAGATAATAAAATTTAAAACGTGTGTTGAATACTGTACATTTCATTTTAATTTGTAGTACATTTTTATGATTATTTAGCAAAAATAATTTCTAATCGGAATATAATTCTAAATAAATTAACTATAAACAGAATAAACTGTGATTATTCTGTTTATACGAAACATTTAGTTGCAATGTGTTTTTGATTATTTTCGAGATTTACAGTACTAATAAGTTTGAAAATGGAAAGGAGAAAATAAATGTGGAAAAATAACGATTTTTTTGTGTGTCCTTCCTTAACAACTTATTCCATCAGAATTCTTTTGTTTCGTAATAAGAACATCGCAGTTTTGCTGAAATAAGTGAAAATAATAAAAAAAGGCGCACTCCAGATCAAAAACAAAAAAAATTCATAATATACTGTTCTTTTTTTTTGAAGTTTCATATTCTCAAATGTAAAAATTTATTCAAACAATTCATTCATATTCCGGAAAAGAAACAACGCCTTCTAATGAGAGCCTTATTATTGTTGTTATTAAAGTTTAAACAGAATTTCAAATATTCCGTTATTCTTATATCCGCAGCTAATAAGTTAATCCCTGCAATTCCTAGCTTATATATTTTTCTCCTCGAATCCTTATTCAAAGTTCCGTCTCTTGAAAGATACCTAACACACTTTTTGGACATTCTCTCTTTTTCCTCAAATCTTCATCGTTCCGCCATTTTTGTACTGGAGTTCCCCGTAGTTTTAACATTTCCAATTTTGTGGATCTTTCTTACTCCTTCTTTTTTTATTATTATTATTATTATTATTTTAACGAACGCTATGAATTAATAACCAAAACCCCCTTCATATATTCCTTTTTCTTTTTCAGGAAAATTATTACTACTTCCACCGTGAAACCATCATTTGATGGAATTTCTCGTAATGATTTTTTCTCGAGATTGACGTGATTTCTTATACTGTGGGAAAATAGATAGTGTGTATCGTAGGTGAGGTTATGCCCTCAGTATTTGTAGGTGGAAGCCGGCTCATCGTAACTTCTTTTCTAGAGCGCGCGCATAATGCGAGTATTTTCTCGAATTGTACTAAGGTGATTAGTTTTTTTTCAATATTCGTGGGTATTAATCAATATTATTACCAGTGCCGTTGGGCTTAGTACACTGTAAACATTAACTTCACAATTCCCGACGCCCTGCTAAAGATAACTTAGTTCACTTTAGCTTAATACCTTCAAATATTTGCTTAACTCCGCGAAAAAATACGAAAAAAACGGCCCGAACTGTGGAAGAACTAAATTATTTCCGGTTAAGTATCAGATTTCAGTGTGCTGGAGACTATTCGCCTTATTCGCCAAACTTAGCGCCATGTGACTTTTATCAGTTAAAATCAAATCTGCATTAAAAGGAACAAGATTTCATACCATTGACGTTATGAAAAAAGAAGCGGCACGCGCCCTGAAGAAGCTCACAGAAGAAGAGACTTCCGGCACTGTTTCAGACAATGGAAAAGCCGCACAGGGAGCGTTGTAAGGATGGAGCAAGGCTGTATACTAGCGGACATAATAACTGAGTACGTATAAATTTAGAATTTCTGACCGGATTAAAATTTAATCTCTAATCTAGTCCAATTGTGCTGGTTAGAGCTGCCCTTGATTGGCCAAGTCCAAAAAAAAAAAAAAATATATATATATATATAAATTTAGAATTAACAATGTTTTACACCGTTAGTCTCGGTATTAGCCACAAGTCGTAATGTTGCTTACATTTTATCAATTTCTAATTACTACTAATTATTACTTCCCGACACTATTATCTTTTGATTCGTCTTTTAACGTCTTACGATCCACTACCAAAACAAAAAAGGGTCAAATATTAAAATAAGCGGAATAATCAACAATTTAAATAATCCGCTGATGACGAAATTATTTTACAAAAAGGAAAAGGAAAGTGCGCTGTCTAACACTGGGAAAATACATCGTAACGTTCTCTTTACAAATGTATAAACTGGAAACTCGCAACTTTCGAAAGAGCCGCTTCGAAATAAAAACGAAATATTTCACCTACATCATTTATAAATTTTCCGCATTACACAACATTTTCACTTTTGCGCCTACAATATCCTCGATAGTATCCTGCATTTCCGGTCTTCAAAAGTCCATTTCATCGTAACCTGCTTCATCCGAACTGCATTTTCGTCTACCGCGACTTTTCAAAATAAACTGTTATCGAAAACAGTTTATCTCACATTCTCTGCTGGATTTATGTAAAATTTCGTTCCGTTCGTGTCTGCGCTTCGTGTAACGCTCTTAAGAAGGCTCACTCTTAGCTTCTTCTTACTTAAGTCTGATTTTTTTCAGTGTTCGCATAATATTTTTTTCATTATTTGGCGGTATTCTTCATTTCCCTCGATAGTGCTAACGAAAAACTTGAAACAATTTGTCTTCTCTACGATGGCTCTTCCTTTCTCTTTTCATTTCTCGTATATTACTTTTATCCTTAATCTGCATAATTTCGATTATCCTTAAACAGCCTTCTTCGCTTTCTTCGTTAGCATAATCGCTTTTATCTTAGTTGATTTTTTCTGAAAATGTTAAATTTACCCCGACCACGCAATTACCACCGGTACTCAATTTTATAAGCAAAAACACACGTTTATAAAAAATAGACACACACTGACGTGATATGATTATAACAGCTTGTCTATATTATACATATATATATATATATATATATATATATATATATATATATATATATATATATCGTATTACTGAAATGGGTGCAACGGTAATTGTTACAGCTTAAAAAAGCAATTGGCTGAAATCCCAGATTTATCAAAAAAATGATTTAGCTGTAATGGGGTATTTTTCCTAAACGATAGTACTTCCGAATATTACATTTTTGTTTAATACTAATAGCGGCACTAAATCGCTGTTGTAAAAATTTGAAATTATTTTTCCCGGTTAATCATAATACGTTGTGATTTGTGTGTAAACTTTTCAGCATCTATTTTGTTTTCGTCGGGTGGTAATTTGTATTTCTACGATAATTAAATAAATAGCAACCAAAAATATCGAAAAATAAAAAAAAAAAAAAAAGATGAAAAAATGCATAGTTATGATGCGGAAAATTTTTATTCATAATGTTTCTTTCTGTGAAATACTTGATGCGTAGAAATTTTGAATATCTGAAATTTCACTGTGATTTCTTGACAAGGCGAACTAACACAATTAACGGATGAAGCAGTGTGCTGAATTAAGACAATTACATTAAAAAGGAATTAGATGATTAACAATTAAGGTTTTTGTGCAGCATGAAATACGATAAATTAAAACACGAATATAAAAAGAAAAGAAAATTTTCATTGTACATTTGATTAAGTATCGAGGTTTTGTTAACCGCATCTATCAAGTTTTAACCTTATTCAGGTGAACTTTTGTTAAACAACGAACATTTTGTTTTATCAAAAAATTAATGAAATTTCAAATATATAAATTAAAATTCTTCAAACGATACACCCCAATAAAATACTATGTAAAAAAGAACATTTGATTGCTTTGTTTTTTTTTCCTTGTAACATTTCAGATTTTATTTATTTATTTTCTTTTTGGGCTCGTCAACCGGGAACCTTTACCCGGAAACAATTAGAATAGGGAGGAGTCAATTATATCTTGATACGATATCAAATGTTGTTAGGAGAAAGGAACAAATAATAGGAATAATCTGTGGAGAGGGGATAGATAGAACATAAGAGGCACAATATGGAGAGTAGGAAGACCAAGTCGCAGCAGACCGAAGTAGAAAACAGAACATTCAGCAGAAAAAGATGGACACTTAAAGAACACGTGGTCAGCATCGTAAACATATTCTTCGTTCGGGTGGAGAGGACAATATGGAGAGGCAACCAACGAAAAACGAAAACGAGAAGAAGATAATAGACTATGGTTTAAGAACGCAAGCGAATAACGGCGACAACAACAGAACGACGAAGTGAAGGAAATAAAAAGAACCATAGGTGTTAACAGGAAGACTAAGTTGAACACATAGATAGAAAGAACGAACGTTAGAGAAAGAAGAAATGTATACACATTCGATACCAAAAAGTCTGAGATGAAAACCTTTGCACAGCGGAAAGAGGTTAGACGATGGGAATTTTTCAAAGAATAAGTGAGAGGAGGCAGCAGCCCGAGCTAAGAAGTCCGCCGCTTCATTACTGTAGATGCCCGAATGACTAGGAACTCGATAACAAATTAATTTGAATGGAATGAAGGGAACAAAAAACTCGGATAAGCGAGCGTATGCGAAGTATGATAAAATCACAGGAATGATCGGGTAGGGGAGAACAAATGGCCCGAAGGACGGTCATAGAGTCTGATATAATTAGGAATTTGGAAGAAAAGTGATTGGAAGAGATTTTTTTCTTTCGCATCAGTTATTAATTTTTAGCCCGTGTTAATAAACGAGTTTTACGTTGAGTAGATAAGCAACAGAAGAAATTCCTGTTGCGTGTAGCATCTTTATATAACACTTCCCCTACCGCGGCAGCTTGTGTGATCTGTGGCGCCCTGTCGATGGAGTTATATCTCATTGGTAGCGCTATGGAGCACAGGTTAGTGGCTGATTCCACACATCTATGAAACAATTAGGCTTGCGCTAGAAAATAACTTTCTGCAGATATCGCAGCCGATTTCCAAAAAACTATTTAGGAAATATGTGGATAAACTGATACTGGAAGAGAGCGGCAGAGACGGTGGGACAATGGCACTCCACTGGTAGGAAAACATTCGAGTTCTTGCCCGATCCTTAGACTGAAGTTTAAAAATATGAAATTAAATTTTTTCAACACGCAGGTGTTGTCCGGTCATGGCAACTTTCAATCCTACTTACACAGGTTTGGGCTTGCCGATGTCCCCGCCGAGTGTATACTATATGTTGCTCATTGCACTTAGTCGATGACCTGAGATACTTTCTGTTTGATTGTCCTGCCCTTTCCGATATTCGTGATTTCTATAACTTAGAATCCTTACGCACTTCACTTATTCTCGACAGAAGAAACTATGCAGCCTTTCTCGAATACGCCGAAAGAGGGCAATGCGTTTAAAATTTACGCTGTACAATCAGTAATAGTTTGCCTAAACCTTAATTCAAACGTGATGGCTACTACTGTTTGTTTGGATGTTCGGCGTGGTCTCTTCGGCCTTTCTCGCTAATTATTACATTTATTTCTTTTATGACCAAAATAACAAGATTGTATTAAAAAAAAAGAGAAAGAAATACAGGCTAGTTACACACAATGTTCTTGGTGGCGGGACTTTGTTTTTCATCCTGTCACCTTCCAATAATCTAAGTGTTTTTTTTTCCTACCCTGGGCGCGCCAGCGGCCTTGACCCAACAACATGAAAAATTAGGAGTTATAACTAAATAGCCAAGCAGTCAGAAATACACTTGCAGGGAGCTACTACACACATAGTTTATTTTGTATCTTTTCATCTACATTTATCGGTTATGTGACACATACACGCGTTATATTCTTAAGCGCTCTAGTTCCCTGCTCTTTTTATAGACAAATTTAAGAATAAATTTGCTCCATCCGTAATGTTGGAGGGAATTAAAGGGAGGAAAAAAACCCAAAAGGAAACGCTGTTATTAATATTACGATCGGTAGTATGTGTTAACCCAGCTTTTTTTTTGTTTTTGAATTGCTTGCGTGCTGTGCTATTTAAGCGAGAGATCGTGATGTATTGATGTACCGAAATTGATGAAAGAAATTTCGCTAAAATCTTTCGGATTTTCTACAGTAAATGCTGCTACGGAAGATGTTGCGATTCTCCGTGTTTGCTTAAATAAATACACATTTTTCTAATACGTATCATCAAGACCACTTTCAGATTAATCAATATTGTCTTTTTTTAGTATTACCCTTTTATATTTAGTTGCGTATTCTCTCAGCCTGCAGCAGGTATATTGCAATAAAAAATGCAAAATTCATGTTAGGTACATAGTGGTCATTACAGTTTATGCGCTTATATTATTCGATCACTCGAGTAGTCCCCTATCGGTCCGATGCATGATATTGGAAATTTAATTGAAATTTATCGCATCATCTTTAAATTATAAAGGCCCGCGGAAGATAAGTAACTATCAAAAAAAAAAGAAGAAGTAATATTCTACTTAAAATTGAAATTTTTCATCGTAATTTTAATACTCGCTTAAAAAAAATAAAAAAAAATCCGAAAATATATAGTCGAAATATAATATTACTCCAAATTACCCTCAAGACGTGAAATTAATTTCTCAATGCGGCTGGGAAAAAAAAAAAAGATAAAGAATAAATAAAAGATACGAAGCGGAGAGGCTAGAAATTCGAGTGGCTGCGAGTAACTTGTGCAGTTTTCGACGAATACGAGATTTTCCGCCCTAATACGGCTGTATAATTCGCGCGCGAAGTTTATAACGAATGGTGCGAGCATTTTATTTTCAAATAAAAAACCGCAATAACTGACGAATTATTATTACTGAATTTCGCGCTTCTTCGAGTGCGATTGAATTTCAATTTAATCTGCCTTCTTACTTTTTTACCGAAAACCAACTTGTTAGCATTTTGTCTGGTTTAACCATTTTTTCCCCTTAATTACATTCGCAATTCCAAAAATGAATTTGACTAGTTCCTTTTTTGTTTGTTTGTTCTTTGTTTTTTCGCAATAATGCGCGGTAAAAAAATATTCTTGTTTAGCGGAATTGATTTTGCGTTTTCCAGTTTTTCATTAACCGAAAAACCTACAAAATTTGAAATCGAAATCGCCGATGGTACGTAATTTCGTTTCAACATTTCGTTTTCTCTTTTACACTATACCCGACGAGAGTATTAAAACGGCATCTTCGTTCGTCGCAGGCAATCGGGAATGTGGCTGTCTTCACTGCGATTAAAAATGTTTCATTTTCACAAGAATAAAATTAAGTTATTGTCCTCCGCGATTTTCTGTTTTCGATCTCTTACGGTAGATTAATTAATTTTTCAATAAGAAACAGAAATAAAAAGAAAACCGGAAATGAATAGAGAAGTTGTATAATAATAATTTTTTTAATCCGAACTCATCGGGCGTGCTGCCTCCCCGGACGATCTGCTGGTACCTCTGTTTTTAGAATATTTGCCAGTAGCAAGCGTTCCAGGAATCTTATTACCTAGACAATTTTTCAGCTAATAAGTCACGGGGAATAGATTTTAACTGCAATTTTTTAACAACTAATGTTTTACTATGCGATTTAATGATTGCCTTATAAATTTTCAATCTTCAAATTTACTAACTGCGTGTATTTCACTTCAAAAGTGATAATCGTCCACAAAGAAAATACTCTTTCTTTTTATCGTGTAACTGATTATTTCACAGGAAGCAGAGCCTGGAATTACAACAAACGCCGGGTTTCTCAAAATAGAGATTTCAGGCTGTAGTTATCAAAACACACTTCCGGATTTAGCCGCGAGAAGCCCTTGTTATAACGAACTGTGTGCCGCAAGGTTAAAGCCTCCAGCTTCTTTGCTCTATCAGATTACTGTTGGTAAGCGCGACGGATATCAAAATAACGCTTAAAACTTCGATTAGCGCGACAATCAACCAGAGTCATCCAGCAATTAAGGACGACTGAAACATCATAGCACAAAATAGTTATAAACTACAGAAAAAAAAAAAAAAAAACAACCGAAAGAGCCGCTCACATTTTTCCGTTCAATGAAGTGATTAGAAATGTCTAAAAATCGCATAAAAAGCGAAAGTAAAATAAGATATGGTGGGAGTAGGGCGCTGAGATTGCCGACTTTTCGCAATGCGCTTCTAATGGATCTAAAGAATAATATTAGGGAAGGAACAATTCGCCCTCGGGATCTGCTTTTGTTTTCGCGCAGATTTCTATGAGATTCGATTTCAGACTGAATAAACGTCACACTATGGAAATAAAACTACTACGGCATTTTTTTGATGTTACTCGATGTAGTAAATTACATAAATAACATTAGGAAGAAAACGGTCTTCTCTTCGATGGAATCTCACAAGAAGGGGGTGGGCATACTGAAATTACGAGTGATCCTTTGAATTTGACTACGATCAGAAGCGGGGACAATATAGAAAAGGTCGGAAATTAATAAGCAAAACAACCACTGTAAACAGTAAAAATATCGAGTTTGGGCGGAATTGCGCGTAAAGCTGGATATAGTCGGAAGTTTATACTGCTGATTGCATGAAAAGATACGGAGGACAATAGCGAGAGAATATTTTTCAAAGTAAAAAGCGGCCATATTTACGACCTATACTATCAAAAACAAATCGAATTAAACGAAGCATGGAAAACACCGAAAAGTAAAGAATTTTTTCAACGAATTATTCAAAATTCCAACAGCTTGGTTAAATAGCTTATTATCCGAGTTGCAACGATCAAGCAATTTCCAGTTAGGATGTAGCTCTCTCTCATCTATACGCCAAACTCTTGCCGTTGGATCTTCCTACCCTTTTCAATGCTTCCTTTATCCTTTCCTACCCATGTCTAGCCGTTATTCCCCTCCTACTCTCCTTTATACTCTCTATCTCCGATCGCCTCAGAATCTGAGTAGGTGATCTAACCTCATGTAGTTGGGTCAGTGCTAGTATACACATCTGCTAGTGCGAACGTTAAATGTACAACAATAACATATATAAATACTAATTTTAGTCCACTCATATTATAACTGTAATGCAAAGAGGCAAGGACTGATTCAATTGAAATAACACTCGCCCACTTGATAGAGCACACGTTCTACCTCTCACCTAAGTTTTCTTATTTGTCAGACATAATCACACTCAAGGGAATTCTATAATACACATTTTCTCAACCAAACAACACCACCATCTATAAGAACCATAAACTTCTACAGCATGCCAGCAATCATCGCAAACAGGCTTTAAGATAAATGCGCTATCATAGAAAGAAGCGCTCAATTTAAACCAAAATCTCCATTTTCACACAAATTATAGTATTTAAGACCAAAATATCCTTATTTTAGACAGAAAACACCAAATTTTAATGAAAAATTACCCATCTTAGGGAAAAAACACCAAATTTTCTCTATAAATACAAAATGGTAACATCTCTATTCATTAGAACTAAGTTTATACAAACTATTTTAAGCCTTTACACATCCTTAAATATAATAAATTAAAGAAGTAACCACAATTGTTAATACAAAAATTTGATTACATGGTAAAAATAAAATACACAATATCTAATTACACTTGATAATGATACATATATTCTTATCTAATATACACACTCTTGATTTGGATAAAACAATGTCAAACTTTTTATAGAATTCATTATACATAGAGTTTCCATAAGCTAATGTGTCTATATTATTACTACGTATTATTCTATTATCATCGTTACCACTTAATACTATTTCATTCTACTCCGGAGTATACAATAATTTGCGTTACGCACAGCTACTCTGAAAATTATCTGTTCAGTAGTGCGCTGTCCACAGTGAAGGTGTCAAACATTTAGTATTTCTAATTTTTTTTTCTTCAGGGAAATTTCGTTCGCAATGCAAAATTGTATTTATTTTTAATTTATGAATCTTAATTTTTTATTTTTCACTTTGTTACCAACTTGTAGCATTATCAGAAACATTCGACTCTAATTGAGAAATAATTTCTTTTTTTCTTCCCGTATGCTTTGATCACCTAATATGGGAAGAAAATTATTTTGCAAATGCTGTTACACATATTCATATTAGTTAGTTCTGTCTCCTACCTTGGCATTGTTCTTAGCAGTAACTTGTCCTTTCACCATTACATAAATTATCTCTATACGTCGGATCTCAAGAGGATTAATTGGTTGAAGGCTCTCTCCTCCCGTAATTGGGGTGGGGATCCTTATATCCTTCTGATGCTATACAGGGCCACTATCCTTTCTAAATTCGATTATTGCTCGTTCCTTTACGCCAGTGCTCCTAAATATCTTCTCCTTAAACTTGATAAAATCCATAATATGTGTCTCCGTCTTTGTATCGGTGCCTTGAACTCCTCTCCTATTGCAGCCATTTTGGCAGAAACTGGTTCCTGTCCTTTATTCATCCGAAGACTTTATCTAGGTGAACGATTTCTGATTAAACGTCTTCATATTTCCAATTCCTACTTGCTTAATTCCTACTGGTTTATATTCAACAACTGGCGTTTCTCTCCTCGTAAAACCCCAATCCTTTCCTTGATTTCTTCACGACTCAGGGCCTTCTCTCCTTTTGTTCTATCCTACAACAAATGCTCTTATTTTACCTATAATTTCCTAGATTTTATTTACTCACCCAGTTTACTTTTTCTCCCTTCGTATGTCAAGTCTCTTCCCTCTCCCGCTGCTCATAACGAATTTAACTATGTTTTATCCTCGCTCTTTCTTTCTTATACCTTAATTTTTACAGACGGCTCAAAGTCAGCTTTGGGGGTTGGAGCGGCTTTTACTTTGCCGGATTTCGGCTATTCTGAGTCGTTCAAACTTCCCTCGTTCTCCTCCATATTCCTAGCCGAATCTATTGCGATCTTACAGGCAATCCTTTTTATATCCTCCTCTAACAACATATCCAAGGTTCTCTTATCTTCTGATTCAAAAGGCGTTTTACAAGCCATTGCTACTCCCTTTCCGAAACCATCCGCTGATCCTATCGTGCTTCACATACGTTCCTTAATTTCACATCTATTTCATTCCCGTTCTGTCCGTATTGATCTATTATAGATTATCCTAGTTATTCTGGAATTTCGGGCAACGAGTTAGTCGACTCGTTGGCACGTTCGGCTGCTTTATACGCTTTACTAGTCATTTCCCAGCTCAAAGTCTTCTTTCTGTTTCGCTTCGTTCCCATTCTATGACTGTTGGTCTGATCTCTATCCTTCTTCATTTTCCAATCCTGCTTCCTTCTACTTATCCATACAACCCACTCCTCCTCTTTTTCCGTGGTTTCTTGATTTCCCCAACATGAGGCGGTCAACTATTTCATCCATAATTAGACTTCGGTTAAACCACAGCTTGCTTCCTGCTTCGCTCTTTCGTTTCTCCATTACTCAGTCTCCTCTTTGTCCATTTGATCCGTCAGAAGCAAACTTCGTTTGTGATGCGAACTACATTTTCCTTGAATGTCCTTCCATTTCTTCAGAACGTGCGATACTGTATTCCGGTCTTTTGCGTCTTGGCCTCCCTACGCCCTACAGCGCTCACAGCATCCTTTCTTTTCCGTCTCCTTTGGTTATTCCTTTGTTAGCTTCTTTCGTATGTTCCATTTGTAATATTTTTCCTTTATAATTATTAATATTATCATACCGTTGAAGTGAGTAATGTCTTTAGCTGACATGCTCAAAAAAAGAAAAAAAAAAAAAAATATTCATATATATATATATATATATATACTCGTATATTATAATATAATTTAAAAAAATTAATTCGGTTCCATATTTCCATAAAAAACGCAACGCACTGCCATCGTAACTTTAAATATGGAAAAGTAGAAATTCGAGTGTCCTTTTTTGCGCAAGTTGAAATTGAAACGAATAAGTCAACAAAAATGACTGGAAGATTCGTCCGTTCTATTTGGCATTATTTACAAAAACGTGTACTTATTGTAACGAAAACGAGAGCGTTGAAAGTAAAGTGAGTCATGTACGACCATTGGAAAGTTGACAACGACCAGCTACAAACGATAACCGAAATGGAACGGAGACGTTTTAAAACAACTCAAAGTCAGTTCTTGCCGTATGAAAGAACAAATTGAACTAACGAGTTTGTCCTTTGAAGTTTTATCTAACAAAAACAGTGCATTTCCGAACGAATTATGACCCCGACATCAGAAAGTGGGCACTCTTTACCGCAACCGGCGGTATTTGTCGCATTGATTAGACTACTGTGAAAGGGAGTTCTGTAGTACTTTCCAAAACTGCTGTTGCGCGCAAAAGAACTTACGAGATGACGATAGAGTGGTTTGCGACTGGACTCATTTAGTGTAAATTTCTGAATGTTTAAGGGACTAATGTGGTAAAAAGAACTATCACAAATTATGTTCGAGATAATATAATTAAACTCTCCAGAATCTAAACGATGGCCAGGAGTCTTTTATATTCACAAAATTTCTCATCAACGGAAACCGTAATTGGTTCAAAAAAATATCTTAAAAGATGCTCGATTTGGTGTTCATAATTGCAAAATTTTAAGAATTCGAGAATAATAAACTTTTTTGTAAAAATATGCAAATACTCCGTGCGGCCGTTATTTTGATTCATACATTCCAAGCTGTTATCGAGTATTTCGGAATAAATAGAATACGAAATTATTTATTAATATTAGTCATATTTTTGTTTCCCTGTTTTTAGTTTTATTTTTATTCTCTTCACAAAAAGACTTAGTTGCTTCGCCAATTTAAATGACTTATTGTTTATCTAATAGTGTACCGGCCAGTGGCAGAGCACCATATGAGTACCGCGATCAGTAGACTATTGTAACCGAAATAAAAAATATAAATAAAAATATTATCAAAGTTAATTACTAGGGGATAGAATAACCTCCAAACTTATCAATAACAGAAATACTTATAGTTATGACAAAAATAAATTTTTAACACTTATTAACAAATATATATATATATATATATATATATATATATATATATATATATATAATTTTTAAATATATTTGTTAATAAGTGTGAAAAATTTATTTTTGTCATAACTATATTTATAACAATGAGTTTAAATAATAAATACAGTGAGAAATACTTACGTCTTTACATTAGTGAGTATAACTTTTAACCGCCTGGATCGAATCTTCAATAATGTCCTTTGTTTAATAGAAATCGTACCAATGTTGGTCCTGTATGAGTTCTGAATAGCAGCGAGTACTGACTAAGTGATCATCAAATAACGTTTAAAAAAGGGAGCCTCCTTAGCTATATTATTTCGTTTGCTGAATGTAACCAGAAGACAAAAATTAGCCAAAAAATTATCTTTAAAATACAGGAAAAATATGAAGCCCCAAATTTTAAAATTAAATGAGCGACGAAGGACAGTTATTTAAAGTTTTACCATTTCTGATGTAGATGTAGAAAGATTATGAATTTGAAATCCAAAAGCGTGATTTACACACTCGTCAGGGACGAAATTTAAACATTATTGATAATACCTAGCTTTATGTGGTATTCAAAATCGGTTTATCTCTGTGTGGTCACTCAAAAACGTTTACGCTAAAAATTTGCGAAATAAAATAATTTTCTTAAAGACTTCTCAAGATTTACCCTAAAAATTAATAAAAATGCACCAAAAAATAAAAAATATAAAAATACGAGTATATATTTCCGAAAAAATACACGGATATTAAATACTAAAATCAGCAACAATATTAAAAAACATATTAAAGGACCATAACAATACAATCACTATAAGCCAAGAATCGGGAGCAGAAGCTCTAATAACTATTAATGTTGTTTAAGAACAATATTGGCAGCGTAGTAGCCTAGCGGTTGAAGTACTTGGCTACCAAATCAGAGGTGTCATAGCTTATCGAGATTTGTCTCGATCCGGATCCAAGTCGCTCCCAGATATATATATATATATATCCAATCTGAAATTGAACTGGTTGTATTACAGAAATCTAGGAAAGTAAAGGCGGATCACAAGTATAAAGGAACTGGCCACAATATTCTCATCAGATACATTAGGCTTAGTATCATTATGGAAAGCTTAACTTCACAATCCACGATACCTAATCAAGGATGTATGGGACTTGTTTTTTTAAGAACGATCTTAATATCCTCTTTGGGGGGTATATTTTACTATAAAAAATATTACCTTTATTAGTGCGTTTTATTAAATTTTTAGAGTAAGTTGACATTTAAAAGAAGAAGAAAAAACAAAAACAAACAAACCATTTACAAGTATTTATTTGTCCGATAATCATTATGCTAAAAAATATATCGGTAAAATTACCATTACTTAATGAAATAGGTATAAAACAATTTAAAATAGTAATTTTCTTAAATTACCAACTAACTGTTACATTTTCTTCAAATGAAAAAAAAAAAAAAAAACAAAAATACTGTGACCTAAAGTTTTTCACTGTATAAAGATGAAATAATAATACAACTGTTTTAGAACCCCGGTTAAATCATGCGCTTCGTGCAGTGCTGAGGTTTTTATAAATACAGATAATAGAATAATAATGAAATAAATCGAATTACTGGGCAATATGTAAAAAGTTTTAACGCGCTAAAGGGTTTTTGACGTATTATGGTTGCTTCGCAAAATTCGTACGTCACGCAATCCTTATTTTTATATTCAGACTATAGCAAACATTCTTTTCAGTTTGCTATCAACAGTTACAGTCCATCAACTAAAACGAAATAGCATTACATACCTTCCCAAAGCATGTCACAATGCGTTTTCCGTACAAAAGGTATATTGGTTTAATTTGTTTATAAATCTCGTAACGGAACCTAAATTTTGATTGGCTTAAAGTTTTCACAGATCAACCGCTTCTCACCAATGATGTTCCGCTGCAGCGTAAATTTAATTTTTTTCACACGATGCTTCATTAATTTTTTATGAAATTTTTATAAATTTTTCAATATTCATTCACAGAAAAAAACCAGAATATTTCTTTACTTCTTTTCATATTTTTCACGTTCTTTTCATATGTCAGCGAAAAAATCGTCGATTTCTTAAAATTAAAAAGAAACCAAATTTGACCATTTTTAACACGCGTGATAGGAAAGTTCTTTAAAAAAGAAAATGTCCAACTTCACTATTGCTCAATATTCTCTTCGATAATTATCTTAAAATACATTTATATACGGACGAATTTTCCGTTATTTTCATTCGTCGTTAAATCGTACGTTCGCCAGTTCATTATTACATCCAATACTACCGAGTTTTACGTTAAATTATTAAAATGTATACGTAAATGTGCTTTTTGAACAAAATTAGATGTTATAGGTTACACAAATTCGCGCAGTTGAAAGGCAGATAAATTGAATTCCGATGCCGAAATTTCAGTACAACGAAATTTATAGAAATGCTGTAAATAATTTTAGGGAAAAAAAAAATAAAAAATAAATTGTGTGTAAAAATTTCTTTAATTTGAATGATTTCTCCTAATGACTTCTTTAATTTTAGTGATTCCTTTAATTTTAACGATTTCTTTAATTTAATTTTTTTTTTTTTTTTTATATTTAAACCATGTACGATACTTTAGTCCCCACCAAGTTTGTGAACTTGTCGGCGGGTTCCCAAAATAAATACCCGTGAGTATATTCATATAATAAATAAATATTGCATACTTAGTTTCTATAAATTATCATTATTCATCTATAACTATTTAAACATAAACCATTTAATATCTATCTTTCACATATCATCAGAAACAAAGTAAGCCTTAAAGGAGGTATGAAATAACAGGTCTAAAAAAATCACTTTTTTGAATAAAATTTTTAAAGTGACTATTAAAATTACTTCATTATAGTTTTTTACATATAGTTATATGATATTTCAAGAACATTCAGTTCTAGCCTCTTTTGTCTGAAGCGCAGCTTTATTTCGGTTTTTTGAATTCGCGTTTTATCGGCAGTTCGAACATACATGAGGATTTGAGCCGACGTTAATTTTCACCTCTTGTAGGAAGGCTAGTAATGCAAAATTTCCTTCATTGAAAACGCTTCCAGCGACATTTACTGCAATTTCTACTAGAATACGGCTACTGAATAAAATTTTTGGAGTGATCTTCCGAATAAGTTGATTTAGGCTCTCGTTATTGCTTTGGTAAATCCACGACCACAATGCTCTAAAAGTACGTCCTTGCTTAAATCATCATAAATTGTCTTGATTGCTTTTGTTATAACATCCGGAAAAAGTTCATAATCGTGCTGGAAATTTTCTACTCCGGTGGTGGCCGAAGCTTTTTGAACGAGTCAGCGCTGGCTGGACACTTGTAGATTATTGTTCGTTGATTTATAATGGAAAAAGGTCGTCTAAATCGCATTTTTCATTTTTTGCACTGAATCACAATTTCTTCTAATTGCTAATCCATAATACACCGTTAATTTATCAATTGTTTTACCAGTGAGTTTTCCTTTTTCAGAGAAACTTCTGCGTCTTCTGGTTGGTCTTGCTTTTTTTCCGGTTTTTATTTCTGTCTCTACTGTTGTGTTTTTTACAAGAACAATGTGAGTCGGTAACAAAATGACAACAGGTTACCCAGAATTTTCTAGAACAACTGTGCGTAGATCATTGCACCAGCTCCCTCTGCCTGATTTTAGTGGGATTTTGTATAATATTCCCTCAACTCAAAGTTGCACGGCATACAGCACAACTGCGTGTACGCCGCAGGCATATGTCACTGCCTTAACTTTCGACCACTACCCATCAGGCCCTTTGAAAGAGAAGGAAGCGGCTGCTCCGGTTACCTGCCTGCCGCTCTCAGCCGGTTCAAAAGGGTGTGCGCACAGCTTACTATATTAACGAGTTGTACTCCAAATGACGTAAAGTTTTGGGAAAATATTTCTAAGAAGTTGTTCTTTTATATGAAAATTTTTCAGAAAAACGGATTTTTCAAAGTGGTTACCCCCTCCCCCCCTCCTTTAAATAATGAGGTACCCATATAAACTTTTACCAACTAACTTATATATATATATATATATATATATATATATTATAAATGCACACACACACACACACACATATACATATATTTGTTGTTAATTAAATTCTAGCAGTAATTCCTTTATTTTAGTTTTACTTATTTTCGTATTGTTTTGCTGTAATATCGGTATATTATTATGTAATTTTATTAAAACCATTTGTTGTAGTTTGTCTTCATGTTAGCGTGTCTTCTATATTGAATTTCATACTGTCTAACGCTACGCAAATTGTAATTATTATATATTTATTTCTTGGTTTTACGCTGATTTCGTTTTCTAGGTATTTAATTAGCAAATTGTATTTAGATATCATTTTCGTCGGGGTAAGTATTAAATGTCTTTTTATAATATTCGAAGAATTTACATTTGAGAGAGTTTCATATTTTTCCCCAGTACACAGACTTCCAAACATTTATCCTGTAAATAGTTTAATTGCTTAAATTTCGTATTATTCGCGTATCCCCATGCCATAATACCATAGTATATAAGTGGGTTTGACACAATGCGTTGGAAACCGTTATTTTTGTTGACGTATTCATAAAAAAGTTCTTCATTTGATAGAGACTGGGTAACGTTCGATTTCTTTAATTTTAACGAATTTTAATGAATTCTTTATTACCTAACGGTTCTTAAGTGAATTTTCTGAAATTTCTGTAAGCACAAATGTAAAAAGCAATTTCAATTTTGCATATGTTTAAAACAAAATCATAAACCATTGCGGTTCGGGAGCGTGATCAGAATTTACTAGAAGGGAAAGTTCCGCAACGAAAGCAAACGCTGCCAGTTTGATTCTGCTATCTCTTACTATTCGCCGAGGAAGAATTTCTTTCAACAGAGCACCCCACCCCCTTCTAGCCACTAACGGTTTGGCTAGGGGGCGAATTTGTAGTTATTGTCGAGCTCGGTCGCGATTATTTGGAAACGCTTTTATAACTAATTAGCATTCTCTGTAAACGCCGAGGCGGCTATTCGTGTGTTCTGATAATTCGGCCAAAACTGCTCCGATAAAAGTTCGCTGTTACCTTAATTGCCGGCCGAATCCGATCAAGTAGCGTTCCAGCTCATCCGGGAATTAGACTGCGCGACAAACGGACGGCCATGTACAAGCGCGTTTCAATTAAATCGGGCACCCCGGATAGTTCTGTTAAGAATTAAAATTTCCGCCGTCGCAAATAGACCCCGATTTAAAAGAAATTCAGCCATTACACCATTTGCAAAACTATTACAAATTCCTCGGTCCCTTTTGATTCTGTAAATTTTAGTGTTAATTCGCGCAAAATTATAACTCACCCTCTTCCGCCCTCATCAGTATTTATTTTTCTACTTTTTTTTAAATTCATTTCTCTCGCGCTACCTTCGATATCTCAACTTATGTACTCGGCTTTTTCGATTTATCTGCATCATTATCCCTTCACGAAAGTAGATCCACCAAGGTTGTGCTACAGTTTATTTCAGTTACATACAAACACAACATTATATATTATTCTTGTGCAGTGCTGCTTAAAAAAATATTTTATTTATAACTCGTACTGCTCCATTTCACTTGAACAGACACGTGACAATTCTATGCAACGCGAGTGTCTATAGATGTTACTGTTTTGTTTTTTTTTTGCCTGGTGACAATGGCGTGCCAAACGAGAGCAACATGGGCAATCGCCCCCCCAGAAAAAAAACCGTGGGAGCGACGCCCTCTCAGAAAAATATATATTATATCATTATATATATATATATATAACAGTTATTTAATAATAATCTAAGAAAATTAAACAAATATCTAAATAAATATGAAGAAAGATCATTTGAATTAATAAAATTAAATTTTTTAACCATATTACATATTATATCGTCGAAAATAAAACTAAGTGGCTACAGAACCGAGAAACGGAAACCAGAAATTTCGAATAGTCAGAAAAAATAAAAATTCGATAAGAGAAAATCATTTAAAGTAACAAAGACAAGCGTTTTTACACTTCATAATTAAAGCCTCTTTTTTTATTTACATAAAATATTATCAGTAGCGATAAAAAAAACTACATTATTTTTTTATTAGTGTATATAGGCCTCTCTATGTGTGCGGTAATTTATGTTTTTGTCCCCCCGGTTGTGAAACGACGCCACTGCCTGGCGAGGAACCATCTGACTGCTGACGAAATTCTATGTAAGTCGGAGCTGCATAATATATATATATCATCATCATCAGTGTATCAGCCTGTCGGCTGGGTCGCCCCATGTATTAATTGCTTCCATCCAATCCAGTCACAGGCTTTCTTCTTTAATTCTGGATAAGTCGTTATTCCACTTTCTTTTAGCACTGTGTCAATGAGTGTTATTTGTGGTCTTTTTTTTTTTTTTTTTTTTTTGGTCTCCAATTCGTAATACGATGGGGTAAATATATTTAGAAAATTTATATAAATAACAGGTCTGTCCTGAGCCCGTCCATTTAAGTTTATGGAACCCTGACATACTGTTTTACAATGTTAATAATAATTAGTATACGTAAATTTAGTATTAATACAGGTGTACACTTTACGCTGATTTAGTTTATTTCGGCTATCGTAAAACTACTGAACATATTTTAAATAACTTAGTTACTAATTGATCAGGGCTAATATTGCTAAAATCTGTATTGCTAACAGCCGGAAAGGATATGCTTAATATTATCGGGAAAGTTACACGCGTTACACAGTTATTTGAGTGTGCAATTTTATGTTTATGTAAATAATCTTTAAATAGACCGTGTCCAGTAAGAAATTGGACATTAAAAAAATTTGGCGTAAAAACTTTATTATGTAGTCTATCATTTCTTATGGTTGGAAATTTTTTTTTAATTCGTCCCACTGCGCCTGAAATTTATCATTATAATACTTATCTAATTTAAAGTGTTTAAACTGTTTAAGCGTTAACGAGGTTTGTTCGTGTATGAAGTAAGGTTAATGATACTGTACGTTACGGAATTTATGATTTTTAATATTATTTTTTATTAAAAATATGTTAATATGTTTCTGTATTTCGTAAGTTAATGGTTTAATAACTGCAATGACAGTGCTTGCCATGTGGGAGTTCTGTAAGCTTTAATAATTTTTATTACAATAGTTCTCTGAAAACTTTTTTAATATATTTTGAAATATTTAAACTTTTAAAATCTCTATGTATATTACACTACCATAAAGTATGTTAGGCAATATTACGCTTTTATATAAGGTTAGTCCCTTCTTGTAATTTAATCGGTTATTATTATTATATAATTTTTTAAATATAATTAAAAATGTATTTATTTTTTTAGTGATATAGTGAAAATGATTATAAAATTTTAAGTTATTGTCTATTAATATACCTAAGTATTTGGTTTGACTAACCATACTAATATTTAATCCGTATTGGAGCAAATATTTGTTTTTTTAGTGGTTGATAAACATGTTTCGGTATTACTTTGTTCAGAAGGTTTATTTTGCATGTCTGTGAAAGTAAACTCCATTGTAGTTTGTGGTTCTGGTGTTATGGGATGTACTCGTTTAGCGACTGTTTGTTGTTGCTCACTTTTTTCCTTTGATACAGAAGTTTTGTAAATATTTAATTTAACATGAGGTTTAATCAGTTTGCTAGGGTTTTGTATCGTCGGTTCGTCCTCTACCATTTTGTTCTCTTTCTCATTTTGTTGGCTGGTAGCCGGTTTGCTAGTCTGAACACTTTTCTGGTTTATAAGTTTTGCCTGTTCTATTTTTGGACAAGTAGTTTCGTTGAGTGAGTGAGTTTTACGAGCTTTACACCACTTTTCTTCTGTTGTTATAAATATACGAAATTGTTCATCTTCATATTTGATGATAATTGATTCTGGTATAACAACTTGATCTATCTTATCAGATGTTACATAAACTTGTCTACGGAAACTCAGGATATGCTTAAATTGTTCTTCAGTGAGGCCAGCTTTAATGAAAGTGATTGGGGAAGTTAGTTTCAGGTTAATATTGGAAAGAGCTTGTTCAAGTATGCAGTTCGGAATATGTGGCGAAACATTAGACAGAACTATACGCTTGGATGGATTTATTAATTTACTCGTCTTAATATTTATATTATTTATAGTAAGAGACGGGTGAGATAATATAAATTGATCAGCTACATTTCTGTTCGATAAATACATACATATACGGTTGCTCGATATACGAGAGGAAAATAGAATATTGTGTGGACCAACCTTGTTGCTAACGGCTTCTACGTAGTTGCTGAGCGGAATGTTATCAGCTGCATCGAGTATAATGGCTTGTTTTCGGTCTGGGAATTTTACAGATTCGGCCACTTTGTTATACGTTGGAGAAAATGCATTGTTTCCTGGTGTTGGTGATGTAGTTTTTGTTGCCTTTGACAAAAACGGTATAGGTTTGGTTGCCGACGATGCGGTGATCAATGAGGTTAGTTGTGATATATTTTTTGTTGATCATGTAATTCGTAATGCGTTCGGAAGAATGGGTTGCTTGCTTGGGTCTTACAACGGCGGTGAAGCTGTTACAGGACGATCGAGCGGCATAATGGCGGTGCCGTCCGTACACCTAATTTGTTTATATTATAACGATTTTAACGTAACACGAGTTTACATGATCTTTTCCGTTCGACTTAAAACCATCTGCCATTGTGGTCTTCCGCGTGGCTTTTTTCCCATTATCTTGCCTTCGATAACATCCTTTAGGATATTTTGGTTCTGACGGAATGCATGACCTAGGCACTTAAGTCGTCTCTTGCGGATATTTTGTAGTATACTTCTTTTTTCCTTTAATCTTTCCAGTACTAGTTTGTTATTTATTTTTTCGACCCAACTAATTTTCTGCAGGCGCCGACAACACTACATTTCAAATGCTTCTAATTTATCGCGATCTCTTTGCTTTATTACCCATGATTCCGCACTATATAGCTCCACTGACCATACCAAAGTTTTAGCCATGTTTTTGCGCGTATGCTGACAGACATTGTTTTCTGCGTAGTAAGTGTGTATTTGTCGTTGAAATCTATTTTCCTCATTGTTATGCGACTGTTAATCTCCTGGGAACCAATCCATGTTATGTGTTATGTACTGTCCTAAATATTTGAATGATTTTACCTGTTCTATTATGTCGTCTCTCAGTTTTATTCTTATTTGTGGAAAGTCCTTGTCAATTGCCATCACTCTTGTTTTCCTAGTGTTAATCTTCATACCGTACCATTACTAAATTATAAAGGAAAATCGGATCTATGAAGCAATTTTATGTATTTGCAATCTAGTTCAAACGAACATGGCCGCAATGCTATTACCCACGAATGCCGAAAGAGGATGAGTAGAAAATAAAAAACTGACCCTATCCCGAGTGCAGCAGTATTGATTTATCGTCCATATGTCTACGCAATTCGCACACACCTTCTACACAACTTTTAATGATTGTTCAAGTCTCTCGATCTTCTAACCCGCGATTTGATAGTTCAACCGTTCTAGTATTGCAGGCTATCTCATCTAGTCTTTTCCACTCAACCTCGACCGTTTTCAGCGAAAATATTGAGGTGACAGAATCATATAAAATGTTTCCAATGAGGAGCTGTTTCGTTTCGAAATATTCCGAAATTTATGTGATTTATGATAATAAGATCAGGCAATATCACATTTTCTTCATTTTTCCGATAGTGAAGTTGTTAGCCTTTAATTTAAATTCGCCTGAAAGAAATCGCGCTAAAAACTAAAATTAGTTTCATTCATATTTATTAAAATCTTAAAATATTTCTCAATAATTGTAGTCCCTATACACATATTATAGTTGTTTTCATATGTATATATATATATAACCATACATTTATAAAAATATTATTTTTCGCAATTATATTATTTTTAACATTTTCACAAATTCAGTACTGATTTATTTCACTAGCCAAGAACCCTACAAATTTCGGTAATATTTCGAAATCAAATGGCTCCTCATTGTATGAGGTGGTAAGTTCTTGTTCAAAAAGTATGAATGAGTAATTCTAGTATGACGAATGTGGACACGACAAAGTACACTTTTCTCCCTTCGATTAGATCATACTGAGTTTGACGATGACTCTGAAGATTCTTTAATTCCTTTTAGTTTATTAGAAGAGGGGGTACCTCCAAGCAAGCGTCATGAAATATTTTATCTTGACGATCCCCCTGGAGCCTTGAAACTTTTTAATCAAATGGCCATGACGAGTATAGATGAGTAATCATGGACAATTTGGAAGACTTTTATAATAAAGTAGTAGAACAATTTGCCAGAAACCCACGAAAATTATGTTTTAATTAAGATTTTATTCTCGTTTACTAAAATATTAAGCCCCTTTACAACTTATAAATTTTATTTTTCCTATAACTCATATCCTCTTTCTATCATCTTGCCCCCCCTCCGGCTCATCGGCTGGCGACGCCCTTAGATATCAGTTTCTGTTTAGGAAATAATTAAATTCTGTTTATTCGAAATTTGTGAAATTCATATTATTAACTAAACAGCGTTGTATATGCGCACATTTTAAACGGTTGCATTTTTAATTTGATCCCAAATATTATGACAGTGGAAACTGATTTTTATATATGGAAAAAAAAAAAAAAAACTTTAATTGCGCCAATTGAATTTAAGGATGGAAAATAATCATTCCAAAAAATATAAGAAAAATGTATTATTCGCTCGATATTACAAGTGTAACAAATAACGAGAAAAGTACAGAATATACCACAGTGTATGTTTTTACTTTTAGCTGATTATTGGCATATCGTTTCCTTTGGTGTTTGCTGTACAATTAAATTTAATAGTTTTTGTTAACGCTTCCAAATATATTGAAGGCGCACGATTTGAGTGAAAAATATTGAAAGTAGGAAATGATAAATACAGTTACCGAATCAAAAATTTAAAAAAACGGTACATCGAACAATTCACGATGTTGTTTATCTGTAGGTTGTTCCCATTGACTTTTTACAATCATCGACTTAGTTTACAGACAGAATGTTTGCGGGTCAAACCACGGGCTCCATTTTCAAGGCATCTGCATTAAATCGTTATAATTACCTTTATTCAAAAGTACTACAAGTCGGTCTGTGAGACTGGCTAAACTTGTCCAGTTCACGGGCGGAGGATTAAGTTGGTGACGCTAAAAGTACACAAAATATAAATTACATTTTCAATAGGAGAAAACTGTAAAAAGTACTTAGTACGTGAAAAAGTCGTAAACGATGCTTAATAGCCGTTCTAAAAGGCGGAACTGTTCGAATGTCTCTATAGCGAAGGAAAAATGTGCTCGATTATTTGACGGTTGCGCAACTACCGGGGACCAAAGATGAATCGGAAAGTAGAGGAGACTTTAAGAGAGAGCCGGCGATAATTGTTGAACTTGAGCGCGTTGTAGAACAATGATGAAGAACGCCGCTAAGGCGGTCAGAGGCATGACGCGTCGAAACATTTTCATTCTACGACGACGACTTGATTAATGGATCGCAGCTGCATTGGCCAGCACGTCTTCGAGTCCGATAAGTTGCAGGGGCGCTGCCTCGGAATTTTAAATTTCGCCTTACGGTCCGATATGTAAACGGCGGGAACTCTGTCAGCCGATAGCGAACACGCGATTTATGCGATTTTCTGTTTCTTCATTCCGTTTCGAGACTTCTGTCCAATTCTTCCACCATTCGTTAATTCCCTCGATTTTCAAAGCGCCGGCCGATTCCAGCAAGCCATCAATCACTGCCTTCTCATCGCGTTCGAATGCCGCGCGCGCTCCTATTTGCTCGCAGCAGGATAATTTTCGTATGCGATTCTTTTTATAGCTTAGCATGAGAACTGCGGATAATTTCTTCTTTTATGTATTTCCGTGCGTAATTTTTAAGCGCCAAAATAAAACACTATTCAACGATATTGTACGATTGATATATTTACACACTAACGCGACTGCAGATTGCTTTCTGCCACCAGTTAAAAGTAGAAAAGAAATTCGTTAGTTGACGTACGAAAAAAAAAAAGGTTATGGCAGCCAAAGCGAATTTGATGAAAATTATAAAAAAAACAAAACACAAAAACAGTAAAGTAAGTCTTCTATATCCTTGGTAAGGTATCACGGATTGTGTAATTAAGCTTTTTATAGTTTACTAAGCCCAACAGTATTAATAGCGTAGGAGGGCCAGTACTTTTCTTTTCCCAGATTTCTCTCGTACCCAGTTTAATTTCAGATTAGGTATAAACTTGGGGGGAGCGACTTGGATCTGGAACGAGAAGGGCCTTGGTAACATATGACACCTCTGATTTGGTAGCCAAGTACCTCAACCACTAAGCTACTGCGCTACCGAAAAAAAAAAAAAAAAGTATACACGGTAGCCAATTATAACAAGAACCTAATTATCCCCCTCCCTTTTTGCAACATTCTCTATTCCCAGGCGTCTTTTTGTTTTTTCGTTATTATTATTTCTTCAGTTTTCCCTTTTTCTATTTTAAATTTTCGAATAATGATGCTAATATTACAAATTGTGATGGACTTCGATCGAGTGCCGTTCTTTATTTTCAATGTCACGAATTTTGATCATCTACTCTTATCACTTTACTTACTATTCTACGTGTATCTCTGAAAACAAGACAGACAATTCCAGCTTTATATAAAATAAAGTGGGTACTATCACATCGAAAACTACGTATATAAATTCAATAATAGTGTCTAGAATATTATATGGAATTCAAATATATTATGTGAGGCTAAGAAAACGGAAATAAATAAAATAAGTAAAATACAGAAGAGGTGTTTGAAACTTATACTCCCCCACTGGAAGCAAAACAACTCTGTGACGACAACATAGTGGAAGGAAAACGATGAAATGTCCCTCAAGACGTACTATTTCTATTATAGATTACTAGAATTTAATGTTAAAAATATAAAATTACCATCCAGGCAAAAAATTCGGGTAACAAGAAACCAAAATAATACATGTTACATCTATCCCCGCGGCGTAAATCTACGAATTGATAACACATTCAGTTTTAATTAATTTAAATAAGTACAATCCCTAATCATATATTAGAGGGGAAAAAAATTGGCGTGTGGGAAAAGGGAGGTGCGAGAATGGTTGAAGTAATGGTACAAAGATTGAAGATCAATTTACGTACTATATCTCGCTACTGTTTAATGGTTCTTTTTTTTTACGGTTTGTTAGTTTTGACTTTGTCCTGTCCTTCCTGGATTTTAAGTTCTCTCAAATCATGTTTTTTTTTCAATTTTAAATATAAAGCTGGTGTACAGTATTACGCGGCATGTTGTGTATTGTCATATGTACATATATATACTCTTACTTAAATTTAATGCTAGTTTATTAGTATTGTTTTTTTTTTTGTTTTTTTTTCGTTTTTTTTTTATGGGTACGCCAACGAAGAGCAACAGCCCAATCAGCCAAGGAATCTAAGTAATAGTTCAAAAGGAGAATAACATATTAGATTTCAATCTGGTGCGAGATTGAATGAATAAAAGAAGCTAGCATAGGAACAACTGACAAGGAAGGAAATGAGAGAACATAAGAGTCATTGTATGGAGTAGGAAGACGAAGATCCAAAAGCCGAGAATAAAAGAGAGAACGTTCTGAAGAGAGTGAGGAACATTCGAAGAAGACGTGATTGATATCACACAGAAAAAAGGAGTCCTCTGGGTGAAGAGGGCACCGCGGAGAAGAGACGAGGGAAAAACGATAAAGTGACGAAGGAAGAAAGGTATGACCGAAACGAAGACGACATATAGCGGTGATCAGGGGACGACAAAGGGAAGGAAACATGTCGAACCATCTGGTCAAAGAAGGTAAGAGCTGAACGGAAAGATACAGGAATTCGGATTTGAGAAAAGGGAAAAATAAATATCCTTCCATAATCTAAGGTGAAACTGTTTGGAAATATGATTAATATTGTGAGCGGAAAATTTATGAAGAGGATGTCCATTGGAAGCTCCTGAGCGAGCCAAGGAATCAGCCACCTCATTACCCTCAATTCCAGCATGGCTAGGAATCCACAATAAATCAATTTGGATCGAACGGAACAGGAATAATTCGTGAATTAGATTGCGAATAAGGAGAATGAAAGGATTAAAAGAGGGCAACGGTAAGGGAGAAGAGACCGCCTTCAAGACACTTTCAGAGTCAGCTATTAAGAGAAATTTATCCGAAAGGATAGAAGAGGAAGAGATAAAAAGAATTGCATGAAGCATGGCAGCAGATTCAACAGTAAATATAGAGCAGCAGGAAGGAAGTTTAAAGGATTCGGAGTAGTTGTAAGAAGGAAAAACAAAGGCGACACCAACCCCATCAGCACTCTTAGAACCATCAGTAAAAATAACGGAATGATTGGGATATAAAGAGCTTAAAACCATGTGAAATTCAGATCTAACTATAGAGTGAGGAAGGAATTTGGCGGAACTTGACAAATGAAATACGTGAGGAGGATGTAAGAGACTGAAATAATTAAGAGAAAAGTACGGAGATTTATCATAGGAGAAAATATAAGGAGAAAATATAAGGAGAAAAATTGGCAAGACGAACAGAAATGAAAGATAAAATTGGAATTCTGTTGGGAGTAAAACGTTAGTTGTGAAAAATAGAGCAATAGGCAGCTATGATTCTAGAGGAAAAGGAGGGAAGGCGTTTGATTAGGAAACGATAGCCTAGATAGGATCTGCGGATGAACAAAGGGAGTGATTTGGATTCAGAGAGGATGGCAGGAATTGGAGTAGATTTACGTGCACACAGATAAAGACGAAGACAGGAATTTAGAATGCGGTCAAGCTTTAACAGAAGAGATTTAGAAGCGTTGCCGTATATATAGGAACAGTAGTCCAACTTAGAAAGAATAAGAGACTTATACAATAAGGAAAGAATGTAAGGATCACCACCCCACCTGTACGATGAGAGTGATTTTAAAAGATTAATCCTTTTAAGACAAGAAGTATACAGGCGACTAATATGTTCGTGAAAGGAAAGACGGCCGTTAAGAAGCACACCCAAATAACAGAAACTCTCCACCAGAGGGACAGGATAATGACTTAAGGTTAGATTGATTGAGGAAGGATTATATGAACGGAAAGTAAAAACCATGGCCGCGGATTTATGAGGAGAGACAAAAAGATGAATATTGGAAAGAGCATTTTCTATAGTGGCTAATGACCTATTTAGTTCTAAGACAGCATCTGTTAAGTTGCGAGAAGAAGAGTAAATAAGGATATCATCAGCATAGAATAGAGACGATGAATTTAATGGAAGAGAAGCAATATGAGAAGTATAGATGTTGAAGAGAGTAGGACTAAGACAGGAACCCTGAGGAAGACCACAAAAAACTTTTCTTGAAGTGGAATAACAAGAAGTGGATAGATGTACAGTCCGGCTTTGGAAGAGATTAATAATAAGGAAAACAACACAGTCCGGAAGATGCAGTGACAGCATTATATTTCTGAGAGTAGGGAGGTGAACATTGTTAAATGCACTGGAAACATCAATAAAGGCTGCGATAGTAAAATTTTTGTTTATATAGGAATTATAAATGTCAGAAAGGAAAACACTAATGCAATCAGGAAGACCAAGACAGGGACGGAAACCGAACATATTATTAGGAATTAAGTTATTGTGTTCGAGAAACCAGACAAGCCGTTTATTTAACATGCTCTCAAAGAGCTTCCTTAAACAGGAAGCAAGTGAGATAGGACGAAAAGAAGAGGAATTTTTCTTTGGTATGGGTATAACGATAAAGGCATTCCAAGAAGGAGGAGTGGAACAAGAAAGAAGAAAAGAATTATATATAATAAGAAGAGTCTCAAGAGATTAAATAGAGAGGTTTTTCATAATGAGAAAAGATATACCATCAATACCAGGGGAGGATTTGGAGGAGGACTTACTTAAAGAAGCACGAAGTTCATTAAGACTAAAGCTAGAAGATAAAAAGTGAGAAGTAGAATTAATAGAAGGAGAAGGAGAATGAAACTCTTCGAAGCTAGGGACATAGGAAGGAGCTACGGAGTCCATGAATGAAATGAGGCTATCTTTCGGGATATTAAGATAAGAAGGTCGTTCCGATAAAGGAGTTCTAAACGCTTTAGCCATTTTCCAGACATG
The DNA here is from genome assembly GCA_039619475.1 of Icerya purchasi. Classification (NCBI taxonomy): domain Eukaryota; kingdom Metazoa; phylum Arthropoda; class Insecta; order Hemiptera; family Monophlebidae; genus Icerya; species Icerya purchasi. The sequence goes on along the minus strand of CM077115.1, from coordinate 390,868,454 downwards.
AGTCATTGGAGTAGAGCGGGAGAAAGAAGAACAGAACTTTATCCAAGCGGCTCTTTTTGAGCGTTTAAGAACGAACCTAGCCTTAGCATTAGCTCTTTTATGTGCAAGGAAGTTGGGAAAAGAAGGACAGGAGCGAAAAGATCTAAAAGTGGAAGTAAAGAGATCGAACGCAGACTTGCAATCATTATTCCACCACAGGGATGAAGCATATATAGACCTATTTTTTAATGAAGAATGGTACGGAGGAGCAGATAAGGAAAGAGCAAAGGAAATAGATTGAGTGAATGACTGATATTGGGATATAGGATTCCTGTCAACATTGATAAAAGGAAGAAATGAATCGACAATACGGCGAAACATCGACCAATCGGTTTTAGGAAGGTACCATTGAGGAGTATGAAGGAGTTCAGGCTGCACAGGAGGAGATTTATGGAATAAGTTAAGACAGTTGTAATTTTTGTACTTTGTATCTTTTTTAATAAACGTTGATAAGAGTGTTGGGCACTCACACGACGGGCATATTTGCTCTGTGAGACCCACAGCTTATTTTTAAAATAATAAAAACAAAAAAAAACTTTGTCTTTTGCATTTTTATGTAACCATTTTTCTTAATCCTAGGGCTATGTGAAGGGTTTTTCCGGGACTGCTGCCGATATTACTGCTGTGGAATTATCGCTATTCTTTAAATTCCGTCCCTTTTTTATTTCGCTAGATCAGTGTATTTTTTTTTCCAGTTTGATTTTCGTTAAATTTTTTATCGGTGCAACAACATACATATATTATTTTCACCTATTTGCTTATTCATAATTGATTTTTCTATCTGCTATTACTTCATTATATACTTCACAATTTCTTATTACGTCGATTTAAATTTCGGCCCGTATATTCGCAGTTTGGTGAGAATATATGAATATATGGAACACTAATTTGAAATGCTCGCGATATTAATATTCTTTTTTTCTTATCGTACATTTAGATAATTTATAACCTCCTCCTGCTGAAAAATGTTCCGTCTAAATTACTATAGTACTTCTGAAACACCGTATTATCTTAATAATGGACATAAATAGAATTAGCTGAAACGTTGAAAAATACGAGTAATAAAAAAAAAGTCTGGAACAGATATTGAAGTTTAGCGCTGGAAATTTCATTAATGGTATACTTTTTTCGTTTTAATTTAGCCGGTTCGCTTAAGAAAATTTTTCCGGGTGGGCAGATGTAGAGTACTTTTTCTTTTGAATTCATCATCGGTGTCGCGGTTAGCCGGATGATTTTTTGAAAAAAAAAGAAAGACCCCAAAACGTTGCATGCATGGGTCTAATTCAGTATTCATCGTATCTAACAGTAGATTGTTCGTTAATGGATCAGACTACGAGCAAGCCTATTTCTATATACTGTGTATTTCAATAGATCGCATTTTGATATCATTGCAGAGGTGTTTCTTTTTTTAAAAAGGAAATAAAAAAAATTTACACCATTTAAACAGAGAAAAGGTTAATTGAACGACATCTTTTCGCAACTGACCGTTTTACTCTTAAACGATCCTTGGCTAACATATCCCTCATTCCGCTTTCTAACCGATGGACAGCATACAACATGTTACATGATATACCGACAAACTCATAAGCTGATGATGCATGTCCCTATCGACCGCCACCCTACCCTATAGTCCATCAAATTCTCCGTCATATTTCTGCGTAGCCTAGTGTTTCTACATATGGTTCATTTACTACACAAAGAAGTGGAGAATAAAAATTGACAATATTTTAATGTATATTTTTCTAAAACTCACTTATTACTTTGTCTCGCGTTTATAAAATGTATCGCTCATTACGCTTTTTCAACAGATAAAAATGCATAAGATCTTATTGAGCCCCTCCGAACACGTTTTATTTTTTTTCTTTAAGTACCGCCTATGTATCATGTTTTTTTGTTTCTTTTTTGCCTCGTCAACTACGAACATTAACGCACATCGTTTTATGTCGATTTGAAACAGACGAAATAATTAGTTAATGGAGAAGTTATTCTTGAGATTCTTTATCAAAATTAAGCATTCCGGAAAGTTCTTAAACATAAGTGGTTACATTCGAAAATAGTTTAGTTAAAATAACTAGAGAAATGTGAACGATGATCGAGAGATAAATAAAATGCGACTACATTATATCCATTTCTAAAAAGAACCTCCGTACTTTATCGTTTGTAGCCTCTTAAATGATAGATAGGCAACGATTTTCGTTATTTCTTCGACTTTAAAGCTGTCAAATTTAGCCGGAAAAAAAAAAAAATTAAAATAATCCAAACTTTTGGAAAAATTACTGGAAATTTTACGCAAAAATTTATATTTACTTCTACTTTTATTTTTCAAAATTAGTTTCTTGGCTCTTTCATGTTGGCACAGGATGCTTTTAATGATTTTAATCACCATCATGACCTTTTAATAAATTATCGTCGATATTTAAAAACTTTTAAAACCTTTTACGAGCGGCGTTTTAAAAGTTTTTGAAAACTTGTCAAATAAACGAACCGCAAAAGTTGCACTTAATCTTTAATAGGTCCGCAGCGCATTTTGTTTAACAGTATCGCGGAATACGTGCAAATTATGAAATGTTCGATTAAGAAAAAAAATTATTACAATTTGAATGAATTATATTAAAAGTAAACGGGGATTATACGTGTCGGTCGGCAAGTTTGAGATATTTTTTTCAATAAAATATTGCTGAACGCCAGAAATACTCATCCTACGCAGGAAAGAGACTGTACACGAGCAATACATTATTTTATTTTTTCTAATTATCGAATTTCTACGCAAAATATTTTCATCGATAATAAATACTTTAAAAAATAATTTAGCAATTTTATTTACAAAAAAGATTAAAACAATAGTTCTTTACCTAAAGTCGTGCGCCTTGTCATCAGATTATTTCACAAAAGCCGTATCGAGACAGAACTGATATATTTTTTTTATTCCATAACAATCTGTCGCTCCCTCTCTGTTCTTCTGTTAAATTCCTTGGTCTGAGTTTTCTAAATTGCTCCGGCTTTAATCCAATCTCGAGAGCAATCATATCAAATACTTTCCATATTATCATGTCATAAAGTAAAAAGTAAACTATAGGGATAGCCTTGGGAAGGTATCATGGATTGTGTAATTAAGCTTTTCATAATGTACTAAGCTTAATGGATCTAATGAGAATACTGGGATTATTTCGATACGCCCTAAATTATTATTAACCGTTTACACAAGTCGATAAATCTTACCGATGGCTAGCGTATTCTTCGGCCTTCTAAATCCTAAGATATTACCTATCCGCAGAATTACGTTTTATCATGCATTTTTAACGATACCCTTTTATTCCTGATTTTCATTCTTTCCCAGATCTCTTCCGACGGTCCAGTAACACGCGATCTTCCATTATCCACTATTCACATTCTCGTCTGTCCTATCCAAGATATGTTTATTATATAAAATTGTCTAGGGTAATATCAGCCGATCTGTCCTTAGGCAACACGAAACTAGCCACGACTTCCAGCAATATCCTTAAATAGGGGGGCAATAGCCGTAATAAAGAAATATAATAACTTTATTCAACTTTATATAGCTGCGGTCAAAATGCATTTACACAAGAGGGGCAGGCATGCGCTTACGAAATCAATGGCAAACTCCATACAGTGTGGTCTGTCTAAGCTACATTTTTATCGTTCTATTGATATTTTCTTATGTCCAGAAACTTTAATACCGCGGATTCATTATTGGAATCCCTTCACAATTTTTCTAACATTAATTTTCTAGCTGCAAAAATAATATCACCTTCTCTAGCTAGGTTACGATGTTTTATCTCTGCTCGTGCTGGGATGCCGTTGAGTGGGCAGATCTAGCTTGCCGAGCAATTCAATAACACATAAATGGCCACTTTATTTGCTCCGTAAAGTGGAAGCAGCTTTGCTGTTATCTCAGTCGACTCGGCTGAAAACTATTACACACAGAACCTCGATGGCCATCAATTGAAAAAACTGGAAATTAGGCATACATGTCGCACGATTTTTGAACGTGTCTTCAACAGCATGTCCGTTTTGTTTACAACCAGAGTTCCACCGGCGGTCAATACGATGCCCGCGTATTACAATATGAAAAAAATGTGGTTTCTAATGTGCAAACTGCTTTTTTTCTTCTATTTTTCTTTTATTTTTTATCATTCAAATTTTAACTGGGAAACCAAAAGAACAAAAAATAGTACTGCGAAAGAAACCTTTCGATGCTGCTAATGGCTGAAAGACAGGCCGTCTTTTAATTACTCGATGTGAATCCGGGATAACTTTGTAAATACACAGTCCGAATTAACGGCAATAGAAATCATTCAGCGAACTTCTAAAAACCGGCCTCTGGTTCGTGGGGAGGCTCATATGTAAATAGTAGGGGCTATTTTCAGGTAATAGAACTTGGGTCGTTCGACGTCAGAATAAAAGACTTGTTCTTTGAAGTTTGCACAAAATAGACGGAACAGAGGAAAAAACTGCTCTTTCAGAAAAAAATGTTGCTTGTTGAAGAGTGAAATAAATCCTTGTCATCTTTGTCGTCGTCGTTGTCGCCGGCCAGATTACAGGTATATACATATGTATACACGTGTAACACGTTCTGCTGTGCGGTTTCGCAACTGAACTAATAAATTTTTTTATTTCCACAACATCCGCCACACTGTTTAGATGATGATGGCATTTTTCCACGTTCTATCGGAGCCGATGATTGCGGTACCGGTAGCTGGCGGCGCTATGCTCCTTTGCTCCGGAGCTCGACTTATGATTCCTTTCGTCTCGGTGGAGCTCGTACGATTTTGACGGTTAAGGTAGCTTTTCGTCGGTTACTATGGCAACCGGTATTCGTCTTTTCGTGCCTTATCAGGGGCAATTTCACGCTTCTCGAAATAAAGTTTCGTTGCTGATAAGGAAGGAGTCGTGCCTGCGTGTGTCCGTGTGTCGGTGCATGTGCTCGTGTGTTCGTAGGGGACATTCGTGGCGCTGTTAATAATTCCTCTGCCATTACGAATTTCGTCTTTATTATAATGGCGCGGACGGGCTTTTCAAACAGCTTACTGCAATGAAAGAAAATTCAAGCGAGCAAAAATTAATCTCTTTTCAATACAAATTTTTATCTCAACAGCGACATTGAAAATTTTAATCCGATACTACGCATTTCGTTAACCTCACCACCAGACGGCTTGTTCGATTTTGCGTGCAAATCGATAATTTTCATGAAATTAAAAAAAAATGACATACTCCGGGTCAACGCAATTGTGGATTAAACAAATCATCCAATTTTTAGCGATAAAGCGAGATGGAGTGTATTTTTGGAGTGTATTTTTTAACAGCTTTTAGAATACCGACGAATAAATTGCTTACACGCAATTGTATTGTAGACTGTAACATACCGAGTGCGTATTTCGAGGGAAAGAAAAATATTAAAAGGCCAAAAACGAAAACTAACATTGACGATATATTGTGACACTGTAAACTAATTGTAGATATATTTCGTTTAAAATTCTTCGTTTGCCAATCATGTACCTATTATATAAACGGTTCTTTAAGAAGATTTAAAAAAAATTTTAATAAACGACAATTAAAGGCTTGTACATTGTTCGATGATAATTTCAATGCTAAGATTCGCGAGGAATTACAGACACTCGTTTCTTTGTCCAAATTATATATAATCGAAAAAATCGACAAGGACTTCACGCGAGAAAGAAAAAAAACAAACAAAAAAAACAATGTTTTTTTTTTTCTTGTTTGAGTTTTTCCCTGAGCTTGCTAATAATAGACGATTACCCGTCAACACGTGTAAATAGCAGCAATTAGGAGTCACAAGGAGTGGAATCTGGCAAAGAACGCTATACGAAGGATAGAGACGAACAACGACAATCAACGTCGTTGTTTCTCTGCATGCTTGGTGTAGTGTTCTTTGCCAAATTCCACTCCTTGTGACTCCTAATTGCTACTATTTACACGTGTCGATGGATAATACCTCTAATGTCCATTATTCAGTTTACTTATGTAAGCGGAAAATTCGCTGTCATGATCAGTCGTCGCGATTAGTTACCAGTTGACTTCCGGCACAGAAGTCTTCAATTCCAGGGGGCGACAAAATTTAATGTATATTACAAATAACCGCTAATGGTCACGTGGAAGGCGCTGTCATATGTGCACAATATGCGCGCTAGTTAGTACACAGGCAGACATACATTCTACATATAATGATATAAATCAAAAATTTGCAGCTAGTTTACAGTGGCGTTTTGAACAATAGTCATGAACATTTCATGTAAACAACTAAAATGTACGAACATAGGTAGTCACGGTGCTTAGTGTCGAAAAATTTGTCCTTGTACAGTTTGTGCTAATCACACGTCATTAGCCTTTGTAACGAGATCTGAATCTCGGCAGCTGTTTTAAGACAGTTATTATCACTGTTATGCAATGGAGTTTCCGAGAACATCATCGTTTTCTCTACTAATCGAATGTTGATTATGCTATAATGACGTGGAATAGGAGTACAGTGCACAGGATACTTTAGATAGCAGTCTAAATGTGCGGTAAATTTCCGCACTAGCACGACAGGTAATGATGCTTTTTAAGAATGGCCTATGAGTATTTGAATAGAGCCTCTTTGGAGAAATTCTTCTTAAATGGCCCCCTCTCTTTTTGGACCCCTCCCGTCGGTGAAAATTTTTTAAATATAACACTTAATAAATGTATCTGATATCTAAAAAATCTGTTTATAAAATACGAATAATCTAGTCGAAGAAGACGCAAAGTTTACGAGATCGGTAAAGTTTATTAAAAAATTTCGGGTTTCACAGAAGGAAAACTGACTTAAAAGGTAATTAATTGCCAGCCTCTTTATATGTTACGTTTCAGAAGTAACTGAATTTTTTAACCTTTTACTTTTTTTCACGTTTTCTTTAATTAGACAAAAGCTCTTGAACAACCAAACCTCTGTTCAAAATCTTTACGATGGTTCTGATTCCACATCAATTCGTGTCGAATAGTAGGTAAACTTAAGTTATTCAAAGGTAAAGTTATCACAAAAATTCTGTTCACGGCAATACCCAAATACAAACTTACTCGCAACGTATTTGTTTTTTGTTTTCTCTCTATTTTTTCATACTCGAAAAAAAAACAACATATACATCTTTCGTAATATTTCCAATTCTCGCCTAATTAAAGTAACTTCCGTGTCTTTGAGTAGTTGAAAAACTCGAAAAACTGATGGTACCAATTGAGAAAATGTTGAAAAAAAATGTTTTTGCACTTTAAAAACAAATGAAACGCAACCTAAAACATTTCCTCGCTGCGTCGCCATCGTCCGTGTTAAGTTTTTAATTTCGGCCGAGAAGACGCTAATATAATTTCATAGAGATGCAAATACATTTACAATATTTGTTGCTGTTGCAACAGTAATGTAATGTTATAAATAGTGTTTTATTCGCGAAATATTAATGACTTAATTAGTAATACGTTAAATGATAATTAAAGAAAAACGTACTTGAAAAAATTAGTTATTTCTTTTTCCTGATGATTTTAGAGAATTTCGACATTAAATTGTAGTTAAGAAATAACGTATTAATATCGAATACAGCGAAATGAGTGTAATTGTTCTTTCTTTTGGTTTCATCAGTGCGGCAGTGTCATTTGACTTCTACACACTTGAACGAGGTCCGACAACTTCGACCTCGCCAGCTGCATTTTCATATTTCTTTACTTATAATACCTAGAATGTGTCTAGAAAAGATGGACAGAAATTCTTTTACCAGCCTAGGTCACACACTTCAAGTAATTTCTCTAATAAGGCTGGTACATCGGTCAAACGGTCAGTCAATAGATGTTCACATAGTGAATGCATGTAGTTTAGTCAAGTGTCGTTTATCTTTCTAGTTCATTTGCAAACGTCTACGACAACGTAAAATGTGTTTCTCGCTATATTCTCTCTCCTCGTTAACTTTGCATTCGTTTTCTTTTTAACTGCTTTTTTTTTTTCTTTTTTCTATCATTAATACTGGAAAGCTAATTTCGGTTTCCATTTTTCGATTTTAGCGCATAACGCAGCAGCAGAGAAATTTTAAATTTATTGCAAACTAGAGGAAAATTTACCGAAGCATTATGAAAATCTGTGTATATTTTCCGCGTAGAACGGTTGGTAAATTTAAAATACGATTACGTCGTGGAAACATACTTCTTCTTTCTTCCTTAGACCGTCGAGAGGGCGTAGTGGTGTTATGAAACAGCCGCGTTCATCACCATCCTCCATGCTGACCTATCTTGAGCAGTCATCAACGCCTCGTGCATGCTTAAACCGATGACCGATTTTAGTTGATCAGCCCATCGCGTTCTGGCACTTCCTTTTTTCCTTTTACTATTTACTTTACCGGTTATTACCGGGCGTTGTAATGAATTGATACTAAATGTCAAATATTAAATAAAATCGGACCATGATGAAACAACGGGTTAGATTTCAATCCGGTTAAACTGACCGAGTTAATAACGCGAAATAAAGGAACCGACTAAAGTGAAACGTGTGTTCCACAGAACGCTTATCGAATTTCAGGCCCGCGAGCAGTTTTGCATCGCCTTATTTACACAACCGGTGTGAACTCTGTTGTCATTTTTTACAACGCTTTTAAATTCGGTTTTTCTAATTTCTTTCGATGTTTTGCTGTTCATTTATTCTTTTCGTGTCCGTTTTCGCCAAGTATATCTTGCTGTGGTTGATCAATTCTCTTTTATCCATTCCGTTTACGATATTCCTTCGGGATCTCAACCACATTAGCGTGTAGTTCTCTTTTTAATTCCTTTCTGATACTCTCAACGTTCGTTCTACAGCTGATTTAGTGGTAGCCAATCGGCAACCGTGTGGTTTTAATCTCGCATCATCGGAAGCCGATTCAGAATTTCAGCCAGCTAAATAAAGCTATCATTTTCTGAGTTGCATGTAGTTCAATAAATGAACGAACGAATATCAAATAAAGTGCGAATAAAACTCATCCATTAAGGGTCGATAAAGACGTGTACCCGTAGTTCACTTAATCAGCGAATAACGAAATAAGCTTCACAAAACATCAAAGATTAATAAATCGCTTGCTTGAAAATTCTACCGTGATTACTTTTAGTTGTAAGAAAATTTAAATTTATCGACGAAAATAATAGATAAAAAAGTTGAGAAAAAAAATATACACCGAATTTAGACCTAAGAAAAGTTGAACATGGTTCAGAAATTGAATTTTATGTATTAAAAGAGAATTTATCAAATATTCAGACAGTTGCTCGGGATTTTGTAGTGAGTTTAACAAATTTTTTTTTCAGCGCATTCTTTTTCTACACCAAAAGGCAAACTACCGGTTTTGTTCAGTCTGGACTGAGTTGTAAACGCTAAAGTCTTTTTTTCATGGCTATATTGAATGGCTTTATCGAAAACATATTGTGATTTTGTACGGTTAAATCTAACGTTTCACTATTACGTTTTTGCGTGTTTCGCTAATTTCGTTACAAGTTCATTCGTCGTATAATAAAATTCGAAATTTTTTCTGTCCACGCTAAAGACCTATTACGATGATAACCTAATTTGAAAAATTTAACTTAATACAATTATCCGAACAATATATTACGTAGTATCTGAAACTCCGCCAAATAGAAGAAGATGCCCCCCCCTCCCTCTCCCGCGGGAAAAAATAAATAAAAATAAACGCAACGAATAAATACAAAAACGTGCGTATTCTGAGGAAAACAAAGAAAAAGAACGGCACGCGTACAGAGTTTAATTCGCCGAGTAGAAAACAAGAGGAAGCTAAAAATTAAACTGGACTTCTTTACTACACAATCAATAACAAACCGCGAAAAATTCACTGCTTACCTATACAGATTCGAACACTTTGCACTAGTGATACATGCCCTTGCGCGTTTAGATAGAAAAGGAATCAGTCGACCACGTTATATTTAGATGCAAAAATTACGTTCGCATAAGAAAATGAGTTTGAACTGAACATATTGTAATAAAATCTATTTTTTTTTTAATAAAAAGAAAGAAAAAAAGAACAGTGATCATATCTATATTAAGTGAAATAATCCTGCACAGTATTATGAAGACAATTTCATTAAGAACGACTTGCCCCAGGGAGTTCAAAAACGCGAACCTCCCAACGTGAGTTTTCAAAAAATTGCATATTATTTAATAACTTAAAAAAAAAGAAAAACAATGCGTAACGGAACTTTTAATTTTAAAATATTTTTTTTTTTTACAAGAGTGCATTTTAAAAACTATTGTAAAATACGTATTTTACGTGATTTATCAAATAAAACATCGGCTAACAATTATCAGGTTCACGGTTACTACGCTGGAACTATACAATCCAGCTGGCTACACCGTCAAGGTCGTCAATAGATGATTTTTCAGTCATATAATAATAACGACGAATAATAATACAGAATATGTAGGCTTTTCATATGTAAGCCTCTGAACCGCATGTAAAATATACACGAAAAACGAATAAAACCGAAGTTTCCCGAGCGTAACTTAAAGTCGTCTATGAGCTCTCGTTAAATGAGCCATCGTCTATTTTACACGTGATTATGACTAAAAATAAAAATCAATAATTAACGAACGGTTTAACTTATTAAATTCGAAATATGAAACATAAATTAAAATTAAAATTCCCTTTTATGGCAAACTGAAATTTCAAGCTAACCGATTATTAGCACTAGTGGCAAAAAACCTAAAAAGCTGTCAAGAATATATAATATGGAATTTAAAAAGACCTCAAAAATCACCTTTAAAAAATTCATAAATCATCATTAGATAAAACCATTTAGAAGTGAAATTTGAAAAAAAAAAAAAAACTAAACAGAAAAGCTCTTTGGAAAACCAAAAAATTACGGTTAAAAATTATTTAGCCCACTGGGCCGAAAACAGAAAAAAAAAAGAAAAAGATATGTTCACGCAAGTAATAGCCCGAATAAAGAAATTTAGAGAACCAAAATGTATCTCAATCATATGTATAAAAGACCGCTTGATAAGAAAACTATAGCCGAGCTTACAACTTTATATTTAAGCCCTCGCCGAGGCACCAAAAGCTCGATATTTTTGAAAAATTTTGACTAAAAACAACCGGGATAGTTAAAATAAGGGGTTAAATCGAGAGACGATTTACGATGGAGAGAAGGAAAAATTGAAGTACCGGGATTATAGCTGGAGATGGGAAGGAACGGATAAAGGAAGAATTATAAGAAGCAGAAAGATCCAGTGCTGAGATTTTAGAGTACAGAACGGAGTGTTCGGAAGCAAAGGCGGAGCATTCGAAGAAGGGTCGCTCTGCTGTTGGTCGAGAACGAACCCGTATTTTACTTCCTTAACGAAACTTTCGAATTCGGTGAAAAATTCAAAAAAGCACGAAAAACGGCGTACCCTTCCTTTCCGGCACGAATATTATAGTTAAAAATTTTGAACTAGATTAAAAATATGCGCGTCCCCGTATATTTCTCTAGTTTGAGCATCCTGGTTATCAATTTTAAAATTAGGCCCCCGGGTCGCCGGAAGCTTGAAATTTTTGAAATTTTTTTTTTTCCCAGGCACTATATCGATGGAAAGATCACTGAACGGAAACCGCACTTCATTTTCTTAGCAAAACTTTTGAACTTCCCGAAAAGTTAAAAAAAACGCAAAATTGACGTGTCTCTCTGTCTCTTTGCGGCGCGAGAAATCAGATTTCTTTATTTCGAATTTAGCATTATGTAAATGTAAATTATGGTCACCTTTAAGTTAACACACGGAATCCTCAGCGCATCAAACATCATACTTGACTGAATTTGTTCTAATTAAATCAGAACTTCAACGCATCAAACCAGTTTTATTTAGTTTGAAACATGGACAATAAAAGCGAGGTAAACGTTATTACATTTTATAAATCATTATAATATTATATTAGGGTGTTCCAGATTTACATGTCACAAGCCAGGATGTATTAATGATACATGATGGATTTTCAACGATAACACAGTTTGTAATATATATCTGGCTTATTTAAATTCTTTGAACAAACACATGGAAATAGAGCTATTCAATTAATTGAACTTCAGTGTAACTATTTTGAATAATAATATTTCATGTAACATACATGAAAGAAATACGCAAAGAGATGTAATTATCGATAACTTCTCAAATCATCCGTATAATCATAAAGAACTTCTTTTATTATTCCACATGCAGAGAATGCACAGAACACAATTAGCCAAAGAAAATGAAATTGATGAAATAAATTTATCAAAACACATAGCTTCCAAAAGTAATTATAATGAAAATTTTGTAAATATGTTTAAGAAACATGAGAAACGATAAAACATTAAAAATAAGTGTATTTTAAAGAAAAATAAGGATGTTTGGTTAACACGCATCCATCAATATATTAAACAGCAAAATTTTATTCAATAAAATAATGTTGAAATATCGTATAATTACAATAAATTAATTGATATCGGAAACATGATAATTACAAATAACAACGATAAATACAACTATCCTCTGATATACAAATCAAATCAAATCAAAGTTTATTTAAACATATAAATTGAAATGACATACGAATTGTAATATTTAAAAAAAAAAAAAAAAAAAAAATTATTTACAATGAGACTAAGAAGCACAGAGTTATGCATATAGATACGTAGAAAAGTCAAAATGTAGAAAACAAAATATTAATAAAGGAACCGAAAAAGATTTTAAAATAATTAAAGGTGGGAAAATGTTAAACTTTGCGAAAAACTATTACACTAATAAGCACCGAGACGAGTTTATTTTACAAAAATCCGTTATTTAATATTTAAGTATAATGCCTATTCATATTTACATTTTTCTCTTTCATTTTTGATACGTCCCTATTATTATTTTACGATTATAATCTTATTTAAAATCAAAAATTTTATTTCATATGTTTTGACTGTCTTGTCAGATTTGTTGATATATGTTAAAGATTCATTATTTTTTATTATTGTAAACTATTAATTTTATTTTATAATATTAGTGCCATGATTATGGTTCTATGTGACCAAAGCTAGTCGGCATTATAATTTTTTTTTTTTTTTTTTTTTTTTTTTTTTTTTTTTTTTTTTTTTTTTAAGGTGCCATATACTACAACTTGGGTCAGAGGCACCGGGGCTATTTTTATTAATTACGTTTTAAATGATTAAAATTACGTTATATCGAACAGAGTATTTCCTAAATAATTTTATAACAAAAGCACGCGAGCGCGTATATATATATATATATTCTTAAAAAATAATAAGCGGACAGCTTTTGGAGCAACTTCATTGTCTAGGTATAAAACATACCCTACTTTACTAGGCCGGAACAAATTACAATTCCAGCGATGGGTAAGTATAATAAATCACCTCGGGTATTAAGCACGCAGCTAAAGTTATTAGGTTTTATTTAAAGTAAAGTCATCGCCATTTCGATAGCCCATATCTTGAAATTCGATTTCAGCAGGCTAGAATTTCTATAGTCTAAATGATTAAAAGTATTATTAAATCTGAGATTATTTGTATTACGAATACAGGTGAGATAGATGTTCGTCGTATTTCTAATACGAGAAAAAAATTCAATGTCTCATTAAAAGATCTCCCGACTTCACCTCCTCCACGTAGATTAGATTACCCGGATGCGAATTTGTACGAAAATTTTTTCGCAAATGTAGTTCAAATAGGTGCAATTTCATGCAGAGCGAAAAAATCTGTTTACGTTAATATACGTGATTACGAGTACACCTTTACTTCCGATTAAATTCGTACGAACACGATTGGTTTTGTGCGACTAAAATAGTTCACTATTTCGCCAATATTCGTACGGAATTTATTCTAGAAACGTCTTTTTGAAGGGGAATAGCCTCTATACCTTTGGTACCAAAAAAAAAAAAAAAATAAAAAAAAAAAAAATAGAAAATACAGTAATAAGAATGAAGCCAGCATTAAACTATTTGAACATCTGCAGAAGACTTAAGTAACCTATTTTCATTAAAAAAAAAAAGAAGAAAAACAGGTAAAACAGTATTACTAAAAACGAATTTAATGCTATTGATTTATAATTTGAAAATATTGAAATGCGCTTATGCATAAAAAAGGTCACTCTCTTGAAGCTAACGTTGTCAAAGCGTTTGCCAATCACTTCACCGCAGCATCGTCATCAGAAAAGTATCCCCCCGCTTTCCGTAGCATGAAATACCATGCAGAGCAACAGCCAGTGCACTTTCCACCCGAATCCAATGAATCATACAATAGTAATTTTACCATCTCAGAACTAAATTTCCAACTCAACCACCATACATCCAACACTGCTCCTGGCCCCGATGGCATCCACCCATACATGCTTAAGTACCTCCCAATTTCCGGAAAACATTTTCTCCTACACATATACAATCAAATCTGGAATTCTGGAAACATCCCCGCGCAATGGAAGTCGGCAAATATAATCCCAATACTAAAGGAAAACAAAGACCCTTCCCTTCCCGAAAGTTACCGTCCTATCTCGTTATTGAGTGTCATTTCCAAAACGCTGGAGAAGATGGTTAATAGGCGTCTCCTGTTTTTTCTCGAACAGAAAAGTCTTCTTTCTCCTAACCAAGCCGGCGGGCGAGAGGCAAGATCAACAGTCAGCCAACTACTTAGCCTGCAAAGGCAGATACTCTCGGCGTTTCAGCGTCAACAGCACCTCTATGCAGTATTTTTCGATTTAGAGAAAGCTTTTGATCGCCTGTGGCGTCATGGCCTACTACTAAAACTGCGAACGGCGGGAATCGCCGGAAAAATGGGTAAATACCTACACAGCTTCTTAGACAATAGAACGATCCAAGTTACGACTGGTTCGTCAACGTCTGAACTGATGCTGTTGGAAAATGGTGTACCACAAGGCTCTGCTTTAAGTGCAACCTTGTTCATATACTACATTAACGACTTAACTGACTGTCTTGCCGCCCCTGTAACGTCCCGGCTCTATATGGACGACCTAAACATCTCCCTATCATCCAACCATCCTATAAACGCTCAAAATATCCTACAAAAATCCATAAAAAAGCTCCAAAAGTGGTCCAATGACAACGGTTTGACCTTCTCCTCAACAAAAACAATATGTGTTGATTTCCACAGGGGACACCAAAACGCACTTTCCAGCATATTCCTGAGTCTAAATGGTGTTCCTATCCCAAACCGTCCATCAGTTAAGTTTCTAGGCTTAATATTTGATAAAAAACTCTCCTGGCGCGATCACATACGTGAGCTCAAAGCTAAATGTCTAAAATCCTTGTCCATCCTAAAATATCTGTCGAATTACAAATACAACATAAATCCAAAACTACTCCTTACAATATATAGATCAATCATCCTTTCGCGAATCAATTACGGGTGCCAGGTGTACTCCTCAGCCGCTAATAGTGTGCTAAGATCCTTAGATCCTGTACATTTTGTGGCCCTTCGGTCTATTCTTTCCACTCATCCCTCTACTCCTGTTGTAAGTTTGTGTGCACGGCAGGTTGTCCCCCACTATCCTATTATAGGAAATATTACAACTTTAAAGAACTGAGCTCCCTCCTTAGTAATACTAAGACCCCGTCACTCGAGCCGGCCACCATATCCTCTAATGGGAGTTTTGGGAACGATCCAGTGCCTGAACTTTTTTCAGTTATGGGTCATTTCCAAATCCCCTCAATCCCAAGAGCTTTACCAGATTTCGCAATAACTGTACCTCCCTGGAGTCAGCCGATCACAAATATAAACATATCTCTCACAAAATTCAATAAAGCACAATATCCCCCAAACGTAGTACAAATAGTAAAAAACATCATAGCGAGCTACACCGATCATGTATGCCTCTACACAGATGGAGCGAAGGCAAAAGGTTATCAGTCACCGGCGGCATGCTCCTTCGAAGTATCAAAAACAGCAGAGTCAGTCAGACTGCATGATTGCTGCACAGCACTGGACGCTGAAATATATGCGATTGTTTTCTGCATTCAACACTATACTGATACTAACCCCCAGTCCCAAAAGGCCCTACTTATAACTGACTCCTTAAATTCCCTTCAACTTATTTCAGAAATAAAACCCAAAAACCCCCTGATAAGAAAAGTCCACTACCTACTATACAGACTATCCCACCTAAACTCTGAAATATCCTTCCTATGGGTGCCGGCCCATGTAGGAGTCCCAGGTAATGAGCGCGTCAATCGAGCAGCTCAGGCGACACTATTCTCTCCAATGCCATGTAATCCCCCTCTTCCCCCCACAATGGCCCATTTATTTATGCACCAAACTGGAGAAGAATGACAGCGGGAATGGAAATCCGCAAGTACATTCCTCCGAAGCATAAAATCAACTACAGAACCCTGGTGGCCCATAGACGAAATTTCTCGCAGAGATTTTTCTGTCTTGAATCGCCTCCGAACAGGTCACACAACCCTTTCGCACGGGTATATCTTCACGGGCAAGCATCCCCAAATGTCTGCTTCTTCTGTGGTCAACCAAGCGCCCCGTCTACATCTCACCTCCTTCTCGAATGTTTCTCTTTTGCGGCACCAAGATCCACCTATTTCACTACCACCTCTATCTCTAAGATCTTATCGAACGTTCCGTCTGCGGTCGCAGCTATGTTGGCTTTCGTGCGTAGCAGCGGCCTATACCATAGAGTTTAACCTTCCTAAGTAGGCTCCATGTGCTGTAATAGCCTCAGTAGTTAAACACAGCGCATGGAAATCCTCACTATTATTTTTATTTAAATAAAAAAAAAAAAAAAAAAAAAAAAAAAAAAAATTCTTACCTACTCAATAAACAACCTCCCCCCATTTGCTTAATATGTAACACCCAAATTTCAATAATGCACTTACTTTTTAAATGTCCTAAATATCAAAATGAAAGATCCCTATATCTAACTTCCAATAATCCAAAAGAAATTTTAACAGATGATCCCAATAAAATTCAAAATTTATTATCCTTTCTCTCTAAAACTGGTTTACGACCCCTTCTATAAAATTTAAGATTCCATCTCCCAATATAAAATCCCTTCTAAAAGCAATCCTCCTGCACGACACGCCACTAGCCTTAGTAGCTGTACATGGCGTTAAAAAAAAAAAAAAAAAAAAAAAAATTAGTAAATTAAGTGTGTATTTTCTAGCTATCTCGAAGATGTAAGAAACTTTATAATATATCTTGACTTGATGTTTTTTTTTTTTGTTTTTCTGATCAGCACTTCAATCATGGACATTAACCCGGCGGTACAAGTGAACTTTTTGAAGAGTTTCAATGTACTGCAACGGGGTATTCTACCCGAACGAAACACAGTTAACTAGGCCATTCCGAATTAACAAAGAAGGTTTGCGATGTTGTTGTTGTTTGGTTTTTTTTTCATTTATTTTAACTGCGTTTGTCAGCAAGAACATTAGCCCAAGAAATCGGAAGGAGGGTAAATAGATTTATATTCCTATGCGTTTAAGGACGGCGGATAAAAATACTTGAAGGGCGTGAATAACCGAAACAGAAAGAAATGAGAGAATATAAGAAGCACTCTTAAGGAGAGTAGCGATACCGTTAAAACACTGAAGAATAATTGCCCAGCAGAGAAGGCCACACATTCAAATAAATTATAATCAACATTATAAAAATAAAATACGGAAGAGCAGTGAAAAGGACAAAATGGAGTAGGTGCAGATGAAAACCGAGAAAATAATGCAGGAAGGAGACCATAGTTAAAGCGAAGGCAACAAATAGTAGCGATTGTAGAACGTCTAAGATATTTATTTATTTTACAATTTTCCAGATAAGTATTATAAGAAAATTATGGATGAAGTTGCGGAGGTGGCTATAAATAGAGAGATAAAAGAAGGAGCAAAATAGGAGTTGAGCCGTAATTTACTTATATTTTTTATTTCCGGATAAAATGCCTTACGTACGCACATTTTCCTAAGGCGCTAAAACGAGTGGAGGGAAACAAGAACTTGCGTAGAAGCCAAGAATAAATTTAGAGATGGCCGTCAAGAAGTCTACTGTTTAAAAGAAAATCCGATTGTGCGCGCTTGCTTTAGAGCAGGGGTGGCCAATCCAAATGAGTTTGAGGGCTACTTTGGAAATAAATCATAACTCCGCGGAGTGGCCGCATATATAAAATCATATATCCTCATATCAGACCCGCTATAGACATTTTTTTATAGTGAAAAATTGAAACATAACGAGTAACTATTATTATTGTGTTTACTATTATTCTTACACGTAAACATAGTTTAATGGTACTAAACGTTGCAAAGAAATATATATGTAAATATAAATGAAATCACTAAAAAATATACTTTGGCCATCTCGATCGTAGAGGCAACTGCTGTGAGGCAGTGTTGCGCAAGTGACACGGATCAGAGGAACATTCGTGAAAATGAAAAGTAGAGACTCATTCGCAGCAATATTTATTTTCTAGGTGTAAATTATAAATTACAAAATATATTCGTTTCCCTGTCGTGCTCATCACCGACATCCCGTCAGATTCGTCAACTTTTTCGCCAAACCGGGCCCCAGCACCGTTCGCTTTTGGAAATCGGCGGAGTCGCTTGCTAATTTTAATCTACACATGCAAAACCAGCTTGTCACCGAATATACAAAATATTCGCATGACAGTCGATTTTTTCTTCTTCGTTTTTCTTTTTGATATTCATTTTTTTATTTTCTTTTTTCATTATAACCTATGTTTAAAGCAGCAGCATTCTGCCGCTGACGTATGTTAATTCGAAAATTCGAGATAAACGAACATGGCGAAGGACGGTTCGGGAGAATAAAAAATTACATTCACAGTCAGCTCGTCCGAATTCGAATATTAGAAAAGTATTATATATCATAGTGGCGGTTGTACGGCGCGAAGGGTGTGTTGTTTATTGACAATACGAATTCAACCTTTTACACCGACACGATGACTATTAGCAAGTGGTGCCGCCGCCGCTTATTCTCCGTTAGCGGCCATTTTCAGTTTGCACAACTTGAATATTTATTATGTTTAAATTTTCAGCGGAACAATAAAATTCGTTCGCGCTACAGATGAAAATCGCCAATATTTTTCCATTAAGACTTTATAGATAATTTTCGAGAGAAAAAACAAAACAAAAACAACAACAACAACTGTTTAAATTTACATTTATATTAAAATCTCTGACGAGCGGCGAATTGATGCTTGACTTTTCTTTTCTACGGTTATTTCTCACTGGGAGTCGCGATGATGCTTGTGCGAAATTTTCAAAATGGCGAAAATCCGAACAAAGTAGAATAAATTAAAGAACGCGTTGGTTAGAATAATCTTTAAAGACGCGTCCAAGTAATGTCTTGTGAGAACCGATGAATTATTTATTCTTTGGAAATAATAATTCGTCACTATGAAATAAACAGAGCTTGCCGTTAAAGTGTCGACTCGTTCAAAAGGAAACGAACATTTTCCGCGTGACCGGCTAATTCGGCAGAGAAAATTCGATAATTCGATAATTCGATAATTCGATAATTCGATAATTCGAAAGCGGCATCTGTAACACCGCTGTGGTCATGATAAAATCGATTATGCTTAAGCATGCGCACGAAAAACGATTTATTTTCAACGGGTGCTCGGAACTGCTCTTACAACATGTCGCCGATTTCGCACCTGTATATCGGCGCACTGTTTCGCTGTAAATTACTTTTTTACTTACAATTTTCGATGTCATTTGCCAAAACACAAAATAAACCCATACTTAATAATAATAATCGTGTAAAAATTACATAATTTCACCGACTAATCATGAGATTCACGTTACTTCATCAGTATTTCTAGTTCTACAGTTATATATGAACTAGTCTCCAAAATTGTGATATTTTCATTTTGTTTTAATTTTTATTCGTTTAAATATACGTTAAAAAATACTGAAACATGTAACAGTCTAATATTTATCTAATATTTATATAGGTACATTTTTTTTTTTTTTTTTTTTTTTTTTAATTTTACGCTGTAACAGTTTCTAACTAAATTAGTTTGTACCGGTAGTACATTCCGTTTGATAATTTATTTTTATAAAAATAATTAAAACTATAAACATTACTAAAAAAAACAAATTAAATACTCGCTAATAGTCATGTGGAAGGCAATGGTAAACCACGTATATACCCATCATATGCGCGCTAGTTAGTACACAGCAGACGAACATAAAGCACTGCATTTGTATATCGCTATAAAAGTCAAACACATTCACAGCATTAGTTTCAAATGTAGTCTTTTGCGTATATACTGGCACTGCGTATTCACATTGCATATAACAGTTGCTATGAAGCCTGTGTCTCTGTACAGCTGAAATGTATGAATAGATAGTTTCCGGCGCTCAGAAATTAAGTATGTCACTATAAAGAAAGAACTAAAAAAAAAAAAAAAAACATTAAACAAGAGTAAATGAATATTCTAGAAACACTTTCCGTTATCCCGTCATTTTCAGTTGAGCAAAAGAAAGGGGCGATTTGTGGTCTCCTTCCAATTCAGCCTTCATTTTTCTTTTCTAGCTAAGCATTCAAGCCTCTTTCAGATTTCGACGATATATATGACATTTATTAGCGCGTGTTATTCTCCCATTTGGCTGAAGATATTCCCGAAAAAACGGTCAAGAAAATATTATTTTTTATTTAATGTTCGTTATTTACGTTTGTATTTTTAATTATTTTTATCAAGTTCTAATTTTACTCTAAAGCGTAGAGGGTGGGGCAGTAAAAAAGAAAAACAATACTTTACTCAACCAAAAAAAAAACAAAAAAACAAACAAACAAAAAACGATAAAGCGGGTTTCTTCTTTAACAATAAAGCAACGTGCTTGGTAGCGTGTACTGTGACGACTCTAATGTTTTTTAACCGGATTATCTTATTTATAATTTAATTTTTTTGTTTTTAATAAGTAGTTTGCGACGATTTCTAGCATGATGTACACCCGTAATATACGAAATCCTAATAAAATGGCGGTTCGGAAACATGTCCAAAATATCAAATCTAAAATTCACAATAACTCGAAAATGGTTCGATTTGTTTAAGTTGTACACGTCCGTGTAACTAAAACGTTCTGTAAATTTAAGACAGACGATTACACTGAACTACTAAAAAGATAAATATGGAATTTAAGATAACCCATTTAAGATATTGCGTAAAACTTTTAAATATAACTCGTTGCCAGATGAGGTTAAACGTGAAATTTATTCGAGGCTAATATTAACGGAAAACTCTCAAATTCAAAAATAGCGAAACAACTTACAGTAAATAGAGCTTTCGGTGTTTTTATTGATAAATTCCTACAGTTGAAACGTTTCGATGATATTGAATCTATTGATTACTTTGAGAACGTAAGGTCGCGCTATATACAAACGCATTTTCCATAGTAACCATTCGTAACATGGAGTTTTACTGACCGTTATACCTGTAGATGTCGTAATTTCGTTTAATACCAAATCTCCAGTCAACTGGAAAAATATTTTCTGTTTCTAGAGTCGCATCTTAACCGTTCGTCAGTATATATATATATATATTTACATTGCAACAAGGGTCAACATCCCTTAGTGTTCTCCAGTGAATTCCGGTAAAATTATCGAAAGTGCTGGTTAGTTTTAATCAGCGCACATCGAGACTGTTATCAAATGCGTTTGAATGAGATTCTTAGCCCCTTATACTTGTTTTATTTGGTTTCATTTTCAACACAAGGAATAATAATAAAATCTCGATGTAACGTACAGTTACATACCAGGAAGGCGAGATGAGAAATCCAATGACTTTAGATTGGAACTGCTGAATTTTATTGATTTGAATTTTTTTTTTTTTTTGCGCAGCCCCATAACATCAGGTCGTATGTCCACTGAGGCTTTAATACTATTTTATATATTAAAAGTTCATTTTCCAGAGAGAGGCTGGAATGCCTGCCAAGAAGTCAATGTAGCCACTTAAATTTAATGTCGAGCTGCTTCTTTTTTCTGATCTACATGTCTGCTCCAACTATCTAGGTGTATCCTCAGATAATTAACGTAATTCTGTTGAGTAATTGTATTTAATTTTGTTACGCTTCGCAAAGTAAATGTGGCCTGCATACATTTACCTTCATTCACTCCAATACGCCAACGTATTAACCAGTTTTCGGTCTTGATTAAAGCCCGCTGTAATGTATCGTGGATCACAACATTATGATCTTTAGCTACAGCTAAAATGTCTGTATCGTCGTTGTAACGCTGTCGTTAACTGGAAAATCAGCTGTAAATGGTAAAGTATCGGACTTGAAACATTTCTTTGAGGCGCGCTAGCGGAAACATGATAGATATTAGAGTATTCATTACAGAATTTGATCAAGGTACGATTTAAGAAGAAGATAATGAGGATGAGGAAATATTTCCTCGCGTTTATATAATAGACCATAATATGCCGTACCTAAAGGCTTGCCTGACATCTATGAGCGTACCTAGAGACAAACTTGTCTGGCCCCAAGACGCCATCTTGTACACTATGTACAATTCAGTGCGCCTGTTCGATGGTGTCGAATGTTTATCAAACCTCTAGTGTAGAACTGGCTGTGGACTTTGTACCACGCACACGCACACACACACACACATATACATATAAATTATAAATGCCTTTTTGTGTAGAAACCAAATTGTACAAAAATAGGACGACACACCGTAATTTTTCGTTAGCTGGTAACTGAAGTTGAACCAAAGGCACAAATAAACTGAAAAATTACTTTCAACTGCTATAAAAAACGGTATCGAAGACGGACCTAGCAATGATAAAATATAGCACAGTAAGAGTAAGCAAAAATTAAAAAGTAAAAATCAAATAATTACATTATTGTTTGAAGCAAAACCAGCGATTAGCGATCACCTTTAGGGGAACTGTAAACGCTACGAAACTAATGCTCGTAAGAAGACATTCACACGTGTCACGTAATCGTGAATAATCAAGAAGGCATTCGATAAGGATAGAAGTATTCGCGATGTACTTTCTAACAGATGTAGAAAATAATCAATAAATCAATGGAGAGTGAATTAAATTCAGCACTCTACATGATCAAACGAAAATTCTAGCCGTCTGCTGCTACCAGTAAATGAAAATAAATGGTGCTCCAGGGAATGTCAGCGGGAGAAGGGAAATCTCCACAAATGTACGCGCTCGGCTAAAGCTAATATTTGAAGCGTCAATGTAAATGTAGGAAATGGTCTATTTTTCGAACACTGTCACCATTTCTGTCTTTGAACACTGCGACTGAGAAAAATAACGTAGCCATATTTAGGAGATTATTTCGCATTAAAATTAATGCGGCTTCTTTACAGATTAAAACCGGTACGAGGTCTTTTGTTTTGTGGTCAAGCCAACTCGTTCACCGTATACGTCAAGTGTTTTGTAACTTTTGTTTACAAAGAGCTTTTAATTACATTCCCCGTTTAGTTTGTTGCACGCATCTAGTCGATAAAATATAAAGTGGCGGTCACATTGCGTTAAAAGTGTATTTTGTCAGATTGATCGTTTGTTCTTTTCGCTGCTACATCCGGTCAGTTAGTCCGCGCTAAATAATAATCTGATAAGAAGAGACAAAATTAAAAATATATAAATAAATTTTATAACAAGATCGGGAGTTGTTGTGCAAACGGCGAATGAATTAAATTTAGTCTGGTGAATTTTTTGGGGAATGGGTCAGCATTAAATATATACTTAAATTTTTTTTCATTTCTGATTTATTACAAAAGAACGCTGACCTTGTACATATTTCATAAATCCGGATAAAATGCCACTAAACGACTTACCTACTTACCCCGGGATAATGGTTTAAAATTTCCGCCCGTGAATTTTTGAATATCTCTCGTCGTCTCATTTTGTACGATAGCTATCTTAGACACTGCTAGATTATTAGAGAGATTTAATCGACCGAAATATGCAGAAACACTGATTACACGCTGAAAACGCGTGACACGTAACGAGTGCTTAATGTCAGCTGAAAAAAATAAATCGTTTTTACAGAACGATGATTTATTACTTCAAATCAAAATCATCAGGAAATCACTCCGCGTTACCTAGAAGGATTTACTTTTACATCTATGCTTTTCTAAAAATATCGCATATGTAAACTTTCAACCGACCACTTACGATACTACTTTTTTTACATCAACTGTTCGAGTTCCTTTACTGGCCGACAACGTTGCTAAATCCTGATATTTGCTAATTTCTCTTCGGCTTGGATTGTCTAAAATCGGACATTTAACGAAACTAAATAACTACCCGTCCCATTGTATTACATTTTTGCGTAAACTTATCGATAAATAGCTCTTTACTTGGAAAAGAGACAGAATTCTAGCTATAATACCAATGAAAAGGAAAAAAACTGATTGAACTTGAAAAAATAAATTCAGACCGTTCTCAGAGACATCACCATCCCTCGTATAAAATACGTTTGTCCTAATTCACTTATTTTGAATTTTTTTTTATACTGCGCTCATGCAAAATTCAACAGACACTCTTTCAGCAATCGCCGATATGCACTTGACCGGTCACAATTTGCGGTATAAACATATCGACTTGATAGAGAGTCAAAAGAATTATTTTAATTCACACAGAAAATATCGCTTAGCTTTTTCAAAACATGCAGTGGATTCTAGTAGTTGAAATATCAGAAGAGTTTATCAAATTTTAGAAAAAATTTACACAATAACAACCGGAAATTCTTCTTTATTCGGACTATCCAATCGTTATCAGTGCAGAACAACTCTGAAGTGTAATTCTGCGAAATATACCGTCTATAAACGGATCTAATAAAAGTCACGTTTATAAGTACTGTTGACAGTCGGGGCAAGGGTTAAAACCAACGAAGCTATTGATTTATCTCATCTTCAATCATAGTCCTACTTTTAATGCGTAAATGCTGCCATCAGACAAAATAATATATTAATCGATATTTTAATGTTCGACACTTCGGGTCAAGTTCTAAGTTGCGCGGAAATAACAGCTTTTAAATTTTTGTTCTCAAAGTCGACCTTTTAATAGTTTCCGAGTATAGTCATTATTGATAAACTTAACGAAATTCTTAAATAATCAACTTGAAACTTGCAAAATACCTTATTAAAAATACAAAATTTACACAGCCTTGTGCATATCATTGTTAAACTAAATTTAATTATGAAACGGAAATATATTCCTTATTGTATCTGACGCGATTTTGTAATTACGATATCCGATAAATATATTTAAAAATAATTTCTGAAACCTGCTGATTTGCCACACAATACGAAAATATAAACGAATTGTGTGATATTAGAACTATCGGTAGTGACTAGCTCTGAATGCACGATAGCGATGGATGGTTAAATGTGTATTATTCTAATATATATTTTTTCGTTCAATGTTTGGTCATGCAGCCAACTACAATTATGCTTTATTTTTAAACTGTTTCTTTACGGTAACATATATCTATTATATAAAGCTGCAAGAAAAAAAATCGTACAGACCGTTCTATACTAGCTAGAGAGTTAATTTTTTTTTCAATCGAAGTATTTTCTTCGTCACATCATTGGAAAATAATAAGACCCTCAAAATTTTAGAATTAAAGGGCCCAAATTTCGAAAAATGTGAAAATCAAGTTTAAAGAAACAAATTTTTAAAAAATCCCGCAGCCGGTTCTATGTGAGTTATGGTAACAATTTTCTTTTTAATCTGCACACTAAGGTCTCCAGAATTCCGGGGGGGGAAAAAAGATTCGAACAATTTTGATATTTAGGGACCAAAATTTGTGAAAATGCATGCTTAAAGCAGTAACCCCGGAAACTAAAAAAAAGTCCACAGCTCTTTCCGTGGTAGCTGGAAGGTCACTCTTTTTTTTAAATGATGTATTTTAATCGTAAGAATATAGGAAAAATACGAAACCGCCAAAATTTTGAAATTAAAGGGCCTAAATTTTTAAAAATGTGGAAACCAAATTTCACGTAAAAATTTTTAAAAAAATTTGAAGCCGGATCTATATAAGTTACGACATTGATTTTCATTTTAACTTACACACTACGGTCTTCAAAATACAGGAAAAATGTAAAATTCGAAAAATTTCGATATTTAGGGATCAAAATTTGCAAAAATACACGCTTAAAGTGGTAAGACTCGAAACTAAAAAAAAGTCGCCATTTCCGTGGTAGCTGGAAAGTACCTCTATTTTTTAAATGATGTATTTCAACCACTGGAATATAGGAAAAATACGAAACCTCAGAAGTTTTAAAATTAAAGGGCCCAAATTTTGAAAAATGTAAAAATTAAGTTTTAAGCAAAAAATTTTTATAAAATTCTATAGCCGGTTCTATATAAGTTACAATATTACTTTTCTTTTTAACCTGCATACAAAGATCTCTAGAATACTGGAAAATAATAAAATCCGAAAAATTTCGATTTTTAGGGAACAAAATTTGTGAAAATACACTCTTAACGCGATAACCCTGGAAACTAAAAAAAAAGTCCACAGCCATTTCCGTGGCAGTTGAAGAGCCCCTCTTTTTTTTAAATGGCGTATTTCAATCTCTAGAATATAGGAAAAATACGAAACTCACAAAATTTTGAAATTAAAGGGCCCAAATTTTGAAAAATGTGGAAACCAAATTTCAAGGAAAATATTTTTTAAAAATTCTGAAGCCAGATCTATATGAGTTACGACATTGATTTTCATTTTAACTTGCATACTAAGGTCTCCAGAATGCAGGAAAAACTTAAACTTTGAAAATTTTTGACATTTAAGGACCAAAATTTGGGAAAATACACGCTTAAAGCAGTAATCCCGGAAACTAAAAAAAATTCTACAGCCCTTTCCATGGTAGCTGGGAGCTCACTTTTTTTTTTAAATGATGTATTTCAATCGCTGAAATATAGGGAAAAAATACGAGACCTTCGAAATTTTAAAATTAAAGTGTCCAAAGTTTGAAAAATTTGAAAATCAAGCTTCAAGAAATTTTTTTTTTAAAACATTCCGCAGCCGGATCTATATGTGCTACGGTATTGATTTTCTTCTTAACCTACACACTAAGGTCTCCAAAATACAGGAAAAATAAGAAATTCGAAATAATTTGATATTTAGGGGCCAAAATTTGGGAAGATACACGCTGAAAGCGGTAAGATTGGAAACTAAGAAAAAGTCCACAGCCCTTTCCATGGTAGCTGGAGAGTCATTCTCTTTTTTAAATAATGTAATAGAATTCCTGGAATATACGGAAAATACGGGAGTCCTAAAATTTAAAAGTTAAATGCACATGAACGGTCTGATGGAATTTCTAAATAAATTTTTAGCTAGTGTGATAAGTGATAGTTCGGTCGTGTGTTCATGCGTTTATTGTAATAAACGTTTTCTCGTTAGTTGAATACACGGAATTACGTATTTTGTCTTTATCTTTATCTTTCGCGATAGTGTGTAGTTTTGTCTAGTGCGGGCTACGGACGTTAACAGTATTATGGCGGTAACACCGCCTGATACAGCCATCGACTTATCAACCCCTCAGCAACTTCCCACACCAACTTTACCAACACATCAACAGCAATCGTCATCAATAATATTACCGTCACCACTATTATCAGAAGAAACATCTTCATATGTAGGTAAACAAATCCAACAGAAATCAGGTAACAACAATTCACATACTAACTACACAAACAACAATGCTAACAGTTACGCTAAAACAGCATCAGCTTTTAATTTCCCATCAAAAGAACAAGCAATAGTTTTTAATATACCGAAAGGAATCAATCAAAAAGATTACATTATTAAAATAGGAGAAATCGTAGAATCTCAAAATTTAAAATATATATCACGAATGTCGCGCGACAGGTTTGCAATATTTTTATCCAGTAAACAATTCGTAGATTATTTAGTAGACACGCACAAAACAATCACAATAAATAACGACGTAATACATATAAGAAGACTAATAAACCCTAAAAAAAAAATAATAATTTCAAATGTATGTCCTTCTATACCACACTACATTATAGAAGAAATACTCAAAAAAGACTATAATGTAAACCCAGAAACCCCGATCTCTTTTATAAAGTACGGGATGGGAGAAACGAGAGGATACGAGCACTTATTAAATGCCAAACGGCAATTTTTTATAAACCCAGAGGAAATCAAAAAAATCCCTGAAACAGTACTCATACACTACGAAGAAATAACATACCGAATATTTCTATCCCCAGACACAGTTTCATATTTTGTATGTAACGAGAAAGGACATACTAGTAAAAATTGTCCAAACACGATAGAAGACGAAGACATTTCAAACAACGTAAGTGATAAAATAAATGACAATAAAAATGTAAACGTTGACATCAACTTCCCCACTCTTCCGTTAACGCAACTCTTAAATGGAGCTGCTAAAAGAGCACTATCAACAAATTCTTCCGAATCAATAATGTCAGGTAATAAATTAAAAAATGAAAAGAAACCCAAAATTAACAATGTATTATTAAACGACCAAAACGCTAAAACAGATGATGCAGCAGAAACAAAAGAACAGGCAACAATAACATACGACAGCGACCAGTCCATAAAAGCAGATGAAGAAGAAAATGAATCGATATTAAAAAAAGAAATATTCAAACCATTAGAAATAAATATCCGGAAAAATGAAGATAAATATCCGCTTTCGTTAAATAATTTTATGTTATTTGTAGGAATGTGTAAGGGGAAAAAAGATATTCTTCAGACGGCAAAAGAATTTACGGAAGACATAAATGGCTTAATGAACATGCTAATTGAAAATAAACCTATCCTACATAGTAGATCAGCAAAAATTCAGTTCACAAAAATTATCAAAAAATTATCTTATCAATTAAACACTTCCAAAGAACAAAATAATCATATAAATAATACATGATGAAAGGTAATTTAAATATATTATTACTTAATGTGGGCAGAACCAAAATTCAACAGTACGAAATATTAACAAATGGTGAACAAGACTTAATAATAATACCGGAACCGTATATTTACAAAAACAAACTATATGGAATAAACAATGAACAGTATGAAATAACACAGCCGAATATTGCAATAGCCTATAATAAAAATATAAACTTGTCAATAATAGGAACAACTCAAAATATCATTTCAATTAAAATAGGAAATTATATTTTATTTGCGTCCTACTTTTCCCCTAATGAAAGTATAGATCTACACATTCTTATAATTAACCATTTAATCACACAATTTCAGGAATTAAAACCGATACTGTTAGTTGATTTTAATGTTAGATCAACGATATATGAAAATTTAAACAATATAAACTAAAATACGAAAAGAGCAGAAAAATTCGAAGAATTCCTATTTGCCAATGATCTAAGCATTTGTAATCCTTATAACAAAAAAACTTTTAACAATCACAATGGGAGCAGTGTAATTTATCTTATAATTGTCCACGAAACAATCAGCCAGAACATTAGAAATATAAAAATATTACCTTCTTCAGTAACGCAACACTTAACAATATGTCTGCAACTCGCAATAAGGAAAGATAGTAAATCACTAAATGAAAATACACTAACAGTTGACTATGAGATCTTTCAAAAACAAATTATCAATGCTCTACCTCAAATAAAACAAAAAATAGAACACATTGAAAAAGTAACTAAAAAAGAAGATTTAGAGAACGAAATCATAGAATTTACAAACATAATAAAAGTACTAATCCACAATTCACTTACAAAAGCAAAAATTCGCGACACACCTTATTGGAATGGAAAATTAGAAAGCTTTAAAAAGATACTGAAAAAACTACAAAGGAGACTATACAAAAGCAAAAATAAAACAAATAATAAAGTGGAATCATTAAGGATTAAAATTAGAAAACTGAAAAAAGAATACAATGAAGAACTGCAGACATCAAAGCATGAAAAATGGAAAGAACTGATTAATTCTTCGACAATCTGGGGCAAGCCGTATAAAATCTGTATGGACAAAACCAAACAAAGAGTAGACATGCCTGCTTTTAATGTCGGTGGATGCATCGTACACGATAACATTGAAAAACATAAAATAATTTTTGCTGAATTATTTCCAAACCGAACACTTAAGTTGCAACCGACTCAGCCAGATAAAACTCTTCAAATATATGAAAACGAATTAACTACAATAATCAAAAAACTGAACAATAGGAAAGCCAATGGACACGATCAAATTTCTAACAAGATGGTTAAACTTCTTCACAAAGTAGACGAAAAAATATTTAAATCTATTTACCAAAAATCTATCGAACTAAATTATTTCCCAAACGTCTGGAAACAAGGAAAAATTAAAATAATAAACAAACCTGGAAAAGATTTAACAAATCCGAAATCATACAGGCCTATAACGCTACTGTCTAGTTTAAGTAAAATATACGAAAAAATAATAAAAAATTTTCTGGATACAGAAATAAAAGAAAAAGCGATTTTAAACGAAAATCAGTTTGGCTTTCTTAAAAACAAATCAACCGAGCTAGCAATAAAAAAGTTATGCGATTACATTGAAAAATATAAAAAACGAACAAGACATACGTTACTAATCAGCTTTGACATATCCGGAGCATTTGATCAAATAAAAATTGATGAAATCTTAAAAATAATGAATAGAAAAAATATATCTGGTACAATACAAACTATAATTCGTAACTACTTAACAGATAGAAGAATTGGTTTATTTAATCAAGAAAACAAAATCCTATACAACAGGAGTGTCAACTCAGGAGTACCACAAGGTTCGGTTCTAGGGCCAGTACTCTTCAACACAGCAATGAGCGAAGTTCATAATTTGCATTTCAGTCAACACTGCAATATGATAAGCTACGCAGACGATATAATGTTAGTAGCAGGAATTAATAAAAAGGACGAAGTTTACAATATAAATGAAACAATAAAAAAATTGAGTAAAAACATTCAAAACTTAGGCTTACAATTCAACATAAATAAAACCCAAGCACTACTAATAAGTAGAAAACAAGACAGGGAAGAAATGATACATTGCATTGAACAGCACTTATGCATAAATAACGACAAAATAAAAATAGTAAAAGAAATAAAATACTTGGGAATAATCGTAGACACAAATTTAAATTTTGGAAAACACATCGAATTCATAATAGACAAGATTAAAAAAATTTATTTCAAATTAAGATCACTATATTCAAATATGTTCGGTTTCAAATATAAAGATAGAATAGTACTCTACAAAGCCATTTTTGGTTCAATAACAGAATACTGCTCTACAGTATATTTTCCAGTTTTACGAGAAAAAGACAAGAATAAGCTGTTAAAATTACAAAGGAAAATATTAATAGGAACATTCTCTGGTTATCGCACAATATCGTATACTTCAGTCAACATCATAGCAGGAATAATACCTGTAGACACTTAAAGTTAGAAACTGTAAACCAAATCAAAACATGCAAACAAAAAGAAAAAATTTTCGACAAAAAAACGTTACGAAAACAAATCAATAAAATTAATTCAAGTAGTATACGACTTTGGCAACTCCGATGTGATAAATCAAAAACTGGAAGAGTAACACGGGAAATAGTACCAAACTTAGAAGAAAGACTACAAATGAAACATTTTTATACCGATTATAACTTCACTCAATTTTTAACCGGACATGGAAATATAATGGGGTGTCTATATGAAACGATTTAAAATTGCTGAAACAGACATCTGTATAGACCGTAAAGAGAAAACAGACGATTGCTTTCATTCGATTTTCGAATGCAATAAGTTTAAAAACGAAAGAGAAAAACGGAAAATAATAAAAAAACCAATAACCGAAATACATAAAAAAAACTTTTTTAATTTGATCAGCTTTGTCAACCATGTAATGAATAACAAAACAAAACACATAAACAACAAATAATAACAGTAACAATCAGAAACTCTGGCTGAAAAACCGCAAGGTACAGCGGAGTAAATAAATAAATAAATAAATAAAATAAATAAATAAATAAATAATTCGAAGAACCAACGAAAAAAAAAAAAATAATATAAATCTAAACCAATAGATATGGTAGATAACAAAAATAAAAAAAATATCTCGGACAAAATATTACAAATATTTGTTATTATCAGAATCAAGATATATGCGTTTAGATAGATTAGGGCAAGAATACTTTGTTGATATACGGTGTAAGGTGGAAGAAGAAAAATTACGGTTTTTATTAGATTTAATCAAATAAAAATCCTCAGAATGGATACTTGAAGTGAAATAGTCGGATGTATCGCAGCTGAAGGAGGTCTAAAACCAGGAAAAATTTACCTTCGAAGATCATATATACACATGGTCCGCGTTATATGCAATTAACATATCAGGATGGCATTTGCCAGATTAGGTAAACCAATGTTTTTTCTTACGATTACGTACAATCCTAATTGGATAGAAATAACATTAAATTTAAATGAAAAGCAATATCATATCGATTGTGCAGATTTATAATATTGTAGGGGATATTCCAATTAAAATTAAATAATTTATTAAAAGTTTGAAAGTCAGGTGAAATTTTCGGAGAAATGGTTTATATTTTATACGTAATCGAATTCCAAAAAAGACGTCCTCC
Organism: Icerya purchasi; assembly: GCA_039619475.1. NCBI lineage: Eukaryota > Metazoa > Arthropoda > Insecta > Hemiptera > Monophlebidae > Icerya > Icerya purchasi. The sequence goes on along the minus strand of CM077115.1, from coordinate 390,835,832 downwards.
TCATGCTCATATTGCTTTAAGAGTAAAAAATTCGACCGTAACTAATGAAGAGATTAATAATTTTGTTCAAGCCACAATCCGAATTTTTAAAATTTGATTCTTTAAGTTTTAACACTTTTGCCCATTTATTAATTTCTACATTATAAAGGCGAAAAGACGTCAATTCAAAAAAATATATATATATCCCCAGCTGCTATAAAATGGAACTAGGGACATTTTCTCTATTTTTTGCTTTACATCTAATGTACCCGAAGTATTAAAGTCGTGGGAGAAAAATAAGAAAAAAGTCAATAGCCCTCATAACAGCTACAGCTTTTTTTTTTTTAATCAACGTCGTTTCATTAAAACACAAGAAAAACAAAATATCCAAAATTTTAAAAGAATATAACAAAAATTATCAATGTTAGTTACAATGGAAATGTAGCAGTTCCTGAAATTTAAATATTTAAACTATGATTATAGAACATTGTGTCCCAGACGTTTCCGTGTGAACAGAGTTAATATAATAATATATTATTTCTGACAACATTTATTTATTTATGTATACTGAATCATTATTGAAATCCATGAACATATATAGTTTATGAATTTATGAAAAAATACCTGGCTATTACGAAGAAATTCTTTCTTCTTAATACTGCATGACTAATTTCGTCGTTATATTTCACCGAAATTATACATAAGTAGGCTGGATTAATTATTTAGTCGAGTGATTATTGATCTCGAGAATCAGAAACGCAGTGAACTGATACCAAAGTCAACCATCATCGCACTCCAGCCGATAACAGTGATACTAATTGTTTTAAATATTTCCTTTATACTATCCACAAAACTCTTTGTATATTATTATTATCATAATTGTGTTGTTCTCCAGCGGTCGACTGACCAAAAAAGTGCTTTAAATTGTAATTAGAATATCAAATTTCATATAACCTATCGATATATTTCAACTTTCGCTTAGCGTATTGATTTTCTATTTAACCCGCATCCGAAAGTTTCCAAAAAGAATTAAATGTAATACATTCCTCTCACATATATTACACTGCTAGCGGGTTCAGTTTTTTTGATATTTTAATCTAAATTCCACTTTTTTAATTGACCTATTGGTGTACTTGTTTTTTCAAAAAAAAAATAGTATATGTAAACGCTGCAGACTTTATGAAAATTTACAAAGTAATACAGTTTAAAGTCCGAAAAAACGGGCCGCGAAGCGGCCTGCGAGACCAATTCCCTAGTATATATATATACGTACACACATATATATGTATATGGTATATCAGTGATGAACCTGTCATCAGCGATTAACATACTTAGGGGAGGAAGATAATATCTTGCTAGTAGAAATATAAGACGTTCCTGACGTAATAGCGCACACATTTCAATGCTCGTCCATATTGAATGGAAAATTTTCCTTATTAGATTTATTTACTTTTTCTTTAAAAAAGAAGTTTCTTATAATTATTTTTCTTTGAGTTGTTATAACGACTTCAGCATCCGAAATTACGAAACAAGAGAAATTATAACAACTAGCTTACCGGAGAAGAGAAACAAGGAATTATAACGACGCTAGGACGCTAGTTGGTCCATCAGTATCAAGTAATATTTGAATTTTGATTTGATGATCTGCGCCATTCTTGTTGTATTCGCCAGGCGTTGTGAGTATTTTCTGACGTTAGTGAGCCACTAAAACGATTTGTGAAGCACACACACACGCACACATGTAACAACAACATAAACTGTTAATCAAATTAGTCATTTAATTAACCAAGCACTTCTCTATTTTTTTAAGAAGACCAGCATGTTGTACACTACACATTTTTTGCTAGAAACAGTGACTAGGCTACCATTATTTTATCAAGACTCAAAAATACCCCGACCATTTAATTTTCTTCACGGATGCCGCCAAGACCACCCCAAAGGTTACTTTATCCCCCCCGGCCTGCTCCTTTGAAGCCTGTGATGTGATTTGAAACATTCGACTGAATGACAATTGTTCGATATTGGATCTTAAAATAAATGGATTATTTTTCTGTTTGAAATATTTTCTTTCTGCAGAGCCTGCATCACTGAAAGCCATTCTGATTTATCCGCGACTCTAACAACAATCACTGATCCTCTTATCAAACACCCTTTAGCAATTCGAACTCAGCGGGTATTATATGAACTTATTAAGAGGGTACTCCGTTTCTTTTTTATAGGCGTCCAGCCATGCTGGGATTCCTGGAAATGAACGCGCCCGCCTCTACCTTATCTATTAAACGCCATTTTTAATATTCTCACGTCCTCGTGGAAAGCCCATTAGTCCTAATATCAGACTTTCTTAAGGCTAATCAAGCCCTCAATTGAACACCATGGTGGTGGCCAGAAAAAAACATTTCTCGCAGAGATTTCTGTGCCCTTAGCATCCTACGCACAGGTCACACAACCTTGTCGCATAATTCACCTCCTATAAATTGTCCTTTCTGTTGCCAAGGCATCTTCAACTCCGCACATACTGTGTGACTGTTCAGCACTCTATCGGCTCCCTTTTGTAAATAACAAAACAGTTACTAACATTCTTGAGAATTCCCGCAGTGCAATTTCATCTGCGACACAGTTTATCAGATCTAGTAGAATACGCAGTTATCTATAAAAACAAACCGTGTATCCTCGTACTGTAATATAGCCACAGCATTTAAACACGGTGCAGTTCGTTGTATCTATAAAAAAAAAGATATATATATTTTTTGCAATCTATAAAAAAAAAGTGGTTTCTTAATTTTGCTATTAGTATATCAGTGCGTGCGACTGTATGGCGAATTAATTCCATTTCAACACTTATCTACCTTAACTAAAGAAAAATCAAGATTTTCCAGTGATAAATATGTGTACATGTATATAAGATGCTTTTTAGTCAAATGATGATGGGAAATAGACAAATTGGACCCGCCCTCGTTGGAGATACCGAGATCATATGCGGCTTATATTCAACGAATGAGCGATTCACTCTGGCAACTGGCATGGGCTAGCGCAAGATCGTTCCGCGTGACAACATACGACAGAAGATGGCCTATTGACCGCAAACCAAAAGGCAGAGCTAGCGGCAGAAAAGAAGAGGCAAAAACAGCTGCACGATACCAAAGGAAATTGTAACGCGGATACGGTGTACATCTGCAATGAATGCGGAAAACGGTGTACAGCCAGAATTGGACTTACTAGCCACCTGAGAATCCACAAATAACGGCGTCGCCATACTCAATGCCGAGTGGGCCAATAGTGATATATGTATATATAAGGCATACAAGTACGAAATTCGAATTTTTTTTTTCAAAAATTTTTTTTTTGAATTCGGAAGAATAATCAAAAGCAGTTTACTCAAACGATGCTCCATCCGTATAGTTACACATTTTTTCCATCTTCGGGCAATCTATGAATACCATGCCAGTAAAAATGTTCCTGTTTTGCAGAGAACCACTCGTTGAGCCAGTTTTTCACATCTTCGTACGAACCAAAGCGCTGCTGAGCAAGTGTATGCAAATAAGTGGAAGTCGGAAGGAGCCAAGTCTGACAAGTAAACCGCATGGGGTAGCACTTCCCAACTGAGTGCTTCCAACGTGTCGCAAATCGATTTTGCTGTATGTGGTGTAGCTTGTGAAGAAAAATACCTTTTTTGGTATTCTGGCTGTTTTTTGAGCAACGAATGATTTAAATCGATTAATTGCTGTTAGCAGCGTTTGGTATTAACTGCTTCATTAGACTTTAGTAGCTCATGATGGTCCCATCAAACACAAAGCATTGTCTTTCTGCCAAAGCGATTCCGCCTTCGGGTCGTTGTAAATGGTGCGCCTGGATCTACGGATGATCCTTTCTGCTCGGAATTCTCAAAATAAATCCACTTTTCATAACGATAAGATGCAAAAAATACTTCCTTTTATGTATCATTGGAACAAAAGTGTTTTTGTGCGTCCCCATCAGCTTCTTTTTGAAATTTAAAGTTATACTCATATTCAATAAAATCAGCCCGCGATCTACATGTATGCGTGTTTATTTTTGGAATAATGTAATATCGTGCGATGTTTTGGTGTGAAGGAGTCGAATTTATTTTTTGTTACAGATACGCGAGACGAAATTTATGAATATAACGTAAATATACATATATATGTACTAGTATATGTCATTTTTTTGTTTTTATTTTTTTACTTCTTTGGGATTTTTCTTTTCCCTGCGTTTGACGTCAAACTCTAATTAATATCTCCATTTCAGACATCGCCAAGAATCGAATCTGAAAGCATTGTGTTCGTAGCTGAATAGCGTGACGGCTTTTACCTTTTTCTTTAGTGTTCAATACGCTTTCGCAACTAAACAGCACCGAACAGTACCGCACTTCTGCTAATAATTAGTAGTTCCAAACATAAAATTGACGTACGCGTTTCTTTTATGTAATTCTTTGGGAATATTTTGTAAATAGTAATCAGTGTGTTATTGTAATATTAAATGTAACACGGTTGGCACTATATTTATAGATTTTATACAAAGTTAATTTTATTTACAATAATATGCCGAACACAAATTTTAAAATGTACTATTATAGTTACATTACTATATATAAAAAAACATATTGAAAATATTACTAAAAAAACATCGAATAGTTCCGACGAATTACCATCATTATCAAGATGTTAGTAAAGCGTGTTAACTCGTTGTTTTGAAGAGGAGATCAGAATGAACGATGAAAATGTACGTAATTATCGAAGGATCGAACATGGAAAAACTTAAACACTTTTAGCACAAAGCTCTGCAACAAGTGGTGGAAAGAAAGATTTTATTTTCCGGCTATATATGAACTAATGCACTTTCAAAGGAAATCGCTGTAGGTGAATAGAAACGAAGATGAAACTAAATGAGAACTCACTGCAGCGTAATTCGAACGACAGTATGTCTATTTGTCTGTTTTTGCTGAATGTTGAGTAGCGATGGTCTGATCCAAAGTTACTTTTATGTACCCGATACTTCTGTTATCGTAACAATTATACACCTGCACAATCTGAAACAATCTATTCCAATCAGTCAGTCAATAAATCAATCAATGTTGCAAATTAAAATCGCTCCGACTTTTTTATATTACAAAACATTGTGACGTAATCAAACTGTGTAATTTCTACATTATTAAAGTACATTTTGAAAACAGTAGAAATTATACTTTGTTTATTTTTTTGGTGAAATTTTCGGAACTAGATCTAAATTGTTTTCATTACAGTTTTTCTTTAGAAACTATTTTTGAAGTCCATTTTTTTTTTAAAATTTTATTACATTTCGATAAGAGAAAAACAATTAAATTAAAAAATAAAAGCGCTGTTTCTAATATATTTCGCTCAATAATAAATTATGAAGCCGTTCCTTATTTACATCAAATACACACTGTCGATAAACTTTACTAGTAGTCACAAAGAAACTGCGTTCCTTTTTTACGTTTTAGTGTCTATTTTTTCGCCTAAAGCAGCTTTATTTTATAACAACAGATCTATTTTGGCTTATGAAATTAGCTCATCTTGCCGAAATTTTTACAAGAAAAAGCAGCAACCATATATTTTTTTTAACCCATCCCCACTCCCTTTGGGAATGTCATCAAAGGATCTTCGCCCAGAGATGACACGAGGAAGAAGGATCAGTTAAATGCAGATTCGGTCAGCTATTGATAAGATAAAAAAACTAAGGATAGAAACAACAGAGATCGACGTTTATAAGATATACGAGGCGCAATAAGGAGTATGGAGTTTGAGTGATAACAGATTGGAGTACAAAGAACGTTCACGAGGGATGGACATTCAAAGAAGATATGGTCAGGATCACAAACGGCTACGTCGTCAGGATGGAGAGGATAATTAAGGGAAAGTGCGAGACGAAAACGAAAACGTGAGGAAGGAAGAAGAGTATGATTCAGATGTAAACGGATAATAGGGACAATAACGGAGCAGCGAAGCGATGGAAAATCGTAAAACCAAGGCCGCGTGTTAAGATTAGGTTGGATGGAAAAATAAAAGGAAGGTTGATTAGAAAAGGAAGAAACGTAAAAATCTGAACAAAATGTAACATGAAATATTCTTATTTACAGCGAGAGGCAAAATAACAGCTCTAGAAAGTAAACTAAATTTCTGGATTTCTTGCATGGAAAAAAACTATGTTGAATATTTGCTACTTTTAAATGAAATTCTACTATAGGAAAACGTGATAGAATCACCAACTGAAATTCAAAACATCATTAGTGAATATTTGGCTAGCCTGTTAAAATCTTTATTTATTTATTTATTTATTTATTATATTTACGAGTCGCTTTTGGACTACAAGGTCATTAGCGACTACGGTTTTACAGATAATTATAAAATTTTATATTGAATATTTGAAAATGCGCGAAACAAAAAATAAACAAAAAAGTCAGCTGAAGGCTGAGGAAGTTAGATCAGTTGGAATACAGAGATGTTTTTGAGGAAGGCTACGATTTCTTTACACTTCTCGGCGTCCGAAAACATCTCTGGAAGACCGTTGGTAATACCCGCTTGTTGTCTGGCCTGCTGGTAGTGATTACACTCGATCAAAAGATGCCTCACCGATGATATAGGCATGTTGCAGCATTGACACAGGTTGGGCGGTTTTTTAGATATGAGGAGCGAATGGGTCAAGTTTGTGTGTCCAATGCGGATACGAGTTAGGACACACTGCTCGTGTCTACTGAGAGTTGGCATGTTTTCGTAGGTATCTTTTCTAAAGTCGTGGAGTTTTCTCGGCATTTGGGGGTGTTCCAGTAGTTTTTGACTGTGTTGCTTATCACCATTTTAGCTTCATGAGGTGTGTCATAAGTACTTCAGGCGGGCAATCTTGTGTCGTCGCGGTTCTTGCAGCTTGGTCCGCCAATTCATTTTCTTGGATTGCTGTATGCGCCGGTGTCAACACAAGGCTGACCTGTATATGCTTTGATTGGATCTGGTCCAATTTTAGGTGGATGCGTTGTATGATAGGGTTTTCGGCAAACTGATTTTGGATGGCTCTTAAGCAGGACAACGAGTCAGTAAATATGGTACAGTTTGTTGCGTCTTGGCGCAGTAGGATTAGTTCTAGAGTATGGAGAATCGCCTTAGCCTCACAGGTGAAGATTGAATTATTGTCGTGCGTTCGTTGTGCTGCTAACGTGATAGAGTCAGAGACTATAGCGTAACCTGTTTTGCCGCTGAGAATTGAACCGTCTGTATAGTATTCCGTGCATGGCTGAAATTTTTCGCGTATTTCAAGGAAAAGTAATCTAAACGTCTCTGAGCTTGTGATTACTTTCTCGTGCTCACTTAGATCAACATTTATTGTCAGATTGGGTTGGCACCACGGGGGTAGGAACCCTAGCGATCGTTCATAAACCGTTGGGGTAGTATTATTTCGAGTTCTGCTGTGTATCTGGCTATCCGCGATCTGAGTGGTTCTGCTGCCGAATAGTCCGATATTGTGCACAGGGACCTTGGAGATACTGCCATAAGCTGGATTGTCCGGTGTCGAGGAGATTGTCACCGCATATTTTAAGCAGAGCTCTTTTCTTCTGATAACCAGTGGCAGTTCGTTGGCTTCTGCGAGTAAACTATTGACTGGACTCGTTCTGAACGCTCCTAAGCAGATACGGCATGCGAAATTGACAACCGGTTGCAGAGTGTTCAAGAGTGACTTCTTGGCTGCATCATATATAATGGCACCGTAATCGAGCACGGATCGGATAAGACTGCGGTAGACTTTTAATAGCGCTTTCGTGCTACTTCCCCCCTGTTTGTTGGCGAGAATTTTGAGTATACGCAATCGGTCAAGGCAATTCTTCTTTAAAACGCTTTGATGTGAGTTTTCCACGAGAGCTTTCGGTCGATCTCGAGGCCCAGGATTTTTATTGAGTCCTTTTTTTTTAAGACTTGGTCATTTAGATACAGTTCGCAGTTCCTCGCTTCGGCTTGTTTTTGGCTGCCTATTATCATGTACTCCGACTTGGTGGCCGAGAATTTTAGACCGCATTTGGCGGCCCATGTTTGGAGGTCTACAAGAGCTTTTTGAACGATGTGGAAGGTGAATTCAATATTTTTCCCCCAGCATGATATCGTGAGGTCGTCAACGAAGAGTCGTCCCCGCAACGGAGATCTTAAGATTCTAAGCGCATGATTAATTGTCACGATGAACAGGACGACACTTAGCACAGATCCCTGGGGAAGCCCATTGATGAAGACCAATTTGGACAGGATTCCCTGGATCCGGACTGTCATGCATCGGCGATTGAGGAAGTTGTTCATAAAGGCGATGATGTTGCCAGTAAAATTCAGTGACCGCATAATACTGATTACTTCAGGAATCGAGGTTGTTTCGTAGGCCTTTTCGATATCCAACGATACCAATAGGAGGTGCGTTTGGTCCGCCAAGGCGTCGCACATATCAGCTTCGATGCTTGCTAGGTAGTCAGTCGTTGATCTAAAGTTGCGGGGACCAAACTGATGTGGTGCAAGCAGTTCTTCTTTTTCCAGACGCCATCTTAGACGACGACATACCATCTTTTCCCAAACTTTACAGAGGTTGCATGTAAGTGAAATCGGTCTGTAGTTGGAGGTATGGGAGCGATCTTTGCTCGGTTTATGTATTGGTATAATAGTTGCTTCCTTCCATTGATCGGGGAAAGTCTGCGTAAACCAGAGGTAATTAAAAACTGCCAAAAGGTATTCCAGGTAGTCGTGGGGAAGATTCTTGATCATCGCGTTCGGGATGCCATCCGGTCCAGGGCTGGAATTTCGGGTCTTCGCGATGGCGTCTAACAGTTCGGCAAGAGAGAACGGATTATTGATAGGATCCGACTCAGGAGGTGCGTGCTGATGTTGATGAGCTGTACTTATTATGTCATCGCTTAAGTTTTGGTTAGGGCTACTTGCATTTGCGGCAAATTCTTTGTCAGAATACTTCCCCCGATTATTGATAATGACATCCGCTGGGTACAAAATCCATTTATCAACAAAGATAAATCCGAAACTTTATCAATGCTGGAATAAGAATCATATTCAGAGTTTAATTGTTTTAAAATAAACATTTAAATCAGTGTGTCACTTAACGATTTTTAGGTTAGTATTAAAAATTAATACCCTCTCAAGTAGCCAAGAAAGGGCTATTTTAACTCTGCTACCTTTTATAACTACATATCGATACTAGACAGGCTTTTCAGCTTATGCATATACGAAAAATAAATTCAGGAGCAAATTGGATGCTTTTCCGTATGTACGCATATAACTGTCAGACATTAAACACTAAGTTTTAAAACCATTATTAGTAAAACAGTGAAACAATTTCATTCTTCGCATTAATTTGTTTCAAAAAATTTTTATGAAATAACTTTTATTTACATATTAGAAATTGCGATACCTTTTAGAATCGTAGTGAAAGTTGTAAGTGAAAAGAAAACAATTAAATTTTGTTTACATATCAACAATTATTTGTTAAGTTTTCATTTGACATTAAGGGTTCCATAAAATAAAATTGATTTTATAAGGATTCCGCGATCATAAAAGTTTGGAAACCGCTGGCCTAGGCTATTACAGAACATAGAGAACTGTGTGAAATCTGCACGTGCAAATACAATCCGATTTTCTTTTGTAAAAGCCAGCATTTTGAATACGGCACTAGAAGTGTCGGAGAGAATCTCGTGCACAGAAATCTCTATATTATGCGCTCCCCGATATTGTGCAAGATTCTTGCAATTATAAATGAAATGCGTCACAGCTGGTTCGTTTGGCAGCCCACATCCTCCGATGTCAGGGGGCTGTGGGTGTAAAGATAGTCGTGTAATATGTCCCGTCCGGAGACGATTGGGGATTGAATACTCTTTCCTGCTTGTTTCATCAGGAGACCACCGGTGGTAAGTTTAAAAATTATTTGTAACAAAATATTTCCACGCAATAGAACGTTTACGGCATGTTAACGCTTCACGACTTACACGAAACAGAATGTAATATCTACCGAATAAAAAATTGAAGACGCTGTAAAAAAAACTAAGAGTACACAATAGCGGCAATGTGCATGCGGTATTCCGTTGTCTAAATTTTATAATCGGAAGTTCTTAGTATTATTTATTTCCGTGTGAGAAAAAAGAAGTATGTAAGAAACGTGTACGGCAAATTAGTGTTTTCATCGGTGAAAAGTAATCGCAGTTTCGCTAGTAAAACGTAATGATGAGTACATCTAACAGTCATTATAGTCGCTTGAATCATTGCCATATTTGTACTAATTTAAAATCAAATAAAATCATAATCGGAACTGAAATTGTACCCGGAATGGAATGGAGTTTGTAACTGGAACAAAAATTACAACTGAAACAGGATTTGGATGGCTTTTTTTACTTTTTTCTTTTTTCGTACTGGCTACAATGCCTATAAACCACTGTCGAGCCGTTCGTGAATATTATTACTCTATCCCATTACGATAGCAGCACATTTTAACACTTCCCAGAACGATAATTGTAACATAGATCGAATATATATATATATATTTTGTTTTATTTTGTTGTTTTAATTTAGTACTATGAACAAGATCTTCTAGTCTGTTTCAAGCGACTTTAGTGCCGACACTTGTACGCTCTGCGCTTATTTGTATTTTTTATGCCGTTAGATAGACCATCTAAAAATTCTGAAGAACTGTGCAAGCGATCGGATGAATGCATAGAATTCAGCGAGGGATTCTTTTCAGAAATTTTGTTAAAAATTAGAGTGTTTTTTATATATATAGTACGAAATTTTATTGCAAGGTGAAAAATGGCAAAATTCGCCTTAACTTTACTCGGTACCAAATTTTTCTGAAGTGATAAGGTAACAAAAGTGCCTTTTTTATCTTTTCATTTTTTACGTTAACTCGTCTGGCTTTACAAAATTTTTGCTTTTTTTTTTTTTGTATTTGTTGCTATTAAAATTGAAATTCTTCCTTAAAGGTGGTGTACATACTTTTTTCTTACAATGAAAATCTTTTTTTGAAAAAATGTTTTCTTTAAAATATTCAGTACATTTTAACTCGAATGATTGCAATGCTCTCAATTATTTCCACAATAGTTGATTTTCTATAACTGTCAACTTTTCTTATTCTTAAGTTTCAAACCGCAAAATTTTCCTCTTTCTTATCATTCGAGAAAAAGCTCCGGAGACCGCTGAAAATTCAGAAAGATAGAATATTCGCCCAACAAAAAGTGCCATATAACGATAAATTTATTCTTATTGCTTTTTTTCGGGACTTATTCGATACTATAAAGAGCAGAGGCAGCAAGGAAAATGAGAAAATAGAGGGACTTCGTAAAAAGTGAGAAAGTCGAGGCTTAAAAGCTGAACAACTGAAAATAGCGGAATATTAGAGGAGTAAGTTTAATCAGGTTCCTTCCGGAACGAACAATGGTAGATAAACCGCTAACTTTCCTATAAAACATTTTAGCCAGACATCGGGGTTGAGCTATATTTTTATTTTCTAAATTCTCGACTAAAACCACAATTTGTCCTTCGAAGTTATTAGGAAATAGTAGTATGGTATTAGTTGGAGAAACATTATTGGAAATATACGTATCAATGGTCTTATTCTCTGCTGATACCACGTTATCTTTAGAAGGAGATACAACAGTTTTAACAGTTTTATTAGTTTTAATCTGTGCAACGGGGTTGGTAGTGTCTTTACCGTCCGCGCGAGGAAAATTTGGAGGCAGGTTTACCTTCCCCGTCTAACGAGTCTGGCATTAATTATAAATTAAATGTTTAAATTTTAAATTAGCAACTAAAATCAAAAATTAAGAAGTAGCCAGATTAACAGATATCGATCAAACAAGACGACAACAGTATTCGAAATAACAATAGAGATGACGGTAGCGATGCGAATTAAATGGAACGATCTCACCAATAATTCAGGAATAATGAACGCAACACATTTAAACGTTATCAAACAACTGATAAGATGTTCTGATCGTCGCCTTGTTGGCGTGTAGCTCTATGAATCTGCAGGAGTGTTGCTGCTTTGACACCAGAAAATTATAATACTTTATCTCGGATACCAGTTATAACGTCTAAATTACTCGATGTCAACAAATTTGTTACTACTGATTTTTGGCTGTATGAAGTCAAGTGATACCTATGTATAATAAATGCCTTTATTAAGTTATTAAATGAAATAGCGGAAAATTTTGTTAAAACGTCGGAAAAAATGTAAAGGATATAAGCAACATTTATTTATTCTGTATATCTTTAGAATTCAAAAACTTAAAATATTAGCCCATCTTGTACGTGTTTCTAAGAAAGTGCTAAAAAATGTAAGCTCTTTTGGATAGTTAAAAAGCTCTTTTCTCGTTGAATCGATTTATTGTCTAACTTGGTTACACTTATTATCGATTCATGGCAAAACTTGCTTCGGAAATTAAAAGCGGTCGGGGTGAGCGGTAAGCTGGAACGATACATTTACAACTATCTGAGTGATCGATGGATATAAATCCGAATTGGCTTATCGATTTCGAGCAAAGTTCCAATTGAGAATGGGGTACCTCAAGGTTCCGTCTTAAGTGCTACCCTTTTTATTCTCTACTAGCTGTGCCCGCGGCGTTGCTCGCGTGAATTATGATCCTAAAAAATTACTTTATTTGTTAAATTACACCCATGCGGAATTCAGTTCATGACTGTGTAAGAGTATCAGTGAATGATTATATGTCAAAATACTTTCTCGGCAGACGTTGTCTTGCCTGAACGTTGGCTTGTCTGCTATTATCGGGTTAAGGAAACGCTTTTTTCGACACTCTAATTTTCTACCGTTGCCCAAATCAATATCCAAAAAGTAAGTGCAATTTCTCGTTATCTTGCGCCGTTCAATTCTCATGAAACTTAAAATTTTTTCCACAAATTTAATGAAATCGTAAAATGAGGGCCTACACAGCTAGAATTCGAATGAGTGTTATATAATAACAGATGATAATAACAGATGGCGGCCAGTAATTTTTTTATTTTTTTGGTGTAATTGTGGTGGTATGCTACAACCCTAAATTAAATATGATAAACTGATCATCGTTAGTTAGAGATGACGTGAACGCACAAAAATAATGGAGATATCGCTTAGTTAATACTGTAATGTTTATTATTCATAAAACTCTGCGATCTCAAAAGAAAGGAAATTCAAGGAAACGTGTTACGATAAAATACAAATATAATTTTGTATTACTTCGTTACAACATCTAGTTTCATTCTATCCTAAGAGAAATTATTTAGTTTTCCTTTATTCCCACTTGCGTTTCGCAGCCTGTTTCTTCGCACTTTAAATTATTTCACTTAGTAAATTTTCAAATCAAAATGAAAAGTACTTTAATTACATTAAAATGAATGAAGGCATTATTCGCCTTAATAACAAAGATCAGTATAACCCAATAAGAGTTCTCAAATTTTGAAAAATAAAGCGCATCATTAACGTGCTTTTCCGGGCTGGCTTACAGGTAACATTCTTGTGGGTCCCGGGTCATACCGGTGTGCCGGGGAATGAGCGTGTGAACTTGGCTGCTAAGGCAGCAACATATAGTCCAATGCCCGAAGGTGCCCCTCTGCCTCAGCTGGGGCCACCCTTTTTTCAGCAACATAAGGCAGAGACATGGGAAATTATGTGGTCGGCGCACACATCATGGCTGCGATCCATTAAGGTGAGCACTGAGCCTTGGTGGCCACCGATATCCATGTCCCGCAGAGAGTTTGCAGCATTAACTAGACTCCGCATAGGGCACACAGCAATATCCCACAACTATTTGCTGGAAGGAACATCTCCTCCCTCTGCCTGTTCCATATGCAATTCCCCAATTTCACCAACCGCTGAACACGTTCTGGAACATCGCCTGCCTGCAGGCACCTCCAACTTACCGACGGTTGCGTTGTCAAACGAACCAAAACAGGTCGAGGATATACTAAACCATATTAGAGCGGCTAACATATTAAAACACTTCTGATCCATGTGCTGTAATAATCCCGGCAATTACACACAGCACATGGACCATATAAATTTAAGGGAAAAAAAAAAAAAAAAAAAAATTTTGTTCAGCAAGCCGCTGCGAACGTTCGATACTCGACTCTGGCACGCGATTGCGACGCGTATTCTCTCTGACTTGCAAGACTATTTTCAGTTTCTGATGAAGATTCTCCATTACGACGTATTTTTGATTCCTCGCCTGGGAACTATTTCTAGAAATATATATATATGTTATAAGTATAAATGAAATGTCTATTAAACGGTTACTAATGTTATATTTTTATTTTTTTACACGAACATATATTATTCAAAATTCACAAATATAACATTGTTAAATACTAATTAATTATGTTAAAATAAATCAAATCAAATAATTACAATAATAGTCCGACCTGTTCCGTTAATACATATTCATGGGTCCGAAGAGGATGCCGAGTTGTTTTTTTTATGAGTCCCTAGTTATGCCAGAATCTCGGAGAATGAACGGATGGACCTGGTCGCTCGGTCATCCATGATGTGCCCAATGCCGCTATTTGCTTACAGTCCATTATCCCTGAGAAGTTTTCTGTCCGATGCAGTCTTCGCACAGTGGAATCATAACTGAATGTCTTAATCGACCTTTCTCAGAGAATTAAAACCTACGATAGAGCCATGGTGGCCTCCAGTTAGAACGGAACGCAGAGTGTTCTCGGCAGTCAATCGACTGAGAACGGGACATACGTATTTTTCCCACGACTAATATTCTCCAACAAGCTCCAGAGCCAAATACCTGCCCACTTTGTTTTATCGATAAATACCCATCAGTTTCGCGCATCTTTCTGAAATGCGAACGGCTTAGTGGGTTGCGACGCGGCCAGATTACATCACTTGCAGACATCCTCTCAAACACCCCTAACGCTTTAAACAACCTCATGACTTTCGTTCAGTCTAGCGAGCTGAGGAGTCTGATTTAAAACGTGAGTCCACTCATTGCGATAACCTAGGTAGTTATATGCAGTGTGTGGATTAGTAGCCCTCCTTAAATGAAAAAAAAACAAAAAAAGAACGACCGATTCATCTTAAATTCAAGTGGTCAATAATGATATTTAACAATCTTTTGTTCCGCTGTTCTTGAGCCAATGTGTCCATATGTTGACGAACCCATTAAAAAAATTAAAAAAAAAAAAAAAAAAATCTCGAGTTACAGGTTTATCAAGTTTAAACCGTTCGTAATCACTGATGCATGCGGAGGTAAATATTTTTCACCGGTATAGCGGAAAAAAGAAGGAATTCCGTTTAGAGTTGTAAAAAAAGATCGGTAAAATAAAATTTTCCTAAAAGATACTTACAGCCGAAACTTGAAGCGATTTACTAAAAAAACTGTGGATAAAACATGAGCTTTGATTTTTTTTTTCTTTTCCCGCACAACGTCAGCTGATTCTATAATGTTGTCCAATTACTACCAATTTTCATTACAAAATTATTACGATTTATTCAAAATAATTAAAATTATTATTTTGTTGAAACTTACATTATAGGTTATAGGTCGGCGCGAACATGACAGAGTAATTCAAATTGCGAATGTTCATGAAATTTCTGAAGTCAGAAGCTTTGTTAAAGTATTCCGGCCCGTAAGACTATAAAAGAATTTAATTCAATCAAGGATACATTTGACTGGTACAGAGTGAGGCTTTATAGAAATTGTTTGCATACATTTAAGACACGTATAAATTTGGTCTGTGTGATCCACGAGAGAAAAAAAAAAAAAAAAGAAAGAAAGTAAAAAGCATGTAAAATGTGTAGTTTTGATTTGAAGTTTTTAGAGTGTTGTAAAAAATTTTATTTTTAAAATTCTTCAACGATTTTTTAATTTTTTTTACATATATTGTTTTTCATATTTTTTTCCGAGATTTTTGCAGTTTTTAAATGTGTGGGCTACTAAACGGCAATCGATATCGATAATCCACGTTTAAGTCAAGTCTTGAATAGGATTTTCCCGCAATGAGAATTCATAAATTATCCCGCAATACGGATTTTTCATTGCTGAAAGTTTGTAATGGGAGAAAATTTGAAACGACGTAATCGAAAACTTAACACAGATTTGTTTTGTTCGGGTAATTTCGGTTCTACTGACTCCGGAAATTCGACCCCATCGAATAAACACTATCGGCAATGTCATCTCGGTGAAAATAATTTTTTTTTTTTTGAAAAGCAACAGTTGCACTTGACACAGAAGATTCTATAAAGCACAGATTATAACAGTTTAACTGGTGCCGTCACGAATTTCAAAGTATAACTGATTTATATTATAATCTAATTTTCATCAGTTTTGGTTTAGCCATTACCGGAAATTAGAAAAACAATTAGCTGCCAACGCTGAAAGGTTTATGAATAACTAAAACCGCTACACCGATTACCGTACGGATTAAGATATATGAAATTAATTTAACAAAATTTTAGGGCTCAATTTCTGGCACAAAAGTTGTTGTAGTTTCGGGTTGTTCTTTAAGAAGACCCCTTTTTAATAAAAATATTTTTCTCTTCCCTATGTGACGACAACTAGCACGGCGATATCACCGTTTTGAAGTACTTATGCCAAGTTGCACATTGACAAAATTGCAGGAAAACTTGGCGCGGCAAAGACCTCATGAACCTCCCGAATTGCGTGCGAAATATAGGCTTTTAATTTTAATTTCAATATTGAGTTTTAGAGTGTGGAATTATATGATTAGCCAGTGAAATTAATGTATTAAAACGCATCGCGACACTTGATTACTTTAATGGCTAACAAGAAGAGAAGCAATAATAATATCAGCGTACTATGCTTATTCGAATCAAGTAATTATTAGACGTCGAAATAGTGATTAAAAAGTCTGGCGATTGAAAATTGTCGTAATTACATGCTTACTTCTTCTCGTGTTATTTATTGGACTCTTCGCACTATGACTAATTAAAACGAACCAAACACACCTGAAGAGAGTTACAGATTTTTTGAATTTTGTTTAAACCTTTGTTTTTTTCTTTCATATTTAACTTATTTCTGTTAAAATACGGCCCTTAAAAGGCAGTTGCACACTAAACTAAAGTTCGGCCGTTTCACAATTTCTTTTCTCGAGATGATGCTCAAAATACGGGAATAAAAAATATGTGCATGTTGCGGATGGGAAAAGTTGAAGTGTCGGATACATAGCGAGTTAAAAATGTTTTCTTCCCTCATTTACATTCGGCAGTAGAATTACTTTTGAAGTTTTAGCCGAGGCAAACAATGCGCCGCGGCCAATTCCATTAAAGTGTCTGTTGCATCGAACGACAGTCTCCTGTAACGCTCGAGTAAACTTTGACGCGGCGGCTGCCTTCTACAAGTTCCTCTCTCGCTGCTGGGCGCAGACGCAACTTAAAATCCGATATGAGCGCAGTCGTTAGTAATTATTATTAAGTATATAGAGCGCGGGGCAGACAGAGGTCAATGAACTTTTTCGTAATTTTACTAAATAATTGACGGCTTTCGTACACAGAGCGCTGGTTATCAATTATCGTTTTTCCTCCGAAAGCTTAGTTCGTCTATGTCGGACATGATAACTATACGATTTTTTCCGGAAATTGACCGAACACACCGATGGAAAATCGTAAAGATGCGAATTTTCTTTCATTTTTTCCGAGGTGGTCGAAGGAAGATGTTCGTTCCCAGCGCGCTAGACCAATCTGTTTTTCGGAAATTAATTAGCTCGCCGCCTATTTCGCTGTTTAATTTAACGAACGAGTTCGGAGGGCATCGAGCGTGCTTGTCGGAATGATGATAATTGTTGATTTTCCATTTGTATATTTCATTTCTTCGAAAGGCAGCAGACATTTTCGAGTACATTTGCATTTCTAATTAATTATAGGAATTTTCGCTATCGGGTTTTCTCAGAGCAAAGGTGCTTATCGCTTAAAATTTAATCTCGCGTTACTTTTTGGAAATTTACTTTGCGAAATTAATGTAAATTTCGGAACCAGATTCGAGGTTGCACCGTTCTGAGGGTTTTAATAAGTTTATTATTTTCCGAGCTGTAAAATTTTTCTTTTTTTCATAACGCTTCGTGCTGCACAACTCGAAGGTTGCTTCTTCGCGCCCAGTGTCTTATCGCATTGTTAATTATTATCGAGCTGTTTCGACAAAATACACCACCTTCGGGCAACGTTTACGTGCCATTAATATTTATGAAAACTAAATAAACGATCGAAAGTCCGCGCTCTCCTTATTAGGCTGCCGCCTCCGCGACGAATATCAAAACAGACGATAGAAACCTGTGTAACCGAATTTTTTTTTTTCTTTTTTTTCTTTTTTTTTCTTTTTTTTTTTTCTTTTTTTTTGGAATTTTATCGACATTTTCGCAGATTAGCTCAAAATGACGGAAACAGAAAGTGCCTTCTCGGCCAAGGAGAACTATTTACACTGGCTGCAGAAATTGATCGTCTCATTCTTAAATCGATACAGCTGCTATAAGTTTTTATTATAATAGTGACGTCACTGGAGACCACTAAAGAGCTGTTATACCCATTGCGTTAGTTGTTGCGCATTACTCGTTATTGAGAAATACTCGTCATCAGCTGTTTCATTTTTCTTTTTTCACTATAATATCGAGTATGTCTATAGCGGAATAATGTAATTTTTAGCTGTTCTAAACATCTTTAACTTGTATTTTAAATTACTTTCCGATTAAAAAAAAGTTTATCAAATGCAGATTACATTATTCTGTTGTATAATATGAAAATAACACGTGAACGACTTTTAACGGCTACTCATACTTTTGATGTTCGATATAAATATGCATTCTGTACCGTCAGATCATTATGCCGATATGGACATACGGAATATAATTCTGGGGTTGTACTAGTAATTCAAATTGTGCAAAAATTCAGGCGAGGCAGAGTATCATTTTGCGAACAATAGTCGATGCATATCATTATTCTCGTAATGATGATATCCATAGAGACCAACATATAACCTCGGTCAATGATGTTTCTTAAGCAAATGACCAGTAAACATGGAAAACGGATTCATCGACGATACGTTAACGTAGAAATGGTTCGACTTCTTAACACCGGAGAAAACGTAAGGCGCCATAAACGACGCCATCCATCAGATTTGACTTTGTAATACGTATATATATATATATATATGTATATATATATATATATATATGTATATATACATACGTTACAGGATATAAGATGTATGATCGTAATTATTAACTATTGTAATTATGTAATATGTAAGGAGCAATGGCCAATGGACTGTTGCTTCCATACGGGTTTTGCTTAGTTTAAAGCAACATTTAATAAAGTAGATACTTATTTAATTATAAATTAAGATTGAACAATAAAAATAATAATAATAAAAAAAAAAAACATACTTTTATCAATTTTTACTCGTGGCTGCTAAATTTCAAACTACACGCCCAAAAAACACTTGCAGTCCGTTCGTTTTAGTAACTCGGCTTTCGTGAATTTACGATGATAAAAGAAAAAAACTTTAAAAACAGCTTTCCCTTAACGAAATTTTACTAAAAAATTTAATTGAAAACAAAAGAAAAAAATCGGATTTTAAGTGAGAAACAATTTTCTGAAAATTTTACAAATTAATTACTCAAAGCAGCCACACTTTTCTTATATGTTGATATAATTTTAAACGTTTGTAAGTTTTTCTTTTTAATCGGTTCACCAAAATTTACATTTAATTAAAGAACCTTCAGTTTCTTTTTCAATTTCTTTCCTCGGAAGTCTTTGAAATGAAAAACTTGATTCGACGCAGTTCTAAACAAAATTCGGAATTCGTTCATGACATTTCGGGTGAACTTTTAACGTCATTTTTTACCGAAATAAACTAAAATTTTATGAAATTTTTACATAAAAATATATATATACTAAAAATTGAAAATAAAAACAACTTTTTTACCTATTTAAAACGTATGAAGACAAAACAAGTTTAATCGCAACGTAATTTATCAGCTATAATACGAGAGATGTGACAAATCTCTACAAACAGATTTAACCGCATTTGATTTAATTTTTAAGCGATATACAAGGACGGTAATTGAATGTGATCGACTTGTCCAATTTGGCGCAAGTAAATATTTTTGCTTCAGCCTACCAAACACGTAATTTCGGTTAAAGTGTACCGGTAAAGTTAATTTACCTTGTACACCGAATGAGTCTGTCCTTGTTTACCAAATCAGATTAGGCAGTCTGCGCAGCACGGTCGTTTTTTTGCGGAATATTAATAGGAATTTAGTTATCATAAATTAACTTTCGTCGCAGTTTCCTCTTCAGCTGTGACTCATTCATCATTCTCGGGTAACAGTAACGGGAGTGTGTACGAAGACCGTTTTTATCGATATCCCATCTTGGGATGTAGCCAGCTACTGACTGTGGCGTATTGTGTTCCGTTCGGCTAGAATCTGGTTCGAATCTCGTTGTCGCACATTGAAATTTGCAGAGATTTTATCTGCGCTAGGTTATTGTCATTAGCTGACGCGCTCAACAAAAAAAAAAAAAAAAACAAACAAAAAAAGAACATGTCTTGCGATAAGGAGTACGGAATTTGACATTTTTCCTTTTAACAATTTAAAAAGGTGTGTTTACGAATAATGTTCCTTTGATCTATGCTATTTTTATCGAATTTCAAAAGAGGAAAAAAATCCATTTCTATATCAGTTAAAGAGTTAACTTTTTTTTTTAATCGGCGTTTTTTCAGTCATTGGAATATAGAGGAAAACACAGACTCCCAAATTTATTTGGAAATTTAAAAGGGCGATGGATGCAAGTGATTTCAAATATTATAAATTTCAGTAACCCCGAAAAAGTGTAGATTCAAATAAATAAAACGAATTTGAAGCACCCCTGACTCAATTTACCAGCTCATCACTGATTTAAATGTTACGTTTGAAACTTTACTATAGCACAGTATCTAGCTTTACGAAGGGCAGATAGTAGCAGAATTTTTGGTTAGTCTATTCATATTATCACTTGGAAATTTTTACACTGAAGATATTGTGAAATAAAATTATTTTTACAATAAAAGAGCACTAAGCAAAAGAAAACAAAACAATGGATGAAATGTTAGATTTTGCAGTAATACACCATGAGGCATTATTATGATCGTTCTTAAACAAGAATAATTTTTTGGAGTCGGATTTACAATAACAATTAAAAACAACGTAGAATACTTGTGATGCTTTTAATATGTTTGGTTTGTAGGAAATATGATGTATTGTCAAATTCATAAAATTGTTCCGGTTATCATGAAAAACAGTGTAATTAATTTCTGAGTATTTACTGATCTTCTATGTTTATTTCATTTTACGTCTTTCCGGGGTATTTTCACATTTCGAAAATGGCTGTTTCGAGGTCTTTTTTAATGGAATTAATTCCCGTGTTTATTATATAATTTTCGGCTAAAGGTTGCCCACTTATTTGCCTGTTCATTTTCCGATTCTTTTTAGATTCCTTAATATTTTGTATAACGCACTTTCTGTATGCCCTTTTTTGTCTTTCGATAATGTTGGCGTTCACGACACTTCTATGTCGTTAATCTCTTTTTATACTGGCTGCGAAGTTGCTCCTGGTCTTCCAGAAATTCGCTGATCAGTTGTATATGTTGTAACTCACCACCCATCGCAGATAGGAAAACCGGAAGAGATTCACTTGTCGTTGGTGTTCTTCTTAATAAATACCGTCAAGCATTGTACTGCTTTTGCAACGACAGACTATCGACAACACGCTCGTACAAGAAGCCCCGATCGGATTGATGAACCATCGATTCTAAGAGTGTTTAGGCAAGTGTCTTTTTAAACCGAGTCCTTTCGTCTGAAGAAGTTAACTCTGGCAGAACATCATGATGGAATGCTTGAAATCGGTATCATTAATCAATCCCTTGTAACTGATAAAGAAAAATAAACATAAAGATGTTTTTCCGTGCAATCCGGCTAACGTCCGGCGTTATCAAATTCGCAGGCTTGATAATGTAACATACATAACTAGAGAGCTGCGTGATGATAGATACCAGATTTGACGTGGAAAATGAGAGACCGGACAATAAACTGCCGGTAAAGAGAGAAAAAAATAATACTAACCACATTCCCCCGATGAAGAAACTAAATGTCACTTCTACCATAAACGCAATCGTGAATCTACAGTTATGAGTCATATAGTCAAAATATGGACATTTTTGGGTATATGCGAACGAGCAACTGGAAGGGCTTTGGAAATTTTAGAGGCGGGTAGCGATGAGCAGATTGTATTTTCTGGAAATGAAGAAACAAGTAGGAACGTGTAGCCGCTTCCGTCATCCAACCAAAAATAGCACTCTTCTTGATAGAATACAAACTCGACAGAGTATTAGTTACGCAATTCAGTGCATTTCTCGTCAATTTACGTGCAGTATACGTCTACACCGTGACGATAAACGTAAAGGAAGAGATCATGGAAGTTTTTTGCGCAGCGTACGATGCTCTTCGAGATGCTGTTTCCACAGATATGGCCAATGGTGATAAAATTCCAAGATCGCTGCATCCAAAAAGAATCACTAATTGTGGAAAATTAAAATGGCAACTACTTCGGATATGAATGGGGAAAAATCTTGTAGTAAAGAGATTCAGTTACCGAAAAGATAGCTGTACACGTAGAATCGCCCAATCAAAGATCCAGATATCAGTTTGTTTGAAAATTACGATACAGCAAAGGTGAAACTTCCTTGAAAGTAGTATGAACAACTAATCACATATTACTAATAGCAGCGATAAAAATCGGACTTAAGAAAAACCAAAGGAACAGCACCCGGAACAAACTGAATGCAAGAATATGTTCTGAAAAAGAAGTAAAATCTTCCTTTAAGCAGAAGTTCAAAGAAAACTGTAAAAACATAACGGCCAAAGAAAGCAATCCAAAATTACTGTAAACAACACTGAAAGAGAATGTGCTGAATACTGGAAAAGTGGTTGAAAAAACAGGAAGAAAATAGGAGAATGGAAAATATCAGGATATCGGAGGAAACTATGGCAAAAAGTTATTAGAAGAAACAACTTTGAAATCTAAGGGATAGGAAACGGGCAAAAATATCATAAGTATCGAAATACTGAAAACTAGTGGCCTTATTCGAAAAAAGAACATATGGAAATTGTACAGTATACTATTCGGAAGACTGAGAAGTGACTAGGAGACTGGACAGACTGAATTTATATTCAGCTGCACAAGAAAGGTTCAGCAGGAAAAACACTAGAATTATAGAATAATGGCGCCAATGTTGCATGCCAGTAATGTGACCTTTGAAGAATTATTAACAACAGATTCAAACACTTCCTGCATAGGTAGATTTCGCCAGGCGGGATTTACGTTCGGTAAAGGAATAAGGGAACACATTCCTAAGATGAGATATCAAGAAATAAGAGAACATTACGGCATTCTTCTATTTTCTGGATTACACAGTAAGGTATTTGACTGCATGATATGAAATCGTTTGTTGCTAAT
Source organism: Icerya purchasi (assembly GCA_039619475.1). Lineage (NCBI taxonomy): Eukaryota > Metazoa > Arthropoda > Insecta > Hemiptera > Monophlebidae > Icerya > Icerya purchasi. The sequence goes on along the minus strand of CM077115.1, from coordinate 390,812,351 downwards.
CAAGATGGACGTCCCTCACTACCTAGCGTTCTTGATTAAAACTTCATACACGAATATCTCAATAGCGAGTAAATGGCACGGAATTCTGCATAATTTCACCCTTGTTATTCAAAATATACAGTGAAAATGTATTTATGAGATTGGATGATTGAAACGGTGGTACATCAATTGATGGTAAAAGCTTCAGCAATCTCAGATACGCTGATGAGTCAGCTTTCATAGCTGCAACTGAAGAAGAATTTATAACCCTATTGCAGCAAAGGTAGAGAATGAGAGCACAGAATACGACTTATTTTTGAACACAAAGAAAACTATAATCATGGTCATAGACATAAATCATAATACTTGTTTTCATATTATGGGAATCGAGGTGGCGCAATTGTTTAACTACCTCAGATCAATGATATGTAATAATGAATCGTATGAACCGAAAAGACGCTGAAGGAATTAACCAGGATGGCTTTGATGAGCTTGAATAAGAATCGTGACATTATAAATTCAACAGAAATAAAAATGGTGCGTACGTTACTGCATCCAGTCATGGTATGCGCTGCGAAAAACGTGAACAATAAGGAAAGCTAGCAAAAAGTATATATGACGGCAACATATTCAGGGACTGAATTTTATTTTTTTGTTATTTATGTTATTTAGTCGTTATTAAGAAATAAATCGATATATTAGAAAACATTTATAATGAATAAAAATATACATTACCTACATAACATAACTTATGCATTTTCTGTTTAATTTAATCTTTTTTTCAATATTCTTGGATGTTACTAAATTTCTTCTACATATGAATGGGAAATGATAATATTTAAGTTTGCGATACCTTTCTCAACCTCCAGCTTGTCTGTAATAAAGATTTCTGTTTCCATTTACGCTTTACAACTTTAATAACCATCATACACTGTCAAGTTTGGTCCGGCGAACGCGCTATCGAAAAGCTTTTGGTGTAATCAGCGAAGCACACATACAGGTTTACTTGTTGATCGAAGCATTTTTTCTTCAAAACAATGCTACTAATGCATTTTTTTTCTCTAAAACGACCTCAATAATTGTGTTTTACCGATGCAGTTATTAATTTTCAAATTCTTATGCATAATATTTCATAAAAGGTTATCGCAACTGTAGGGGAAATTTAATGCTAAACCACGTGAAATTTCAGTCAATGATAAGCTTTTTATTTTCTTTATTCGAACCTATATTTTTATCCGTGATAATTAACACTGATGATACTAATTAAACTTTTGTCCTGTTCGTTACGTAAAAGAGCTCTGAAAATATCTTGGGTACAGAAAATGTCTAATGAAGATGTGCTAAAGAGAGCTAAAACGGAAAGGGAAATAACTGAAGAAATAAAAACAAGAAAAAGCTAGGTATTAAATACCTCCGCGAACACATGATCAGACCTCACAGTATTTTAAGGGGAGGTTCTCATCAGGACCGACCAAAAAATAGATTTTTTTTTTTTTTTTCATTTTTTTGTAGTAAATTATATGTAGAATATATTCCCAAAACCGTTTGCTCGAATATATGTTTTTTTTTTTTTTAATTTATGGAACAAAAACGAGACCCACCTTTTTAGTCAAAAATTGAAATCGAGCGGTAGTTCGAGCGGAGTGTATTTTACATCAATATTTTTGAATAACGCGTGCATATATCTATACTACGGTAAGTAGAGTTACCAAAAGTACCACCAGATGTCGCATGCATGCTATGACTCCGAAAAAATTTGAAGGTACGACTCTTGGTTTTGCCACGGTTATCGGAAAAAATACCAGTAAGGTTCTTAATGTTTGCGTGAAATATTCTTTCTGTCAAGTTAGTGAAAATAAAAAAAGCAAAGAAGGAACCGTCCGATTTAGTTTATGGAAAGAAAGTCATGAAGAGACATGCACGGCAAACCATCACGGTAGTTCTGGAAAAATGGAAGTGGACGCAGTCACAGAAATGTTATCTCGTTCTCAAGAATTACTCGGTATAAAGCATGACTCATACATTGGCGATGGCGATACGAAAACGTTTAAGGTCATATTAGATGTAAATCTCCTTACGACGACCCCATAGTAAGAGAAAAAGAATGCGTAGGCCAGGGCTTTAAAAAAGAAAACAAAGAATCTCGGAGGTAAAGGTACAGGTAAATTAACTGTTAAAGTAATTTGTAACTTAACAACATATTATGGATTGGCGATTCGACGGGATGTTGAATGGGCTGTCTTTTACCATAATATCTCAACTGCTAGAAATCCGCAGCACCAATATTGTCCGGCTGGAAAGGATAGCTGGTGTAAATGGCGCGTAGCAGAAGCCAACGGTACCCTTAAGTTATTTGAGCACAAACCACCTTTGGCAGATAACGTTCAAGATGAAATCAAGCCTATTTTTGAGTCTTTGTCATCGGATGATTTGATCGAACGTTGCACTGGAGGAAACACACAAAACTCGAATGAGTCAGTGAACTCTTACGTCTGGAAGCTCGCTCCGAAACACCTTCACTGCGGTGCAAAGACTGTAGAAATTGCCGCTTACATCGCTACTAGTCTATTTAATGAAGGATATACAGCACTGTTAAAAATTATGGACATCTTAGGAATTACAGTTGGGCTTGAAGCCAATAATTTTGCCCACTTAGCTGATATGAAGCGTGTTACTGCGGCTGAGAACAGTTTGTTGGAGGGAGCAAGAGCAGCTGCACTTTCGAAAAAAGCCGACCAAAGGACCCTTCAAGAGCAATATGAACTTGAGGAAGGACTGATGTATGGCCCTGGAATCGCTGATTAGCCACAAGGTACATTTTTTTTTTATGTTAACACAGAAAAATCGTTAATAAAATCTTTAATCGCGTTTCCTGAAAAATCGTGTTTTTCAAACTGTTGTCCAAGATTTCTCAAAAACTACTTGACGGATCGCCTTTTTGTCTTTTTTCATTTTAAAGTAGATTTGAGTCATTGGAGCCCCTACTACAATCAAGATGATATATGCATAATTTTTTTTTTTTACAGTATTTTAAAGAGCGAAAAATCGTGGAAAACTGTATGTAAAAATTCAAATGTCCGCCATTTTGGTAAATTTTGACTTTCATGGATGATTCTAGTAGGGGCTCCAACTACACTCATATAGTTTATAAAAAAATTTCGATTATTGATTTTTGATCATTTTTGCAGGTGCTAGAGTGGACAACAGTAAGGTACCTTTTTTTGAGACGGTCACGTTACAAGGCATGTCAAAAATTATTGTCGCAATATTTTTTTATTAAAAAATTATTTTTTTTGTAGTTTATAACACACTAAGCAAGTGACAAAAAATTTGAGTGTCTAATTTATTTCCGTCTATTAGAAAAAAATTCGAGAAAATTACGTCGTTTTGGGGCCTCCAGATGAGAACCTCCCCTTAAGATATTACCGAATCTTCTTTCAATTCGAATTTAGGTTGTCCAAAGCAGGCAAACTTGTAAACTTCGCGATTCAACCGCCTCTATTTTTTTTAGTCAACACGTAGCATTTTTTATAGAGCTTATTGTGTAAATTTCTTTATTAATTTAACGCTTATTTTATTATTTTTTCTTAATTTTGTTTTTTAACGTTTTTTATAGTAATTATTCGAAACTTAAATAAACATATGCGCGGTTTTGTTTTTAAATAACGATAAAACCTTAATAAAATCGTTATCGAATATTACGACTGATACAAACTTGGAATTTAGCACAATTCCCCCCTTCACATCTGAAAGAACTGAATTTCTCCATTTTGTTCTTTGATAAAAATTTTAAATGGAACTGCGTAGACGTATTCATTTTCTAGTATTGTTGCGAACTCCTATTTATGTTTTTACAAGCCGCCACTATCACCGGTCTATGTTAAACGAAAATTAATTGCTTTTTAAATGAATAATAAACGAAAAATATGGCTTTTTTTAAGCACGAAATTTAAATCACCTATTAATAAAGAATACTAAGGAATATTACTCAACCAGTCAAACAATTCTTCATCCTCCCTAACGCAATGAAACTTAAATGTTACAGGTTCGCTCTAGTTCGGAAGAGATATACACACTGAAAACCCACGGCTCTCCTTAATAATGAACATATCTTGTGGTCGCTGTTAGCTATAATATTCAACCCGCAATGACCTATTGCATTTCCTAAAAATTCACTTATACAGCGGTGCTCATAAAAACAGAAATTTTCTTCCACGCAGAATTCTTCCGTCTCTTACAAAAACTGATTATAATAAAAAGCCTACTTCAACGGAACGAGATTAAGAAGAATGTAATTTAAATTTATAAACAAAAAAAACAAAATTCATCGCACGCGCAGACTAAAAATTAAGTTTTAATTATAATTTTAAAAAGCGAACCGATAAAATTAATACTTTTTATTTGGAAACTACCGTTTCATCCGCGATTCTTAAATTTTCCTTCTTTACGACACTCGCCTCTCCTTCTACAATCTCCGTCTACGCTTTGGACACAGTTTGCTTCCTGTATCTCTTTCATCTCTTCTTTTCTACTCTGTCCCATCAATACTTTTTCTTGAAAACTTTACAGGTGACACTGATCACATTTTTTCGAATGCTCCCGTATCGCTTCGAAGCATTCCTCTTTCCGCTTTTCGCTTTCACGAATTAATCTTCCAACACCTTACACAGTGCGTCTTTCATTTTCTGCTCTCGTCTTCTCCTTCAATTATTCCGATAGTCCTTTTTATCCTCCATATCTCATCGGGGGAAAAAAAACGATACCACTTCTTCTCATTTTCCTGGTTCTTGAGTCATTTATTTCATCGAGCCCCAAAAATATCTATTAATACTACAACAACAACGACGAACAGAAAAAGCCTGTGATAATTTGATAATTGATCTGTCATTTGCACAGCACGTGCAAACAAGATCATTTTGTCTTTTATTTAGTTTATAGATTTCCCTAATATTTTTTGTGGATTCATTTTAAAAATTCGTATGAAAAATCGGAAAGTTCTAAACAGTTTCTTTAATCGAATTTTTCTGCACTGGCTAAAGGTAAAAAATGTAACCAATTAATCGGTCACAAAAATACGACATTTCTTCGGTGTGTAAATCAACAGCATCGAGAACTTCAGTTTCCACCTACAATTTAAGATTAATATTTAAGCGATTCTTGCTTGTTTTTAGAAACGTACTTAATACTTTACTTAATACTTTCCCTCTCTCGTTTCTTTCTATGTTTTTCAAATAACTTAACAACAGCGCAAGAAGAAGAGAAAAGTTGCATCCCTAATTACGCAAAAACCTGAAGTGTGATGAAGATGCAAAATAAAAGAGTTATTTAATTAACAAGAAAGTTCTCATAGTAGTAGATTTTACTCAGGTAAACGAGTCTCAATTTGATTATTCAGTTGACTTTAAGAAAGCGAACATTTGAAAGAAAATTAATTCACTACGCTCATTTCTAGAAAGCTGTAAAATAACAAACAATAGATAAATTTTTCGCTGTTTCATTATATTAATTCATTTTGTATGCATTGTGTTGCGTTTGTATAATCGTCTTAGAACTGTCTGTTGACCCACGCCTTGACTAAATTAATTTGTACACAAACGCCTCCTACGTGGTAGTAAAATAACAAAGACTATTGTGGCCTGCTGACTAAATCCATCCCTTCTCAGGCGCCAAATTTTATTAAAATTCCCGCCAATTATGTAAAGCAAATTTTCGCAAATTATTACATTTTCTTAGCGGTTACTTCGATGACGGTAAATAGTCTCTGCGGCGTTCAATTTTATAGCGCCGTGACAATCTGTTTCTCTTGCTCTGTTCGCACGGTTTTGCAAAGAAAGAAGTTCACTGTTTTCTCTCCAAAACCGGAAAATTTTGCCCACAGCAAGCCGCTGTCAGTGATGTTTCACTTAATCTTTGTCTCCGCTGTAAGTATCATCTCCATTATTATGATAAACATCTAAACGTTTTATCAGTTGCTTTTAATATTTCATCTTTTTCAATCCTTTATCAGCCGTTTTATCATTTCGAATGCCTTTATAAACTGGCAAATTCTCGGCCGACTAAATAACGCGCAGCGACTATTCTCGTTTGGTATTTTTATTTACTTTCTCTCGCTCGTTTACAGTGACGGGATGTTTCATTTTCCTCGAACGTTTTCTGTTTCTATAAATATAAGCCTCTCTGAGCAGCGCTGTTCTCATTAATTCGAACATGTTCTTGCTTCGTTTTCCTTCAATTATTTTTTCACTGTTTCCCCACCGCTTTCATCTCTTTTCTCTCGAAAAAGCTGCGTTTAATAGTTTCATTTTCCGTATCATTAATTTTCTAATTTTATTATAATTCCTTTTTTTACTGATAATTTAACTTCAAAATCGAAATATATACGAATTAAGTTTCCCTTTAATTACGCGCCTAATATGCCGCTCTGTTGTATCTTGAAAATGAAAAGATTAAATTAATTCCAACCGCGCGGACAGTCTACATTATTATTCGTTAATTATTCGAACGGGGCAACAAACAAATTTCCCCTTATAACATTTACTTACAACTAAAGTTTTATTTTTGAAAGCCATTTTCTTATTATCCGAAAGTGGTCTGCTTTCAAAGTGAATGCGTCTTCTGTGAAACAACTTTACATTACTATTATTCGGAAAGCCCATGTAAAACAAAGCGGCAATAAAAAAAAATTGAAATAATCTCGAAAATAAACTGCTCGTTTAAAAGTGAAATTTAGGTTTCATCGATATTTTTCTATTTACGTCTCCCCCTTTTGCAGTTGCGATGTTAAAGTAAAAAGGAAGTCCCATATATCTTTGCTTATTACGGATTGTGAAGTTAAGCTTTCCATAATGGTACTAAGCCTAATGAATCTAAGGAGAATACTGAGCCCAGTTCCTTTCTCATGGGATCCGCCTTTACCGTCCCAGATTTCTCTGGTACCCAATTCAATTTCAGATTAGGTATAAACCTGGAAGCGATTTGGATGTACCGATGTTAAAAAAAAACAAACTATGTTGCAGTCGTACGGACTGCCGACAGAAGTGAGAACTTAAAACTATGAAATGACGGTGTTTTTTTCTAATTTCCAGATTAATTAAAATTTCACAATTTGAAAATTATTAACATTAGTCTGGTTTTCACGTCTCACTCCGAACGGCAATAATATATGTATGTACATTTTTATATGGTTTGTTTATTAGTCGAGACATACAGTGAGCTGCGCAAGCTCAATACAATATATAAACTTAATTGAAATAATAATTATTACACACTTATATTATTTATACATAGTTTTATATTTACATCAATTTAAATTGATTTTCAACATTATTTTCATTGTTTGCATCATTATCATCGTTAATTTCAACAAATAATTAAAATCATAAGTACTTTCACTGCTGGTCAACCAGTCTAATAATAACAAACAACAATATCGACAAAGACGATAATATCGGCATTATTTAATGAAATTAGTAATACAATAGTTATAGAATTTTTACAATATTTCGTTATTAAATAATGTTCACGATAACTTACTGGCCTCATAATAAAATATTAGTCATAATTAATTAAATTTTTACGTTTCTCTTTTTATAGTTTACTACTGATGACACGGTCGTGAGATTAGCGAGGGGTAGAGGAGATGCGTTAGCGGTTTTATTTCTCGCACTAGTCGATGTTGTTAACATTAGCATGTTCGTGACGAGCGTGACGCGAACCCATAAGTTTTTCCCCTACCGAAAATTACTAAACGCGCCTAAAGAAGTTTTTACTTTAAACAAATTTTATTGTAAAATCTGGTTAACATTTTTTTTTCCCCCTGGTGGCGCCCATGCACCATTTTAAACTACAATGGTTATTACAGCACATGGGCCAGGGTAAAAAGCTATTTCATTTATTAAGTTGTTGGTCCTAAAAAAAAACGAGTAGCATTTGTATGCGCGCTGGCTCATTTGATAGTATAGTTGACAGAGGAATACTGGCAAAGACGGAGCGGTCGAACGCCGTACATTGTAGCAATAGGTGTTCTACCGAAGAGTAAGAAGGGCCGGAACAGAAAGGGCACGTGGGTGGGAGAAGGGTACCCTCAAGTATATAATTGTGTGAGACCGCCGTATGCTCAACTCGCAACCGATTTAACACAGCATATTCTCGACGCGTAAGGTAAAGAGAAGGGAACCATGGATCGGCCGTAAATTTTATGCTCTTCATAAAAGATCGATCCCTTTGCCACTGGCTGATCCATTCAGCCATCATACGTTCATGAAAATAAATCTTCACTTTGCAGATTGGTGGCGCTGCAAACGGCATTGGTGCGCGCAGAGCTGATTTGGACGCCATGTCAACTCGCTCGTTGCCTTGAATTCCTATATGACTCGGCACCTACAAGAGCGTTACCTGATTTCTTGCTTGATGTAGCGGCTTCAACGTATAATTGACTTTCAGGGCTAAGATATCCATGTTGTTCTGTGAGGAAATCGATTTTAGAGAAGCCGAAGAATCAATCATTAAAAGTATGCTTCTATCGATACATCCTAACTCCAAACAAGTTACGAGGCTACTGTATACGGCGTACAATTCTGCTTCCTGTACCGAGCAATAATCATTTAGACGTAACGAAGTGATTTCACCACCGATTTCATATGCGCACGTGGTTGGAGATGAGGAAATTTGCGGGTCTGCTTTGGAAGCATCAGTGTGTATATGTGCAAAGAGTTGGGATAACTATTGATTTTTTCGGCAACGCGGTGAGTTATGTCCACACCCGGTCCGCGAATTATTGCCTCCAAGAGAGATGTGTCTATCCTTGCGGAGATGTCTTCCCAAGGCGGAAGTTTGTAATAAGGGGTGTCGGGATTTGACAATTGTACGCCACTAGCAATAGTTTGTTTGAATAATCTAGGAATTGGGTTACTAGGGAAAGAAGGAAGCGGAATATCAGCAATGTTTGGGAAGGAATTAATTTCGTACTGATGAAGGTACCAGTGGATTAAATCGCGTGCGGTAATAGAAGAATAGATCAGGGGAAGGGGGGTATGCCGCTAAGGAAACAAGCACTTGCTGATAAGAATTAATCGGATGGATGTATGATGTATTGGATCAAGTGAACTGAGTAACGATTGACTAGCCGAGGAGTACACCTGACACCCGTAGGTTCATCTGGAAAGGAAAAGGGCTTTATAAATGGTGACAAGTAGCTTGGGATCAATATTGAATTTAGGACTGGACAAGTATTTTATAATGGAGAGGTACTTCATGCATTTATTTTTAAGCTTGGAAATATGAGGAGACCAGGACAGAGCGGAATCAAAAACTAGACCTAGAAATTTTACAGAACTGGAGAAAGGAAGAGGAGAATTATTGAGATGAAGGCGAATTTCTCGGTTATCTCTGTGCAGACGACTCTTATGGAAGTTGACACATGAAGTTTTGGAAGAGGAGAACTTTAGCCCATTGTGTACAGCCCATGTATATAGCTTATCAATTGTCGTTTGGAGGATGGACTGGGCATTGGATAGAAGATTGGATGAGATTGATATATTCAGATCGTCAGTAAATAATCGGGCTGTTACTGGCGGTCCAATACAGCAAGAAATGTCATTAATAAATAGGATGAATAAAGTCGCACTCAGTGCGGATCCCTGTAGGATTCCATTCTCCATAGGAACAGGAAAGGACATCACAGAGCCTACTTTCACTTGCATTGCTCTATTAGATAAGAAACGTAGGATGAAATTTCCCATTTTGCCATTTATTCCGGCATTTTTCAGTTTAAGTAGCAAGCCACACCGCCATACACGGTCGAACGCTTTCTCAATGTCAACAAATATTGTGTACAGACATTGACCATTACTTCGGGCGTGAAGAATTTGCCTTTGAAGGCTAATAAGATGAGATAAAGTGGATTTACGTGTACGGCCGCCAGCCTGAATGGAGCAAATTAAACTGTTCGATTCGAGATAAAACAGGAGCCGTCTATTGACCATTTTCTCCATTACCTTCGACAGAGCACTAATTAGGGAAATCGGACGGAAACTATTGGGGAGAAAGGGATCAGCATTAGTCTTAAGGATCGGAACTACAACTGCGGTTTTCCAAGCTGGTGGCATGTCACCAGTCGACCATATTTGGTTATAGATGTGGAGAAGGAACGATTTAGCTGGGTTAGGAAGATGTTTAATCATAAAAGGATGGATGGTATCGGCGCCAGGGGCACTATATTTCGTTTTATAGGTGTCATCGCTCTCGGAAGAGAAGGATATCGGTGTTTTCTCAGCTTCTGCTTTAAGAGATTGGAAGTCAACAGAGTATGAGGAAGAGGAAGATACTTTGGAATAGTGTGCCGCGAAAGCATTTGCTACAGACTGCGGGCAGCCACCAAAATATTATTTATTAGCAGGTATGGGGGAATGAACTAGGAATTCCGCTTAACGATTTAATTTTCTTCCACGTAGTACTTGTAGGTGTAGACGAAGAGATCGAATTAACAAAGGATTTCCAGGATTCACGTTTACTTATGCGGATCAAGAGCCGAGCTCTTACCCTGTGCTTTTTAAAACTAATCAAATCAGATAAAGCCTTCGAAGATTTTTATTTCCTCAGTGCCTCTTTCGTAGCGAAATTTCAGCTTGGATTTCCGGCGTCCACCACGGGACAGGGCAGGATCGTCTTACGGGGCGAGATTTGGGGATAGTGGCTAAAGCTGCGGAATTCATAGCGTTTATTAGTCTATTTAAATTGTGCTCAACTGAAGGCGAAAAATCTATGGGAACTACTACTTTAGATTTTGAACACTGTCCAATCTACTTTCCGGAAGCGGAAGTGAGCTGGGATTCGTAGAAGATTATTACCAGAGGGAGAATTAGGGAAATAAGTAAGAATAGGAAAATGATCACTGGAACATAAGTCCTCTAGGACTGTTACTGCGAGAAGAGGAAAGAGTGATGCGGAAGAAAAGACAAGATCAATTGTAGAGAATGTATTATAGGAGGAATTGAAGTGGGTGTGATTTGGGGGTGGCAGCAGAATTAGATTACTGGACAGGATACTGTTAAGGATCGTAGTTCCCCGTCGACACGTATATGCGGCTCCCCATAGGGGAGAGTGAGCATTGAAATCGCCAAGTAAAATCGCTTGGGTGCCTAGTACAGATACGAGTGATTGAATTTCACTTTGTGTAACTTTAGTGGTGGGTTTGAGATAACAATTGGCGATAGTCAAAGAGGAAATACGAGAATTTGCCATTCTAACCGAAATTTCTAACGACTGTAACGTGCTATTGCTGTAAAGATGGACTGCGGGGCAGCTCACATGTACAAAAACATTTAATGGAGGTTGTTTAAAACTAATGACAAGTTAATGAACATTATAAAACTCAAACCACTAAATATATGTATGTGTAACAATCAACGCGAAAACTTTTTCGAAAATATATACCATCATCATGGTTAAAGAACATGGAAATACAATGGCAGAATTATTAACGAATGAGATGTATAAAGATTTGATATTAAACATCTTTAATTTTACCATGAAACAAAAAAGAACTTATTTAAGAAACTCGCGTTTTTCTGCCAACAAAACACCCATTCTATCTCTTATAGCTGCCCGTCTTGTTCAGTTTTCTCCATATATCTACATAAACTTCCATATTTCTCCTACAATTTTTCCTCTTTTCTTCATCCTATTAACTGCTTTTATTCTCTGATTTCTCCTAAACATGTCATTCATAATGTTGTTAGATCAGAATTTTTACTGAATCTAAGCTCTTCTTTTCCTAACCATTTTTTGATTTTCACTGATGGCTCCAAGGGACCCAATAGTATTGGTACGGTTTTTTCCTGTCCATCTCTAAATTATGTCGAGTCCTTGAAACTTCCCTCCTTTTGCTCCATCTTCTGTGCGAAGTCCTCTGCTATTCTGCGTGTCCTCTCCTGTCTCTTGCAATATCTTTTACCTGTCGGATGCTTAAAGCGCGCTGCCAGACGATCGCATCTCCTCTCCCTCCTCACTCAACCGACTACACGTTATTCTTCTTATTCGCTGCTTGATTCATGATCTTTTTCTTCCTCACTTAATCCAAACGGATTTTTTTTGGATTCCGGATCATACTGGAATTGAGGGTAATGAATTAGTTGACTCATTCGCTCGGCTATCTTCCTCTTCCGGTAGGTTTTTTCTAATATTACCCTTCTATCTGCAGCTGCTCATTCCAAACTATGGTTTGACCTCTTACATCTCCTCATTCTCCAAGCCGGATTCCTTTTTCTTGTCTATTCAGTTTTCCCTTCCTCGCTTCCCCCGGTTTCTTGACTTTCGTTCCATGCATTGCTCCAACATCTCTGTGATCTGCCGCCTGCGCTTTGGGCACAGTTTACTTCCTTCCTCGCTTTTCTGTTACTCTCTTGTGCCGTCTCCTTTTTGTCCATTGCAGCCCTCCAATATACAATTTTTGTGTGATCCCAGACACATAATGCTCCGGTATTCGTCTCTTGTATCAATCTTCTTTCTACTCCTCCCTTTTACAAATTGGTATTCCCACTCCATACAGTGCTTCGTTCATTCTCTCCCATCCTTCTCCTTCCGTTGTCCAGGCTCTCTTGATTCGTTTTTGGCGGCTATCTCTGACCATGTGAAGATCTGAGTCTCTTGCGTCCTTTTTCCTTTGTTCTTGGACCAATGTTCTTGTAGACAAACCCAAAAAAAACAAAAAAATTAATTTTTTGTTTATAATTTTTGAAGGCCGCATACAGATTCTGCCGTGAAAAACGCAAAGAAAGTGACGCCACCAAGAACGGAAGTGAGAGTTCTCATTAACTTTTCTCACAGAAGGTGAAACTGGCTTACCGATTAGTTCTGTGAATGTGTGAAAATTAATAAAACACGCTTGCACCTTAGGTGTAGCATCTGACTTTAATTTAAGCATGTGACAGTAGTTTGCAGTTTAGTGAATGTCAGATACTCGTCAAGCTCGTATACGACCGAACTTGATTCATTAATTTTTTATTCTAAAGAGAAAAGTGGTTTTCTATATAAACCTGAAAACGGCCCTAAAATTATAGTTCAGTCTGATATGCTTCAAAATAATACGGCATTATTAAAAATATTAATTGTAAACCTAGTGAAATATTCTATTTTATAGTTTTTCAAATGTATATAAATTTCCGCTTTAATACAGTTGCATTTAAGACAAAAATTTAATACAATATTTATTATCTTATATATATATAGAAGGTAATGTTTGTTTGTTCGTCTGTTCGTCTGTATGTTTTTTAGACACGAGGAAATGACTTATTAAAAAAAACATATTTCAAATAAAATTATTACCACGGTTAATATAATCTTCGAGGAAATTAGCTATTAATAATAAATCACTTACACAACTTGGAACGTTTGTGCCAGAACGACCTACTTTTGATGTTAGGGATCTATTAAGAGAACGCTAGTTCAGTACTGGCGATTTCAGATCAGTTGTCGAGGCCAGAAAAGCTCTTTTGTTTGTTGAACAAAAATTGGCATACGAAAAAAATTACAAAAGCTGTTATTAGCAGCCCGAAGCAGTTTTTTTTCTTTGATGCGCCTGACGGTACAAGAAAAACTTTCCCCATTAATTTGCTATTAACATATATTCGTTCACAAAATGAAATTGCTCTATCCCTTCATCGGGAATTGCAGCTACGTTACTGGATGGATGGTGGACGAACAGAATATTCAGCACTAAAATTGCCATTATATATGCAAATTACCGAATTGCCAACGTGTAATATTGCCAGAGTTGGCGAAAATTTTATTTAAACGTACAAATTAATTGTTTGGAATAAATGCACAATGACACTTGATAAATCACTTGAAGTGTTAGATCGAACTAAGACTTACGAGGAAATTCACTGCTATTCGGTGGAGAATCTTCAACGACTTGCCGTTTGATTTTAAACGATTGCAGTTTCCCGTTCGTCTCGCTTTTTCAATGACAATTAATAAGGCACAAGGTTAATTTCTCGAAGTGCGCGGATTAAATCTTGAAAACCCATACTTTTCCCATGGGCAATTTCTATGGTTTCATGAGTGGATCAGTCCAAAAAATTATTAATTTTTACACAGGATGGCAAAACGAAAAATCTAGTTTATCGGAAAGCGCTCGAATAAAAGAATTTCTATTATTACAAAAAATGCTTCTATGTTTAGTACGTGTTGATGTTCATTTTAAAGTTTTTTGTGGTATTGCAACGCATGCCATCCATGTGGGCCAACGTAACTTATGAGTGAATATAATATATATTGCTATTTTAGTTCCTATGTTTTCCCCCACTGGCTCTGGACCGGACTAGTAATTTATAAACAAAATACGCTCATTGTAATTGTAATTTTTTAACTTTAACCTATTACATGATTTAATAAATAATATTTAAAACTAGAGTTTGTATTGTTGCTTTGTATCATTTCATTTTACGTCAAATGCATTAACATTCTTTCTGACTGTACGTTAAAGATGTAAATTATAACTTTTTTTTTTTAAACACGTAGTATGTTAAGTGTCTATTGAAACGATTTCCTTTTATGGGCTTGTCGACGTGGACACTGGTCTAAGAAGTGGGTAAGGCAAAAAAAAAAAAGCGTAATTATATTTTTATACGATCAAAAATCGCAGACAGAAAAGATACAAAAGCCGATATAACAAAAGAAAACGGGAAAGAGAGGATGAAGGACGCATTATAAAAACTAGAAAGATCTATTAGTAACAGTGACGAGAAGAAAGAGGAGCGTTCAAATAGAAAAGCATTCAAAAAAGTATATGACCGGCACTGCATACAAAAGGAGAAGTAGAAGGGTGAAAAGGACAAAGTGGAAGAAATGGAAAAGCGATAACTGTGTCCAAAACGTAGACAATAGATTTTAGAAAAGTTGAGAGACTAAGGATGAAGCGGAAGAACGGTTGAACAGACAGGTAAAAGAAGTCAGCATTAGAAAATGAAGAGGTACAATTCTGTCGTGTAGAATGGGAGGTTGCAAAGGGCAATGAGGTGGCATTTGATTGAAAAATACTAAGAAATCTTCTGACAGAAGAAGCTAAACGGTTGAAATATTAGCAAAGGTAAAGGCGGACGGAGCAATCGTGCCCTCACTAATATTTTTGGCCTTCAAGTAAGAGACGATATGAAAACTAAATGATTTTGTGATGTTAAAAACTTAACAAGAGTGTCCAGCAGTACCGAAGATTAAGCGGACGGAAATGAAAATGTCGAGAATTTTGCGGAGGAGAGCGCTTAGGAAACAAGTATTTTTGCTGCTTCTGACGCGCTCGTTGAACAAGAACAGAAGCAGTTGCGACAGATTTTAAGTTTACAGATCGCTAGTTGTTCAACCTAGAATAAAGGATGGGAAAATAGAGCTCATAAATTTGATCTCAACAGCGGAAATAGGAATGTAAGAATTATCAGCAGTATGTGTGTCTGTGCAGTCGGCGAATATTAGAGATCGAAATATGGGATGGACAGGTATACCGTAAAAGTCTTCAAAGGTAAGATCGCCTAGAACATTGCGGACGGACTACTATTTCAAATCCGAATAAAAGGAATTAAACGATAAATAATCGAATATTAAGTTCTTTATGGACGCCGTTAGTGGGGAACAAAAGTTTATTAGCAGATTATTGTCTTTTGAAGTAAATAAATTGGATGAGAACGGAGGAGCTAATTGTCGAATAGTTTTGTTTTGTTAGCGGTTTTAATCTGTGCAACATGGTTAGTGACACTTTTACGGAATGAAGTAAGGATTAGAGGAAAGTTTACCTCCCTCGTCGAACAAAACTGCCATTAATTAAAACCAGAGTGATAAATTCACATATTAGATAATGATGGAGCGAAAAATGAAACTGAACAAAATGAACGAAATAAAATAAAACAGTAAAAATAAAAATGCTTTTTTACAAAAAATAAATACCGATACTTGAAGATTTATTATAAAAATTTAAAAATGCACTAAAAAGTGAAAAATAATTACTCCCGATAAGAAAATATATATCAGAGTGCGATATAACACCTTAAGGGTGATATCGTGATTCTTATACAACACTGATACCTTAATTAGAGTCGGCATCAAATTCATATTACAATATCTAGGAACAATTTAATGAATATTTAATGCAATTTTTAATTATTCTTTCAATATGAATTTGATGTCAACTCTAATTAAGGTATTAATGTTGTATAAGAATTACGATACACCTTTAAGGCTATATCACTCTGATATACATTTTCTAATCGGGAATAATTATTTTTTAGTTTTTAGCGCATTTTTAAATTTTTATAATAAATCTTCAAGTATCGGTATTTATTTTTTGTAAAAAATCATTTTATTTTTTACTTTTTAGTGCATTTTTAGTGCATTTAAAATTAAAACATTTTAACAAGAACAGATATTTCCACGATGTGAAAACATCAAAAGCTACATTTCCATGGTAATTTGGCAAATTTATAGTATTTTAAGTCAATAAATCTAATCCGACGGTGAAAACAATGATGAATGAAAAGCATCCAAAAAGCTTCAATCTCCCGAATTATTAAGGATAACTCAAGAACTACCGGTCAGATCTTGATCCAATTCAAATGGGACCACATGAGAAACACCACCTTTCAAATAAAAAAAAAGTATCATAAAAATCGGTTCACCTAGAAGAAAGTTCTGAGGTAACACACATAAAAAAAAAAAAAAAAAAAATACAATCGAATTGAATACTTCCTCCTTTTTTTGAAGTCGGTTAAAAAATAAATAATAGAGATAAATAAATTAGGCGATCTCGCCGACCTCTTCCACGGACAATGCAACGCGAGTAAACTGTATTACACGAGAGCAATCAATAAAATCATCGAAGCTGTATTATAAATCGTTTGGTAGTTTTTCGATGAAAACCCGACAAAACTGAATTGCAGTCGAAGGGTAGAAAAACAAAAAATTTATAAAAAGCTAACTTTGTCCAGTGAACAAATTTTTACCCGCGAGATTTATGTCAAAATGTTCCTAATAACGAAACCGAATTTCCATTTCACAAAGAGCTTTTTTCTAGTTCGCTTAATCAAAATAATCGCCAGAAATATGCAAGCTAACGCGACTTTTTTGTTCGACAGCCTAATTTTTATTTACATTACCGTTTCTAGTACGTGAAACAAAGAAATAATTACCGTACAAAATTACATTCTTCAATCTGTGTGTTCTAGTAAAAATTAATTGTCTATAGTATTCGTTACCAATAGGTTTTGTTATTAATTAGCTCTCCGTAATTGGTAATGAAATAAAATCGAAACTCATATATCATTTCACTTTGTGATTTTTAATTTAACAAATTTTCTACTTATATAATGAATTTTTCAAGAGTTCTATCACTTCCTCGAATGAAAATTCCATCGTCAGCCAATCCGTCTCCAGAATTCGAGGGATCTAGGGTAAACAAAAAAAAAAAATAAAAAGTAAAAGAACGCTGTTTTTAGATAAAGAAAAAATGTTAACGATTTCAATAAATTTCTGTTATGAAATTTTATTTAACTTACGCTTTCTGCAACGAATAGTACAAAAAAAGCTGGAAACTGTTTTAAATATTGAATTTTGTTGCCAGAGTCGAATTAAACAAGATTACTGAAGGATCATAATAATAAATTAATTTGAAACCTTTCAAATGTTCATTATAGTCGAATATTAAATTTAGCTCACCAAATTTTTCTACAAATGTTCCGAACAATAACAACACCTTCATTCCGGGATCTCAGATGAAGTACCTATTATGACCGAAAAAAAAAAAAAAGGAAACAAGAAACTATTAAAGTTCCATGATAAAAATAATTATTTTTAATTCATAAAATTTGCTGTAAACAAATTTAAATTTTATTAGAGAAGAAAAATTACAGGGGATTTTTTATGACCAAACTAATTTTAAATACCAAAAAGTTGACATGATCTATTCCGAATGAATTCTTTGCTTCTTATTATACAGCTGCGGATTAGTGTTTTTTTTGTTTTTTTTTTGTTTGTTTCTTTGTTATTATTATTTTTACAGACCAAGTTTTGTAGTTTTGTTCATTTACAAAACTAGTGTTCTTTATATAGAAATTCTTCAACGTCATTTCCCGCTATTCTGCTAATTTTAATTTTTACTATCCAGCTAAGGCGTTAAAAGCATTTTTGGAAATGTATTTTTCGCTTTTGTCGAAATCTTAAAATGTTGCTTCCCCTTACTTAGCCCATCGAATTGGCGTACTCATAAATTAAAACTATATCTTTTACAAAATTGCAAAAAAAAGATCAACAAGTGTAAATATGCAGGTATCCCTCTAATTGTAAGTAAGCATATATCGCAACTTTGAATACCGGATATCGTCAGAATTACCTTTAATTCAACGTAGAAATTATATGAAAACGGTAATCATAGGAAAATTTCACAGCTATCAGACGTTGGCGTGTGTCGATAAATTTATCAAAATTTCGTTTACAAAATAAAAAAGTCGATTAGTTGAAATGCTCTCTATATGTCAAAATTAAAGTTTAATTATTTAAGTAAATTTAAATTTTACATTTAATTCTAGAAGTTCGTAGGAAATTGTAAATTAAAAAACACAGTTCGAGGAAACAACGATAATAATAGTGTAAATAATTTATAACCTGTAATATGATATTCTGCAAAATGCTGCGCATTGGTTTTTGAAATAGTTTTATAAATATCGATATATTTATTCTTTTTCGGAACTCTTTCAACGAAAATCAAAAATCACCGTTGTGGCTCTTTTTTCACAGTTTCTACGTTAAACCGTTATTTTAAGTGATCCGTTATTCTTATAGTATCTTAAAATGGATGTTTAATCTTGATTCGTGAATAAAACCATCAACAAGTGCAGAAATGGGTTAAAATGCTAATTGAACGAGAACACATTGTATACAGTGTCGTTTCATGTGCATGTACATTTGAATTTTCTCAAACTGTACGAGTAAATTTCATTCTACCACACCGATCGTAACGAGTGAGAACGGCAGCGCCCCAAATGTACTTGCACACTTACCATCATGTGTCATGATTAGAGTAAACCAAGAGAATGTGCTCGTTTCCGACAGCACACGCTGGGAAGCAAACGTTTCCCGATAGCTGAAAAATCCCATCGGGACTACCGAAAAACGAAAACGTTTTTACGCTTTTTGACAATCCAGCTATTTTTCGTTTTCGGAGCTGCTCGCTGTTGACAATTGCACACAATGCAAATTTCACATTGTCGGCGTATTTCCTTTTTTCGGTGCTTTACGGGAACAATCTTTTTTCTCCCTCTCGTAGGCTATATAAACTTTCACTTTTTAATTTTTCGTCGTCATTATGTACACTTAACTGTTCTACTACTTTAAGACAAACGATGAGAATAAACTGGTGACGATTATATAGTACTGTGCCATTGGTCAACTTAGAGAAGCATTAGTAAAAATGTAAAAAAATATAACGACGCATCGATACACAATAATTTTCTTTTTATATATATATATATTACAAAGTTGCTTAAAATAATAATCAGTATTCAAGGGCGTCACCAGCCGATCAGCCGGGAGGGGGGGGGAGATAATAGAAAGAGGATATGTGTTATAGGAAAAATATAACTTGTAAAGGCTTAATATTTTATTAAACAAGAATAAAATCTTAATTATAATTGTCGTGGGTTTCTGGCAAATTGTTCTACTACTTTATTATAAAAGTCTTCCAAATTATGATTACGCGCCTATGGAAATAGTCATCATGGCCAGAGTTGATTAAAAAGTTTCAAGGTTCCAGGGGGGGCAGCTACCTTCTGCCACCGGCTGGCGACGCCCATATCAGTATTAAATGCCATAAATTATATTGCTATGATCATAGATAGCGGTGTTGTGGCCAGGAGCCTAAATAGTTTTTTTTTTTTGTTTTTTTTTTATATGGAAATAAGTTTTGGGTCTCACTGAGCAAGTATGCCCGTTATGTGAGTTCCCAACCTCTTATTATCGTTTATTTGACATACAAAATTTACATGTTATCATTCTTACATCTAACTACATCTTAAAACTAAGCTATTTCGCTAAGTACGTCTTATAAAAAGTTGCACACATACCTAATGCCACATTTGTGCTGATTATCACATACATCCGCGAATATGCGAGAATGGAATAGAATCGGATGATAATATAGTTAAACAGACCCCGCCTATCCCGAGCAGGGGAACAAGCTGGACCTCTCAAGTATCGCACCATTCCATCAACCATTTCGCTACTTCCTTCTTCCAAATACCAATTTTAGTTTCGTTAATTATATGTTTGGGAATCTTACACATCAACCTGATAAGCACCGCCTCATCGGTATTATCGATTCGTAAATTGACCCCTCTAGGGTGAACATAATAAACATCATTTGGGTTCCTAGTTATCCTGTTTTTAGGTCTGGTGGGTAACTCCACGTTATTGAGTTTATATTCTAATAGTCTATAATAATAAAACTGCATCTTAGAAGACATCTCATTATTAACCTTCCACCAGCTCGATGTCGCGTCACCTCGCTTCCAATGAGGCCGTATTATTTTCAGACATCTTTTCAGAATTTTACCTATCTTAATGATTTCCGTTTTTTTCCCCATATTTGTATCCCATATAATACTCTGGACATTACTATTGCATTAAAGTATAACCGTAATGTTTCATACGAGAGTACCATCTTCAGTTTATATAATGCAGGGATAGATTGTCTTATTTTCGAATTCGTGTTTTTTATGTGATTATTCCATTTCAGCGAGTTATCAATAAGTATTCCTAGATATTTATACACTGTTACATTCTCTAGGTAAGGACATGAGCATAAGAAATCACTATTAAATCCATATCTTTCGATCGGGGCTAATATTGTGCCCTGTCCTACTCCACAACGATTCATCTTTTCCTTACTTGCATTGCCTGCAATTTTTACTGTGCTCCTTCTGTTTTTCAAATAATCTTTAAACCACCATAATTGTTTATTTACTATGCCCAATTCTTTTAGGTCTTTAATAAGCAGGTTGTGATCGACTAGGTCAAACGCTTTAGTCAGGTCAATAAAGGCAATTAAGAACTGATTTCCCCTCGATAGTCCTATATTTATCTCATTTACGAACGTTAGTGTCGATCTTTTTTCTCTAAATCCATATTGGTTTTCATAAAGCAGGCCGTTTTTTTCCAGATAATTTCTTAGGTGCTTCCCGATGTATAGTTCAAGTATTTTGGCTAACAGTGGCATTATTGTTATTGGGCGATAGTTCTCAATTTGACTTTGATTCCCCTTCTTATAGATCGGTCTAATAATACCTCTTTTGAGTCCGTCTGGAATGCACTCTTGCTTTATTGATCGATTAATCATGTGAGTTACAATAGGAGTAAAGAACTTTACATTTCGCTTAATGTCTTTAGCCCTAATTTTGTCCGATCCGGGTGCCTTGTGCTCTTTTAACTCATTAACTACGTATATTTCTTCTATTTGAAGGCCATTTGCGGCTGGAATAAAGAACGAAGTCATTCTCGCCTCGTCGTCTGAAGTATTCAGTAGATGCATTTCGCAAGTATGCTTCTGTTCTTCCACAGAACTTACAAAATATTCGCTAAATTGTTCGGTTATTGTTTCACTATTCCCAAAATTCCTAGTGATGAAATCGTCTACTGTTTTTTTGTTCTTTTTGCTAAGAATATCATTAATTATTCCCCACGTTTTTTTGCTGTCATTGTTTGCCTTAACAATTACATACAATAGGTGTATAGTGCGCGGTAATTCTGAGTGGTTAAGTTGGTTGTTGGAGTGCAGGCGTTTTATAGCCGTCGACTATGGCGTATTTCGCTAATCTAGCTGGCCAAAAACCTATTTCGTGAAAATTGCCATAGAACGATGAAATAAAATTTATTCGATAACCGAATCAGTACAGAATCTTATGCGATCATTTTTTTTTTCTCCAAACGTATTATATTATTAGTAGTAGCTTTCCAAAGTCAGCTTATCGGTAAACAGTTCAGATTTTAGCGTGCTGAAGTATTAGTTCAATTCGACAATTTATCTCATTTACACGATATACTATTGCGACAAAATCATTATATTGTTTATAGACTAGGACGAAATTACGAATAGCATTTCTGGCTGTTGGGAACGAAATAGGTTTTCATTGTACTTGTAGAGCGACCTTTATTTAAATCCCTTTTTCATGTACGAAAAAAATTTGCTTCGCTAAAAACAAAAAGCAAACGTGTTCGCGAGATACTGCTGGGTTATTCGTATTGGGAGAAAGGTATATGTTTCTACTGTCAAATAAAAAAAAAAAAAAAATTGGCTGCCAGTTTTTTGCTTATTTAGAAAATACGCCGTGCTATATGCACGCGTATGGAGACATATTTAACATGCTCAGGTCAGTCTTTATCACGTTTTGTGCTAAAACGGGGAGGCCGATTTAACCGAAATTTTTTTTTGTAAAATCTATTTCATATAAGGATCGGACAGAATAGTAAGACTATTTATGTGGGGAAAAAAACATTTTTACGTGCAATTCTCACTATAATATGCCTTTTAAGGATGCTCTTTATGGATATTACGACATCGCAGCTCCTAACGCGTATATAACAGGATCTAAATGGCTGAAAGCTTATTCTTATGTCTAAATGAGATTGCGACGGATCGCGCCAAATGCGTTATAAGCCAAAAATGAATCAGTGGATAGCCATATATTTCAAAGCCGTTTCATAATATTGTGACTTTACGTGAAGTAAGGCTCAATCTAACCCATTCTTCTCCTCACTATTGTCGACCAATGTGGATAAGATTTGTAAAAGAGTCTGCTGATACAACGAAGGAGGAAATTCAGTATGTAACGCAAATAGAGAAACCTTAGTTTGAGCAAATTCTGTTTGGCGTAAAAAGCCTTCTCTGTAAAGCATCTCTGCAAAAGTTTACATTGCCGCAACAGACGCTACTTCATCGATGAAATGGCTATATTTGCGGTGGAGCCATCTCGAAGCAATCTGAATATTAAAATGGATGTTAATACAAAAGCTCTAGGATTTTGGCTTTCAATTCTGCACGATAAAATTTGTTTTTTGGAAGGGAGATGTTCTTTACGCCATCAATAAATATTGGCGGAGGTCATTTCATGGTGCGAGGCTGGTTAATTTCTTTATCTGACATATCTGAGTGTTTTTTAACCAACAGAAAAATCGTTATCTTCAATAACTGAACTGCACAGCTGTTCGATTTCCATCGTTCCATCGACATTTTCATACTTTAAGTCACAGATGAGCACGGAAAATGAGTTTCCTGCTCCATTGTAATTTATTTAAGGAGCAGTAGAATTTGGCTTCTACTGCGTTCACGCTGTGGAGGAAAGTCTTTTTTTGCCTACTTGAAAGGCATTGACAGCCTCAACTTCTGAATACCATTTAGGATGATTTAAAGTAGCACTGCTCCCAGCTAGCGCGTTGTTGCTAGGGTGTCGATAGGTTGACCCTGTTTAAAAAAATCTCTTTATAAAGAGTGTGAACGGTTGAAAGTTTTTATAGTGTTGTTCGTTGACTTGTAAACGGTATCATATGATTGATGGGGTTTAGTGGTGGAAAGTTCTTATTATGGTTCATCCTGTGGGAGCAGGTAAAGACAAAGAGAAAGAAAAGAAAAAAAAAAGAAAAAAAATAATAAGGAAGAAAAAGAAAAAATAAACCTTATCGCTCGTAACACCCCGCTATAGGAATGTAAGCCATGACCACTGAAACCAAAATAATGAGAAAATCTCGGGCGCTTGAGATGTGGAGCTCCAGTGACAATTATCACGGAAACGTCCATCAAACTAACAAAAAGTGCGGATGTGTTATTAATGCTCGAAAAAAAATTGGGAACTACATCAAAAACTGCTAAATAAAATAAAATCATATACCTTAGTTATATTTGAAGAAGTAAAAAAATATGTCATAGACAGGGATCGTTGGAAAGATAGAAGAAAAACGTAAAGTTGGAAGAAAAGTAACTTGACTCAAAAAGAAAAAGATGGACGGGATTAAAAATCGAGCGGTTAATCCATATCGCAACAAATCACGAAATGTTTAAGGGGAGATCCTGCTTTAGAATACCTAAAAAAAACTCGTTTTTGAGGACTTTTTTTGGAAGAGAAAAAAACAATTTAGCCCAGCGAACTTTGCGGTATATTGTCTTACGTATTTGAAGTGTGCAAATAATTCCTATTAAGTAGATATAATAATAAACTGCAGAACAATGAACCTTTTCCTAGAACGTCTTCTTACTGTAGTTCACAATTGACGGGAAAGATGCTGTTCGTAATTCTTATCACAAACATAAAAATCAAATAATTTTCTAATTATCATACCTTTTTTCTTCTAGGTAAACTAAAAAAAAGTAAAAGTAATCGGGAAATTATGATTTTTTCGGGATCGAAAATAAAGTTTTTTTTCAACAAAAAAAAAAAGCTACTTTCCGTTGTGTAAAAGATCTTTGAAAATACTTTTCCAACAATTTTGTTAGTTCACACGGAAGTCATAAATGTTAGTTCAATAGGTGTCGTTTAGTTTTTTTGCAATCGCGCCCGTCAATTCTGAAAAATCAAAAAAAGGAAAACTCGAGAAAATGAGTTATAAAGTTTTCAGTAAGAGAAAATATAAATCTTTGTTTCCTACGCTAATGATCGGCTAATCAGCTATGTCCATGCAGTAGTCCTGCTTCCTCAAATAATAACTCATTCTGATGCATTTGTTCGAGTGTACAAGCCGTACGAGTCCCATTGATGCTAAGTGGCTGGCGCCCGTTTTCCCTTTCGATCCGTTGCGTGTCGGCGGTATCAGCAAACATTTCGCATTGTTAGTCCCAATATTCAAATGCAGCACTTGCATAGTATTTGAAATCGCTAAATATCCTTCGTTGAACATGCCTGCAACCAAGTAGGTGGTTATTTCAATGATTTTTTGCTCAGAATGCAAGTGCTTCGCATTGATGCGCCAGACCATTGAGTTGAACGACTCGTTTAAATTTTGCGTGTAACCGCCTAAACATCTCGTTAAAAGGCGGTCATTTGATAGTACTTCATAAATCAGGTGAACATACTTCCAATTTTTTTGTCAATCTATCGAGCAGGATGCTCGAAAGATAATAGTTGATTTGTGCATTCAGCTTTGTGCTATTCACACCAACACAATTTTCGTGTCGAGAGTATTTGCCTATGGATCAATAATGATCTAGCGTTGCTATCACAGCTTTTTTCATTTCTTGGACAGAATCAATATTTCTTTTAATTGCCAAACCATAATATAATGTTAACTTTTTTATGATGCCTTCCGTTATCCGCTTCTAACCACCGAGCTTTCTTCTTTTTATTTCGGAGACTCGTACCCATTCGTTTTTGTACGTGTTCCACGCACTCAATTTTTGTAACACATAGATTTTTATTCAAAATACCTGCAAAAGTTTTGCAATTGCCTTCGCCGATGTAATTAGTATACTTCATACTGAATTTTTCTTCGGATCTTAAAAACATTTCCCTTGCTCGAAGCTCCTTTTCCTTCGGCTTTGTATCTCCAGAAGTACTTCGAATTTACATCTGTAACTTTGTGAATATATTTTTGAATAGTTTATCTACCGGTTTAAGAATTTAAAAAGAACGATTTTTTCGATCTTCTAAAGCAGGATTCCCCCTTAAGAAACTAAATGCAAAGATTGCATAATAGTCGGGCATGCAACTTTTAAAATGAATATAACTGATGAATTAAGTTATTTTTATTCACTGCAAATGATTTGCATTATTTACATACTTTTACGTATTTCGTTAATGTAAATCATGTTTGTATATATATATATATATATATAAACTTCGCCTTTTTGTGCCTCGCAAGGGGATGAGCTTTCTTCTAAACTTCTTTTAGAAAAATTGTTTTGAGTTGATTACGTCATTTTACCTGTCTTTATTTAACAACAAAAAAAATTTTAGCAATTTTACAACACAGTATTCAACCTTTGTTATCTTATATAAATTAACGGAAGACGATCATGAGGCACAAAGCTAACGAGGTATAATCGTGGAACATAAAAACTAGTGTACCCCAGACTAAGAATTAATATATATATAAACTTGGCCATTTTGGCCTCACGAGGGGCTGTGCCCCTTGACCACTCTTGCTTACATTTCTGTCTCTTTCCCTTCTATACTTTGTATAAAATTATCAAAATTTACAACGTAATTCTAAATCAGTCCATATAAATATAATAACATAATCGCAAAATATAACAAACGTTACATAAAATTGGGACATTTTTTCTAATAGGGGATAGCCCAAGGATTACGTAGTAATTAATATACATATATATATATATATTTATTTATTTATTTATTTTATTAGGTCACTATTTGATTTTCTTTATGAAATTTCTTATATCTACTGCCTACCGTAGAAAATTTTACGTAATTATATAATCCCCCCCTCAATGTCCTCCTTATTATAATTCCCCACCACCCTAAAATGTCGTTCTAGATCCACCCCTAATATGTATATATATATATATATATATGTGTGTGTGGTTGTGTATTTAAACCGCAGCTGTGGCAAGTTACACAGAATAATGCTGATATTAGGTTGAGAAAGTAAACGTTACTTGTGGTGCCTAAATATAAATATTTTTCTTTTAATTCAACAGAAATCTCTTTTACAAAGTAAATTTTACTTTAAAGCTATCGATTATAAGTTATAAAAGTACAAGTATAAAGAAGCGCATGTTCAGAGTGGATGGATATTAGCATTTAAGTCTGGCATGCCGTTGTAAAACAAAGCTTTACATAAAACATGCACTCTCAAATTACTGTGACTATACCTACCCAAATACCCAACTACCCGGAGTGCTGAGTTGTTTAATACCGAGCTGTCGAAAACCATCTTCGATTGAATTTTTAAAATATGTACATGTGTATGTAGCGAGACGTTCACGATCACTTTTGTGCAAGCACTTTTGTAGTGATTTATATCACGCAACGAAAAATCCATACAAAATTATAAAGGCACTAAAAAATATTGGCCGTTTTTATGTTACTGTAGCTATAGTTATTTTTTAGGATGCGTAACGAAAAAAAAAAAATATATTATAAAATTGAATTTTGTAATGAATTATTTTATTAATATCGATAAGATGATGTACTCGTTAAAGTATTAATAATGAATATTTTTAACCGACTTCAAAAAAGGAGGAGGTATTCAATTCGACTATATTTTTTTTTTTTTTTTTTTTTTTATGTGTGTTACCACAGAAATTTCTTCTAGATGAATCGATTTTGATGATTCTTCTTTTATTTGAAAGGTGGTGTTTGTCATGTGGTCTCATTTAAATTTGATCAAAGTCTGACCGATAGTTTTTGAGTTATCCTTAATAATGCGGGAGATTGTAGCTTTTTGGATGCTTTTCATTCATGATTGTTTTCACCGTCGGATTAGATTTATTGACTTAAAATACTATAAATTTGCCAAATTACCATGGAAATGTAGCTTTTGGTGTTTTTACCGTGGAAATAAATGTTTTAATTTAATTGAATAAAAATGCACTAAAAAGTAAAAAATAATTACTCCCGATAAAATATATATATATGTATATCAGAGTGATATAACTTAAGGCGATATCGTAATTCTTATACAACATTAACTTTTTGGAGTTGGAATTATATTACATATTAAAAGAATAATTAAAAACTGCATTAAATGTTGATTAAATTGTTCCTAACATGAATTTAATTCCAACTCCAAAAAGTTAATGTTGTATAAGAATTACGATATCACCTTAAGTTATATCACTCTGATATATATATATATTTTATCGGGAGTAATTATTTTTTACTTTTTAGTGCATTTTTAAATTCTTATAATAAACCTTGAAGTCGGTATTTATTTTTTGTAAAAAAGCATTTTTTAGATTATACTGAATAAATATTTTCTTTTACTAAAAAAACTAATGATTTCGTACAATGCAATGACGTGTACATAATGAACAAAATGCTAAAAATTGTGTAAAAAGAAATGCATTCCTACGCTTTGCGTATTAATTTTAACTATTTGTAAATTAGTTTGTAGCCGAATAACGGCACTTACAACTTTTAAACAATTTAAGTAAATAGTGTGCTTAACCAAAGTAAAAATATTAGTCTTTACACATATTATCTAAAACTCTGTTTTTTATTATATGAAACGGCTAAAAATTATTGTCGGTAAAGTACACATAATACGTACGAATTTTAATTATTTATTAAACAGAGCAATTAAATATAAGTAATGAATTATATTAAAATACCTTTAAAAAAAATTTTTTTTCCATTTCTACTGAAGCATTTCTTGCACGATGACATAATATTCGGAAATTTTGAAAACCGCAGTTGTTCACAGTATGCCGTTTTAGAATACGCTTAAAACTTAAAATTCTTACAACGAGTGTTACATAACTGAATATTATAAAAATCTATTAATTTAAAATATATAATAACAAAACAATTACACGCGCGGTGCTTAACAACCGAAAGAAAGAATGGTAGATTCGTTCGTTTTGTCTTATTTTTTCTATTAAATTGATACTTTTATGAAAATTACATATCGAGTATTGTTAATAAGTACAAATAACGTAAAATGAGAATTACAAAGTCAAAAAAAAAAAAAAAAAACAACAAAAAAAGAGATGCATAAGCGGTAATCGCGAATAGCTCGTGTAGATATAGTGGTACAAATTGTGCCTACAGCGCTATCTGTTAAATTCAGGATTAACTATGTATTTCCCGCAGACGACTTTAGGGCGATCTTAGGACTTTTAAATAAACGTATAATACTCGCGTATCGTTTGTATAGTGCATTAATGTGTGTCCTATATGCAATTTAGTGTTGACGCAGTAACCTAGCAATTAAGGTACTCGACTAGTGAACCTGAAGTATCACGAATTTTTGAGAAATGTCTCGTTATCCACGTCGCTGTTACGTACGCGCGCTTCATTTGAAATTAAACACCGCTTACTCCCCAGAAAAATGATCTGGGTGGATCTCATTAAAAGGAAACTGACCCACAGTATATTCTCTTCAGATTCGGAGATCTTTATGAAAATCTTAATTACACAACCTATGATAATTTATCAAAGGTTACGGTACTTACTTTACTTTTACGAAATACGCATACGCGTTGATCATTGCATTATAGGATGTTGTAAAGATTATTAAATTGAAATGAACGGTCGTAAAGGAGAAATTATACACTGGTCTAGATGCATACATCTTCCTTATACAGCAGATTTTTTCGTATTGACTTCGTAATTGCGCACAGCGGTCTAATAAAACAGCAATTATACCGATCAGAACGAAACTTTGTAATTTTCAAACTGGCCGCAGATTAATTTCTGTCAATACCAGTTAACTGCTCGGTATTCTAGTCTCTACATCACTGACCGCAAGGCCGTGTCCACGGGGTGGGTTTTGGGGGTTAACCCCCCCCCCATGAAAACTGAAATATCTTAGGTACTTCATTAATATGTTATGCAAAATTTTTTGTTACGAGTATAATCAATAACATATGTAATTTTTATTAATGTTTATACAGTAATTCGTTTATTTAAATTATTAATATACAAATCAAGATGATGGAAATTATTAATAGCATGAATATTAGTGAAAAATGTATTTTTATTTATAAAATAAATATGCGAAGAAAATTTTCAAAACCCCCCCTTTCCAAAATTCTGGGCACGGGCCTGACTGACCGCATTAATGATTTTTACATATGCTCATCTATGCTGTCCTGTATACAATAGATGTACCATCATCACTAAACGCTGCAATCGCAATATTCGCTAATGACACAGCAATATCCTCAGTAAGCGACTCACAAACTGAGGCAATTGAAAACGTTCAATATGTTTTTTTGGACTATGTAACAAATTGAACGGAAAATGAAAATATTAAACCCAATAAACAAGAATCTGGTCATATTTCATTTTCCATAAACGAGATCTCCCCTCATCACATAATTTGCATAAACAGACAACAAGTGCTAGTCTCTGACTCAGTAAAATGCTTGAGTCTACATTTCTAGATGTAAAGCTTGGAAAACTCACGCTGTCACATTGCATTAAAAGCTCGACTGATTCAGGAAAAAATACGTGAAATATATTTGTCTGTCAGGTGCCATCTCAAAATGCAAATCGAAAATAATACTAATTTAACAAACTGTCTCAGACCCGTTTGGACCTACGGAGGACAAATATGCGGATGTAGCATCAAACACAAATATTATTCAGATAATTCAAGCAACAAGTTCCTCCGTGTAATAATCAACGCTCAGTGGTTCTAGCGGAACGAATCTTTACATACTGATTTGCGGACTGAGTGGCTCGACAAAGTCATGAAAAACGTTGCCCACCGTCACGAAAAAAGTTTTCATAACCGTTTGAACTCAAAAACATTTTATAAACATGTGCCGATCTTCCAATCGACATTCGTTTAGATTTTAAAAAAATTACTCTATAACTGTTTACACTTTTTTGCGATTCTGCAATCATTTGTCGCACGCGATGGTCTTTACCGTCAAAGGTGTGACGGATAAAATTCTTCTACATCGTTAAATATATGGTTTTTATATTTCAATGAAAAATCTCGATGTCCGTAATAAAATGAGAAAAAAAGTGCACACAAAAGTATAAAATATTTCGTTCTCCCTATAATACTTGTTAACAATCGGGAAGCGAGTGAAAGATCCAATTGTTTTTCAACGAAGGGAAATTCACTATCGGGTAGAGACTATTTTTGTGGAAAAGTCAATATCGTTCATAGTCATGGCGGAAAAATTTTATTAATTGTTGCAAAACTCCCTTGAATTATACCGTTGACGTCCGCAAATACGACATACATGTATATATGAATTATAATAAACAGAGATTTGTTAATTTTTCTATATGCGTGTTTATATTTTAATTATTTAATAATAAACTTCGACATGTTTCTGAACAGAGCATACAGGGTTCACCGTAATTCTCGTGTAAAGCATTTTTGTCAATAGATTATTAGGATATTCCTACATTTTAATGCGAAAAAATCGGCATTAACGATTGCGAATACGCTATGCTGTTTATATTTGCGCATTCATTTTCTTAAGAATAATCGCACTAAATTCTTAATTTGCACAATATTTTTATTTTTTTTTCAAGCGCCTTACCGCGTAATTTTTCGGTTTATAGGAGCGAGCGCAACTACTTCTTCTGTTACATTATGCCAACGCATATTCGAAGACATTTTTTTTTTTTTTTTTTTTTTTAATGTATACTTTCCAATGTTTTTCTTATTAGTTAATTGAACCGTCGCGAATAAATTTTACGAGGTATTTTTAATAGTATTCCAGTTTGAATGGTACCACCGCATATCGGTAAGATAAGTGACACCGGATTGAAGAGTGATAAAGCGACTAGTAGAATTGCAGACTTTTTAACCCCTCGAGGTATTAATTCCATATAGAACGGTAAGTGTACGCAGTTGAAATTTTAAATTCCGAATTGATTACACCATTTACACAGAAACCATATTTCATCGTACATTGCGATATGTGACAACTGGAAGATTTAAGTTAATAAAATTGCTG
This sequence comes from Icerya purchasi, assembly GCA_039619475.1. Lineage (NCBI taxonomy): Eukaryota > Metazoa > Arthropoda > Insecta > Hemiptera > Monophlebidae > Icerya > Icerya purchasi. Next base: position 390,780,742 of record CM077115.1, on the reverse strand, counting down.
ATTTTTGAAGTGAAATTTCTTCGGGTGCACCTTATATATAAATAAATAAATGTATGGGAAGTTAACACGAAAAGCGAGCGTACATTATGAATAATTAAAGTATTAATACACCTAAAAATTCGTAATAGACACGTAGCCAGTAATATATTGAATTCAAATTTATGTTGCATATTACTGCATTTTATACCACTTTGAGAGACATATACATAAAAAATAAGAAGAAATTCATTAGAACTTAAAATGTCAAAAATTAATTAAACATAAAAAATGGATATAAAGAACCGGAAAAAGAAAGGCATCGAGCATATAGAGAATGTCAATGATCTGAAAGAAATTGTAACTGAAGCAAGCCGCATTTTAATCTTAACAGAAACGTGGATGAATAATGAATATCGACATACCACAAATTTCAATTGCTTCGTGAAATTTAAACGCCAGAACGTTCGAGCAGGAGGGATTGCAGTTTAACCTCATTAGGAACGATGAAAGTCAAATATTTGCGATACTTCTAATGTTGATATGTCAATACACAATATTATTACGCAATTAGATTTTGGTCAAACAGATGTTGGGGATACAATGTAAGACGGAAGATGGAAAAGAAATAATTATCATCGCTATTTATATTTCTCTAAATCAACGGGTCCATGATATAATCACATTTATACAACATAGAAGATCACTTTCAATCCCGATGGTTCAAGGTTATTAAAAGAAAATTTACATACACTTCCAATGATATTAGCTGGACACTTCAACGTCAATTTTGCATCAGGCGATTCTTTGCCTTTAAGAGAATTTCTTCAACCCGATCTTCGATTATTAATAATAATCCAAATAAATCAACCGCCAAAGTATGCAACTACCATTGATGCAGTATTTTTCTGATGTATTGATAAAATTATATCAAAAACTTATATTTCATATATTTCAGTTGCCAATAAGCCTATTGTATCTTTTATAGAATCCAACAATCAATGAAAAACATTAATAAAAAAATACGTTCATTTTTTATTTATTTGTGTTTTTCTTAAAGTGGAACTTTATAGATATGTTTATAAGAATCACAGATCTCCTCATTTGATTCTTACTACTCTTGGTAAATTACTAATACTATAACTTTAAATCGAAGTTAGAGAAAACGCCTTTGATGTTCCACTTCTGTCCTGTGCCCCGAGGCACATTCATTTTTTTTTTTTTGCAAATTTACAGGCCATCAATTTCGGTTTCACGCAAGCATCGCGTATTGCAATGCGGATCTAATGAAAAATTCCTTTTTATAAGAGACAAAGGTAATTTATAGAAAAAGGAAGAAAAGAGTTTTCTCTTTAATTTCTATTGCTTTAGAATGTGTGTAATGTTAATGTTTTTTGACAATTTAAACCAGTTTTTTTTATTACCGAACCATTATTTCTATAGACACTTTAGCGGTTTTATGCGGAATGTAATTTTTGTAAACGAAAAATCGATAGAAGCATGAACAAACGAAAAAATATTGACAACTTGTAGAATTTATCTTCTCTCATTTTCCTGAATTTTTATAAATAATACTCTAAAGTTTCAATTTTGGAAAATTCCCCGTTATTATCTTTTTTTACTTATTATCAATATCCATTTACCGTTTATCGCGGATTATTTCGCAGATTTTTTGATATTTCTTCCTATCATTAGATATCGCAAATAATACGGAAATCGTTTTATACAAGAACGAAAATAGAGATTCCCTTAATTAGTACTCCGTTTTCGACGACCACCGCTGACGATTAAAAGCGTAAAACGTTTTTTCACATTCGAAGAAAATGTTTTGAAAAAGATGAAAATCAACAAAAGAATGAACAAGAAACACTGATCTAAACAATTAAAATTGCGTGTTGAAGCAGTATCTCGTTCGGTCATCAAACCACCGACCACCGGAGTCCTCAAATAATACAGTTACTCAAACGTAAACATTCCGAATAGGAATGATGAGATTTCGAAACTTTTTCTAATCGACAGAGCGGTCCGTGAAATAAACAGCTCCGTGTGTTTTGTGTATGTCAACCCGTTTCCACCAGCCGTATTAACATATCACCGACGCTCCGTGTTTAAACGTGCGTCATTTTGAACAACTAAAGTCCCATACCCTCGATAAGGCATATATCATGGATTGCGAGGTTAAGGTTCGCAGTGTACTAACCGTAAAGGATCTAAATAGAATACTGAGGCCAGTTCCTTTTTCTCGATCGCCTTTACTTTCCCAGATTTCTCTGTTGGTACCCAGTTCCATTTCAAATTAGGTACAAACCTGTGAACCAATTGGGATCCGGGGAACGAGATAAGTCTCGTAACCTCTGATTTGGTAACCGAACAACTTAAACATTCAAAATTATATTTTGTACTTCGATTAAACCTTTAGTGTACAAAGTGTCACAGAATAATAACGAAAATTGACTGATTTCATTTAAATACTCGATGAGTAAAATTAGTTCTCTTACAATAATTAGTTAAACAACGATTTATTTGAATGTACGAATTTTTTAAAACCAAACGCGAAGAAAGGAATTTTTTAAAATTTTAATTCTAATGTATGTTTCCGTGATTCTCGAGCTTTTACCAATGTTAAATTATTCTAGTATACAGTTTATTTGACATTTATTAAATTTCTCAAAATTACAACTCGAAGGAAAATGTGTCCCGATGATTTTGACATCTTCAGTTTAAATTTCATACGCTGACCGGTTTCCTATTTTACAATGTTTTTAATATTCGTTTTTATTGAAGTTTGTTGTTTTTTTTTCATTTGTCACGTCTCAGGTCTTTCCATATTAGAAAATTATAAATTTCTCTGCGAAATCAACGGCAACACTAAATTACTTCTTTCTACATTTCATGTAGCTAGCGCTATCTATATCCGATTTGGAAAATGAATTATAGTCGCGATAAAACAAAAAAATGATATCGTTCAACGCTGCGTTATATTTATTTTTCATATTTATCTATTCGGACATTTATGAATTTTAACACATTTCATTTATACCGTTCTTTCTGTTTTTTGGTGAAAACTAAATTCCGAAAAATTAAAAATTGAATTCTCCGTTTTCGCGTTCTTCCACCAAGCCCCCTCCCCCTGGAGAACCGAAGCATCTATGAAAAAATTTGTTACAACAGAGAAATTAAATTTATGCTATAAAAGATTTGCATAAATGTTACCTATGAATTTAATTATACTAATAGTTAATAGAGTTTTCTAGTAAAACTATTATAGTTACCTTTTTTATTTCATTTTAAACCCAACTATGATCGATCTTTTACATTTCTTACTTATTTTTAATTTTTATTTCGTAATTTTAATTAAAAATAGTTCAATGAGAAGTACATAAACTTGCTGACGAACAAGGAGAATTCGAATCGGATTACTAACAAAAATAAAAAATGTTTTTTTACAAAAAAACAAATATCGATACTTGGAAGATTTATTATAAAAATTTAAAAATGCATTAAAAAGTAAAAAATAATTACCCCCGATAGGAAAATATATATCAGAGTGATATACCCTTAAAGGTGATATCGTAATTCTTATACAACGTTAATACCTTAATCAGAGTCGGCATCAAATTCATATTAAATAATAATTTTAAAAAACTACATTAAATGTTCATTAAATTAGTCCTAGATATTGTAATATGAATTTAATGCCTAGTCTAATTAAGGTGTGAATGTTGTATAAGAATTACGATATCACCTTTAAGAGTATATTACTCTGATATATATTTTCCTATCGGGGGTAATTATTTTTTACTTTTTACATTTTTAAATTTTTATAATAAACTTTGAAGTATCAGTATTTATTTTTTGTAAAAAAACATTTCATTTTACAATTTTTAGTTTTATACTTGAATCTTTTTCTTGTTAAAAATCAATTTTTTTTCACGTTATTCTCCATACTTATTACTTTAAAAAAAAAAATCAATTTCTTTATTTTGAACTGCATTTCCAAGGTAAAAACATCAAAAGATACATTTCCACGGTAATTTGGCAAATTGATAGTATTTTAAGTCAATCGCCTCCGCATTAAAAAAAAACGAAGCTAAATCAAACATGAATGAAAAGCATCTAAAAAGCTTCAATTTCCCGCATTATTAAGGATAACACAAAAACTACTGGTCAGATCTTGATCAAATTTAAATGGGACCACATGAGAAACACCAGCTTACAAATAAAAAAAGAATCGTCAAAATTGGTTCACCTAGAAAAAAGTTCTGAGGTAACACACATAAAAAATAAATAAAAAAAAATACAATCGAATTAAGAACCTCTTCCCTTTTTTGAAGTCTGTTCAAAACGAAGTAAAGTCTAATAAAAATACTATCTTTCTTACCATTCAAATTCTAAACTACCATTTTAGCTAGAATTTTATTGATTTGTTTTATTTTTTCACCTAAAAATAAAACAAAATATTAAATTGTAATAATTATGTGTTTTTAAAACATTTTTAAAGAGGTCGCTATTTGATTTTCTTCATGAAACAAGGGGTACATTTCTCAAATCTACTGCCTACCGTAGAAGATTTTACATAATTATATAAATGTTTCTTGATACATTATGCGGTAGACCAATATTGTGGAAGAAGTCGGAGGAGAAACAGATTTTTTTTCTGTAATTATTTCAGTCTTTAATAACGTGATTTTCTTAATGGCCAGAAATAACGTAATTGATTAGATTTTTACTTTTATTATTTATTAACAAAACCTTTTCCCGATATTAAATATGCTGGTAAATTTTCAATTTTAATTTATTTCTGGCCGTATCTGAAATGGATTTCTTCATTTACCATGATTAGTACCAAATTGTTTTCATTAGGAAATCCTGTTTTACGACACACCGTATTCAAGTTATGATTTCTCTCCGTTATGTATACAATAGTAAAAGGTGATGTGGAGGCAGCTGAGCAAGCGAAGTGAGTTTAGTTTAAAAAATAAAAATAGAATAAAAAATTATTTGCGGGTTTGTAGGGATCGTGATTTTCGAAGCGGACAGAATTTTAATGAACATTATCGGCATATTGCCAACTTGTGTAATCTATATTCTATACCGCGGCAAACACTGTTTAGCTAAGCCACTGTAATCAATTCGCATAGTTCGATGTTTCTTTAGATAAGTAACAGTGCCCGGTGACCGAACTGTGCTCGAATTTGCAAATCAGTCAGAGTATGCACGAGTTTCACGCATCTGATACGAAAGTTACAATTACGTAACTGTATTTTCAATTTTGAAGGTGTATTTTAGTTTGTGTAATATTTCGAAATCATCGTGTAAACGGTAATTTAAATTTTATATTTAACACGGTAAATAGACGAATTATTCCTTATTTCTTATTAAACTCAAAACACAAGTTTGATCCTTAAACACGAACACTTTTTTTATTTCTAGACCTCAAAATAGCCTACTACTTCGTGAACATAATTATGAAGCAAGTACCTACACTCTAAAACTAAATAAAACAACGTTTAGTTCTATTGTAAATAAACAGAGAAAAATACTTCTCAGAGTAGGCTCACTATGTAGAACGGTGTCGATTGCTGCGGCACCAGGGACCACAGTGTCTTTACTCCATAGGTTTATGCCTACTCAAATCGGCTTTAACCTCAAAATTCGAGTTTTATAAGTCGGGAAGAATTAACAAATCTTTAATTAATGGACACGTAACATATAATGGTTTTACCAGCGTGAAATATTTGAAAAACTACATGAACACAATGCTTATCAACATATGGCAAAACAAATGGAATGATCAATCTACTGATAGGCAGACATACATGTTTTTCCCTAATGTAAAAGGAAGGCCAGAGTTAAAAAATTTGGACATCAACTATTTTTCCAGCCAGGCTCTTTCCGGTGATGGAAATTTCTGTCTTTATAAGAAAAGGTTTAACATTGTCAACGATGATAATTGTATACTTAGTGACATGAACGTAACTCTGCGTTTTCCATGCCTTATTTCAGTGTACTTATTTAAACGATGTTCGTGCAAAATACAAGATTTTGGGTACGCATAAAAACGAAGTGTTAGAAATTAATGGTGAGTCAGGTATCAACATGGTTAATTTTTTTACAACTATGAAATTTTTAAAAACAGCTGTTACGATTAGAAATAAGAATTGCGCATAAGTCTAAATACATTGCGTATATTACAGCTATGCCTAATTGGTATCGTGGTCGCAAAAAAAAAAAAAAAAAAGAATAATAATAAGCGTCCGACATGAAAACTACATTTCTTTGTATTCATTGCATTATTCGTTTTTCATGCTGAAGTATTCTCGCATTGTAATAAATAAAAACAACTATTTTTAAGCAAAAAATATTATTACAAATCATCATCTAAATAATAACAATGTCTTGTATATATTCAGGAATTAGCATAATATTCAAAACCGTTGTGGAAGCGTAAATAATAAGGATATATTTCACCACTAAACACAGGTGCCTTTATCTATTTCCAATTACCGTTGTAAATAAATGTTTTATTATTTGCCATGCTAAATCCTGATTATTAATCTTTTCCTCGGCCGAACGGTCACTCCTTCCGTTCCCATTCAGGATGCCACTGGACTAATCTATCGTGGACTACCGCAGGGTTCCCGCCTTAGCCCTACTTTATTCAATATTTATTTTATCAAAATTGCGCCTTTATCTTTGAATTCCTGTTCTCTTTTCTTTGCTGACGATATCCTCATTTATTCCTCTCACCGCAACATCTCGCAGGCCAACTGCCAACTTCAAATCTCCTTAATTTCATTGGAAAATGCCTTATCCAACATTCATCTTTTCATCTCTTCTTCTAAGTCTTCTACTGTCGTCTTTACACTGCGCCCGTTTATTCCTTCCTCAGTCGCCCTCGTCCTAAATAATGGCCCAATTTCTCTTACTTCCTCCTTCCATTATTTAGGTGTTTTTCTGGATAGCCGACTTTCCTTCCATGTCCATATCAACCGTTTATTCGTATCCTCCTTTAAAAGGCTCAACCTCATTAAATCCCTTTCGCACACCGTCTGGGCAGGTGATCCTGTGATCATATTTATGTTTTACAAATCTTTTATCCGCTCTGCTCTTGATTACTGTTCCTATATTTATGGTAATTCTTCTAGATCCCTTCTGTCTAAGCTCGACCGGATTCAAAATACATGTCTCCGTCTCTGCCTTGGAGCCCGAAAGTCTACTCCTATCCCAGCTCTGCACGCAGAGTGTCACATTCTTCCCCTTTTCCTTCGACGCTCCTTCTTGGGTTATCGTTTCCACATCAAACGGTTGCCTATTTCCTCTTGCTCTCTCATTCCTTCTTATTCCATCATATTACGTTCCTGGCGTTTTTCTGCTAACAAGACTCCTATTCTATCTCTTATCGCTGGCCGTCTTATACAGTTTTCTCCGTATATCTACTCTTACAATTAACTCCCTTATTTCTCCTTCAATTTTTCCTCTCTGTTTCATCCTATAAACTGCTTTTATTCACCTATTCCTCCCAAACCTCTTCTTCGTCATGTTGTTAGATCAGAATTCCAACAGAATCTTAGCTCCTTTTTCCCCAACCATTTTTTGATCTTCACTGATGGCTCCAAGGGACCCAATGGTGTTGGTGCAGCTTTCTTCTGGCCTTCTCTCAATTACTTCGAGTCCTTTAAACTTCCCTCCTTTTGTTCAATCTTTTATGCTGAGTCTTCTGCTATTCTGCGTGCTCTTCTTTTTATCAAAACTTCACCGGCTTCTCACAATCCCCTTTGTCGGATGCTCAAAGCGTGCTGCAGACTATCACATCTCCTCTCCCTTCTCACTCAACCGACTGCATCATTCTCCTTATTCGTTCCTTAATTCACGATCTTTTCCTTTCCCACTTTATCCAAACGGATTTCCTTTGGATTCCTGGCCATTCCGGAATCGAGGGAAATGAGTTGGTTGACTCATTCGCTCGATTATCTTCTTCTTCTGGTAGGTTTCTTCTTGCCTTCTCAGCTTCTAATATTACCCTTCTGTCTGCAGCCGCTCATTTCAAACTGTGATCTGAATCCTACGTCTCCTCATTCTCCAACCCGAACTCCTTTTTCTTGTCTATCCAACCTTCCCTTCCACGCTTTTCATGGTTTATTAACTTTCCTTCTATGCGCCGTTCCAATCTCTCTGCGATTTGCCGCTTGCGTTTTGGGCATAGTTTGCTCCCTTCGTCATTGTTCCGTTATTCTCTCTTGCTTTCTCCTTTATTGCACCCTCCCAGCAATCAATGTATTTGTGATTCCGATCATAGAATGTTCAGTTGTTTGTCGCTGTCAACTGAACAAGCTTCTTTTTATTCCTCTCTCTTACAAACCGGTATTCCCGCTCCATTCTGTGCTTCATTCATTCTCTCCCTTCCTTCTCCTTCGATTATTCTAGTTCTTGATTCCGTTCTGACGGCTATCTCTGATCGTGTAAGGATCTGAGTCTCTCTTTTCTCTCCGTTCCGCTGTTCTTGGGCCAATGTCCATGTTGACAAACCAATTTAAAAAAAAAAATATATATATATACGTCACGTAACAAACTAGACGACTCGCGCAGGTAAACGATACACGGTAAACGATCACCGGTACTTGACATAAACACGGCATCCGCCAACAATAATCACAAAACGATAACTGATAGTGGTGGTAAGAAGAACACCGTTGCCTTCGCTACCATGTGCTGCTCTGAATAGTCGGTGCAAAAATCCTGGCCGATGGTAGTGAGCGAAGAAGATGCCCAAAATACCAAAATAAATGAATATAGCCAAAGATAATTTATACTCGGACATCGTTAACAAGTACTACCGCATACGCCGAATCCGTATCAGTACAGAGTTAATTGTTTGACAGAATTTAATTAATTTCTAATCGCCGTGTAGGTTCTTTAAGAACTTTTTCTTTTCAAAGGTTTACTCTGAAAATTTATGCTTATTTACTTCTTGTTAAATACTACGTTCAGTTTATCATTCAAATGACGCATTTCGCCGGCATGCATTTATTTAACAACAAACTACTATTTGCAGCCAAAAACTGACAGCAGATTTCGGAATTATCGTTGTCTCACAGAGCGAGTAGTAAGTTGGTACGTACAATACAAAACGTTGCTTAATGTATGAGGTATTTTTTTATGATTTTACCGCGCTTATAATAATTTCCTGTCGTACCAACATCATCTGATGAATTTTTTTGTTAATTTTTAAACATGATGGTCGTCATAGGAAACCTCATTTTTGTTTTCCGTAAAATATAATAATATTTAATTACGAACGCTATCGAGCAGTCGCTCCCAAACAATTTGCGGCCATTTCTGTTTGTTATTTTATTCAAAAATAGATTCAAAAAAGTACACCAGAAACTGGAGGAAAAAGTTAGTGATAAAACATTAGCAACAAGATTAGACAAAAAATAGATGAAACCTGAAAGGAAACGATAGGAAATTGTTAAATATATAAGGTTAGAGATAAAACTTTAGACGGTCCATTAGATGGAACGTTAGACAGCGAAATTATCAAAGAAAAAGAAAAATTATCTTTCGTGGCAAGGGCAAATAGTGTTTTATGTAATTAGCAGCTCACTATATTTAAAAATTGGCGCAAACAAAAATTGAATAAAATTAACAAGCGACAAAAGTACAAGAAGATATTGGTAGAACGTGGTAAAATGTTTATAAAAAAAGTAGGATGCTTCGTACAATAAAGAAGACCTTGAAAAGTAGGATGCTTCGTACAATAAAGAAGACCTTGAAAAGTAGAATGCTTCGTACAATAAAGATGACCTTGAAAAGTATACTGCAACCAGAATCGACTGCAGCGAATTTTGCATCCTGCAAACATTCTTCGTCAACGTGTAAAATATAATTCCCATAGAAATAAATATTAGACGAGAGAGAATTAGCGCGTGCTGACTAACGCATCGGTCATTCAGCCAGTTCAGTGTGCACATAATGTGAGGGTGATATGAACGATAATCGTGATTTCGCTATGAACGGTAATAATGTTATCATAATGGACATGGACATGGGAAGCGGGGATGCGCCGTTGTCCGCTAAAGAGAGAAACTCTGTTTTCACCAATAGTCGCGAAGTGTTAACAAATTACGCGGCTCCGTCCGTCATTCGAACGGTAATTCCGTTGCAGGAATTCAGTTCGGCCGCTGAAATGCATACCGCCTTGAGACAGAACTACCTGGAAAATCCCGGTTCCGGCGTCTATTACAACGTCGTGACCGACGAAAGCCGAATATTGGCCAGCGCAACCGAGCTCATTGAAACCGCGAACGCGTACGGCCGAATAGATCTGAACGAGGAAATAGTGGTTGAGATGTACGCGTACGAAGACGAATCATCCGATAACCACCGAATGCGTTTACCGAGTGAAGAGATGCAACAAATGGCAGTACAAGCGACAGCAGTAACGCATCGACAACGGTTGCCAATTCAACGGGGTGGAATAGGAACGTAACGCGGGAGCAAATACCATTGGCAAGCAGTTGTCTGGATGAGAAAAAACGGAAGAAGAACTCTAAAAAATTTGAATATACCTGGAGAGAAAGTTAAGAAGCACAAGTTTTATGTAAAAACGTCTTGAGAAAAGGAAAATATAAAATTAGTTTAATTCTGAAATCGTCAATGGTATTAGAATATCAGTTTACGAACATATTGCGATGGAGCATGACATAATGTTTATAAAATAATATTCGAGTGCAATGTGTTGCTGATATCAACTTAATCGGACAACTTCGAAATATATATTAAGCGTATGATGTAAAACTGACGGCGAGTGTTGTTCATTTTCGTTCACTAATTATTGTGCGGAAGTCAAAAAATGTAACGTGTTGATGTTTATGACATATTCAGAAAGAACTTGGAATGTTTTACAAATTTATGTTAACATTGAACGTTGATGCCACCGGTGCTCGTATCTAATGACTGTAGGTCATTGCAAAATTCATGTAACGCGAATATTCGCAATTTAAGTGATAATGATGACATCAATTCTGCGAGTACTTACGCCGTTTATAAATTTAGCATTATACTAGCCTGTGCTTGAATATGGAATTATGCATTAGGGTGGATAGCAGCAAATCATATAAGATCAATTGAAATCTTATAACGAGTAGCAATGCGAAATATTGGGGGTTTTCGGCGAATAAAGATCACTTAGCTGCAAAAGATACATTTAGTAAATTCCAAGTTTTGTCTTTAAATTTAGGGAAAGATTTAATATGAAAGATTAGCTAATATCGAAACTGCTGTTGTCCTGAATTTTAGAAAATTTGATTCAATTCATTAAAAGTGCATTTACTAAATTATAAAAAAAAGGTAAAAACTAAACAAATTATACCAGGGCTAGCAGGACATTGCAATAATCAACTATAAATTCAAAAAGAAAAAAAAATAGATTATCTTTTATATCAATAAATGATATCGCCTGTGTAAATGCCTTTAGGTTCCCTTCAGTGGATGGACCGGGCTCAGAATTTATGAACAGGTTTTCCTTGAAGACTTTCCAGTCCGCTTTGTGGAAAATGTACCTTTGCACGGTCGGGTGATTTCGAGAAGCGGACCGACAGCTATCTATGTCAGCTGAGATGATAATGGAAAAATGGTCACTGGAGTGGATGTCATCCAAGACGCGGGAAGAAATTATTGGGTAAAGTGCGATGGTGCAGAGAGCTAGGTCAATTATCGAGAATGTCTTCGCTGTGGAATCGAAGTGAGTAGGACCAGTTGGCGGAAAGAGGGCATAGTAGTTACTGACGAGAATATCTGTTATGGGTGAGCCATGGTGATTTGTTGAAGCTGATCCCCAAATCGAAGAGTGGGCGATATTCAGAACAGCAACAATCCCGAAGTCATCCGCGGCTCTGCATCCACGCAGGGTCCCCTGGTGGTTTGACGAAGTGAGAGAGGTATTAACGAACAGGAAGCGAGCCCTGAGAAAGTATAAATCGACAAAAGCTGACCAGGATCTAATAGAATTCAAGAAGCATAGACCTTTAGCCCGTCACATTATCAGGGTGAAAAAACACGAAGCCTGACTCTCCTTGATGTCGTCAATTAATGACGCATCGACCAGCGCATCTACCAGGCGGAAAATAAAATCTCTTAACGGAAGGCAACGGCCACTCACCACAATCTATATCAAGTCTAATAACAACATCATATCAGATACGGCATCAATTGCGTCCATACTAGCAAAGTATTTCTCCGAAGCTTCCTCAACGAATTCTTACTCATCATCCTTTTTGTCCCGTAAAAACAAGAAAGATGTCGTTTCTCTCCTACCTTCCAACAGCATGGATCAGTACGATCGACCGTTCTCCTTGTCCGAGTTAAATTTTGCCTTAGACAACAAGCTGAAGGCAAGTGCACTTGGCGCAGATTCCATCCATCCTTTCATGCTAAAGTTGCTTCCCACGGCGGCAAGGCTATATCTGCTAAACATTTATAACCAAATCTGGGAACAAGGTAACATTCCAACCTTATGAAAAGAGGAAATTGTTATTCTGATCTTAAAACAGAATAAGGATCCTTCACTACCCAGTAGCTACCGTCCTATCTCACTGTTAAGTACATTATCCAAAGGCTAAATCAACATCGTGTCATCTGGTGAGCCTTCAAAGGCAGATCTTATCTGCGTTCAAAACCCAACACACCTGATAACCATATTCTTCAATATTGAAAAAGCCTATGACCGCCTTTGGCGGCCAGGTCTTATAAACAAACTACGAATAAGGCAGGTGGCAGGCAGAATGATAAGATTCATTCAAAACTATTTATCGGACCGAACTATATGGGTCAGAATCGATTCGCAAGTCTCTGATGCGATAAGCATTGAGAACGGCAACCTCAAGGCTCTGCGCTTAACGTAACCCTGTTTATAATGTACATCAATGACATTGCTGATTGTGTTCAGCCACCAGTAACGGCCCGGCTCTTCATTGACAACCTTTAGGGTGGTTCAAATATAAACCGGAATTTCGTCATAAAAATTTTTATTCTATACTTACAGTGCTCATATTTTTTACAATTTTTCGAGATAACCCCCCTCGCACGCTACGCACTTTTTCCACCTCTCCGGCAATTTTTTTATTCCTTTTTCGTAAAAATCTTGCGGCTTGTCACATAGCCATTTGCGCACGAACGATTCCACCTCATCGTTGCTGTCGAAACGTTGTCCACCAAGTGCTTCTTTCAACGGGCCAAACAAATAATAATCACAAGGCGACAAATCTGGACTGTAAGGAGGATGTTCAAGTATTTCCCAGCCCAATTCGGCCAATGTCTCCATCGTTTCCCAACGAGTGAATTTCTGTTCAAAATTCAGAAGTCTTGGCACCCATCTGGCTGAAATTTTGCGATAACCTAGCCGATCATGAATTATTGTCTTAATACTACCTATGCTGATGCCCAATTCGTCGGTCATATCGCGTACACGGACGCGTCGGTCAGCCAAAATGAGTTGTTCGATGGCTTTGACGTGTTCGTCTGTACTCGTAATGCTGGTTTTTGGGCGCCGCGCATGTGGTATGTTTGACACCACTTCACGTCCTTTTCGAAACGCGGAACACCACTCGTACACTTGAGTTTTGGAGAGACACTCATCCCCGAACTGTTCGTGTAATTTTCGGTAAATTTCCACGGATTTTACGTCGTCTTTGACTAAAAAACGAATAATGATGCGTTGCGCAACAGACACCGGTACTTTCTTTTCACTCATGGCTCTAACTACACTAAAAAGTGAGGTTACGCGGTTCTAATTGCTCTACACGCTTCGTAACAAACCGGTCTAACTGCCAGTGCAACCACTTTTTCCACAATAAATTTTTCGCGCGTTTATTTAAAAATTCCGGTTTATATTTGAACCACTCTCGTATTTCCCTAGCGCCTCGTGATCCACAAATATCTCACTGAATCCTTCAGAAAACTACCTCCAAACTCCAAAAATAGTCAGAAGTCAATGGTCTAAATTTTTCCCCCACAAAGACAGTGTGGGTCGATTTCAATAGGGGACGATCTGTGGCCAATAGAACCCCTTTCCAAATAAACAACACCACAATTCCGAACTGTCTTTCAGTCAGGTTCCTAGGCCTGTAGTTCGACAGCAAATTAACTTGGCGTCTACACATTGATAAACTAAAATCTGAATGTATAACGTCACTGTCAATAATCCGTTACCTCTCCAATCCCCATCTCAATATTCCCCCCAAATTAATCTCCAATGTTTACAAAGCCTTGATCCTAAGTAAAATAAATTATGGGTGTCAGGTGAACTCCTCAGCTTCTCTAAGTGACCCGAAAAAACTGGATGCCATCCACCACTCTGCACTACGAATCATCTCGGGAGCTCATCATACAACACTGTGTAGGAGTATCTGTGCACTAATGGGCACTCCTCACTGAAATTCTATCGTTCCCTGCATACCCCGCGGTGCAGTATTCCATTCCTAAAGCTGCCTTATACCCATCCTGAAACCTCCTTACTCGCAGCGTTCACTAACGACCCGCTACCGGGCCTCACCAAGCTACTCCCAAATGTCAATGTCAATGACTCCACAAAATGCCGGGCACCAGCCACCAGTTCGTTACACCTGTGGCAATTCGAGCCCATATCAGTTAACCTATCGGTTCTGCAAAAGTATAAGTCCAACGGCATGTCGGAACAACTTACCCAAGACGCGTGTGAAAAAATAAGACAGTCCGGTAACGCTATCCAATGTTATACAGATGGAGAAAAAGCAGCACCCGTTAAAGGGATGTCACCAACCGCTTGCGCCTTCGAAGTGAAGGGAGCAATAATAACCATCCGTCTAAACGATTACTGCTCAATTATAGATGCCGAATTATACGCAATACACTCATGTCTGGAAATGATCCTGGCGTCTACAGAGAAAATCTGTGACATACTATTGATAACAGACTCATTAGTGGCGGCTAAGATGATAGGAGGTGGAACCCCGGGGAGGGGCCTAACAAACCATGTCCTGACACTCACCATGGAGCTGCCGTCAGTGTTATAATCCAATTGTGTTGTGGGTCCCAAGTCATGCTGGAATCCCAGGAAATGAAAGGAGGAATACAGCAGCTCACTCAACCATTATAGCTCCCAGTCCACAAAACATCCTTGTGCTCCCTCAAATATCAGATGCAATACAAAGTCAATTAATGAAACAGTGGAACCAAGAACACATCTTCACCCCATCTCACCTCCAGAGTATTAAGAAATCCGTAGAGCCATGGTGCCCCCCCCCGGGGGGGGGACCTTACGAGTTTATTATTGTGCGTTCAACCACTTATGCTTAGGCCATACGCGACTATCCCACGACTATTTGTTGGAGGGCGGTCACCCTCCAACCACTTGTCCTTTCTGTCGCGCACAAGAGCCACCGGCGGTTGATCATATTCTCATAAATTGCCCTACATTCCAACCCTCCAGAACGAGACACAGATTTGATAATCCCAGCCATGTCTTCTCGAATTCAAAAGTGAACGAGAGCGCAGTTTTTCAGTTCGTCAACGACAATGGATTAAGGGCAGTCCTGAAACCGAAGACTTTTGGGTATACACAGCCCGGAGTCTAACCAAGGTTGAGAGGCATAAATAAAAAAAAAAAAAAATTATAAAATGGATAATTCCTATTACCACTAATTTTAATGTTACTATCATTCTCAAAATTGTTAATGTTGATTTTGTTGTTCCTATTCTTAAAATTATTATTATTATTATGTTGTTTCTTTTATCTCATTTATAGTAACAGTGATTATTCATTTGTTGTTTTTTTTTCATTACAAGCAACTATATTTCGTTTATCAAATGTTGTACGTAAAAATGCACTGTATTCTCTCCATCTTAACAGATTATTAGTATGTGCATGTATTTATGGGTATATGTGGACATATGTCCATCTACATGAATAGGCATGTATATGGATATATATGTGCAGGTATGTATAAGTGGGTATACTTATGTATGTCTATAAGTTTATGTATTCCAGTATGTGCGTGTTTAAAAATATATTTGCGGGTGTTTACAAACAAAGAAGAAGATTTATATAAATTTGTATGCAGTAGTATTTTTACGTGTATAAATATTGTTTCTAAGAATACATGTATGTGTAGTGTATGCGATGAAGGTACATATGCAAAATCAAGTCAATATTAAAAAATGGTTATACACATATTCTGATCATTATGTTTCGATTTTAATTTACTACTGATATTATTATTATTTTGTTATATATCACTACTACTTATTGTTACAATACTATTATTATTAGTAACATTATTATTTTTATTGTAATTAAGCTTTTATATCTGGTGATTGTGAGTATATACAATTTGAGTATATAAAAGTAGTGATAAAACTAATTTTAATTACATCATGTAAGAACTGCAAGCATTGGCGCACTCAAGGGGGGTGCCACGGGGCCATTGCTCCCCCCAAAAATTCTTCGAAATCTTAATTTCATTTCGTAATGTTTTGTTTTGCTTAATTTTTTTTTAAAAATATACATATTTACTTTTTACTTATATTACAAGTATAATGTTATATACTTTTGGCTAATTTTTTAAAAATAAAATTCGTATACTTATCTAATTTGTGCTTATTACAAACATAATGTTACGTTTCTATTGTTATTAATTTTTTTTAAATAAAATTCGCCAGTTTTGTAATTTTGTTAAAAATAATATTCGTTAATTTTGTATTTTTTTTTATTTTTTTTATTTTAATTTACAAACCACGGAAATAGATAGGTACTTAGTCGAAGTACCGAGTTACCACCCCCTAACTCATCTTCTAAATTCTAGTCCTGATCAAAAAAAAATCCTGAGTGCGCCTTTGACTGCAAGTGTACTTTAATCATAGGGCGCTTGTAAACGGACAGATAAGTAATTTTTGCAAAGAATAATATACACGCCAGGTTGACAAACATGACCAACAAAATTGTAAGTAAATTTTAATTTAGCGATAACCATTGTAATTATAAATATGTAATTGTTATATACATGTTTTTTTTTGTTTCTTAATATTTTCCCCTTGTTTTTATTTATCAATTTATATTCATGTTAAAGTTAACGATTGCGTTTTATTTTACTTACTCAGATTTTCCTTGTTTTTAGACTGATTTTATTTATTTTTATTTATCTACATAATTTATTTATTTCTCGTACCTTTGTCTTTACGTTTAAATTTTTCATTTATAGAAACAAGCCAATTTGTGAAATTTATAGTGGTAATAATAATAACGAATGATTTGATTTGATTTGATTTAATAAATCAAAGGGAATAGAAGTATGAATGTTAAAAAGAAATAATTTTTCCTTTATTTGTTCCTTGTAATGTTCATTCTTTAAATATGACAGTTAAAATGTTGCAAATTCATGCTCTAATGAAGTTAATTTTTCAAAAAATGATTATGTGAAAGAAGTTAAAGGCACTCTAGCTCTTTCAGACAGATATAGTGATACAAAAGAGCACTAAATTTAATCTGAGAGAATAAAAAGGAAAATGCTTTAAATTTAAAAGCAGGCAAATTAATAAAATCAGAAATATAATATTTATTATAAAAAAATGTGTATCAACATGGTCTGTAACACGAGTTACACATTTCTGGTATTTAATCGGACACACGAACTAGGACATCTGAGAAAACTTCCTGTTTCCAAACGGCTGTATATACCAAATTTTGGAATGATATCCCGTAAAATTTCATTGTTACCAACCACGATTTACAAAAGTCTAAAATAAATCTTAACACCACCGTGAATGATCTGAAGTCTTTATTATCATTTATGCAGTTTAAAAAAGAAAATTACATCTATGAGACCAAAAGGAAAAAATGATCTAATAATGAAGAGTGCCTCTCAGAGCAAGAAATATATATATATGTTTTAAGCCTTCCGATTACCGAAAATTTTCTTTCTTGCGCAATCAATCTTCAGTGTAATTGATTAACTTTAATCATCATTAGAAAAAATATGGTAAAGTTGAAATGGGGTTATTATGGATAAAAGTTACAAGAACCGAGTTCGAATTTACTCAGTTACAAAATTTGATGAAAACTAATAAAAAAAGTTCAGATAAATCAATGGAAATGTTTGCATACTTACATCGTAGTGGAAACGAATTGAAATGTGTTATGTGCCAACACCGAAAATAATGTTGCTGATTGTAGTGGAAAATGATTATTTTGCAAGTTGAACAATATCTAGCACGAGGAATGTTTAATTTAATGTGTCCTAACGTGAAAAATGATTTCCGTTGTAATTTGAATTTTAATGATATTATTTATAATTTTGTGCACCAAAAATCGAAAAAATGTCTACCTCACTTTCAAAATTTAAGGTTGGTTCCGTATCGTTAGAATCGCCTTCTAAATCTAATGTCGGAACATCAATCACGGACTCCGGCAATATTTTATTCATAGATTTAAATTTTCAGTAAACTGTAGTAATTCAAATTTTAAACATTATCTGTGCTGGTCATTACGCGAAAGATATAACTAATATATTGCTGTTGCATATATTTTTAATAATCTGTAATTTTCATAAATTCAATAACATTTTTTTTTCTTCTTTAAAAATTATTTCGTTAAAAAATGATTTAAATATCAACTCAATACTTCAATAGGGGGGGGGGGGAGGGGGATCTGATTAAAATACTAAGTTTAATAATGACACATTAAGTAAAAATTTGTGAAAACATTTACAAATATACTATGCATCCTCAAATGACTTTCTGATAAAAAATTAGTTTTTGAGTTTTCGTTTGTTTTAAATTAAAATCTTTTTAACAATAAAGGTATTCGTTACATAATATCTAGGATTACTCATACGATCGAAGCAGCCCAAACATTAAAAACACATCACACTCCTACCCACAATGCTTGGATAAAAAACTAAGAATTTCGCTCAGATGAGTTTGTGTGATTCGGTCGGAACAGAAACAAATATAGTTCAGCGATATTTCCCTAATACGAAAAAAAAATAAAGGTGAAAAATTTTAATATAACAACAATAATTAACAAATTTTACCCACCTGTTCCGCCGATTCAGGCCAACTTACACCTGGTTGGTCTAACACGAAGCGATTTAATTCCCTGATTATCCCGTTTTTTTTGGTTTTCCGATCCGATAATTCTTCTGTATGTTTCTTTTCTTACTTTTTCATCTTGCGTTTATGCAGCTGATCTGTTTCTGTCTCCGCTGAACTGAACAGTTCTTTAACTTTAAATAAATTTAAAACTTATCGGAGACGTACATATATGTATAACATTTTATATTCGTCTTTCTTTTGCTTTTGATTAAATTGCCATAACCACATGCATGAGTATATTTCGTAACAGTTAAACAAACGAACAACACATCGTCCCGTAATATTAAAGACAACAATAAAAGAATATCTCAGTTCATAAAATTCCAGAACATATTTAATTGCAGCGACTAGTGGCTCAGTGTACCCTATTAGTATAATAATCATCCACACACATACCAATATTCATGCTCCAACGTACACACGCACACAATATGCTGAACACGATAATATATATATATATATTTATTTATATATAGAGCGCTGGTTTAATATTTCTTTTAAAACTATTTCATTTTTTAACTTTAAGTTCCTCTGATCGAATTTTAAAGCTAATAATTAATCGATTTGTAACGTAATTAAAAAAAAAAATAGTCAAAAGTAATTTTAAAGATCAATCTACTAATTAATTTTTCCCTCTTTAGTAAAAAACATCGAAATACGATTATATTTTATAATTCGGTCTCCTAATTTTAAAAAAACGTACATTAATTAGTGCATGGAAATTTGAATTGAGAGAATCAGTTTTATTTAGCAAAATTTTATTTTCAAAATAAAACAAAATTCTTAAGCGAAGTAGATCAACTTGTATTAAAAAATAAAATTGCTTTATGGAAACGAATTCGTGTTGTGTAGTTCATAATAAATGTGTATGGAACTGAAATGAAAAAATGTGATTTTCTACTTTTTAAGTCTTCAACGCTAGACTCCATCTCACATATTAGTATATGCCGTGACATGATTGCAGCGTCTTTTTTATGTGTTTCTCTTGTTTTTGTGTGACATTCACAATTAGTTATTTTGACAGTTATGTCTCGTGTAGATTATTATTTGTTACATTCACAATTACTTATTTTGACAGTTATGTCTCGTGTAGATTATTATTTGTTACATTCATCTGTTTGAACGACTTCAAAAATAAAATTTAATTAATTTACAGAAAATCAAATATCAAATCAAATCAAATCAAATATTTTTATTATACAAAAGAATGACTCACAAATGCGCAACCATGCGCGAACTGTGGTTATAATAAAAAAGTGCAACAAAACGAAACCAGCACTACACAAATTAAAATTTAGCTACTATACTATAAAATAGACTAAAATAAAACGAATTATTCATTCGGATAAATTACAATTAAAACTAAATCAATAAATAAAAAATATAAAACGAAACATCTATACATGTAAAATCTGCCTTCTTACTATCCATCACTCATTCGCTTACTCACTCACTTACCCACAAACAGACGCGCAACACACACACGTCTCTATATACATGCATGCACATCTAAAAATTTCGTAAATACCTAAACATAAGTGCGATGGAGAACAAAAATTCTCCTATGTACCACCACACATAAAATTCATCTCACGGTCTGTTGTGTGAAACATATAACATTAAACTAAACTGGTAAAATAAAAAATTTCTCTCTCGGTGAAATTCGAAAGTCTGATAATAATAAAATATACAAAATTTATAACCACACATATTTGTTTACTAGAACCTATTTAACCCATAGCCTTATAATATTTCAGAAAAAATATATCGAAAAAAACAGTGCAATTATATCGCGATACAAATACCTGCAATATGTGCTACAGATAAAGTATGCCATGTTCAACGTGGTCTGTATAAATTGATGCATATGTTTTCACGTGTAGCAATAAAAATAGAAGGGTTGTTGTCCAGATCAAAATTGAACATTATTTTTTTTTTTTTATTTGGCCTCAACTTTTCTGGTCAGTGTAACCATTTATCATTTATTATATTTTTATTTTCAATTAAAATATTAGTATCTTTAATGAATTTAAATAGTTAATTTTCCGATTCATTTTCTGGTTCTTGAACAATCTGTTGAACTGCTATTGGTGGTGTTCCATAAATCGGTAGAATCGCCTGTATTAAGTCTTTCCGTTCTTGATTGTATAGTTCATATTGCTAAATGTTCCAGAGATCCGATGTGTCCACATTCGAATATGTTACTTGATATTATTTTCCTTTAGTATAACTTTATGATCTGTTCTAATTCTAATTATAAGCCGTATAAATTCATTTTGTTCATCTTTTCTGTAAACCGATACTTGTGGCTGATTGTTTTCTGTATCTGATTGTATTTTTTTCCGCAGGTTATGCTTTTCTCCTCATAATCTTTTTGTCATGACTTTTTTATGCTTTCGTTTATTACAGTGACGTATATTCTTTCCAATCTAATTTAATTTTTTATCCTTTATTTTTGGATAGTTTGTCTACTATATTATTTCCCGCAATTTCACTATGATTTGCTTCTATTTATTTACGAATAAATCTTTCGTCTTCTACTAATTGAACATCTCGCGCATAAATTACATAAACTCTCAATAGCAAGGAGTTTCCAAGTTGACATTTAATCATCTCCGAGAAAATAACCGGAATCGAAATGTATTCGTTTTCACGAATGACCCTGTTAAAGAAATTTCGAGATCTTTTCATTCCTATTCAAAACTTTTATGTTCATTATATTCTTATTCTTTTTGAACAGCAAATATTATTAAAGGACTTCACCTTATTTACGGTATGCAAAATGGCTGGAGCGACATAAATGGAAAATTTTAAAATTGAAGTCTTTGAAATAATTAGTACCCAGGTAAATTTATATTAATATTATAAAAGAATTACTGTGGAATTTTAAAACTAAAATTTGTAAAATATTTTGGAACAAGGTAGCATTTTGTTTATAAAATAATTACTCGAAAAAGTAATTTAAATTTCAGTCGCTTTGTTAAAAAAATCTAGTTTGACAAGTGTAGTAAAAGAAAATTTCCACTTATCTTCAATTTGTAAGTGGTTTAAAACTCTTAGTATATATATATATATATATATATATATATATATATATATGAGTGTGTGTGTATGTTTGTGTGCGCGCGCATATGTATAATTAGAGTAACATTCTAATATTTTCAATTCGGTCTCAGAAAGAGATTGCTGCAATGATGAAAACGATTGTAAGCGAATTGGCTTTTGTGTGCAAGTGTCATTTTGTAGAAATGGGGATCAGACGATTACAGGTCTCTTATTTTACCGACCGAATTAATTTATAGCAAAGCCGTTCAGGGCGGTAATTTATGCGAATAGCTCTTCAGCTCTTCTGAGTTTCAGTGCTATGCTGAGCAATGCTATTCGCCTGTACGAACGACTACTACTAAAGATAACATTTCAACTTGTCCTAACTATCTTTGTCTGTGGAAGTTATGAAACCTCGAAATCACCAGTTCTTTGAGATGTTATTTCACACCCTTCGTCGTCAAGGAAATTTCACCTTTGCTGTAACAACATGGTAATTTCTTTTCCGGTTCAGAGTAAGCCGAATAATGATTTATTTATTATGCTATATGAAATAATTACATCCAGTTTATTCACTAGCGCAAGTATTCTAATCCAAAAAGTCTAAATCGGCTGTGGTTCGCACGACGCGTACTTAAAACTGGTAAATGGAAAACTGATTAAGAATAAACTGGAAAAACAAAAAAAAAAGCAAAACAAAACAGTACTAAGGAACAATTAAGGCTGTTCAGTAAAAAATTCTTCTCGACAGGTTATTAAATATAATTTTTCTAAAATCTATTCTGATGGAAAATATTCTGGAACATATTATAGCAGAGCACTTTTAAATGGTAAAAAAATCACAAGAAGTTATTCGCCATATTCAGTAAGGGAAGAGTAATACTAGATCAAATTTTTAATGAATTTTAAAGAGTTGAGAAGAATGTGGATGAACGGCGATTGACATTCAACTACGATTACAGTGACTAAGAAAATTTTTGAAGGGATTCACGAATAGGAATTTGTGTATGGCTAATGCATGAACGATACAGAACAACTGTTCCTCTTCTGTTTCCGCGATATGAAATGTTTTAGAAGCAAACAGAATCCCAAATCAAACATAATTTTTTAATCGTGGGAACATTTTGCCAGATGTTGTTTCATTTTCTCCGAATCAATGCTTCCGAGAATCCGTGAGCTGAAGAAGGAAATTTGTAGAGAAAGAAAGCAGATGAGCGCTTCTTTTGTGACTTGATTAGCTAATTCCTTACCATGAATGCATGAAAAGTATGCAACGGAGCACATGTATATTTAAATGATGGATTTAATAATCGACTGTTGATGACGAACACGAAAAAATGTTTTAAACAAATCAGAGATTGTAGAAAATCAGAAAAAATAAGAATTCGTTTGCATGAACCAGGTACAATTTCAACTGCTGGAAAAAAGAAGAAAAAAAAACTGATAGCGGGGAAAAGGGTAGAAAAGAACTCGGGAACCGAGTATCAAATACTGACATTAATAGAACCGTCGAATAACCTATTTAATAGGATAAAAAAACATGTGTTTCTAACTATCGTTTTCATAGCTTTCGATAGCCTGCATATACACGCTTTAAAAGATTAAACGTTATCCATTAAAATCTCTCTTCTCTTTGTCTATCTAATCATAATCATGATGCTAAGTCGTTCTATTATATGTTTCTCCTGACTTCCTCTGTTAAAAGAAAGGTGTTTCAGGTCTTCTTCAGCGTCAATTCGATCAATCATGTCCTGATAGATGGATCTCTGGAGCTCTTTTAGCTCAGCTATGAGCAGTTTTGGAACCATCTTGGTGCACAGTTTGCGCATCCCTAGACCGTCATTTAAAATCTGCGGAGCGGTCTTACGGTTGATGTTTTTAATTCTTCTAACATTCGACAACTCACTCGACGATCTTGGAACACGCGCATGCGCGCACGTTCAACATTTGCGCCGTTTTTGCGACAGAAGGACCGCCGCAGCGCGGATCGTCCTCGACTGATTCACGGCCGTCTTTAAACCGCTTAGCTCACTTGAAAACAGTCGCTTGTTTCATAGTACGTCCTAGTGATGTGCGATTTCGAAATGTTTTTACAATCGAAACAATCGGCAATCGTCAAAAATGCAATCGAATGATTTTCATTCGAATGATTGTGGTGAATCCGAATGAATTATTCAAATAAAAACCGAAACTATCCGAACACAAACGAATGAAGTATTCGTTAAACATCGACTAGATTCTTCCGAGAGAAATAGCATTTCGAATGATTGTTGTGAATACGAATGAATTATTCAAATACAATAACATTTCGAATGCAACTAATTTCCTAATCGCCGCAGCAGCTATACCAGATTTACCAACAGGAAATCTTCTATTTAACAACTATTATCGAAATAAGTACAGATCAACCCAAAAGAAAGATCAACATATTGCATTCAAATTTGAGGAAAATATCCGAATCTTCTATACCCCGAAAACATACCGCTCGCTTCCCCAGATCGCCGTACGTCCTGCACTATGGTCGAAACCGACAATCCAAATCATCGACGAGCTGTTAAAGTTTTCAATCAACTGCGCAAGTACCGTAGACATGCAGTCAAAATTAAATAGTATTTTAGGACGATATCCAAACAGTGTACACTGTTACACCGATGGATGAAAAACAGCAATGACAGCCGGAGCAGCTTTCTTCATTCCTAATACAATAAGCAAAGCAGAAAAACTAACGTCATGGAGCTCAGCTAAAACTGCTGAACTATATAGTCAATATACCTTGCATTGCAAGAAATATCGCGAATACACAACACCAGTTCGTAATACTAACTGACTCGGCTAACGCCCTTGCAAATATTCAATTAATATATAACACCAACCCTATAGTGCAAAGAATCCAAAAAATAATAACAGAATTACTTTCCAATGGACTGGATATTCTATTCGTATGGATCCCAAGTCAGAAAGGAATAAAGGGCAACGAAATCGCAGATAAATTAGCAAAGAGATCGACTATCCCTGGATACTAATACCGAAACCATAATAATCACAGATGATCTAAAGAAAACATATAAAGAGAAAATTATAAATTTGTGGAATGCAGAATGGAGTTCGACCTCATCCACAAACCATCTCAGAAGCATAAAAGAAAAGATCGAGGAATGGGAGTCATCTGATCGAAAATCACGAAAAGAAGAAATAATTTTAACTAGATTAAGACTCGGCCATACCAATGTAACCCATTCATACCTTTTCAATAATACACCACCCTCATCCTGTCCCTTTTGTAACACTCCTCAGCTTACTCTTCGACATATCCTAACAAATTGCAATAATTTATCCGAATCCCGCCAAAAATTTAATCTGTCCCCAAACCTATCCCAATAGTTCATATATAAATGATCTCTTCCTATTCCTCAAAAAATGTAATTTATATTATACTTTATAATTAACAACATAAGCGCGGCTTGATAACCTCATTGTTGTGTTAAAGTCGCATAATAAAAAAAAAAAAAAAAAAAAGAATGCAACTACGGAACAATTGAATGCATTCGAAGTCATCGAACAATCGAATAATTCGAATGAAACATTTCGAAGTTGCCCATCACTAGCACGTCCTGTAATTGTACGACGATTTCCAACGGTTTTACTCTACGTTTGACCAAGAATTTAATCACGGTATTTTGCTCAGTATTTACATCGCACATTTTCACGACACGTGTAAAAATCTTACTTTGTTTAAACAACCACAGAACGCGAGATATATACGTACTATCGTTATGAAAAATGGATATACTGACTCAGAAATGCCTCCTTTTTCCAACGAGATCACGAGCATCGTCGCACTGTTGCCACAAGTCGCGCTATGAAACAATTATACGAATACAATTGTCACTCCTCGTTCCTCTATCATGCGTCCATTTTGTTAGCTCATCTAAGTATTTTTGCAATGAGTTCCGCTGCCATTTTATAATTTTTATGCGATATTATAATTACTACATCATCAGCATATGCGAATATTTTTGCAAATTTTAATGTGGAACTTGACTTGTTTACGTTTTTTTTAAAGTAATATGGACACTCTACAGAAAAATATAAAAAATTAAAATCTTCTAAAAATCGTATCCATGATTCAATGTGTTTCTGCGAATAACGTAGAAACACATCATGGATATAATTTTTGGAAGATTTAAATTTTTTATTAGTTCTAGAATGAAGGAAATCGTTACGAACAGAAAATCTTATTTCTAAAGATAAATAAATCGTAGTAAAGAATTGAGACATATATGAAACATAACTTTTACTAAATCTACTTGAACCCGAAAACGATAAATTTTTCGGAATATTGTTGTATTCTTAGCTATATTTTATTATTAACACTATGTTTTCATTATTTATTATTACTATTATTGCCATTATATTTTATTTCGTATTAAACAATATCCAGACGGAATTCATATAATTCCGCTCCGCTATCCTTTCCATCAGATCCGACAATTTTATCTTTATTGTTTATCCCTCTATTTAGTTAATTACTCTATCCAGTGGCGGACTAAGCCCGTCAGAGGCCGGGGCGGCAAAGCTGAATGAGGCCCCCAGTTTAAGAAATTGATGTAATTTTGCAATCATTTTATTCAGTTCACATTTGTATGTATAAGTGTGTCTATGTTTATTTAGTTAAAATCTTGCAAGTGAAAATTAAATTCGACTTAAATAAACATACATAGAATATGGATATGGATGAGGAAAATAAAATACGAATCGATCGGCAAAAAAAAAAAAAACAATTAGTAAAAATAAAGTAATAGGTAGTTTTTATTTTCAGTATGAGCTATTATAGCATATTATATTTCGTGCCTTCATTTTACTGAACTCCTCAATAACTTCAGTGAAATAAATTTCTTTTGAAACTTTTCTTTCAATTGAAAACACGGGACATTACTATCTATATTATCTATAATGATAAGATAACCTTTAGCAAAGGGCCAAGGGTAGTAAAAAACATGCCAAGTCCAATACATAAGTGAAACTGGAACGAAAACTGTATAGACATTAGAAAGATTACGAAAATATGTTTCAGAACGCTTATATGGATGCTGTAACGCTTGCCCATAATTATGATTTTTTTTTCAAATATTTTGTACCTTTCAAACTTTAGTTTATTTCCATTCCAATGTAAAATATATTTTTAAGCCAGAGGTAAATATTTAATTTTCATAAAGCCTGATGATACCGATTTATTTTTTGTAAAGTAGTTTATATTTATCATTATTTATTGTTAAAACGTATTTTTTGCGATTCTCGCGTTTAATAAAATAAGTAAAGAATTTCAATTTTTCTCAATACATCTAAACACTTTTATGTTTTCGCTATATCGATACATACAACTTTACTGTATTTCAGATTTTCCCTAAACAAAAAAGAGAAATTATACTTTTTCAAACTTCCGTTATCCATGTCTTTTTTTGTTACTCAAAGTTTTTTAAAAATTCATATAAATAAGTTTTTTCATTTCTTTTCGTAAGTATATCGATTCTTTATTGTTTCTAATTCCAGAGCGAAAACAGGATTTCAGTTTAAAAAAACTTTTACTTGAAAAAATTTTCATGAATGTGTGCGCGAAATCGTATATCGAAATGTAGAATTCTACAAACATCTATTGTATTCAAATTCAAAAAAAACAAAAAAAAAATCTTTTTCCTTTTTTTTTGAGGGGGGATTTTTTTACCCTAGCGGACTGTTGTTCAAAGGATTTGAGTTACCGGATTGAATAAGCTTTCTGTTACAAAGAGGATGGAAAAGACAAGAAGAGTAACAAACAGAACGATAGAATAAACGTTTGGCTGGTTTTAATGAGACTAACTGTATTATACTTTTGTTTATCGTTTACATTTCAAATCTTTGTTTTACTTTAAATTCGCCGACAATAAAATTGATGTGTGCATTACAAATTCAACAGAGTGGAATAAACTTTTTGTTAAATATGTTTCCATAGCTTCTCTACTGCTTGATTTCAAAAATCCTAACTACCACCTCGCACATTTTTTTTTTCTTTTTTTTTCTTTTTTGTCCCGTCAACCAGGCGCGGGGGGGGGGGTTACCCAGAAACAATTAGAAAGGGAAATGAATCAGTTATATTTTTATGCGGTCATATATTGTTAGTAGAAACGCGTACATTCTCGTTCCATAAATTTAGTGCTCGTTACACAATATTCTGTGTGCAATACGAATGCGTATGCAAGAGATTATACTTAAAACTGATTAGATTCGTTTGATTTTAATTGTTACTCAGTCCGAATGTATATATATCTTTACGACTATTAACTTTTATTAAATTTTACTTTCTGTCGCGAATTTGGTAGTCTATTTGTCTTAACAACTTGGATGTAGCGAGGGGATATTTTTGGGAACCCGAAAATACTTTAAAACATGAGGTGCGCTGTTTTTTTCATGTAAGGTAGAATTTTGATTTAACGTCTCGTCAGGCCTTGTGATTAAATATTTTTGATATTATCGTTTGATTAGAACTTTCGTAAATAATACTCGGTTAATGATGTAGAAAAAACTTGATCATTCTCCATTCATCCTACGATCAAGAGATCACGTTTTCCATTTGCTTTTGTAAAGTTTGATAACCGATTGAAAAAGTCAGTAGATATTTCACATATATTACTTTTACGTGCACAGATACGTGTACAGACCATCGACACGAAAAGACGGGCGATGTAAAAACAGATAATTTAAGCTGACGGACGAATCGACTGTATTTTTAACAATTGAACGAAAAAAGGCCATAGCTGGCGGTCTGCAAGAGTGACAATTCTGTCCTAGTCACTGACAAATTATTGCCTATATTTACTGTCTGATTAGAATCGAAGCGTAACACAAGACTGAAATATCAGTTGACTTTAATTAAATTGAGATGTACACGTCTGCTGAAGTAAATGACAGTAAGATTGCTATACTCTCCTCTAAATTAGCCACTGTTCGAAATGATGAATAAACTATTTCGGCAGTTAAAACGGTTCTCTACATGTTATTTGCCTTCAACTGTTCTGCTTGTTATATCCACTGATGAGCTGTAAACCTTGTGTGTGTGTGTGTGTGTGTGTTTGTTTTACCGGCTAGTTTTATACTCTATCTAGAACAATTCTAATTGTATTTCGCGGAACAGTTTTTCAGAAGCATCGTAAAGATTTCGTAAAAATCTCCAAAACTAAATGCTTAAATTCGACTTTAAAATGAACGTCCTATAGGTAACTTTCGCGTTATCCGTTAAAAATTAAGGCATGAGATCTAATTTTTAATAGCTTTAACGCAAAACTAGAAAGAATTTATACTTTTTTACGAACACCAGTTTCTTCATTTCTGCTGCAAAGGGTACTTTCCGAAAACGCATGTGGAAGTCTGGGGAAGAATTTTCATTCATCAGGGAGTATATTTAGGCACTTGAAAAAAAAAGGAAATGTAATCGTTAGAGGAGCATTCCCGATGATCGTTTTAATTAAAATTTGTTATTATACAGTTTGCTAGTACTGTTATATTTGTATTTAATCAAATTTCACCCCGGGATAATGCCTCTAATTAACTTCCTTCCCCCCCAAAAAAATAAATAAATTGTTTCTAGTTATTTGTACTGAAAATTATCGCTGTAGAAATAACTAGGTACAGTTATTATTATTATTAATTTTTTTTTTTTTTTTGCTACATCAACTATGGACATTATATGCCAGCGCCAGCGAAATTTAATGTATATTTTCAATGTGAGGTAGCGGGATTCGAAACGGGTTGCTGCCAAAAGCAACAGCACTGCCTAACCAACTATAGTAGCTGGTTGGGATCAGCTTCATTTATATTATAAAAATTGTATTTATTACTAAGTCTAGTGTATATGTATAATTAAATTCTTCTGGCAGACACTACTCCTGCTAACCAGAGGGATTTTAAACAACTTAGATATACCCGTGTTTATTATTCTTCTGTAGCACTGTTTTACGAACATAGCGATCGACATTTCGTTTCGGCAATGATTTCCACAATTTTACAATTCGATCTCAGAATACATGTGTATGCACATAATGCGTTTTTTTTTTATCAGCTCTTACGTTACTGTTAATGTTTTGCAAGCATTTCTGTTGCAACAAATTTTAAGACATAAATAATCATATTCGCAAGAATATTTCCGCCTCTGTTTCCGACTTTCTTGAAAATGATTTTAACTAAGAGTCAACCGATTTTAATGAAATTTAAGTAGATTATAAACTGTAGCCTCAAATGTATCACATTTGAATTGTTTCAATATTTTTCAAGATAATCGCGAAAATATATCCAAGTCCTTTTTTTTATATAACGCATAAAGCTCATTTTACCTACTCAAAAAACTGCCGAGTTACGATTGCTGAAAAAGTATCTATTCCTTTTATGAATATATCATAATTAGCTATATTAATTATTTCCTTTTTTTATCGTTTGTAAAGAAACTTTAGTGTAATATTGCTTCTTATTACTGACACTTCATAAACAAAGGTTATTATGTGTTCGTCAGGTTCTTTTTTTGTTTATTTATTTTTTTTATATTTGATTACGTATAACTATGCAGGCAGATTTTAATGATTCTTTGTTTATGCAAAAGCGCACCACCACTGGTAAAATAATGATACCGCCCTCAAAGTTTGTTGTAAAAGTTAAATAAGAAAAACGCGCTAAAAGTAATAAATAGTTGGATTAAAGGGTGTAATATATTTCAGGGTAACATACTTAATCTTATGATTATTCTTCAACAATATTAACTTTTTGGAACCGGCAACAAATCGGACTGGAGTAAACGTCCATTATTCAGCTTACAGAAAATGAATGATCATACTATTATATGTACTCATTAATGTGTTTTTAATTATTGTTGCAATTTAAATTCGTTACCGACTGCAAAAAGTTAATGTTAAGCACTTACCTCTTTTTTGTGCACGCTTTTAATGGACACATATTTGTATCGCAAGCGGAACAAAATAATTAATAAAATACAGCAAAAAATATTTCAGTAAAGTAATACAAAAGTAGCCCAAAAGGCCTATTTCTAACAAAAAGTTCAGCTGATCAGGAAATATGCGACAGAAAAGAAACAGAAGAAATAATTGAAACGAGACAAAATAAAAAAATTATATAATGGAAAATAATTAAAAAAACGGAAATTAACCAAAAACCCAAATTAATAATGAAACGAACAAAATTAGAAGTACCATGCAATCAAAATAATACTTACGAAATATTAAAAATAAAATAAAGAAGACAAAGTAAATGAAATGAATGACGAAAAGAAAAAAAAATTATTTTGGTTACTTCTACGTTTCTTTTTCGAACTCGCACCATAATTGCTCACAGCACGTGCCCAATACTTAACTGTTACGTTATTTCTATTTTCACAATTTATTTTATTTTTTAATTACCATGTACTAAATTTATTTTGCCTTTACTGCTTAAAATAGTATTTCAATTCATTTAACTTACTTAATTAATCTAATACAATGATAGCAATAAAATTAAGAACATACATAGGTGCACAGTAAGGTTATAATAAACGCGTAAATGCAACCGAATGGAATGAATAGATATCTTTATCTCGATTATATCGTTAAATTTTCCATGAATTAAAAAAAAATTATATGCATATTTACGAAGCAGCAACAATCTCATTTGGTTTCAAGTCGGATAAGTGAATATCAGTGTGCGAAATTATCATGTTTACATGAAAGAGCGTCGCCAGCCGATGAGCCCCGGGGGGAGGGGGACAAGATGATAAAAAAAGGATATGAGCTATAGGAAAAATAAAATGTATAATTTATACGAGAATAAAATCTTAATTAAAACGTAATTTTCGTGAGTTTCTGGCAAATTGTTCTACTACTTTATTATAAAAGCCTTCTCAATTGTCCATGATTACGCGCCTATGATGTGGTAAATGCCATATGTTCAGCGAAACCGGAACACTGCACTTCGATTTGCAATATGCTGAATAATCATTTCCTAAAATTGCTCGCCAGTTTCCCGCTTCATCTACAATTCAGTATTAAGATGCATTGTTGCCAGAGAAAAATTTACTTCTTGTTTGTAAAATCATTTTCAACATTTAA
This sequence comes from Icerya purchasi, assembly GCA_039619475.1. Classification (NCBI taxonomy): domain Eukaryota; kingdom Metazoa; phylum Arthropoda; class Insecta; order Hemiptera; family Monophlebidae; genus Icerya; species Icerya purchasi. The sequence goes on along the minus strand of CM077115.1, from coordinate 390,748,472 downwards.
AGTCATCAATCATGTCAAAATAGAGAATTTGTCTTGCAAAACCGGTGTATTCGCATCGATTTATCGCCGTTAGTCCATTCAAAGATACGACAAATGGCTTTGCATATTGTAGCGTTCAGTGTCGCAAGTTCTTATTTAAAAGCTGGACACAATTCACCGTGCACGTGTACGATCATCTTTAGGGACTTACCTAATTAGCCCAACTACATCAGTGTACGCGCTCTAGCTGAAGAATGGATCTTAGCACATTCAGTAGAAAATGCTAATAGTCAACTACTGCGCCCATTCACTATTAACCGAAGATAAACCATACAAATCTATCGCTAATCAACACTCCATATATCCGAATATCTTTCAAATTTCCAACAGATTTAGAAAATTTTAATTTGAAACTAACCAATCCTCAGCGTCTTCCGAAACGAAAGATACGTTCCGTTTTCACTGACTGGGCACTACCGATACCGAATAAAATTTAGAGTTTAACGGAAAATAAGTTACAGATTATCAAAAACAATAACGCATTCAACTAGTAGAACTGCCTGTACGCAGAACCCTGTCGGCCCCCTCCAAATATCAGGCGTATCGCAACGTCCTATTGTAGAAGAGCCAAAAACACCTGTCCACTCTTCACCAAACCATTAAGAAGTCTGTCGTGCCATGGCTGCTCCTCGATAAAACCCCGCTAGCACTGCCCCATCGCACCGATCATATTCTTTTTTCCAGTACTCCAGATTATTTCCTTCCCAAACTTCGTGATTACTAATTTGCATTCTGTTCTCTCGAATTCAAGAGGCCCTAAACTCGAAATTTCAATTTATAAAAAGGACAAAATGGCTTAAGTTCTGTTGTAAGCCTGTTTGAAAAAGTACATCACTTTTTAAAACTATCGTGCACGAAAATCGTGTAATGGTTAAAGAATAATCGCTCGGCTCGGAATCGGCGGTGCTCCGTTGACGCGTTTTTGTCGCTTTGAAAATTTTAAATTCTCCAGTCTGCGAAATTTATAGCGTACCATCGGCAGTTTAATCGACCGTAAAAATTCGCTGGATTACGATTTCAAAATTGACTTTCGAATTTAAAGGGGATTTTCTCAGCGAGATTAATTATTCAAAAACTATATAAACGCATCTTTAACGCAGAATTTATACAATATCCATAATTTAAATTTTAATTAAGTATTCGTAGCTGGAAAAGCAGTAATGCTACTGAAATTTAAAAAAAAATAAATAAGCATACCGAAAAAATAAAATATAGAAAAAAAAAAAAAGGAATATTTCCTCAATCAAAAAAAGAACAAATTGAGAGATAAAAATTACCCCACCTTTAAGCCCTTTAGATGGATTTTAATTTCACATTTCTTTCCGTCATTCCGTTAATTAAACGCGTGATGAGGACGCTACTTAATTTTATTATATTTCCATTTTCAGTATTGTCCGTTGATGGCGGGTGCTCCTCTCTTGTGAGAAATACTGCAGTGTAATTTGGGGCACCAAAAACGGGGTGGTTTGAATTTTTCGAAGGGAAAGCGAACCGCGTCGTTATCAAAGAGCAGTTTTGTAACGGGAAGCGTTTGAGTAGACTTGACGTTCAAACGGCTCCAACTTCAGTGTTCTTTCGCCGCTACGATCATCACTACTATCGTTTTCGGGGCGACCGCGTTCGGAATATCGTTACATTTTTAAAATTCCCTTATTAATAATCGAGAACATATGCGGTTAGTTTTTTGTTTTTTTTTAATTCATATTTTTGGCTTTTTTCTTTCATTTTTATATTTTGTTTAATTTTCTGCGATTTTTTTCTGCCTACTTTGATAAGCGGAATTTTTTACTCCTACTTCTAGTATCTATATATATTTTTTCATTTTTTTTCTCTCCGTACGCGAAATGAAATTTACGGGTTTTCGTTTCGGACTAATATCGAATAAACCGAAGAAAATAATAATTTCGAAAAAGAAATCGGACATTTCCGCTTGGCCGAAATTCTTTCGGACATCCGTAAATTTTTTTCTTATTTTTTTCAGTAATTTTTCATAGGTGAAATATTTTCACGCAATTCGCTTAATGCTAAAATTCACGCACATAATGCTTAAAGCAAAGCGCTACTGTCTTTATTTATTATTATTATGTACTACTTTATTTGTAGATGTTGTTTTTTTTTGTTTGTTTTTTTTTGTTTTTTTTTTTTGTTTGTTTTTTTTTTGATTATTAAACCAATCACCGACAGAATGCTGTATTTTAATTTCGTGTTTAATTTTGACGGAATTTTTCTAAAATAATACGTATCGCTTAAAAAATGACGAATGCTTTTAGTTATATTCACATACGTACCAGGGACGAATTTCGTATATTACAAGCTGGTTATCCGCCACTTTTATTATCGTTTATCTGGTTGCAATATATTTCTTAAGCGTTTCGGTGTTTTAATCTTTCCAGTGAGAACAGTTAAAAGAATGATTTATAAATAACTCTACTTTTAACACCTTCGCAAGAAGAAGCTTGGCAAGAAGTGTTCACTTGAGAGTTTTGGTCTCTTTCGAAGGTTACGAATGATATCGATTAGAGTTTTTTATGGTTTTGTTAGGTTTTTCTTTGCTTGTTTTTTTTTTTTTTTTTTTTTTACTCTTCTTAATCGTAATTCCCAAAAAATTTCCCTTCCAGTAACCCCTCAAGAAATAGTAACTCTATAACGGGTACTCTGGAAGTTTGTTTTTTTTTTTTGTAACTTCTATTTCTCATAAATAATTATCTTCTTTCTTCCGTAAACAGCGTTTAATCTTAGCATTGGCAAAGTAAAACAAATCACTGTATACACACTTACATAATGTGTTGTTATACTTCCGTTATATTAATTACAAATAAAAGTTTGCAACGCATAACGTTAACTTGAACTGTAAAAAACAAAAAATCACATAATAATATAATTTATAAAAAATAAAATATAAATTAATACAGCAGTCCGACCGGCTTCGTTTTTTTATTTAGACATATTAAGTTCATACACAATGGTATTTTGTTTTTCCTGCTACTTAATAATAGCCAAAAAAAAAGTTTTCTTCCAGTCGAATTCGCACTTGTAATAAAGAGGGTTAAATTTTTTGAAATGTTTCAATTGATTTCCCAGCTAAGATTATTTCCCTGGTCGAATTCGTTCCCGTAGATAAATTTGCTTTTCAAATTGGCCAATCGTTTTGATTTCTGTTCTATTAATCTGCCAAATCTGTCCTTTTTCCTTTTTACTTTGAAACAGGCAAAGCCTTTTATTGCTATTGTTATTGTTGTTTGTTGCGAGATATTACCTCTATCATTTTTATTCTTTATATTATGATTTTATGTATATAGTTAAGATTGTTTTCCGATCTTATTCCGATTAATGTCTTTCGATATATATATATATATATATATATATATATATATATATAAGGTTCCGCTTTGATCCCGTTAGACATTGGTTTTATGGAAATATCATTTTTCTTATTTATCCCTATTTGTAATAGAATTCATGTTTAGGGAGCAAGAGAGTGGAACTGCTTTTGGTATACAATTGTAAGTCTGGTTATTAGAAAAAATGGAAAAGGAGAATTTCGATCAAATGGTGATATTTTGTTTCCTCAAAAAGAAAAAAAAGGGGGGAGGGGGGATAAAATAAAACCGAAAAATCAAAGAAAAGTAAAAAATTCAACAAGTATTACTCCGTTAGCTTCTGACGGTTTTCGACTAGTATTTATTCATCATTTTAAAATATTATTTGAACTATGAGAAATATGTGTATAAATGAAGCTTTCTTTCCGTTGTCTGCAACTCGACTAGTGAAGTAACTCGTTAAATAAATAGGGCGTAGCAGAAGTGGCTATTACTGAATAATTTCGATATTGTTATCTAAAACCACTAATATTTAAAACTTATCGGTTAATTACTATTAATACACTGATTTATGTATTTTGTGGAAATTGATTTGTCGAGTAAATAATTAAGTCTGCGTTAATGTTTTAGTTAAGTAAGGTTCTTAGTTTAGCTAAACGTTTCTCTATAATATTTCACTTACAGTCAAGTTTTGCAGTTCATCATAAAGCTATATTTTCGCAAATTAATATTCGTTAAATTTTTTTACATTAAAATATATGGAACTTCGTTAGTATGGTTAACAGTTCACACTAATGTATCGTTATACATTAGTGTGAACTGTTAACCATACTAACGGAGCTTTACTCGGATAATAAAATTACTTTAGATCAATCTGTCGATGATTACTGCAAAACCAGACCCAGTAAGCCGTTAGCTAAAAAATTAACCTACAAGTGCTAAACGGACATGATATTGTGACGTATTCAGTATATTTCGTTCGGTTGGAATATTCTATGGCCACCCATCGAAACTTCTCAAAATTTCACTTACATTGGATTATAATGTTCATAATTGACGCAGCCATAAAACGAAATCTTTAAAATTTCCGGTTTTGAAAAAAACGATAAATTCTATTTAACGTAATAATTTGCATGCGATTTTATTATTTTTATTTTTAAATGAGACCCAGTGGTGGTTCATCAGTCATATTCTAATAACAATGAGAACCAATACGACTATTTTATATGACCGTGCTGATAGAACCAATTCGACCAATTAATAGAAGTAATTTCAGTTTATCACGGAACTACACCGGTTGAATAAAAAAAGTGTTTAATACGGTTTATACATTTTTTAAAAAAATTAATCGAGTTTCTTTTTTTTTTTTTTTTTTGGTTTCATTTTACTTAAAATAGTTTTGAAAAAATGTGTTTATACGTGCTACATAGTTTTCCAATAATTTATTATTTGTGTTAATTTTTAGCAAAAGTAATTATTATACGTATATTGCTGATGTAAAAAAAGTTAATTTTTTTTATTTTCTATTTTTCGGTTGCTCAACATGGACATTTGTCCAAAAACTAGGGAGACAAGAGAAAGTGAGTACAGATCTTTATGCGGTAGCGGGCATAAATGAATCACGAGTTCGAATAATAAAAGGAGAAGTAAAGAAGAAAATGAGCAAAGCATTGCAGAAATAGGAACACCAATTATTAAGAGAGAGAAGTAGAAAATTATTCGATTGAAAGAGAAGACGATTCAAGAAGGACACGATCAACATATAAAGTAAATATTAGAAGAGAAAAGCGGACAAAATGGGAATAGCGCAAAAAGAAAACGAAAACACGATGAAAAGAGTAAACTGTATTCAAAGCGCAGGCATATCGTGGCGAGTTCAGTAGAGCGTCGCACAGAAGAGAAGTCACGCAAGTAGGAACGGAGAGGAAAAGTTGGTTGAACAGACAGCGGTTTAAAATAAGCAACTGTAGATTATAGAATGACATTGTTGAATGAAAAGGCGCTAAGAAGTCCGCCATAAGAAGAAGATAAATAAGCTAACGAATCAGTTGACTCTTTGCCTTTGATTACGGAGAAGCCAAAGAATTAGCTGTTTTAAAAATAAATCCGACTCTAGTGTTGGTTCCTTTACGTGAGGGGAAGTTGGGAGAGCAGGACAGAAGCAAAAAGAAGCTCTAACAGTAGATAAACTTAGGTTGAAAACAGCCTCGCAGTTCTGATTCTAGCGCAAAGTGAATTTGGCCGTTCGGTAATATGAAAGACAGACTGGGAAAAAAAAAACGAGTTAAGGTATAGGAAATAGATTCAATAAAAAGCTTGTGTTCGAAAAAAAAGAATTTAAGTCTATGAAAGAACACAGGAAAGCGAAAAATCGAAGTAGGAACGAAAGCTGGGCTAAACTGTCTTTGAGAGAATCCGTTTATGTGGATGTGGAAGATTGCGAAGACTAGAAGATTAGAAACCGTCTAAAGGTAATGGGAATGGGTCATTTCCGAATGGAGAAATCCCAAAGGCATATCACAATGTAAGAGATGTCAGGCTTATGGTCGTGTAAAAAATAGATGTTATCGTGAACCTGAATGCGTCAAATATGCAGGACCCCATTTAACAGGACAACGCACAAAAAAACGGAAGAAGGGTGCAAATGTGCATTGTGTGGGAAACAACATCCTGCCAGTTATAGAGGATGCAAAGCAGCAGTTGCTCTCCAAAAGAGAAATATGGTTTCCATTGTTAATAAAGAACAAGAAATATTACTACAACGAAATAAGATAAATGATCAGAAAAATAGTGATGTGATTAAGGATCATTCCAATAAAGACAATCAAAAAGGATGGGCACAAGAGTCATGAGATAGTTAATGTTGATGATAATGATGATAAGGATAAATCGTCAGAAAACCTTATTAAAAGATCAGAGATGATATTAGAAAAACAGGAAAATGGAATAAAAATAATTTTCGATAAATTTAATTTAATAGAAAGGAAATTGAATAAAACTAACGGTAAATGAGCTTGGTAAAGATAGCAACATTTAATGTAAATGGGCTCAAACATAGACATGGACGTCGCCAGGGAACAGGAGGGCAACGCCCCCCCCCGGAGCCTTGAAACTTTTTAATCAACTGGCCTTGATGAGTATTCATAGGCGCGTAATCATGGACAATTTGGAAGACTTTTATAATTTCATTATAAAAATTTACCAGAAACCCACGAAAATTATGTTTTAATTAAGATTTTATTCTTGTTTAATAAAATACTAAGCCTTTACAAATTATAAATTTTATTTTTCCTATAACTTATATCCTCTTTCTAACATCTTGCCCCCCACTGACTCATCCGGCTGGCGGCGCCCTTGAACATAGACGTCAGAAAGTTGAATTATTCCTATTAGAAGAATAAATCGATGCATTATTAATATCTGAACCGAATATTGCGAAAAATACTTTTAAAGTTTAATAGTTATTGTCTGTACAACACTATGCATCCTTATCTTGTTCGAAACGTTCGAATTTTATATGAATTGTTTTGACGTGGTTTCTAACAAACATGTAGGTAATTTCTACATTGTTAGAATTTGGGAAGTAAAAAGTAGAATTGGTGGGAAATGTCGCCTGGAGATTCACTAAAGCTGAATATAATTTATGTTGATAAGCATTTGAAAAATGCATGACCTGCATGAGCGACTTCAGTCATATAGTAGACACGTTATGAGAGACGACGCCAAGTTTTTTAGGTAAAAAGGTGAAGGAAACTGATTAACTCTGAACCTAAGTCGATGTATCGTATCAGTAGGACTTATAAGAGCATACCGATGTTTGAAATATTAGATTAAACGAATTTCTAAGCCCAAGTGGAATCGTAAAATTCTTCGTGATTTTAAATAAGCAAGTACAAGAGATCATTAAGAGGAAACTTTTCAAATAAAATGTTTTCCAGTGCACTGACTTAAAGCAAGCGTCATTGATGCTACTACCAAGTATTTCGATTAGAAAGGAATCCACATACAAAATCTCGACAGAACTACTGGAATTAATAAGCAACGTTAATCTATGATTTAATTAAATAAGAAGGGATATTTAAAATTATTCGATATTCGAGGATGATTTAATTAACGTCAACCTCGGATCTACGATTTTTTCGAACCGAGGCAAGAACTTGATAACGGTGCCCCCCCCTTTCCAGCGATTGAGATAAATTGTTAAAAAAACTCACAAATATACAATGGGTGGCTTTTTTTGTGATCGGGAGAACAAGTACCCTTTAATAAATTTTCACTCTACATTATCTATTAGCTAATCAATTTTTCATTTGTGTGACAAAATTAAATATAGAAAACATATAACCAAGAAAGATAACAGACAAGCAAAACATCTTTAGGTCCCAGCATTTTTTTCTCTCTAATCTTGCTACAGCTTTAGACGGCGTGCGTTCTTTTCTGCGAAAGAATCTATTAGCTCATCAAAGTCCGTCTCAAAGGCAGTTTTATTTCCAATGGCTAGCGATGCTAGATAGACGTTCTTAACTCATTGTTGAACGTAGATCGGTTTTAATTATTATCAGTCTGCTGAAACTTCGCTGACAGATTGCAGATCTCGTCGATAATGTACGGTATATCCTTAAAGCTATCATTAGGAAACGCTTCTTGCAAGTCATGCTTACACAGACGTTCGAATGAAATCGATTTTCCATTAATTTCGGTTATTTTCTCTTTGAATACGGCAAATTCCTGGCAAAAATCAACTGCATTCGAGTCTTTTGAATAATTTCGTGCTAGACCGGCTCCATTTTTCTGCAGGTCTACAGTCGACATATTTAAAAATGCGTGGCCACTGGGGAAGACAAAATTTTCATGTAGACTCTTTGCGCTCTCTACCCTTGTTTCTATTTCTGTTAAAATTTTGTCAAACACTAATTCCATATCTTTCGAAAATAGTCCAGTCGGATCTAGCGTTCTTTATTCGTCTTCGCAGATTTCGTCGTGTTGCCTTTTCTTTTTGGAAATTCGTTTGTTTTTAAGGACTGGCTCGACTTCCAAATTTTCTGATACAGATGCAGCTTCTTTGTTCCAATGTTCTATTGGGTTTTCTCTCATTCCTCCCAAGATCTTAACAAGACCTTGCATTATCGTCGCAGAACGCGAAATGATAATATCCCTTTTTTGGAATTTCAACGTTCACTTGCACACGTAATCAACCACATAAACTAACAATGATCGTCGCTTGACGTTCGACCGTTCGGGTTTATTCGATTCAGCTCGTGTAGCCCCTGGTTCTAGATGTGACGGGGATTCCTCTGGCAGAGACATCACGTACACTATGCACGCGTTCAAAAATCGACTTAGGATACGTTCATAAATCAACTTAGATGTGCTCAAAAACCAACTGAGCGTTTTAAAATCAAATTAATAATCGATAGAACAACGTCGCGCTGGATGCTAGGCTCATTAAGAAACAAGTTTTTTTTTGCAGTGAAATTTTTTTAAGCGCGGTATGAGAGCGTTGTATAAATTAAAAATACCATTTGTAAATATCTAAATAATAAAATAGATTCCATTAAAAACAAATGAAAATTTCCTTTTGTTGATGTCTCTCCTATCCGATTTATTTCAAGCATCGAATAAAATACATAAAAAAGTGTGTATAAACTGTAGAAGTTTTGATACACGCACTCGTATTTTTTTTTCCAAACATATTATATTATGATTTTGACGCACCCTGAAACTGTTACCCGCGGCAGGTGCTCCGGTTTGCTCCCTCCTAGATCCGGGGCTGATTAACTTGATGTATGTCGCGTTTAACAATTGAACATATAATATTTAAAAAAAAAAAGAAATACCAACTTCAAAATTTATTATAAAAATTTAATAAAAACGCACTAAAATGTGAAAAATATAATTACTAAGTAAAAAATATATTTCAGAATAACTTAATGTAATATTATCGTAATGCTTATTATTTGTATTGTATTTTGTATGCGTCTCCCTTGCGGGAGGTTGCAATCGACAATGTACACATCTTATTTCTACTAAGGCCACATACTTAATTTATAATATACATTATAATACATAGTAGGTACTATTCTGTGATTCGATCTAGCATTGTGAGTCTTCTTCTTCCTCTTGACCTTTTACCCGGAATCTTTCCGTTTGCTACCAACGAGAACAGATCATCATTCGCCATTTTATTGTGGATGAATAGCCGCTTACAATCCTTAATTGCGGTCAGCAGAATCGTATTTTCCAGCCCTACCCTCTTCAGTACCTCCTCATTCGTGACTTTTTCCGCCCATTTAATCCTATTGGGTCTTCTGTAAGTATTAATGTTATATAAAAACTACGATAATATCACCTAAAGTTATATCACTGTGAAATATACTTTTTTATCTGATAATTTTACTTTTTAATGCGTTTTTGTATTAAATTATTATTTTTCATTTTTTAGCGCATATTTATTAAATTTTTATAATAAATATTTAAGTCGGTATTTTTTTTTTTAACATTTTATTTTGCAACCGTCAGCATTATACTTAAAAAAAAAATTTCTTGCTAAAAATCAACTTTTTCGTCACATTGTTCTTCATATTTTACGCTTAAAAAAAAAAAAAAAAATCGATTTCTTTATTTCAAGCAGAATTTTCACGGTAACAACATCAAAATATATAGCCATTTTCCTTATTCAAAGCTACATTTCCATGCTAATTTGGTAAACCGATAGTATTTTAAGTCAATCGACTCTGTTCATACTAATATAAAATTATCTATAGGGAACAAATTTTCTCACGTTTTTTAACGAATACTCAGTTTATATTCACTGATTTTCATCAATACTCGTACGGTATCATCGCTGAATGATACACTTTCTAATGGACAAAGAATCAGTAAAATCGCTCCATATGAATATAAGTTATGCGCGAACAAACATAAAAAAAACGAACGTTAACCTCCTTCTTTTTGTAAGTCGATAAAAAAGAATTGCACTACATATATACAAGACGTGACAAAAAACAAAAAAGCTTACAGGATGTGTAATATTTTTTGTTTTTAATTAAATTTTATGTTTAGTAACACTTTGGCCTAAAATATCGTGCTAATTTTTCTCAAAATTCCTCCAAGTTATATTATTATTATTATTAATATTTCCCCTAATCCACATTTTTAATAATAAAGTACACTAGGCCAAATGCACTCAAACTTCTTAAAACTGTACAATTTTTTAATTACGCGTTTAACACATTTATAGTAATTTAAAGAACAATTAATTCGGTTTTTATTCATTTTTATATATTACAGTTATCATGCATGAATTTTCCGTGTTCTAACCTAAAGAGTAAGGTAAGATCTAAAAAGGAAATATGAGAAAAAGTGGATGTTCGTAGATTAACGCGAAATGTCTTTTAAATAAGAATCCAACGCTATAAAATTATTCAATCGATAAACAAAGTTTAAACAGCATATTAAAATTCATAAAAAGAAAATAAATAGATTAGATTTGTTAAAAAAAAAAGGGTTAAATTTGTTTGGCAGTCAGAAGAATTGGTAATAATCTGGTACAAATAATGAGAATACATGTAGGTATACTGAATTTATGAATTCGTTAAACTTTTAAATATTCGCATGTACAAGAAGACGTTTTATCTATAAAATTTGATAGTTTTTGTTTTTTTCAAATGCTTAATAGAGTTACGTTAAATAAAAGTTCGAATCACGATAAAAAAAATATGTCCCGAAGGAACGAGGTGTGGTGATACCCTTCATGAAAAACGGTAAGGAAAACACTGTGTTTCACCGGAGAACGTATCACGTATGGTACGGAATAAAAATTCATCCAAATACTTCAGTGTTTATTTCGACAGTAAATCGGATTAGAGCAAACAGCTAAAATCTACATAGAATAAGTGCCTAATAACCATTTTGACCGTTCAAGTGGATTAAAATAGAGAAGTCATACAAGAGCAAAAATACGACAATCTACAAATTATAATATGATTCCATAGTATGAAAAGGGGGCGCTTATTTCAACTAGGAAAGCGAAGCAAATTGAAATGACACCGAATAATATATATCGCACTACTGAGATGGTACTCTAATTTTATGTTGAAGACTTGGAAAAATGACACTTTTTGTATAATTTACTAGTGATACAAATTCTTTCTAAACTATATATATCCGACGAATATTTACCACATACAAAATTGAAAAAGTACTAGTTGAATAAATACTGTTCATGCCTAGTTGCAATTTATATCGGACGTTTAATTAAAATATTCAAAAAAAAAAAAAAAAAAAAAAAAGCTTATATAAATGAGTATGGATTTTTCTACAGATATCTTTTCTAATCTAAACGTAAATTGAATTAATAAAATCAGGTTAAAGGAAATTACATTTGAAAATTTTCCTGGCCAAGACTGCATACTTACCGCTGCTTCCGTGGATACACAATCAAAGAGAATTACCCTGGGAATCGTAATGTTAAAGGAACATTTAAAATACCTCTGGATATATCACGTGCTACGATGGTAATAGCGTAAAGCATTGCTATATGAAAGTGATTATAATTGATTTATTCTCGGGTTTAACAAAAACTAATAATAGAATAAATACAATATTTTATTTTATTTGATTTTATTTGATTTTATTTATTTTGATTCCAACTATTCAGCCGGTTCCCTCCGAATATGTACTTTAACCACTGCTTTCAAATTAGTTTTTTATACAAAAACGAAATGACAGATTTAAGTAACGATTTTCACGGTTTCTCTAGTACAAGGTTGCAGCGTGATTTTGATTATATCCAGGAGGCATTGGTAAATATGTTTTCTTGTGATATGAAAATTTTCGGAAATAATTTCTTCTCAAATAGTATTTTATTAATCGTATTTTTTATCGCACTCAATAACACTAGTAAATTATATATCACTGAAACGAATCATTATAGAGAAATAATAATATAATTATTTAACGGGAAAGCTCATATTTAAGAACACTAGTAAGCATCGTAGCAAATATTATCATAATATATTTTAAATTTCGCATTGCTTTTACATTTTGATTTTCAAATTACGCCGGATTACATTCGCTGTTTTTGGGAAGAGATTACTGTGTAACACCGGAAACGTTAAAAAAAAACTAAGAATAATAGATTTAAATTTGTGTCATAGAACTTCCGATAGTTGTAAAATGTAGGTTCCGCAAGGATTGAGCAGCATAACGAACCGCAGTAAAATATATACAATTCCTTACTGGTAAAGTGTTCCATAAATTTTCTGCATCTACTGAGCATATTGTATTGATATTTTTTTTTTTTTTTTTTTTAACAACAATATAAATTTATAATGCTAAAATTAATGTCGAAAGTAAACTAATTTAATGAAGTAGTTCAAGAGTATGTTTGGAAAAACCGAGACCTAATTCCGGCGATAAAAAGAAAAAAAAACATTACTACACTCTTCGTACTTTTGATAACATTGTATTTGTAGCATGATTGAATAGTGAATAAATAAAGTAAAATAAAATAAAACAAGTGATATAGTTTCATATTTCACAGTGTTTATTTGCAACGGAAATTTCTTCTAATTTTCACGGTTGAATAAGTTGCGGAACTCTTTTTTCTTTTTTCAACAGAATAGTTGGAATTTACGATGCAATCTTTAGCCTCCATCTTTAATGTATATATACACACACACAGGCACGCGCGCATAAAGGCTCCATAAAAATTTTTAACGTATGAAACGCTTTTATTATCGATTTCAAAAAACAAAAAAAGACAGTTCCTCAAGAGGATACAAACACGAACTGCAGTAACATAGTTCTCCGAAGAGTTCTATACTTAGGTTCGGCTCGTCTGCAATGAATTGCTTCGAAAGAAAAAAAAGTGACTGTGTCGAAACTAAAAATATGTCGAACGTATTTAGCAGGAAAGCCGTCAGTAAAATTCTAACGAATTAACGAACCACTTAACCTTTCTACGGGCGCGTTTGTAGTAGTAGACGATGTTAAAAAACGATTATTTGCCGGGATTAGTATCTTGGCGAGTCATTAAGATGTTCTCGATGGCAGTTGGTGCATTGTTTTCGAATAACAATGCTGATCAGTTTTTTTACATTTCCAGTGATGGTGATTATTATCGAGTTCTAAAAGAAAGGAAAAAACAGAGAACAACACCTCTCGGAAGTAACCTTGCCCCGCATTTCTTTCGCTCTATATTCTCCTTTAATTTCTATTCGAATCTGTACTTCCGTGCGACTGAAGTATTTTTACAACCATAGAATGAAAAACTTAGCTGAAAAATTATATTAACTTGTTCGGTAGTGAATAAAATGCAACGTCAAATGGATATTTTTCACCTACAAAAATCAAATCAAATCAAATACATATATATTTACAAAACTGTATAAAACAAGGTAATCTTAAAATTAACTATAAAAATCGCTTATGCGCTTGTGTAGTGCGGGTAGCGAATATGTAAACTTATATATATAAGCCAGTGTTTTTTTGTTTTTTTTTATAGGCAAATAAATAGAAAATTAAATAAAACCTTATTTCAGGAACAATACCTTAGCTCATGTTTACAAACATAATTGTGTTCACCAAGGGCGTCGCCAGCCGATGGGCCAGGGGGGGGGCAAGATGCCTTTCCAGCCGCCAGGGGGGGGGGGCAAGATGATAGAAAAAGGATATGAGTTATAGAAAAAATAAAATTTATAAGTTGTAAAGGCTTAATATTTTATTAAACAAGAATAAAATCTTAATTAAAACAGAAGTTTTCGCGGGTTTCTGGCAAATTATTCATGATTACGCGCCTATGAATACTCATTATGGCCAGTTGATTAAAAAGTCTCAAGGCTTCAGGGGGGGGCAGCTGCTCCCCCTGCCCCCCGCTGGCGACGCCCATGGTGTTTACATGTTATATTAGACGCATGGAATATATACTCTTAACGGTTACATTAATATGCTTCCAAATAAAACAAATATATAATACATGGGTTACTTTTATGTGTAAGAACCACCAAAGAATTTAGTATACAATATGTTAGACATAAATTTTGTAGCCCATGTTTACAAATTTCGCTTACATTCTTAGCTAATAGACTGTTAATTTAATTATATAATAGTACATAACATTAAGTCTAAATGTAACAATTAACACACACAAGACCGTATCTAAGGAGTAGGCCCGTGCCCAGAATTTTGGAAAGGAGGGGTTTTGAAAATTTTCTTCGCATATTTATTTTATAAATAAAAATACATTTTTCACTAAGATTCATGCTATTAATAATTTCCATTATTTTGATTTATATATTAATAATTTAAATAAACGAAATACTGTATTAACATTAATAAAAATTACATATGTTATTGATTATACTCGTAACAAAAAATTTTGCATAAAATATTAATGAAGTACCTAAGCTATTTCAGTTCTCATGGGGGGGGGTTAACCCCCAAAACCCACCCCGTGGACAAGGCCTTGCTAAGGGGTTTTATTTTAGGTTTCAACCCACCTCTCCCTCGAAATGTTTGCGAAATAATAACTGCTCGAATTAAATGGACTGAAATTCAGAATAAATTTATTTCTTTTCAACTTTTGACAAAAGAAAAGAAAATTGAAATTTTAATGAATTCTATGGAAACGACTATTATTTATTTATTTTTACTGTAGTATTCAAATATTGCATATACAATAATTGACTACAAGGCTTCAATGTACTATTTATAAATAAACATATTTCATGATATATATTCATTTATTTATAAAAATATTTTTGTAACCTCTTCCGAAATTTTGGTTTAGATACGGCCCTGAACATATATATTCCCCGATTCCATATCGCTGGTATGCGAACTTCAATAATAAATGTACTAAAAATAAATTATATAACCAATGGCGTCGCCAGCCGATGAGCCAAGGGGGAGCAAGATGAGTTGCTAGTTGACAGGGGGGGGCAAGGTGATAGAAAGAGGATATGAGTTATAGTAAAAAGAAAATGTATAAATTGTAAAGGCTTAATATTTTATTAAACAAGAATAAAATCTTAATTAAAACATAATTTTCGTGGGTTTCTGGCAAATTGTTCATGATTACGCGTCTATGAATACTCATCATAGCTAGTTGATTAAAAAGTTTCAAGGCTCCAAGGAGGGCAGCTGCCCCCCTCCACTGACTCACAACGCGCGCTGGCGACGCCCATGTATATGACAATGATAATAGTTAGCAAAATCACATAAGAAATAATATAATTAGAGTGATTTAATAGTAGTCGAAAATAATTTTAAAACATGAAAGAAATATGAATTATATATATATATATATATATATATATAAATATTTTTATACAAATATCAACATAATAATGGTACTTAGTAAAATGAATTGATAAATGAAATATTTGTATACAAACATTAGGCGTTAAATAACATTTTAAAATTATAAGACTTATTCGCTACTTGTAAAATAAAAATAAAAATAAGTAAAACAACAATGAATATAATAATAAAAAATAAAGGTATAGGTTAAATTAAACTGCAATTGAATTAAAATGTGTAAGGTACAGTAACAGTATTAAGTGATATGTTATCGATCAATTCGATTTTATCACTTCATTATGAAAAAAAATTTAGTTATATGTAAACCGGCATTCAAACAAGTGGGTTATTAAATTCTGATACGAACAGGGAAGGAATATGTGAAAATTAGAATTTTGTTTGAAAGAATTTCCGCTTATATTTTAGATGTATATAGTAACGTCATTTAATTATAATTAAGTTTTAAATTCAAGTATATTTTGTTATATATGATGGTACTAAATTTTAGTGTTAAAGAACTCAATGTTTACAAATTTATAATGTAATCTTTACTGGAATTGAACTATTTTTAAAAATCATCAGCTGAAGTACGTTAAAAATAATGCGATGTTGAATAGTGCAGTGTTATTAATTAGATTATTTGTAATTAAGTGTTACTATTATGATATTGAGTTTAACATGATAGTGCTTATATATTAATTATTTTTGAGTTTGAATTTAATAGAATAAATTGTATAGTTTTGCGTCAGTAATTCTCGCCCGTAATTTATTGTTAAATGTCGATATGTGTTTAAGTGCATTGTAATTACGAAATTTTATTATTTTAAAAGTGAAAATGTTTTTAAATTTATTATTTAAGAGAGAACTGTTATGTGAATTTTGTTAACAGCAATGCGATATTAATTAGTGCAATATAATTATTTAATTTAGATGGAATCAAATGTTAAAGTAAAGTAATTTATTAAGATCTTTTGTTTATACTTATAATTTCTCAGTTGGTTTTTTAAAAATTCCGGTAATGAATTGAACAGTGTAGCACCCAAGTATCTCGTTTGTGTTCTATTGTGAGATTTAAAGAAGTACGGTAAGTCTGCTTTCTTTTGTAGCGATGTTCCAATTTGGGGCCGTATCTAGACCAAAATTTCGAGAGGGGTTACGAAAATATTTTTATACATATATATATATATATAAACTCGGCCACTTCGGCCTCGCAAGGGGCTATGCCCCTTGACCTCTCTTGCTTTTATTTATGTCTCTTTCTCTTCTATACTTTGTATAAAATTATCAAAATTTACAACGTAATTCTTACTGGCATCAACACAAAAAGAAAAACAAAACACAATCACAAAAATCTTATCCTAACACTTAACTATCATTACATTTTTCGTTACATAAAATTGTGACATTTTTTAAATAACAATTACAAAAATCCTGTAAAATATAACAAACGTTATATAAACATAAAATTGGGACATTTTTTTGAATGAGAGGTAGCCTAAGATTTACGTTGTAATTAATATATATGTGTGTGCGTGTGTGTGTGAGTGCGCGCGCGTGTGTGTATTATCATGAAATATGTTTATTTATAAATAGTACATTAAAGCCTTGTAGTCAATTATATGTAATATTTGAACACTACAGTAAAAATAAATAAAAAGTAGTCGTTTCTATAGAATTCATAAAAATTTTAATTTTCTTTTCTTTTGTCGAACACTGAAAAGAAGTAAATTTATTCTGAATTTCGGTCCATTTAATTCTAGCAGTTATTATTTCGAAAAAATTTCAAGGCAAGGGGGGTCCAAGCCGGAAAAATCCCCCTTAGATACGGTCATGATTCTAATTATTCCAGAGCGAATTTGTATATAAAATTTTTCTTTGTTTTTAAGAACGTAAAGTAAAAGATGCGTGTCGTAAAGATTTTTCGCACTTAGTAAACTTTTACCCCCAATTGGATGATTACTCGAATTAATTTTTTTAAATAATGATTTTTAAAAATAAATTATTGGTGTAAGGTGGTACTTTTTGATAAGCTAATGCCGGTTGGTATAATAAGGTCTGAAGTTGTTTGTAGCTGAAAAATTTCTCCAGATAATAAAATAGATAACTTAACTTCCTTAATTTTGACGATAAGTAAGAAAGATGAGTACCCCATAATAATTTACAATCTAAGTATACACCTAGATATTTTATCTCATACGCCCTTTCTATGAAAATATTACCTTTTCATTGTATTTTTATTTGATCCCATCAATGCTGAGGAAGATGGCTATATATTAAATATTTCGTTTTCTTAACGTTTAACTGTAAGAAATTAACAAACATCCAATTATGTATTTTATCTACCTCTCGTTGAACTTGATTTTAGAGTATATTTTCAAATCGTGAACTTACTATCAGAACAGTATCGTTTGCGTATGTGTAAATTTTTCCCGACACCTTTAAGTTACATAAATTATTGATATATATATCAAAAATAATATGGGTCTCAAAATGCTACCCTGCGGGGTACTCCATATTCTTGTATCAAATTGTCACTGAAAGTTTTGTTTATTTTTGTAATAACTTTCCTATTTGTTAAGTATCGTTGGAACCAGTTATAAATAAAACCACGAAAACCGCATGCATGTAATTTTTTTAAAACTATATTATGCTGAACTGTATTGAACGTCTTGCATAAGTCAAAATATACTGCGGCTACAGAGTAGCCTTACTCCAATTTTTCTGCTATTGCCGTAACATATATTGAGTTTTACTGAAAATGTCGTAATAGTTTAAAATTTTTACTTTGAAGCATTTTTCAAAAATTTCTGAAAAGGAAGACAGTAAAAAAATTGGTCTGTAATTTTAAATATCCGAGGTAATAGCGTTTTTGAATACGGATGTAATAATACCGAGCTTTAAAGCATTTGGAAAAATACCCGGTTTGACAGATTTATTGAATAAGTACGTTAAAGGTTTTATGAAAAATTCTATATTTTCTTTTATGAGAATAATTCATATTCCATCAAAACCGTATGAATACACTTGTTCGGTAGTGATAGTATAGCATTTCTAATGTCATCTGTAGAAAAGTCGACAAATCCAAAATTATAGCTTTATCGCTACTATGTAATTATAATTAGCGGACATGTCGGGGTTCATACGTTGATTTGCTTTTAATAGTTTTAATTATGTCTACGAAATAATTATTAAAATGATTAGCTACGATATAGTCGTTATCATTTACTGATATTAATTCATTGTTAATGTTAATTTTCTATTACCTATGACTCTTTTAATTAGCACCTAATATTTTTTAGGGTTATCGCTGTAGCGTTGCAGTTTGTGGAAATAATATTCTCTTTTCGTTACCCGTACTAGTTTTTACAATTTTTTGTAAACTCATTTAAATTGGAGAAGTATATTATTATCTGTAGGATACTTTTTAACAAGTGTATAAAGTAACTTTTTTTCTGACAACAATGTAATTACCTCATCAGTGACCCAGTCGAATCTTTTGTGTTGTGTTTTGCGGTATTTACTTAATTTTTCGGATTGTTCTATTGCATTTTTCACAACTAATATAAATGTTTCAAATTTGACATCTATAGATTGTGATCCCTCTTAAATTTCGTTTAATCTACATAACTTGAAATTGCTTTGCAACAGTAGTTTATCAACAAAATAGGTGGGTTCGTTACATTTTGAACCAAAGTTGAAGTCTATATTGAGAGTTATACTTAAAATCGAATCATCAGAAAAACTATAAGATAGAATATTGAAATTAACGTCTAAATTTGTGTTTGAGTTTAACAGAAACATGATCTAAACTGGATGAATATGAGTCTAATATAAGTGGGTTGATTTTGTATACTCTTAAACCCATATGAACTCAGAACGTTTAAGTAATTTACACTTTTAACCTTATCCAACCGGTTTATATTAATGTCCCTTGTAATTATTGCGATACGATCCGAAGTGTTTATAACTTGGGCCAAATTAGACAAAAATTCAGTGTAGTTCGAATCACAAAACCGATAAATATCTACAACTGAAAAATTGCGATCGTTGTTTAGTTTAATATTAGAAACAAACAATTTTCCTGGTGGAAATTTTTACATCGATATCAGGAATTATAATGCTCTCTTTAATATAAATTAAAACGCCTCCAGATATTTTATGCATTCTGCAATCTGCCCGAGCAACAAGGCCAGTTCCACGGGGGAGTTTTGGGGGTTAAACCCCCTCCCATTAGAACTGAAATAATTATTGTAAGTACACAAAAATATGAAAAAAATCAAATATTTAAAATAAATATTGATGATTTTTTAGGGCGTTCTTACGTTTAAAAAAAAAAAAAACGAAAAAATATGCTTTAATATCTTAAGGAAAAATTTTTTATTATGAGTATAATCAATAACGTAATTTTTATTAATGTTCATATACGGGGTAATTCATTTATGTAAATTATTAATATATAAATCAAAATGATGGAAATTATTAATAGTATGAATATTAGTGATAAGTGTATTGTTATTTATAAAATAAATATGCGAATAAAGCTTTATTATACAATTGAAGCGTAATACAAGAAATGAACTGTCATTGATTTTGTTAGAGTTTGAAACGTTGTTTCCTAATGAGTATATTGATTTGCGAAAATTAAAGCTAACAATGTTAGATGGTAAAATTTGTATATGACAACCCAAAATATCTAAGAAGTTGTTAAATCATTTTTCAGGGTTAAATTAGATATGAAGAACATAGTGTGTTACAGAGAGAAATTTTCATATCAAGAAGTGAGTTAACTAATACTACGGTGGAGTTAATATTTATAAATTTAAATCTAATACTAGAAATATTAATATATATGTGCAGTTACTATTATAATACCGTTCGAACGGGAAACCCATCTTATAAGAAAAAGATAATGTTGTATAAAATTAGAAACGGTAATGGTAAATAAATAATATGTCGCTAAAAAGTGGATACAAATAACATTATGGAATTGAAGAATAGTAATTAGAAAAGAAATACGTAGAAGTAACAGAGCACTATGAAGGAGGTAGTTAGTAGCAGGGAATGTAGGATGAGAATTTGAAATTTCAGGGAGTAAAATAATTTAATTTATAAATAAACATATGTGTTACTATTGAAGTTGCAATTTTTATAACCACGATATAAATATTAAAAGTAATAATATAAGAAACAACCCATTTTAATGTTATAGAAGTAATGCTTTAACAAAAAATATACCTAAAAATAAATACTGGAAGAAACGGTATAAATAAGAATAGCATAGATAATAAAGAATATAGTTTATAAGTTCGCCTTAGTTAGATAGCTTGTCCCTTTAATACAGCAATCTACTGAGATGATATGATTCTAAGTACAGGAGATCTCTCATCTTTCCGGGCAAATGTCTTTCCATCCCTCACCCAAACAAATCTTCAACTTCCGTTTTCTCGTCATGTTCTGGCTTCTTGCAGCAATTTTGAATTCGTTCATGTTAAATGTTCCGAAATGAAAAACTGGTTTTTAATTCCTATATCAATGAACCCTATGTCGCTCAACGTAGGTCGCCATAGATGGCAGTTACGAAGAAGTTCAAACTTCTTCTCCCTACGACAAAGTCTAAGCACAATGTTCGAAAATTGCTGCCGTGGGGATTTATTTAAATGACGGCAAATATCGACGTCACTTTCTGTAATTTTAGCCCCAGTAACTTCACTAATTTTGATAATAATTTTATTTAGATCTTCTTGAGCAGCAGCCGGTATATTAGTTATAATAACATTATTTTTCCTAGTTTGTTGCTCCAATTGATCAATGCGGCTATGCAGTTCACTTAACTCTGAATTTTCTTTTTTCATTGTGTGTAGCAAATTCATAGCCTCCGTTAATTTTGATTGGGATTCTTGGTACATTGTTTCCATATTCTCCAATTTTCCAACTAAAATATCAATACGATCGTACAGGAGTTTCATCTCGTCTCGTAGCAAAGTTTTAATCATGTTCTTTGTCCCAAAAATCTAAAGTGTACACCAAATTTATTATTATTAACATAATTAAATTCTATCATTCATCTATTTTTTATATACCTATATATAATATATAAAGGGTGGCTCAGAATAACTGCAACTATTCTCCGTACAGAGCATGGGCGTTATCTAGCGGTTGAAAAACGAATCAAACATGAAGTTCATTATTTTTCCGACAGTAGAACAAGCGCAGAACGAGTGCTGTTATAGCAATACGAACCGAGATACAGCTGTGTGAACGAAGTGTAGTTAGAGTTCACATATGCAGACTGTAATATACATGTATTGCGCGCTTATCAGTCGATAATATGGATATCAAAACCGATCAAAGATATGCAATTCGTTATTGTGTTGAAAGGAAATAATCGCCGATGGACACTGTTCGAGAAATCTCAGCTGCATACGGTATGGAAAGTTTAAATAAGGGGTCATAATATTGCGATGGCATAATTTACCATTGGTCGTGGAACAGCTGTATTGATCCCTTTCTCGAAAAGTGGCTCGAAAGGATGCGCAAGTGTATTGCGAAGAACGGTAGTTGGAGAAGGAGCCTGCGGATGCTGACGACGAATCAAACAGCGAATAAACAATTTTTTGTATGAAATTTCTTAGTATGTACGCGAATTTTAGCTGTATCTTGGTTCGTATTGCTATAACGGTGCTCGTTATTTATTCTGCTGACGGAAAAAGAATGAACTTGATATTTCACTGGTTTTTTGACCGCTAGATAACGTCCATATTTTGTACACGAAGAGTAGTTGCAGTTGTTTTGACCCACCCTTTGAATATATATATATATATATTAATTACAACGTAATTCTTAGGCTACCCCCATTCGAAAAAATGTCCCAATTTTATGTAACGTTTGTTATATTTTATAGGATTTTTGTTATTGTTATTTAAAAAATGTCATAATTTTATGTAATGAAATATGTAACGAAAAATGTAACGAAAAAATGTCTTAATTTTATGTAACGGAAGTTAAATGTTAGAATAGGATTTTTGTAGTTATGTTATTTTTTGCGTGTGTTGATGCCAGTAAGAATTACGTTGTAAATTTTGATCATTTTATACAAAGTATAGAAGAGAAAGAGATAGAAATGAAAGCAAGAGGGGTCAAGGGGCACAGCCCCTTTGCTTGGCCAAAATGGCCGAGTTTATATATATATATACATACACTATATTTTTGTTTCTACTTCAGTATGATTTACTCTCGGATTAAAATAATCAACATTCATTTTCACTAATATTTTATGGTTTTCCTTCGTAAATGAAAATAGGCGATATTGAAATTTTCTTTAAATATTTAAATAATATAATTTAAATCTTCATCTGAGTTGGCGTAGTTGTTTCGGCAGTGGTGTTTCGCTTAATTAGGACTTAGTTTGAATCCCGCTGCCGCACATAGTAACACTCAAAAATTTCATTTGTACTAATGTCCTTAGTTGACGTGCCCAAAATAATTAAAAAACAAATCTTTATTTGTATTAATATATTTTGCTTTTCGTTTTATGGTACTAAAGATAGCTCCCCTCCAAAAAAAATTATCTTTCTGGCATATTTGATTTAATATTCAATCTTGAGATGTTTAGTAGAGTGTTTATAATTTTATTACCGTTTTGTTTTCGAGCTGCGGAATAAATTTCCATGTCGTCTGTATTACGGCTTCCGTAGTAAATTAAAAAAAAATAGACGGTTTTCAGCGAAATAGACGCTTTTTGCGTTAGCTGTTTCGATAACTTGGCGCGATTTCTTAATTTTCAATAATCTAAAGAGCGGTCGGTTTTTTTTTATTTCCGTTAGAATACTATTCGCCTCGGTATTTGAATCTATTAGAAAAATTATCTCGCTCCTTCGTTCCTTCTTACATCTTGTATTGTAATACTAATTTCGAAAATACATTTTAGAAACCTCTTTCAATTCTACAAACTGCACTCCAGTCTGCTGAGATACTTCCCGTTCATTTTAGCGCGTCTTATATGCTGTCCTTCTCTTCCGCACTCATTATTCTTGCTGCATTGATTACTTTTTACTAACGATATCTATTAGATTAAACTGTAACCGGGGCTTTTTCTTCTAATTGTTTTTAGATTGAAATAAGCCTCTCCCCTCGAAAAAAAATACAACAAATTTTTTTTTTAAAACTCCGACTTCTACTTTTGAAGTCACACTGTTGTCTTATTTTAAAACGGCCTAATTTCAACTTTAAATCGTTACGCATTTGATTGGCTAAAAGTGACCCCTTGTTATACAATAAATTTCCACGTAAAGTAACTTTTTATTTTAAAAAAGAAGAACATTATTTATGATGAAAAACGGTAATATAAAACTGTGAAAGAATTCTGTTTAACTTTTGTTATTGACCTTGGGGTTTCAGTCAGTTTTTTTAATTAAAATAACTTAATGTATTGAAAGCAGATGTTTTGGTATGAAAAAATTAAGTCTACCAATTTAGGTTGGTCGATATAATTTCATAGCTGTTTTTAACGTCGATTCACTAATCACCCGATACAAATATGAATATTTATGCCCAATCTTTATGTAACTCTCTTCTTTCGATATTTCCCCTGTCATCATGTTGTTAGATCAGAATTTCCACAGAATCTTAGCTCTTTTTTCTTCGATCATTTTTCAATCTTCACTGATGGCTCCGAGGGACCCAATTGTGTTGGCGCAGCTTTTTTCTGTCCTTCTCTAAATTACGTTGAGTTCTTTAATCTTCCCCCCTTTTGTTCAATCTTTTATGCCGAGTCTTTTGCTATTCTGCATGCCCTTCTTTTTATCAGCTTCTCACCTGTCTCTCGAAATCTCTTTATCTGTCGGATACTCAAAGGGTGCTGCAAGCTATTGTATCTTCTCCCCTTTTTTACTCAACCGACTACATTATTCTTTTTATTCGCTCCTTAATTCATGATCTCTTCCTTTCCCACTTAATCCAAACGTATTTCTTTTGGATTTCTGGCCATACCGGAATTGAGGGAAATGAGTTAGTTGACTTATTCGCTCGGTTATCTTCCTCTTTTGCTAGGTTTCTTTCTATTTTCTCAGCTTCCAATATTACTCTTCTTGTTGCAGCTGCTCATTCCAAGCTATGGTTTAACTCCTACTCCTTATCATTCCCCGATCCGGATTCATTTTTCTTGTCTATTCAAACTTCCCTTTTTCGCTTTCCCTGTTTTTTTAACTTTCCTTCTTTCCGTCGCTCCAACCTCTATGCGATTTGCCCCGCCTGCGTTTTTGGCACAATTTGCTCCCTTTCTCGCTTTTCCGTTTCCTTATTGTCCATTGCATCCCTCCAGAAATCAATTCATTTGTGATTCCGATCATATAATGTTCGGTTGTTCTTCACTTTCAACTGAACAAGCTCCTTTTTATTTCTTCCTTTTACAAATCGATATTCCTACTCCATACTGTGCTTCATTTATTCTCTTTCTTCCTTCTCCTTCTGTTATCTTAGCTCTTGGTTCTTCTCTGTCGGCTACCTCTGATCGGGTAAGGATCTGAGCCTCTCTTGCCCCCCTATTCCATTGTTTTTGAGCCAATGTCCATGTTGACTAACCCATAAAAAAGAAAAAAAAAATATATGTGTATATATTTCCCCTGTGAGTAACCCCAAACCAAGTGTTTACTAGACACTTCCTATTCTTTGCATTCGCATACATTAACGTTTTTTCAATCTTTCCGAAGCCAGAATATGCTCATCCACCGCTTTACAATAGTTTGAAAAAAATCGTTAAATGAAACGCTTTTTGTGCAGTAAATTATTTTTTACTCTGGAAAAATTTAAAAGATGAACATAAATTGCTTTGTTGGAAGAAGAATTAAATTTTATAATTTCAGTGTTAAGCGGAATGTGTAAAAAATTTCAACTTTGTTAGTTTTTAATCAGTATTTTGAAAAACTATTTTTTCTCCTTCAGGAAAAGTTCGGGACTATAGTAGTTCTGTGATTTACCCATTTCGTGGTATATTTTCATAAGATTCATGAATGACGTGTGCTATTGCAATTATTATTTTTGCCAACACTTGCACGATTATGGCTTCAGTCGAAATTAATTTAAAACATACAGTGCAAAAACACGAAACTTTATGAATATAAATAATTTTAAAAGAAAGTGTATTATATATCATCATCATCATCAAGTCCATTGTCCTACGTAAGGACGTGATGGCATCATGTTCCTTTTACCGTTTCCTTCCATTTATTTCGATCCAGTGCTACGTGGAATGCTTCTGACAACTTGTATCTGATTATTGTATTTACCTGGGGGGACGTTTTCCTTGCACCTTGCCTTGTATAATGTTTTTTTCCATGGAATTTATGTTCCTGGCTATATGACCGAAGTATCTGATCATATTCCGATTTATTTCCTGTAGGAGTCTGGTTTTTATCTTCACCTCTTCTAGGATTGATTTGTTGGTTCGCTGTGCCGTCCAGGCTATCCGCAGCATTTTCCTGTACACTCCCATCTCGAAGGCATTTATCCGAATTGCATTTATTTTTTCTAATAGTCCAAGATTCTGATGCATATTTCGCAATCGGGAAGATCAATGTGTTCACTAATTTTAACTCTTGGTGTTCTTCGTTATATTTGTATCTTTCCATATTTTTTTTAGTTTCGTTGTTTCAGCTCTCACCATTGCAATGCGTCTGCGGATTTCTTTTTCGCATACTCCTGTGTTTGTAATGAAAGATGCAAGATAAATAAGAATTCATCTACTACTTTGTATCCTGCAATTTCTTTCATTTGCGGTTGATTCCTCAAGGCTCTGTCTATTATCATTATCTTTGTTTTTGCCTAAGATTCACTTCCAAGCCATACGTTCCACTTAAGATATTCAACTTATTTATGAAATCCACTAACTCTTCTTTGAATGATGCTATTCGTACTACATTGTCTGCGTATCAGAGGTTATTGATCTTATGTCCTCCTATTGTTATTCCTCCTTCCTAGTCCTCGAGTATTTCTTGCATTACGTATTCGCTACATATATATTAAATAATATCGGAGATAGAATACACCCCTGTCTAACTCTTGATCCGATTTTAAAAAGTTGCGACTTGATATTATTAACCTTAACAGTACTTATGTTATTCTTATATAAGTTATTAATCACCTCTGTCAGATGCTCTGGTATTCCTGTTCTCAATATTTTCCATAATTTGTTCCATATTATAGAATCGAATGTCTTAGAGAAGTCTATGAAATAAGTATGTTTCAAGTTGAAATTCTCGCGCTTTTTCTATAATTTGTCGAATGTTATATATATATATATATACTAAGGGGCTCCGCCCCCTACATGCTTCGCGCGCCAACGATCGATTGTAATAAAACATTTAGATGAAAAACTGTTTATTGTGAAATTTTTCAAATACAATATTATGAATTACTTTACTATAACGTCATATAGGTAAAATTGTATACAAATATGAAAGAAAATATTTTAGTGTAAAAAATTATTTTATATAATATATATATATTAATGACTTTGTCATTCTTTTACTGGGGTACACTATATTTTTTGTCTCTTGATTATTCGATCACGTTGTATAAGATACAGAGGTTGAATGCTGTGTTGTGTAATTGCTAAGATTTTTTTTTGAAAAAATAATGGAAGAATGACCTAGTCAATTGAATTTTTCTAAAAGAATTTTAAAAGAAAAAAGATTGGCAGTCAAGGGGGCTTCCCCCTTGCAAGATCTGAAGGACTGTGTTTATGTATTATATATATATATATATATATATATATATGTATATATATATATATATATATATATATATATGTATATATACGAGTATACATATATATATTAACAATAACTTCATTCTTAGAAATTTTGTTCTGTTACAAAAACTGTCAAGAAAATTTGTCGCGAAATATATGTATATTTCTATCTCCTTCTCTTCTGTACTTTGTATAAAATGATCAAAATTTACAACGCGTCATCTTACCGGCATCGACATCAAAACAAATAACATAATCACAAAAATCCTATTCGTTACATAAAATTGGGACATTTTTTCGTTACAAAATCTAATGGGGACCGGCCTAAAAATTACATTGTAATTAATGTGTACATATATATATTTATATATTTGTCCCGCAGTTGCACACGTTGTTCGCCACTAGAGTAACTTTTCTAACTAGTAGTCACTGGACTGTCTTACAGTGCCCTCCCCATTGACAGAGAAATGAATGGCAGCAACCAAGGCAGATTTGCGCGTCCACATCGTGTGGGGTGGTAATCATGTTTTCGGTAGGTTGGTGTGGTATTGATAACAGGAGCTAAAGCAGATCTTTATAGCTGGTGGAATTAAAGGAGGCAACCGGGCACCTTCGGCTAGGGGAGTAAACCCTTAAAGAAAATCATTTGTCAATCCGCAATAACGCAGCGTAACAAGTGCCATGCCTAAATCCTTCGATGAAAAACCGCTAGATTAAACGGCCCTTATTCTCTGGAGGCCCGATTGGTCCATAGATCTTTGAATAAAACCAAAAAGGCAGAGGGTGTTAAAAATCTCTGGAGTATAAACTACTACCAAAAATCAAATATAATAAAGCTACATTTTGGAACATTAAATTGTCGCACATTACCAAACCAAATGCGTTTAATAGAACTAGAAAAGGAAACAAAAAATATTAAATATAAAACTTCAATCAGTCAATCTATTGTACTTTAAGGGAACTGCATCAGGCAGAATAGGCGGAATTGGCTTCTTTATAATCAAAAGACTAGAAGATAAGATATTAGAAGCATACAGCATATCAGATGGAGTAACCAGTCTTACGCTGTCACTATCAAGTAGATACAGTACACATATTATACAAGTCTATGCCCCGACTTCCAGCCATCCAGATGAGGAGGTTGAGAATTTCTTCTATGATATAAGCAAAGAATTAAATCGTAAAAGGACTCGTTTCACTTATATTATGCGTGATTCTAGTGCAAAAATAGGGAAGAAAACTCCGAAAGAAATAGTAATGGGTGATTATGGAATTGGCAACAGAAATGAAAGAGGCAAAAGATTAGTACAGTTCGCACAGTTTACGAATATATTCAGAATGTATTCGTTCTTCAAAAAAAAAACAAAAAACAAGCAAGAAAATGGACATGGAAATCGCCCAGTCGAAAACGTGAAAAGTGAAATCGACTTCTTCTTAACGAATAGAAAAGACACACTAAAAGATGTCAGTGTGGCTAGCAATTTTTAATGGAGGCAGCGACCACAGATTACTAAGAGGCAAAATACACATAACCGTAAGAAAGGAAAGGAACAAATTCGTAAAAAGAGTGAATTTACCATTAGACTTACAAAATCTAGCAGTAAACAAAGAAAAGTACCAGAAAGCATTGAAGAATAAACTAGGAAGCGTCGAAGTAAGTACAGACAGTATTATGAAGGTAATAAAGAGCACACCTCAAAAAATAAGAGGAACGAAGAAACAAAAAGGCATTACGAAACTGACCGCAGAAACGTTACAGCTTCTGAAGAAAAGAAGAGAAATGAAAGAAGATACGAACAAAAATAACATAGAATAGCGCGAATTGTGTAAAACAGTCAGAAAAAGGATTAAAAGTGACATTCAAAATTATCATGAAAAAGTCGTAAAAGCAGCCAGTGAAAACCAGAATAGCTATAAGAAACTAAAAAGAGAACTAATGTTAGGAAAAAGACAAATAGTAATATTAAAAGATGGAAACAGAACAACCTCGGGTAGTAGACTAGTAGTGCAATATGTAGCTGAGTATTATAAAAGCCTATAGGACTTTATGGCAGACCTACCAGACTATCCAACTAGAAAAAACTCAGTCTTTGAGATTTTGAAGGAGGAAATAATATACGCGCTGAAGGGATGAAAAATGGGAAAGCAGCAGGAAATGATGAAGTAACAATCGAAATGATAAAATTAGCGAGGTCAGAAACATGGCAATACCTGTTGATGTGTACAACACTTGCTTAAGGAAACGCAACATTCCGAGCCGCTGGAACGGTATGACTATTATAATAATCCATAAAAAAGGGGACAGGGAAGAAATAAAAAATTATAGACCGATTAGGCTTCTAACGGTGGTGTAAAAAATATTTACAAAAGTATTAAATAATAGGATAAAACACATATTGGATGGAGCACAATCAAGAGAACAAGCAGGTTTCAGACGAAGATTTAGTACAGCTGACCATATACAAAAAAAAAAAAAAAAAAAAAAAATTCGATTCCATACACACAAGTCAGGCAATAGAAGCACTAAAACAGCAAGGGGTAGGTGAACCATACATAGAACTCTACTAATGAACATCTAAGTGACAACAGAATTTAGAGTAAAATAAGGAATCAGACAAGGCGACAGTCTGTCGCCGCAATTATTCGTAGCTACATTACAAAAAGTCTTGCAGAAATTGAAATGGCAAAACCTGGGAATTAATGTTGATGGGGAATACTTAAATCATTTAAAATTCACTGATGACATAATCCTGATAGCAGAGAGCGCAGAAGAATTATAAAGATAAATAGAAGATTTAAATTAAATCGGCAAAACGATTTGCAAAAAACTAAAATAGTGTTAAACGAATTTATACAAAAAAAACATATTAAGCTAGAAGACAAAAATCCGGAAATAGTTCAAGCGTGCATATATCTGGGCCAACAAATAACCATTTCTTTTTCTTTCGTCGTGTTGCTCGATTCCGAGCGTCCCAAATCGTCCATGTTATACTGACTAAATGCAATCATGCCATTTGTCGCTGTCTGCCGTTACTTGCACAAACATTCTTCCAGTCTTTTTCCTGTTATTTCCGGAATTTGATCTATATATCTATTCGGAGGTCGGCCACGGCCTCTCCTTCCGGGGACCTTCCCTGCATAATAATTTTTTCGAGTGTCTCTGGTCCGCGGCGCATAACTTGTACGAAGAATTGTAAAATGCGGCGATGGATTGTTTTTGTAACAGTCTTTCTTGTGCCTCGACTTCCAGACTGATCAGTATAGACTTGTTTGTGCGCACCTCTGTGTCCATGGAATCCTTAGCATGCGACGCCGGCAAAACATCTAAAAAGCTTGTATTTTATTTTTGGCTGCCAGATTTATTGTCCATGTTTCGCACGCATATGTGGCAATAGGGAACACCAGCGCTTTGACTATCCTCTTCTTAGTAAACTTGGAGATGTGCCTGTCTTTCCATATACGCATTAGGCGCACCATTGCTTTCCGGGCCCTTGCTAATCTACTCCTAATTTCCACGTTACAGCCTCCCATGTTTGATATGAGTGCTCCTAAATAGATCAGTTGATCTTTCACTTCGATCCCGCAGAGTGTCTTTGACGGGGTTAGTGGCGGTAGTTTATTACTTTTATCCACAATTAGGATTTGACTTTTCCGCCTGTTCAAGGAGAGACCATTTTCCGCGCTTACTTTTTCAACTCTTTGCAACAGTTCATTTATTTCCTCGTATGAGGATGCTATTAGGACTGTGTTGTCTGCATACCGCAGATGCATACTTTTTTGCCACCAATTGCAAATCCTCCCTTCCGACCATCGGTCGCCCGACGAATGATCCATTCTAAAATGCCATTGTACCTGAAAAAGAAAGCATTCAATCAGTGTATTCTCCCAGTGATGACATATGGTTGCGAAACATGGATACTAACCAGGAATCTCAAACACAGAGCACAAGTAGCTCAGAGGTCGATGGAGATATGCATGCTATCAATTACTAAAAATAAAACAAAAAACGATAGAATGGATTCGTGATAAAATAGGAGTAACAGATATAATAAAAAGAATAAATAAAATAAAATGGCAATGGGCCGGACATACAGCGAAAAGAACAGATCAAAGATGGACAACAAGAATTTTACATCGGTACCCACAAGGAATAAAAAGACCCCGGAAACGACCGCACTTGAGGTGGGATTATGAATTTAGACGAAGACTGGGGGTCGTCCGGGCCAGAATTGCCCAAGACCGACAGAAATGACGAAGAATAGTGCATGAATAACGGACCACCTAATCTGGAATTCAATTCAAGAAGAGGCTACACCATGAAATACCGGTTGATCAGCTGTCGAATAATAATAATAATATATATAGGTATATATATATATATATATATATATATATATATATATATATTTACATAGCGTGATGTTAATATCAAAGGATATCCCCGAAGTGAATATGGATAAAAGAAGAAAATATAAATGTTTATTACAAACAATTTATTAATAAACACTTCCCTAGATGTTTGTAAAATTTTTAGATTACTGACCACACCAATTTTTTCCGTAACATTTATGAATCGCCTGCCTATTCACCCCAACAAAATTATTGTAAACAATTTACAATGAATTTATTTGTACGGAAAGCTGTCTTTAAAACAATGTTATGCCGTTAACGAGAACGGAGTTTGTTAAAGGATAATAACATTAAGCTAAGGAAGTACTACGAAAAGATTAAGGTTTTGGGTTGGCCTCATCTCCATAATTTGATAAAGCATACCGAAGACACATACACTTTTTCCACACTACTTTTTTACAATTTCCATTTTCTATTAACAACTTATTTTGTTTGAATAGAAGTTAAGAACATTTTTTTTAAAGCACCTATACCTAAATCGTTGCGGAATGTACTATTCTACTGAGAATGATTGTAAAAGAAATAAAGGATTTTGGTAACTCTTGCTGCTGAGAAACACAGGAAGCTTAAAAGAGACTATGAGCGTTTTTTATTTATTTATTTTTTTAACCTCCAGGGCTCGTCAACCCAAGGATCTTCACCCAGAAACAAATATAAAAGAAAGAAGTCGGTTACATTTTAATCCGATCAGAAATCCTTGATAAAAAAGAACAAATAGCAGGAATAACTAGTGGGGAAGGAAAAGGCAGGATATTATAGGAAGCACAATAAAGAGCAGGAAGCTTGAGCCTCAACAAATAGGAATACAAAATGCTCAAAAAGATGAACACTGGAAGAACACACGTGATCGGTGTTGCAAATAATTGTATCATCAGGATGGAGAGGACAGTGTGGGGAGGAAATCATGGAAAAGCGAAATTTGGAGGAAGCCAGCACAGAATGACCTAAACGTACACGAACAACGGAGACAACATTAGAATGTCGAAGAGAGGGATGCAAAAGAAAGCATGAATACGGAAAAAGAGTAGGCTGAACAGGTGGATGAAATGAATAATTATTAGAAAGTGAGGAAGCATACGTGTCCAACCACTGATATGAAAGCTTTTACATATAGATAAGAGGTTAGCGAATAGGATTTTTCTTAAGAAAAGAAGTAGGAGAAGCATCAACCCGAGCTAAGGAATCAACCGCTTCATTAGCAAATATGCCCGAGTGATGAGGTATCCACAGAAAATCAACGTTAATCGAATGGAGAGAGGAAAGATTACGAATAAGCAAACGTATACGGAAGAGAACGAAGTCACACGAATAATTAGGAAGGGGCGAAGATACTGCCTGAAGGGCACTGAAGGAGTCAGCTCGTTATCGAGAAATGCATACCTCTAATAATCAGAGAATTGAAATTATAATAAAAACAGCGATGATCATATTGGTCTTTTTATTTATTAAATTACGTAAATTCGAATATTCCATTTATGTATTCTTATTATAATTCTAATTTAATAACTACAGACACGGACTTAATTAATGTTTATTTAAAAAGGATAGGAGGATTCGAAGAAAACGCATTACTGGAAAAAAGTCTCGGCAAATCGAAAAATTCCACGTAATCGATGACATTTTTCATTATCATCAAATTCCGGATAATTCGTACGTGATAATTATTATGTCGCATATCGGGCATTGAATACGTTAATATTCATGCGCGTACAGAGCAAAAACAGATAAATAAATGATATCATAAAGTTACGCATTGTAATGAAATTCAATATCGCTATTAGAATGATAAAATTAAAAATACGCGTGAAACGCGAATTCCTCGACAACTCGTATACTACAACACTTTTTCTTATTTACTGTTTTATTCTAATTAATGATTGAAATAACTGTGCAAAATTTCAACGTTCTCGGATCAGTGCAAGTAGGCTGAAATGGAAAATTGCACG
The DNA here is from genome assembly GCA_039619475.1 of Icerya purchasi. Taxonomy (NCBI): domain Eukaryota; kingdom Metazoa; phylum Arthropoda; class Insecta; order Hemiptera; family Monophlebidae; genus Icerya; species Icerya purchasi. The sequence goes on along the minus strand of CM077115.1, from coordinate 390,714,708 downwards.
CAAACCAACAAATAAACAAACAGAGTAAACTGAATAAAAGCTTTTAATAATGTCGATGAGGGGGGAAACATGGCATACTACGGAAATAGGCAACTTGTGAGGTAGTCACCGCAATTACTTAGGCAAATTAGTAAATTAGTACATTCAGATTGTTGACAAATTTTCCGCCAAATAGAGACTACCGAAGCCTAAGAACATAGCGCAATGTTACGTTTGGTTGATGCTACTTTACGTGAAGGCGGAATCCGGACATTCAACTACTCAACCGGAAACATTTGAAAGACGGTGCTACTGGACAACTTCGGACATTACACACAACAGAAGCTGCAAGCGATTGAAACATTATCGGAGAATTTCGCGTTGACGCAGAGAGTGTGGTACTTGGAAAGATTGGGAAGATTCGGAAGAATGGAAGCCGATTGAAACTACATTAGAAAAAAATCGAAAATCTTAATATGTCGTTTATTTACCGCTTAGTGGAAAATATCAAAAATAAAAAAAGCAATCGTATAAGGTGTAAAAGGAAGTATGTTTAAATTTCCTGGAATTTCAGAGCTGATGCTGAAGAATGAATCGTAATAAATAATTGCAAAGATGGAATTTAAAAACGAATATGAACAGTACACAGCGGCAAGCAGTTGCGCGTAACGAAAGGTTAAACTTTATTTATACATTATTTATAGCAACGTTGCCGCACTACGTCAGAGAGTTAAAACTTCATTTTCCGAGAAACACTTTTCATTTTGTAGAAAAATGAATAATTCAAAATTTCAGCAACAGAAAAGCAGCTTGAAAGCTTGTTGCTTAGAAAGTTGATACATAATTCATTCAACTTCTCGTCTTAGCGTTTATGCTGAAGTCGATTTCGAAAATTTTATTAGTTGGCCAGAAGTTTTGCCGTTGCCAAAGCTTGATGGATTAACGCCGGCGAAAATAGAGGACGAAGGCGTTTCTTTAAAAGGAGGAGACTGATCACCATTTAGCGAGTTCGGATTTTTCATTTAGGCGCGACGACTTGCCGAATGTTCGAGCGGAAATTTAATTATATCGAAAAAACCGAATAAGTTTGTCGCTGCTGCGGCATCCACTTGTAATCAGTTGTTCTCTCGCTCTGAAATACAATCAAGGGAACTCTACTTGCAGAATTACAAACTGCCGAACAAAATTATTTCTTTTACCAATGGGATAAACTATCGGCGGGAGGCTTGATTCTGAAATAATATTTTCAAAGTCGTTTTAAACGAAAGAATACAACAGAGAATGAGCGAAGTCTTGACGCGCGGAAGTGTGCTACGTGAAACTTTCGGTCGTAAATTTTTTTTTTGTTTTTTTTTTTCAGTTTTATTCGGTGGACATGAATGATACTGAAATAAATACGTAATAATAGTGCTTATCAAACCGCGCCAAAAATATTAACCGTTAACTTCCGAACGTTACTACTTAAAGGAATCACATATTATGAGTAGTAGTTATTGCGAGCACGTCATAAAAATAAACGCATCGTTTCGATTTTACTTAAGTCAGAAAAATTGTCAAAATTAAATTAATTAAAATTACCAATTACAAAGGCGACAACATTCGGAAATTGATGACAAACTCTTAAAAATAAATAAAGAAATTTTATCTCAAAACTAATGATTATGTGAACGTTTCGTTATCTTTTTTTTAGCTATTTTATTTATATATCCGGGATTGTTTATTCTTACTTCCTTGTCCTACAGATATATGGACTGAGCTCAGGGTAATTCTATGTGCAACGCTGGCTAAGCACTTTACATTTCAAACTGATTGTAAATATTTTTATATTTGCTGGAAACCGTAAATTAATTAGCGCCATATTTTTAAATAATATTCAAGCGAGAGACTTGGATCAATGCTCTTTTTAGCCAAGCCCCCCCCCCAAATCAAGAGATTGGCGTCGGTATTCACACATGCATGTGCGCATGTTCGCAGCTGCCTTCTTTCACTGGCTGTTCATTTTATTTAACCTTATTTTTCTCCAAATTCTCGGTTCCTACAGTTTTTCTTCTCTTCGGCGTTCTGATTATCGCTACGTTTAATTGCGTCTTCCGCTACCGTTTGCTTCTTAGTTTTCTTTTCCTATTGTTCTCTATTTACTTTCTAAGCCCTCTGGCACCGCAGAACTGAGTTCTGCAAAAAATAACATTGTATAAATCTTATTTCTATTATTGTACACGTTTATATTTATTATTATTGTTAGATTTTTGTAATTATACATTTAACAATGTCTTAGGCACCCTCCCCCCCACACTTTTCTTTAACGGCCGAATGCTGAAAAACCTTAATTTAATATATACGTTCGAAAATACGCCAAACAACGATAATAGTATAGAAATAAAGCAGAAACAAATTGTCGGTATCTAGACACGCGCTAGCGTGTCAATCCAAGTTCAAGCCGAGAAAAAGGAACTGGCGACGACGCAGCATTTGCACGAACCATTTGAAGCCATCTTTAACCCGTTAATAACTCAAAATCTATTTAACATAAACACATGAAATTTGCTTTATTTATTACCCCCCTAGATTAACTAGAACCTTAAATTTTATAAATACAACTCAAACGGTTATTGAAAAATTAAACGTTTGAAAATCGTAATTTTTATCACTGACTGTCATATAGATCAAAAACCTAACCCACTTCCAGGTGACCTAGAAAGTTCAAATTTGGCGTCCAGCTGAGTAATTATGTGTATACAAAGGAAAAAATCAGAAAACAGGGTAATTTTTACGATTTGAAATATTTTCCAAGCAATCGACTTTTTTAGCCTATTTTCGTTGGAGCCACTTTTAACCCTTCAATAACTTAAAATCTGTCCAGCTGGCTAATTGTGTGTATACAAAGGAAAAAAACAACTCAGAAAAACAGTGAAATGTTCATATTTTTTCACGTAATTTCGTTCGTTTATTGCTTAATTTAGTTTATATCACAGTTCTTTTTTTTCTTTTTTTTTCTTTTTTTCCCACTGTACCAGTCGAGGGACCACAAACAGCGCCAGTATTAATTTTAATATATGTATTATGATGATAGAAATGTGACCAATCCAAAGCCCTCCAGTGAGGGGTTTGGCTTATAATAGTTCACTGCAACTTATAAAAAGGGATACAAAGTCTAGAGAAGGACGAAAAGCGACATAAGCAGTACAGCACAATTTTGACCATATGGCCCTTAGGATATAAAAAGCGAATGGGATGGATTTTAAGAGAAAACAACATGAGATTAGTACAGCAGCGTGTACAAATATTTAGAGCACAATCGTCATGATAACAGTGCTATTTAGTGTATTTCATAAAAGCTCGGCACGCATTTAGTGTGCAAGAGTGCGAGCACCACAGCAATCGCCTTATGGAACGTTATCCATACGTAGCAAGTCTACCTTCTTATGATATCTGACAAAAACTCGAACACCATGGCAATCACTATGTTAAGAGTGACCCATACATGTCAAGTTTATTGTAGAACGTTATCCATACGTAGCAAGTCTACTTCTTAATCACAGTTAGATTGTGCTAGATGTAAAGTTATCAAATTTAAGAAAGGCCGGAAATTGACAAGTTTCGCTACGTTATAAAAATAACTGGCTCGCTGATCTTTTAAATGTCAACATGTTGTTCTTTTTGTTTAACTTCGTTCTTTTCGTATGTTATTTTGAAAAACGCTCTTTTGCGTCTCGTCATTTCGTATGCTTGTCAATCTTTTTTCACAGTTTATTTCGTAATTTACCTCTTTTAATCGTTTCGGAAACAATCTCGACTTTTAATCAGTATCGAGTATTTCATCTTTTTTCGCTAATAAACAATTTATTAATTGACCCCGATGGTACATTGTGTTAATCATCGCTCGAAAACATTTCGGTAGTTTTAGAGTTAGGGGACAGACGGACTCGATAACTTGATTTTCAAGAAGTGCTCACTTTATAAGCCTATTTTGAAGAATAAACGATTTGAATTTGAATTTGAATGAATAATAATAATTGCTTTACAAAAAGTAATGATATCTCATCAAAAACATTAATTTTAAAAGTAGGAACCAAGTGTTCAATATTAAGAATATGCGCGTGGTTGTCGACTTCGCCGACGGAAGAATTGAGATCTAAATGGGTGCCGAGTTCTATGGATGATCCTGAAATTTATTTATAAGAACATACAACATTCTAAAATAAATTTAAAAAAATCGTTTTCTTGTTTTCTTCATAGACAACAATGTTTGCTATTTGGAAATATATAATATCTTAAATTTGAACAGTGTCGAATTATTTACATAAAGCAGCTAACTTAGGACAAATTCTAACGATTTGACTTGGCTAGTTTATACAGCAAACTAAATTTTTAGAAGAGTAAGATATGTTGACCTTACAATATAAAAACAGTAACTTGCGTATAACATAAAGGAGATAAGTTGATTAGCCAAATATAAGATAACTTGTATATGAAAACTAAGTCAAATCGTTAGAATTTGTCCTAAGTTACCTGCTTTATGTAAATAATTCGACACTGTTCAAATTTAAGATATTATATATTTTTAAATAGAAAACATTGTTGTTTATGAAAAAAACAAGAAATTCTGTTTTAAATTTATTTTAGAATGCTCTATGTTCTTGTAAATAAATTTCAGGATAATCTACAGAATTCGGCACCCATTTAGATTTCAATTCTTTTGTCTGCGAAGTCGACAACCACGCATATTCTTAATATTGAACACTTGGTTCCAATTTTTACATTTATATTTTTGATGGATCATTGTTGCGCGTGATGATCCGCGATGATTGTTGACTTGGAATTGCTACTCTAGGTCCGATGATGGACGCAAAGGTTGCATTTTCGATACGACATCAGTTGCGAAATGTTACTTTACTGAAATTTTACGATTGTGAATTTAACTAATGGAAATGCACGATTATAGGTTTTCCTTAGTTCCGATGACCGCTGCGATTTATGTAGATTCCGACGTTCGATCACCCTTTTTTTTCTTTAGCTATTCAAAGTGACACAACACCCGACGACTGGCTGCGATTAATTCCTAAATCTGACTGCTCAACAGCTTGACTGAAACTAACTCGGGGTCAAATTTTTTTCGATTTTATTCCCGTTTTGCAAATCCACCCTATCGGAAACATCCTAGATGATTATTTAGAAAAGTTCAGGGTGACAAAAAATTTCGGTTAAGATAATAAAAATATTATTTAAGAATAAATTTACCGGGGAAGTTAAAAAGTCGAAATACGGAGCCATATTTAAACGGTATGGTATAAGGAATTGCAAATCGGAGAGTGAAAATTATTTATCCAGGGAAATATCATCAGCAACGAAAAGAAAAGACGACCTTATTGAGAGAGAAAAGTTGTAAAGCGGTGATGAAAGTCCGGCAGATGGCCACAGAAGTAGAAAAAAAAGGAGATTAGAGAATTAGCGGAACGATTCTGTAAATCAACTAAGTTTAAACGGAAGGTAGATGATACGAATTTCATTTTGTACGGAGGATGCGACGATACGTCTCTTAAACATTGGTCGACAGACAGCAGTGCCACGTGCACAACTCCTCTTCCACACCGCGACGCGTATTTTAATAATTTCGTTAATTTATTTCTTAATTATTATATTGTTATTTTTTATATTTAGCGTGTACGCAATGCGCATCTGTAATTCTAGGCGTTTTTTTCATCGAGTGCATTAAAATAAGATATTTCGTTCAGTATTCACATTCGTGTTAAAGCTGAATGATACTTGAATGAAAATTATAGTCTGGGAACGTTCTATGACGTTTCATTTGAAAACGTTCATCTTTCCTGCTGCCCGTGCAAAGTCAAATTCTTCTCACATACTTTCCATTTCGATTTAGTTGTTCTTTAGCTATTTCAAAGTCGTTCTCGGTTTACTTCTCTCCCTAACAGTTTTCGCATATAAAACTTATCTTCCGATAAGGTCGTTCTCCCTCTTGCTTAGCGAAGTCATCCCCTTACGAAGAACTCGATAATTCTCGGATAAACAATTTACGCTCCGATTTACAACTCTTTATCTTTAATTTGGCTGTATATGTCAGTTATACGTTTTAACTCTCTAGGCCCGGTAAATTTATCCTTAAGTAATATTTTTATTACCTTAACTGATATAATTTTTTCTGAAATATTTCTAAATAATCGTACCTTTTTTGATTGGATGCCAGTTATTTATACATTAAACCCGCTCAAATCCATTAACAACAAAATGAAAACAGAGATCCTCGTACTTCAATTATCCTTTATAAATCTACAATGTTCTAAATCAAAGTTTTGCTTCTTCATCTATAGTAAATGCCTTCAGATCTTTTCTTCATGAACTAAACTACGTTCGCAATATTGATGTCTTCGTTCCGTCCAAGAGCCTTTAAATCACCTCTGAAGACAACGTTTCACCTTTACTTGAATGTACCTACTCTTCCATACTTTAGCACTGACGATAATCGGCTCGCTAAATTTTCTCCGCGCATTACGTCTCACAATAGACTTCCCTTCTTTATTTAAATTTTACAGAGACTTTGTTGTTAATAAAATCGAATACATACGAGTATATTTAAAATATGGCCTTAGGATATGGCCTTGTTAAATAAAGTTGTCTACTAAATGAAACGAACGAAACGAAAAGTTCGCAATTACGAGAAAGGGGAGCTGTGCAGCTTTGATGACGCGAGTATAACGATAAATCAAAAAAAAAAAAAAAAAAAAAGTGATCCTAAAATGGGTTTTTTTGAGAAATTGACGCGCAAATACGCAATAAAGGTAAAAAGAAGCCCTGAAAAGGGTTATTTCAAGAGAATAAAAGAAAATGAAGAAACACGAAATTAATTAATTAGAGGAAATAACGAACATGAGAATGGAATAAATTTGAACAAAAGAAATATAAGAGAAAAATATTAATACGAGCGGAACAAGCGATAACGAGCAAAAGTCAAAATATCGACAAAGCGAACAACGCCGAGCAACGAAGATCGCGCCTACATATTTAAACACTGCAACAATTAGGTCACAATCGCCACAGATAATCGATGTTGGTAATCGAAACTTTCCGACATTATCGCTGTCGTATTTCACTTTAAACAGCTGAATAACATATTCCCGCGAAAATACGAAAATAAAATAATTAAATTAGCGTCAATTAAGTAAATAATTTTTCTTTAATTTAATTTTATTGCTTTCGAACAAAGTTCGTTCTAATCTATTTCTCCGTTGCTCTCTCGTTCGAAATCTCTCTCGCATTATTTTAATCCTTAACACGATTAACTCTTCATACCCCCTTATTCTCTCTGTTTTACCGAAGATTCAAAAGAGGTCTCTTTCTAGCGTTTTAAAGATTTCTTTTTGTATACCACTCGCAGTTTTTTATTTTGAAAGCTTCAAATTTCTTTTTTTTTTTTTTTTTTTTGGTCTTTCTAATATATCAATAAATTTCTAATTATCTTTGAGGATAATAAACGTGTTTTATAATCAATCTCATTCGCTCCTCTTTTCCATTATCGTATTATCCTTTTTATTCATTCGGTTATCTATATAATCTTTTCCAAGCTCATTTAAACAGACTACCTTTGGATGTCCCAAACTATGTTGATGTAGAAGGATATGAAAAAAGCTTGCTTGTCTGCCATGTTATGCGACTGTTACTAAAATTCCTCACTGAAAAATGCGCTGACTAATAATACATTCCTATCGTCTAAAAAATTTCGTTTAAAATATCAAACTCGTAATATCCTTTATTCTTTCTCTATTCCGTCATTTAATTTGTCATAATTTATCTTTTTTGGATTTGTCGAAAAATGGCATCAGTTGAGCAGACTTAGAAGGTTATAAAAGAAAGTAGTGAAATATTAGAATCTAATTCGGTTGGATACTAGGGAAATAAAGGTAGCAAGAGCACAGAGGATAAGAAATGAAAGGGAGAGTATGAAAGAAGCATTATACGGAGTGGTCAACAGTTCGAAGCAAACATATGTATATATTCGCTCAGGTGTAAAAGGGAAGAACATTTAAATAGGATATGATTGAAGTCACAAATGAAATGGTAGTTACGAGAACATAATGGACACAATAAGGAGATAATATAGCGGGAGAGGTTCTATGAAGAGCCGAAGGCAATAAAGAGTGTCCAGTACGTAAATAACAATTAACGGAAAATGCTGAGAGCGATGAAGAAATGGAAAATTATAAAAGTAATGACGATCGGAGAGGAAAGGGATGGGTGGGTATAACGAAGCGGGATTAAGATGAAGGGTAACGATCAGACCATATTCGCCAAAAAGAAGTAAAGATTAAGAGATGAAAACTTTTCGATAAAGGGACTACATTTTATGTTCAAGAAAATCGATTAATTCGCTTACAGCAATACCGACCTAATCGGGCACCCACAAAAAAACAATTTGGAAACAAAATATTTAGAAAAGCAAATCGTAAATATCGTAAATCGAGTTTGGATAATAAAGGAATAATCGCATACGCATGAAAGTGAAGGCGAGCAGATGGCTAAGAGAACGCTTTTAGGGTCGGATATTATTAAATACTTACGCGAATCGCGAGAAGATGAAATAAATAGAACTGAATAGAAGATTGCAGTTAGTTCCGCTGCAAAGACCGGGCAAAAGGACGGCAGTTTAAATGATTTAGAGTAACCTGAAACTGAAAGAACGAAATAGACTGTTAATAGTATGAGTGAATTCCTGTTTAGCAATTTCAGGCAAGAGAAACTTCGTAGAAGTTGGAAGGAAAAGTAAACTAAGAAGGTAAGAAAACCTGGAGAAGTCGAAGGTCAAGTATGGAAGTTTTTTATGAAGACGATTGTGATAAAAGAGGAATTTTTTTAGGAGTGAATAAAAAAAAAAAATAAATGCAAAATTATACCGGAAGCAAATGAAAAACCATTAAAAAATGCCAGAAAAATCAACAATCAGGGGAAAAAATAGTTACACAATTTTTTTTAAATTCTTAATGTTTTTCCACTTTTTCCCAATTTTCTTTGGTCAGTTTTGTACGTTTTAAGACATTAAATAAACGTTTGCGTAAAAAACTACATATTGCATCTTATTCTACACACTTGCAAGTATCAGAGAATTCGTGCTTAACTCAAAACCCATATTTTTTCGGCGAATGTCACATATTTATATTATATGTATATCAAAGCCCTTTTGAATTTACCGAATTTCGAGCACAGCACATGGCAGTTTAATGAAATATAAAAAAATCTACATAAAACTATTGCACAGCCGTCGACTGAAACAGTATAAGTATACTGATGAGTAGAGATTTTTTTTGCACGATATTCAGCACAGTAGGTCTACGCGTCAACACTTCTCATAGGAAATCTCGCTTTGATTTAGTACCTTATTCGGTACGTGAAAAATGTTTGAAAAGAACCTAGCAGTCAAAAAAAAAAAAAAAAAAAAAAAATGGTTAAATTTATTTCAGTAGCCGAACAGGAATAGTTTTCCGTATTATAATATTAATTATCCGATTGGCGACAATTAGGAGCTGGTAGTAATTAATCGATCCGAGCGAGGCACTTTTCAACAGTTTACCCCGGATTAAGTTGAAAAGTTCCGTTGCAGGTAATTTTCTAATTGCTGTCCCCGGGGGTGCTTGGCCGGAAATTAATTAGGAGTTATATATTAAAAAAAAAAAAAAAAAGGGTCGAATAGTTTTATCGGATGCGAAGGTCCGCTCGAAAAATCCTTTTTCTCATTTAGACAAGATTTTACATTTATCGTTATTTGTGTACGCGTGTGTGCGATGCTGTTTAAATGGGCTTTGCCTGCGCGTACGTGCGGTTAAGCTTTCACGGGAAATTGAGAAGATAAATTAAAAAGCGAGACAAAGGGAATGGAATGTTAACAGATAATGGAGAGCGAGTAAGGAGCGGATATTATAGTCTATTCGTATTTCCATGTCGCTCCGAAGAAGAAAGCCTCCCGGACTGACCTCCAGTTTAAAATGGAGCGAACGGCAGCCGAGAAACGGTATTACGCTCAGCAAAATGGCGCCAAGCGTTTCTCCAGCAACGACAAATAAGCGTGTGAAATCGCCAATTTAACAGAAGCATTTCGTATCCTCTGCGACTACATAAATTACATTTTCCCGTGAATCGCTGCTTTTTTAATTGCGCAATTAACTTTTTCCGATAACCGATTTGACAAAAATAAAATTCCCTACAATTTTACGTTCACGTTTTTTTTGTTTTTTTTTTCGGAGGGGGGAGGTTAAAATCGTTTTTAATCGGTAGAGATGACTTTTGCCGTTATTGCATCTTTACCAACTAAAGGAAAACTTGAGCAAGAGCATTTCGAATTTTTCAAAAAAATGATTCGGCGAAACTTTTGTTCCGATTATTTATTTTATATCGACACCAGCTAAATCTGCGTGTATATTACATAATCTTAAGCCGTCTTAGCTCTAGCAAAGAACCTTTTAAATTTCAGCCATCTTCTGTTTTTCTTTTCTAAACTTCATTTAAGCTCGCTTACACTTTTAATGACGGTAATAAAGTAGATGAGAAAATGACTGAACTAGTATGAAAAAAATAAAAACCGGGGAACTTTGTCGAATATTTTTGTTAAATGGCGTACCAGTAGCGGACGATGAAAGTTGACTGTTGCCTTTGTGCACCAATATATTTAACATATTTAACATTCAGATTAGGTATGACTCGGATCCGAAACGAGACAACTATCGATAACCTATGACACCTGTAGTTTGACAGTCAAGTACTTTAACAACTAGGCTGTCGCACTACCTACATATTCTACCTCGATCAAAAAGTTTCAGGAATGACCATCGTGTGGCACTACCAGTTACCCGATTTCATTTTTTCTTTTTCTTTTAAGTTTCCACGCTGTCATTACTATTCTCACCAAATTTCAATGTTACAGCTCGGCATCTGTAAAAGTTGTGCCGTTTTGAATACATCTGTTTTGTGCGTGTTTTCGGATTATTACGATTTTAAAAATGGAATTAACTTTGCATCAATGAGTTTCCATTAAATATTGCGTTAAAAACGGATTGAAGAGATCGAAAACCTTGGAAATATTAAGGATTCGACAACGATACTCTATCGAAAACAAATGTTTATATGTGGCATGAACGCTTCAGAAATGGTCTCGAGTCGGTTGAAGATAACGAACGCAGTGGTAGGCCATCGACATCAAAAAACCCGAAAAAAACATCGATAAAATCAAAGAAATGTTGGCCGAAAATCGCAAGTTGACCATAAGAGAGCTGGCAGAGGACATAAATATCGCTTATGGATCTGTCCAAAACATTTCAGCTAACGAGTTAGGCTTGAGGCGTGTTGCTGCAAAGCTGGTACCGAAAGATCTAGATTTCACGAAAAAAGAGGGACCGCGTTAACATTTAAAGCTGAATTCTCCTACTCCATATAATGCTTCCTATATTTTAGCTTTGCCGTCATCCAATGTGGTTCCTATTCTTGTCTCTTTTCCGTCATCGATTTCTGACCGGATTAAAATTTAATCTCTAATCTAGTCCAATTGTGCTGGGTAGCTGCCCTTGGTTGGCCAAGCCTCCCTAAAAAAAAACAAAAAAAAAAAACATTACGAAAGGCATGATTTCCCAGTCCAAATCCGACCGACCATTCATCAGACGCATCATTACTGGAGACGTGATGTGGGTGTATGAGTATGACATGCAATCCAAACATCAAGCGAGTGAATAGTCTAAATGAGCCCAGACCGAAAAAACCACGTCGTTTTCAGTCGAAAAAGAAGGTGATGCTTACGGTTTTCATTGATTACAACGGCGTTGTGCACCACGAATTTTTACCAGATCATGAGACTGTCAACAAGATTATTTTTTGAGCATTATGAGACGTTTGTGTGAAGAAATCCGCCGAAAGACAAACAATTCCTGGATTTTGCACGCCGATAACGCACCGTCGCACCATGCCACCGTTAGACGTGATTTTTTGGAAAAGGATAGATCGAATACTATTCAACAGCCACCGAATTCACCTTATTTAGGACTTCTTCCTGTTCGATCAACTTAAGAAACCGCTCCGGGGAACGCGTTTCAGCAGCCGAGAGGAGATAATTGAAAGATGGAAGACACGGCTCTGATAGCCATACAGAAAACCGTGTATAACAAATTTTTCGGAGATTGGATCAACTGCTGGCATAAGTGCGTTACAATTAATGGATTTTTGGTGAATAAACAGGTATTTTTAATTTTCTGAACAAGTTCCTGAAACCTTTTGATCAAGGTAGTAATATATATATATATATATATATATATATTTTAAAGAGAAAAAACTACTGACCAGTTTACACTTTTTCAATTCTTTGCTTCTTTCTTTTATTTGTTACTTTTTTACACCATACATACATTTAATTTTTCCACCCCATAAAATTTCAAACGTCATTCTCTTCCTAGCTATTTGATCTTGAGACTATAGTAATTGATGATGAAATTAATTTTATTCAATGTATCCGTCAATTGTACGGGCTTTTTAATAACTGACTCACAAATTAAAAATGCGCACTGGTTCTATGCTCCGATATTTTATTTTAGTTTGTTTTTAATATTTATAGCTTACTATCTGGAAAGGAAAACCTGCATAAGAGTAACTTATAGTCTTGTTAGCGGAGCTGAGAAAATAACAACGGGACCGGATCGGTAAAACAGATTAATAAATTTTGCGCATTAGCTGCATCGAAAACGTTTTTAACAAATAGGGAGTCGAACAAATTCAGTATGAAAATGTTCAAAACGAATAGAACAGCATTATATAGGTACGGAGGCTAGAATATAATGAACAGGACAAGAGACACTGAAAACAAACGAAAAGGCTCGGTCGTAGTGAGACAATTTTTAACTTAAAATTAGTAGAAGGGTTTCTAAATGACGAAAAATGCTTGTGCGTCATTTTTGGATGAAACGGTTCGAGATAGATGGAATGTTCCTACGACGTGGTGAAATTTGAAGAAAAATATAAAATTTACATGAAAAAACAGCGCCAGACCGAAGAATGAAGTAGACAACGAGTAGAAGAATTTTGAGTACTTAACAGATACACTCGAGACTGAACAGAAAAAGTCAACTACATGAATCCGGGAATGGAATAAGCAGCAATATAACATACGTTATCATTAGATTCTTGAATCGATTAGTGACTTCAGCCGATGCTATTGAAAGATATATTAGGAAGCAGTTAATAAAATAATTACTAATAATAGCAATTGAAATAGAAAAAAAAGCCAACTTCACCTTAGCACAGTTAGGCATCTGGTATTTCGTTCACGTGAAATCTGCTTCGAATTAAGAAGAAAAAAAATTGAGAAATGGAAATAAAAAAAAAAAAAACATATTGCGAATAATAAACGAATAACATTTTATTATTCCGCATAAAAACAAAATTTTGCTTTCAAGAAAGAAAGAAAATAACAATAATAATAATGAATAAATGATAATATCGCTATTAGGTAATAAATCTGAACAAAATAAATAACCTTAGATTCGCTGATGACGTAGTTTTTAGTGCAAAAGACTGCAGTGAATAAAAACTAACCAATTAAAAGGAACAAAAGGCGGGTCTAACTATAAGTGTACGTATCGAAATCATAAGTTTCATCGTGGAATTGGCAAAAATCAAGTTAGACAGTTATATTTAGTAGAGATGAAATAGCATATTTGGAATTCGATTTTTATACAACGTAGCGAAAAAAGAAATAAATAATAGAATATCGCAGGGATGGAGAATTATCCTTTGAAGACTAAAGTGAAAATATCATAAAACATCAAATCAAATCAAATCAAATATATTTCGGAATTTCTACAGGTGAAACTACATATGCGCAATACTGCGCGAGCAGTGATGTGATACAAATTTAAACATAAAAATTGAAAAAACTGAGAAATTACGAGTACTTCATATTCAAGCCAAAAGCTGAAATAATCGATAATTAAGAAATTGAACGATTGTTTTAGAATAAAAAAGTGCAGTGATTCGTTCAACTTTAAAAGTTTAAAAACAAATTAACAACAAAACCGAGGAAAAGAATGGAATGGTATCGTTCACGAGATAAAAAGAAAAATACGGGAACAGACGTCGTCGTAATACAGGTAAATAGGCGGAGCTGTACACATGTAAAATTAATCTACGGAAAATTAAAGAGAAAAAAAGGGAAGCCAACGAGTTGGGGCACCATTATACAGATTTATTCGGAATAGACAATTCACCAAAGTGACACGTATGCTCGGTTGAAAAAATCTCGTGGCCGAAACTTTTAGGAACATTTAACTTGTGTTTAATAATTTAATTACAGACAGCATTAAGAATAATAATAGCAATAATAACTATGGATGTATGAATTCGGCTTAGTTTTTGATGTTTTCAGTGGTATCGCTGGCCAATCCGACGCTTCAGGAACCAACTGAGTGGATAAAACGCGTGATGAAACAGAGTTCTAAGGAAGAGATAAGGGGAAGATAAATGCAGAGGAAAGTAGTGGAAAAAAATTAACATATGACGAAGAGAACAGAATTATTCTAACGTAAACGAGTAGACGGGAAAATGGAGGAAAACGTGATTATAGAGTACGCTCGGAAAGCAAGGTAGATGATGATGATCGTTTTCAATTGAAATTTTCGCAATGAGGGGCGCTGGAAAAATGAAGGGCAAAGACAGAAATGTTTCTTTTTTTCCCCAGAAACTCGGAACATGATTAAACACTTGATAGTTGCTCCTGTGTATATTTGTGACGGTTTGAATAATACTTTTCGTTTAGTCGTACGCGTCGCAATTCCTTTACAGGAATTACGAATTAATGTGAAGTCGATGGTAACATCTATTTTCAACAAATTCTGGATATTTTTTTTTTCGAGGTTTAATTTAAGAAAAAAAAATTGCATCGCACTTAGATCTTATTTGAGAATTACCCTCCGTCAGCACGCCCGGAGGCTTGTTATATTCGGATTTTTGATAAATTTCGAGAAAATAAAAAATAAATTAACCGTCTATATAATTAAAATGGATTATACCTGGCAGTTTTTTTCGCATTAATTAGCACGGAATACGCGTTTCTTTTATTTTCTTTTTTCTTTTTTTTTTTTTGGTTTAAAAGTTTCAGTCGTTGAACGGTGTTCCGTGATTACTGCAGTGCATTTTTTTTATGTGCCACCTAATGAGGCTGCTGCTACAAAAACTGAAATGCGCAAAAGTAATTCCCCATTCTAGACAAGATGGAGCTTTTTCGCCAGAAAGTTTTCTTTCTTTGCTGCTCTTTTTCTTGTTTCCGTTTTCAGCGTATAATTAGCGCGCCCTAAAAATAAAACGAAATTGACGTAAGTATGAAAATACTCTTAACATTACCGAGTAAGCCACTTGCTGACTGCGTGATAATCACTTTATTTTCGAAGGTGCGTCTAAATATTTTTGTGATATAAAATTTTCAACCGATAGTGATATCGCAAGAGGTCCACTTCGCAGTAATCACTTGCTGTTACAAAACTGGTCACTTCCGCTATATCCATTGGTCCTTGATTCAGACTTGTTTAAAAATTAAAGGCAACACTTAATATAGTGAGGTTTCCCTCCGTCGCTTGTCTTCTGAGATTTTCTCTACAAAAACTCATTCTGTGAACACCGTACAAGTTTTTTAAAAATTTTTCTGTATCGTACTGGGTCGCTGTGTACTGGTTTCGTTTTCGGAGCATGTGAGTACGCGTTTTCCGAAAAATGAAAATCGGGTGTACGACGTATTATCCACGCGGAAACAAGAACTCGTTAAAATACAGCCAAAAGGTGTTGGGCAAACTACAAAAAGTATCTGGGTGTATATAATTTAATTGCCAACTTGCTTCTCCTGAACATTTTCGTACAAATTTTCAATTTCCTAAAAAATGCGATAATTCGCGGAGTTAGTCCGCATTAATAAATATGACCAACTAAATTATAGATTGACGATGTTGAAGGTTTTTTTTTTCTTTTCACGTTTTAAAAATTCTGTAAAGACAACAATAAAAAGCGAACGTCGCCAAATTGTAGTTGAGTTACAAAGTGCAATTAGCCAACTTATGCCCCTATGTTATATTATCGTATTCTTTAATTTTATTATTAATTCAGTATGTAAAGTGATCGAAATAGTAAAAAAAATGAACTTAAACGAATAAAAAAAATTCGGAATGTGAACTCGTTAAAGAAACGCAACTTGACAAATTTTATAAATCCTGACAGGCTTTTTTGGCCGTATTTTCTGCGAGTCCTTCTTTCCGTGTGAATAGGAATATAACTTTTGTGGACTTGCAAAATTCTATTTTCAGTAACATCTTTAATTAACTGCAAGTAATTTTGTTTTCAGCATTAGATTTTTATTTAAAATTTTGATATATATATTTCGGCTACCTTTAAATATTTTAAGGTCTTTCGTTGCTTTTTTCTGTTCAGATATTTGAACACTGTATTCCATTAATGAAATTACACATTGGAATAAGTAAATTAAAATTTTTGAACCTTATAAAATTTTTTTATACTTGCAAAGGTTAATTTTGGTTCCACTATTATTCCCATAAAATTTAATTTGGCAACGAATTATTAATTTTCTGTTATTGAAAAATCAGGAGTTGTAATCCTTATATTCCTTGCAGTGTGTTTTGAGTTGTTCTGATTTAGTTAATTTTAGCTAATGATGGGTTATACCCGAAAACATTTCTAAATAAGGTATTTATTTAATTTATTGTTATAAATTATTTTTACCCTTATATTTTGTTAGATATTGAAGTTGGTTATTTTATTATAAAATCAGAAGTGTTGAACCTACCAAATTCTGACATCATTCTACTACTCCTTGTAGTTGTTGTGCTGTGTATTTTACTTTTCCCACTGAATTTCTTAAAGATGTGAAAATTTGAACCCATCATTTGTACTTAAATGTCTTGTGGTTTTATAATTTTCGTGTTATTCACAATTCAGCAGTGCCGTACGTGCCTAATTTCTACAAGTTATTGCCGTGTATTTGGATTTTAATAGAAATATTTAAAAATTTAGGGATTTACGTCCCCCCGTTTAGGGCTTGGTATTGAGAATTTTTTAGTTTTCATAAGTTTGTTGTAATTTACAAATCCGGAGTGTTACTCATCTTAAATTTCATTTTTTTTTTTCCGATAAACATTTCACTTTGAAATTTTATTTTTAAGGTAGCATTTCAAAAGTTGATAATTTTGGACTCATTTCAGTGTGTGCAATGGATTATTTTGTAATTTTTCTGTTCACTATCAGTGTTGCACCTACCAGATTTCAGCTTTCTGCAACCAGCAGATGTTGTGTATTTTGATATCTCCAATATTATATATATATATATATATACATGTGTGTGCGTGTATCAGCCAAATTTTTAGTTGAAAAGACGTATTCAATCTGGAGTAAAATTAATTGCATAAAGCTGAAATTTTGGTAATTTGTAGACCTTTTAATTTTGACTAATTTTGGTTATCTTCATTAGGACAAACAGCTCTTTCAAGAGTCTATTTGTAAGCGTTTCGATAGAATCTGTATATACAGACGGCAGTGCCGGCTAGTACATTTAGCTGTATACACTATCGCTTGTGTTGATTAACTTAATATGTCAGTTCGCTTCCGATGAGTTTAATAAATCGTTTTAACTTAATCGAATGTTTCGTATTAATTCGCAATCTACTACTTACATTCATCAGAGTTTCCTTTGTGTCTACTTTCCTTCCGAGAGTGATATATTTACACAATGCGGAACTCGGATAGATCCTTTTCTTTTTTTTTTTTTAGAGACTGGAAAAACAAAAAACAAATGTTGCTAGCTAAATGTCGTAAAAGCACACCCCGTACGAATGAGCACTGCACAACGTGAGAAGCATCCTTTTTTATTTAAAAAAAAAGTGGCCTTGTTTTCGATCTGACATTGTAAACAACGATATTTTGTTTTCTTACTGCATGCACACTTTTAGAGCACGCAACACACATTTTCTGAAAAATTTAAGCGCTTTCATTGTTTTCGCAAACAACAATCCGTTTAGTAATTTCATTGCTCATTTTTTATATATCCAACTTGAAAACGGTCCGAAATTTAGTAACAGCAGAAACATAGTTTATCGCGTTGTTTATTGCACCAGTCAGCGTATTATTTCTCGAGATTATCGTTTCAGTAAATTTAAATCCGTCATTGAAACCCGACACAAAACTTCCCGATATTTTTCCGTTTTAATAATAATTATTATTTTGTCGGTTTTTGAAAGTCCCTAAAAGACAAAAAAAAAAAAAAAAGTATGATAATTTAAACTCTGATCGCTTTGCCACGAGAAGAAAAAGTACTTTTACAGATATGTGCAGTTTGTTAAAGGGTGATTTTCAGGCGAAAAAACGGACATATTTCTCGTTGATAAATAGGAAAAGAGTGTGTTTAGTTTTATTATGTCTTTGCAAAAATCGTAGCGATAGAACAAGAATTTTACACTGATAATATTAATGTTTGAATATTAGCAGCTCTAACCTTTCAATATTGCACTACAAAAAATATATGTATATATATTTATTTTTTTCTTTTTAAGTAGCCATTCCTAGCCTAATCAGTAGCTGATATGGCAAATGATTGTGACATAAAAGGTTTGTAGTCCAGTGACTAGGCCTTGTATTAGTAACTTTATTTTAATAGTTCTCACAAATTTTTTTTTTTTTTTTTTGTTAAGCCAGGTCTAAAGGTTTTGTTTAGTCTGCGCACTTGCGTTTGTAGCGAATTGTCCAGTAGGCCAATTGCAGTCCAGTTCTGTGATTATACAACCGTTTCTGATGTTTTATTGCCACACTTTCGATAACATCAGCTACATACTCCATGCCAAGATCATCATGTATGGTTTTGTTCCTTGCGTACCATGGGACGCCAACGATTGACCTTAGAGTAATATTTTGGTACCTTTGAATCTTCATAATATTGCTCTTTGCACTACACCCCCACAATTCGCTTCCATACTTCCATATCGGAGCGAGTAGTTGGTTGTATAATAGTAGTTTATTTTTTAAAGACACTTGGCACTGTTTTCCTAGTAGCCAATGTAGTTTGTTGGGTTTGATTCTGAGTTTAAGTTTTTTTTTGTGTCAATGCGCTTACGCCACAGGTTAGCTGCCAGTCTATAAGCCTAGGTATTTAACGTCTTTTTTGATTGGCCTGAATTCAGTTGCCCTTGAAAGTGGAAAAAAAGGGCTCAGCATAAACATCAAGAAAACCAAGTTCATGGTGGCCTCAAGATAACTAATTACAGATAAAAAAACTATTCCTTAACGGTACGGAAATCGAACGGGTAGGAAAATACAAGTATCTAGGTTGTTGGATAACGGAAGATAATGTGATCCGGACGTAGAAATAAGAACGCGCGTCGAGATAGCCCGAAATGTATTTATGAAGATGAAGAATGTACTTTGCGACAGAAAATTAAATATCTGGAAATCAAGAAGAAGGTGCTAAAATGTTATGTATGGTCCGTACTCTTATGTGGGTGCGAAACGTGGACAATAAAAGCACATATGGAAAAGCGTATTTCATCATTTGAAAAGTGGTGTTATCGCCGGTATTACAATTGATGAAAATGAATCTGATATTTATGGACATAATTAAAAAACGCAAAACTAATTTCTTTGCACATTTCATGAGAGGATCAACATATCACCTTCTGCACACAATTGTGATGGGAGTGGTAGAAGGGAAAAAGGGACGAGGAAGAAGAAGGATTTCTTGGCTCCAAAATATTAAGCAATGGACTGGAGTTACAAAAGTAGGAGAATTGTTCCAGATTGCAAGAAATCGAGACGCATTTCGTCATATGGTTGAATCCATGAAAAGTGGGGTTAAGCTATACCCGAATCGGGTTGCACGAAAAAGAAGAAGATCTAACTTGTTATCGATTTTTATATTTTTTAGCTCTATATGACGATTTGTAAATACTATATACGTGCTGTTTTTTTTTTATTTATTTTAATTCGTCATTTTTTGTATCATGACATAATTTTATTCACTGCTCTTTGCAATTTACTATTTGCTTTTGTTTGACTTAGATCGGAGCACAATGGTGCGATGTCATCTGTAAAAGTTGCCATTAAGGAATTGTCTTCAACTGGTGTAAAAATAAGATACAATAACAGCCCTAAAACACTTCCCGGTGGAACTTCTGACTTAATTGGGTATATGTTAGATACTTCGTCTCCATACTTGATTTGGTAGTACCTTTCATTCAGATACGGTGAAAACAATTCGTAATAGTCATCTGGAAAATTTTTTTCAATTTTATACAATAAGCCGTCATGCCGTATTTTGTCAAAAGCCTGGCTTACTTTCAGAAATGCGGCATCGCAAATCATTTTCTCTTCTATAAGTCAGATCCAATTCCTATGTACCTGTTGGACTGTTGAGTGTTTAGCTCTAAATCCATACTGATGAAATGGTATTATTTGCTATTCATTAACTAAATTTTTAATAACCGGGTTTCATATAATTTTGATATCACTGATATTATTGAAATAGGCCTGTGTACGGGGCAACATCTGTAGGTGATTTATTGTGTTTCGGTATTACTACTACATATTTGTGAAAATTTTAACTGTGCAGGATAGTAGGTTAATCTCAACATAGCGTTGAATATATATGTTAGTCGCGGTAACTCCTTTAAGATCTTAGCGGTTATTAGATCGTAACCAGGCGTTTTTTTGGGGTTCATGGCTTTAATTTCAGCCTTAATCTCCCCTGGTGATGCTGGCTTGATAGGAGGACAGACATTAAAATTGTTTTCATTTGTAGAACAATTTATCGTCTGCAGGATTCGGAGTAAAGACGTTTTAGTGAATTCTTCCGCTTTTTCTTTGTCACTGTGAGCCCAGCCGCCAACACATTTCCTAATAGGATGGAAAGGATTTTTTGGTCTCTTTAAACTTCTCGTTACTTTCCATAGTGAGTACTCATTATCAACAAGAGATAAAAGGAAGATGCACATATTGATTGAAATTATCATTTTTTATCTTTTGAAGTAGCTGTTTAACTTTTTTCATGTTTACATAAAAAATAATTAAACAAATTTAAAAACTTACACTTACCGAATTCATTGCTACTATCAAACGCGGACACTGTTGAAATATTAAAACTATCATCATCCAGATCATTCATGATTAATCTTGATAAAGAGTAATTCGCGATCCTTCAACAAATTCCATAATTACTATTCGTAATTATACGTTATAATCATAATTAATTACGATTTTACTAAAACTAAAATTACAGGAAGCTTTTGTAAGTAACACTCAAATGTAATGGATGACACCCGACTGTGTTTACTTTTTTTTGCAGCACATGCCAGAGACCTACAGAGCTCTCGTAGAGAGAATAGATTATACGTATCCCCTTATATTCGTAATCATTAACAAAATGCTCAGCTCCGTTATGAACTGTTTCAGTAAGTGGCTCTAGCATTATACGGAAATATACAGAGCTTAAGAAATGGAGAAAAGATCTTTACGCCTTTTATTCGTTTTCGTTTTTCTGTCTTTGTCTTTGTTGTTGTTTTTTTTCGTGTGCACGGAGATTGGAAATGTCTTGCACCACGAGAACATTTCAAATCTAGGAAATTTGACATTCCATTAAAACAAAATTTTGCCTACTTCTCATATTCTGTCAACGTAAAGCTGTTTCGCAAAATACAAGTGAAAATTAAATTTAAAATTCAAATAGCGAGAATATACGAACAGCTGAAATCATTCGCATAGTAAGAGATTTTTGTATGTAAATGTAGAACCGGTGTGTAAATAAACTAGGGCAAATGAAGTTAATAAAATGAAGCGAATGCGGTTCAAAGTATGCGATTTTTCATTTGTGACTCGAAAAATCACAGTCTCGCGCGCTCGCCTATGTTTTTACCGAAAATAGATTATACGCAATCTTTTAAACGTAATTAATTACAAAATGCCTAATTCCGTTTCATTAATTGGAAGATCGTCGTGACAGTTATGATTATTACTCGAGTGCAATGCTGTAATGCGAAAAACATTGGATATAGAAAGAAAAGGCAGAAAAAATGGGAACACAAATATTAAAGTTCGGACTCTTTTTTATAACAATCCATACGGGCAAAGTCAAATTGTTAAACGAAATCACAACATTGTTTTTTGAAACTTTATTCGAGATGATCGATGTGCCGATTTTTTTCCACTTTTACATTAGTTATATAACAATGTTCTTTTTTTTTTCTTTATTGTTTACATTTTGGAGAACAAATGAACAATAAAATAAATCTCTGCATCCATTTAATCTAGGCGATCAAGGTGCAAAATTAAATGCATGCACGAAAGTCTTTAATAAAACATTGTTAATTTGAAAATATTGCGTTTTTATGCTAAAAATTCAGTAAAAAGAAATTCGCTTTTTCCAATAGAATTTGCTTTGCGCTATTGCATTTCTGTTTTTATTATACTATATCCGACTAGATGCATATTATATTGCAGTTTTTATTGTATTTTGAAAATAATATATAGCTATATATTGGTTTTTTTGTCACCTAATTTTTCTCTATACAACATTTCGCTGTTTAACTACTGGTACTGCTCTTTAGGGGTAAATATTGTTCGCATTCACGTCGATATTAGTTTCCTTTAATAGCTGAAAAATGATTGGGCCACCGTGCATATTGCAATGAATGTATTAAAACAACGATAAGTAATAGAGACAACGGAAATGGATGGTAATCCTTCGTACTTTTGAATCTTTGTCGATAATTTTTGGTATATTTGAAGATTTTTCGTGACAACCGCGTCATGAATACGCTTCAAAGTTCGTCGCATAATACTGCCGGTGGAGGCGGGAGCGGTCAAATGAAAAAAGATAACGAGGTAAGCTAATTTACGGCCGTTTATTTTAATAAATTACTTTGAATAATTTGTTCTTTCTCCGTGAGAAATCAATCGAATCAAACATTGCCGTCCGCGTAATACGGTAAGAATACGTATGAATGAACGAAGACCTTTCTAAATATTACTGTTAGTGGCTTTCCGCTCTATGTGGATGGCTGTTGATGAAGGCTCATTCTTCAAATATTTCAATTCGTCCGAATTACGGGTTTCCCCTTAATTCGAAGTGACCAATTTTTCGCAATTACCTGAAATTCCGCAAAATTAAATCTCAAAATCTCACCTTTCTAATTTGATTTAAACAAAGTTATTTTTCTGTCTTTTCAATTCTTTCATTTATTTCTCCACTTTGCGATACCTGTAAGTATAAACTTCTGCAAAAATTATTACGTTTACAATAATATTATTTTTTTAAATTTTACCCCATTACATATTTAGCTGTTTATCTACAAATCACGCTCTCATCAGAACTGACATTACCGTACGACTAATTTTCCATCAATCTATCGTGTTATCATTCCAACTTTCATCGACATCTTCCGGTAAAATTTAAGCAATATTTTACAGGCAACAGCCTTGTTATCGTGTACCTTTTTCTCTCTACGTGAATTTTTTTTGTATGCGGGCATCTGTTATTCCGGCTGTTTTTTTTTTATGAATTCGAAAAGGGCTTATTTTCTATATTCAAAAGCGTTCATTACGTGTAAAAGTTTGTATTCCACCTTCTTTTCTACATCTGCAAGTTTTTATGCGGTTTTTACATCCAAGTAAGATACGTTTTTTTTTTTTTTTTTTTTTTTTTGGTTTATGTAAAAATCCTAGAAATCAAGTGAAATAGTGTATTTCGTAATTTATTTATTTATTTTTTACACATAATATAAAGATTTAATGTGGTTAGCGGTGGAAACCATCCAATTAAGTTTTGGTTTCCTCCCCACCACAATGTACAATCATTAATCTTATCTTAACATATTATAATATTAATATAAATTGATATTGTATTTTCTGTATTCCAATTTCTTTTTTGGCCTGTATTTCGTGATTTAAGTGTTGAATGTTAAAAACTACTTTTATTAACAGACCTTAATTAGGGTTATTTTTATTAATTAATTGTTTACTACACAGTTCACACGAAAAATAAGTTTTGTTAGGTTAGTCACGTCTTAATCCTTAAAAAAAAATTACGTTCATCCATTGCGAGAAAAGAAAATTTATCGTAAGATTGAAACGATTTCGAATCTTCTATTTCAGGTATTTCTTCTTGTCTATCTCTATTGATTTGAAAATTTCCAAAATCACCGTCGCGCTAGTAATTTATAAAAACTCTTTTTGAAGTGACGTCGTGTTCGCGAATGAGCGTTGAATAATTTGTAACGTTCTCGTAGATTATGTCGACAATATTTAATTCTTAAGCGTTATTTATATTAGATTCGTTACAATTCATTTGAAAAATAGCTTTCGCGTTAGTAAGCAGGTTTACTTCTACAGAAATTAAAGAACATTAATAGATTAGATTCGAATTTCTCTTTTCGGTTATCGATGAAATAAATCGATTACTTTACAAAAAGTGATTAAACTCTTTACGAGTTGCTTAGATCAATTTACGATCGTGACCGGCTTTTCGCCTACACATAACGAATACTGATTTGCTTTTTTATTTGTTCATTGTTGATACATAGATAAAATGGTAAAAAATGAATAAACTAAAAAAAAATGAAAAAAAAAATGAAAAAAAAATGATAATAACAATAATAACCATTTAAACATTTATTATAAAATTAAATAAAATTTGCAAATAGATGTAGAATTTATATATTGTACGTTATGGTGTATAAAAATCACGACATTACTCTTTTGTCACTGTTCCGACAAATGAACTGTTGCGATTCGGAGCGGTGATCAAAAAAGTACTGTTCACTGAACCGACTATTGCTCCGACTCTACTGCTCCAGTAACAGTTCCAGAGCAGGGAGTGGAAAAACGGTGTTGTCACTTCTATTGAATGTTCCGCTGCTTTTACTCATCCAGGTGGTACATTAGACACGCGCGCACACATCAAAACACATAGTCAGACAAAATATGCGCCACTACTGCCGCTTCTTGTTCTTTTTTTTTTCTGTCACACAATTTCATTCTTAATCGTGTTTCATCTTATTTTCTGAGAATTAAAATGAATGATACACGAACAATTTGGAATTTATCGTAAACATAAACGTGCCCAGGCCTTTTTCCACTATTTTTACCTGTAGGTGCTATTGTTTTTTGTTTTTTTTTCGTTTCATTGCTATTCGTAAATATGAACAATGTCCGTGTTTAAAAAAGTAAATAAAAAAATATAATTTTTAATATCAAATAATTAATTATTTTAAAACATTTTACTTCAGTTTTATTCTTAAATTCTTAAAGTTCACTAAGTTTCTTAACTTTTTCTTTTTATTGCATTAAAATTAATTATATGGTTTATATTTATTTCTATTTCTTAAAATCTTATAAATACTGTTTTTTAAAAAGTACTTATATTTTTAATTTCATTGTGATCGTATAAAAATTCTGGGACGCAGTTAACGTAAATTATTAAATTTTTTTAAATTTATAAATCTTTATAGTATAATAACATTTTTAATTATGTAAAAAAATCTTAACCTTTATTATCTATTAATCAAACGTTTCGTGTGTCAGTTGTCAGGGGAAAAAAAATAATAATTTTGTTTTGGAGCAACTACTCCGAGCGGAGCTATTCCGAAGGAAAATCAGTTGCCGGGCACATTTCTAATCTCCAGTACCTTACACAAGTCATTTTTACTTTCAAATTGAACGTGTTTGTCTTTATCCTTAGACCTCTATCCATTCTTATAAGTTCGGTTATGTCTTCAAGCATAGCCATGTATGACACAAAAAAAAGCCTTTTTGTCTGGTAAAATTTTTTAGCTTCTTTTAAGACGGTAAGAGAACATTTTGTCACATCTGCGGTTTTTGCCAGGCACAGGATCGATGGTAAATAATTATTAAAACTACCACAAAATGAGATCTAATAATTCAGTTCGATCACATTTAACTTAAAAATTATGTGAAAAACTGTAGAAAACCACCAGCCAACAGATGGGGGACTATCGCGTACACGGTTAAATTAGAATTAAAATACTTCACACCGACTGAAAATAAATAGTATGGTTGGGGTTAGACGTTATTCTTTTATTTTTCTGAGTGGTAAGCAGTATATTCAAAAGTAAGGAACTAATGGTTCCTTCTTAAATGTGATACTGTCTTAATTATGTATATCATAATCCTGTTCAATACTTGTTTCCACCTCCACTTTTTTCTTTTTTCATATAATATATTTATTAGAATATCACACAATTTTACATAAAAGTCAGTTAACGTAACCTATCCAGTTAGGTTTGACATACTAAGCACATTCGATAATGTATTATTACAGTATTATTATAACATAAATAAAATAATAAAGTCTCATACCCTCGATGAGGTATCATGGATTGTGAAGTTAAGGTTCACAGTGTACCAAGCCTAATGGATCTAAGGAGAATATTGGGGCCAGTTCCTTTCTATGGGATGCGCCTTTACGTTCCCCAGATTTCTCTGATATTACCAATATTCTATTTCAGATTAGGTATACATATATATGCGACTTGGATCCGGAACGAGGCAAGTCTCGAACCCGTAACCTTTGGTTTGGTAGCCAACCACCACCTTAGCCACTAGTTTTATTATTGTTATTGTTATTATTATTATTATTATTATTATTAATATAAATACACTAATTGCAGGAAACTTAAATGAAAATTAAAAAATTATAAAAATATCGACTAGTTTTAGATTAAACAATACTCGCTGTGGACAATTATAGTAAAATATAAAATACTGTCCCCACCATGAATATATTTTCGTTATTTTATTAGAATATATTATATTATTACAATATGACCCGTGGAAAGAATGTGTCAAATATATTACCCTATAAATTACGTCTTATACATGTATCCGAATTTAAAATTTTGAAGTTTCAATAGATTATGAAAGGTTTGCAGATTCCAATTGCAGGCGTTTTTAACAACAGGTAACGAGTTTTAGTGTTTCATATTACTAGAATTAAAAAATGAAAAATATTCGCTAAAAACACGACACTACTGAAAAACACTATTTCGAAATACATAATCCATCGCCAGGAACTAAACTACAACTAACTTAGTCGTTTCAGCCGACTTTGCTTTCTAAATTATATTTTAATATGCACATTGAGCCGGGAATTTTTTGCGTCACTATCAATCGACATTGATTTTTCTTAAATTACGATTAAGTTTAAGTAATACAATGGAATAATCCGTACGTTGATTTTCACCGTTTTACCTATTTATCAAGAACAAACAAATAAAAACAAAAATCAGTGTTCGATCCGTTTTTGTTATGTTTGGCGTAAGTGTAAAAAACCTGTCAGTAAACTGATCGAAGCAGTTCGTAAAGAGTTTTGAATCATTTTTTGTAGAATAATCCATTTGTTTCATCGACAACCGAGAAGAGATATTCGAAATTTTCCAATTGCGTTAAAAAAAAAAAAAAAAAGAAGATGAATATGAAAGATTAATGAATCGTATCGTTGATATTAATCTAAAACAGAAGCTCAACTAGAGACAATTCCGGGTAAATATTCGATCTCGATATCGAATCTAAACGAGATATTTTCAGACAAAATAACGCAGTATCAGCCAGAGCCTCAAAACATCAATTCGGTCGAAACCGAAAAGTTACGCGACAGATGATATAACTATAGATGCCTCGAAACCAAAACGTTTTATTTCTACTCGTACAGCAGCAAGATATTGAATTTTCGAGACAGTTTCGTTGAAAATCAGTTTGGTTTAGCGTGTTCTCTGTGAGACCGATTGCGGTTTCCGGAAGATTTACACCATCTCTCGCCACCTTCAAAGATTAAGGTATTGCTTCGTGAAAAATTTTCTGATGAAAATGTTACGAAAAGAACACGCTACAAAACTCTTCTCGTAGGACGCTTACCCCGGCTATCTAGATATAATGGATCCTCCACATTTCGACTGCCGCATCTACTATCTACGGATGTCGTAATATATCCTCACAAGTTCCTTTCGTATTTGTCAGTTTCGATTTGCTGTTTTGAGATCATCGGACACAAAATTTTTAACGTAAACAGTATGGTACACGAGTCACCATCCTGATGATGATGATTTGACTTTTAATATCCATTCCAAGTGTCATCAGATTCACAATTCGTATTAGTTTGGGCACGTTAAAAAATCTTTGATGAAACAATAGCGACAAAAACCTAATCGGGTTACCTGTTCGACGCCGAAAAATTAACATTTCCAAATATTTATTTAGGAGAATACATGTAAAACGGGAGAACTTTATACCATTTATGGTGGCAACTAATGAGATACTTAGACGAGGTAGACGCGGTGTGAAACCAGAGAGAATGTTCTATATTGATCATCTCCTTATTCAAAAACATATACGTAATCAATGTTTTTCCGTAAAGCGGAGAAAGTAATATCAAAGAGGGCTTTCTTTCCCTCAAGCTCGAATTGGAAAGATCACTGTCATTGCTTTCAACGTCGATTATTCGTGCATTTTCCATAGCTCCGTGGTGTTTCATATTTTTTCATATTTTTTACCAATTTTTTTTTCAATAAAATAACAAGCAGTCTGCAAGCGGACTCGAACTCTTCTTTCTATTGAAATTAAAAATTCAATAGCTTCCGTAACTCGTCTATTTCCAAATCGATCAATTTTAGCTAAAACTTCCGTTACCTTTTAATACGTGTGGCCGGGAATCGTTTCGTCGTAACGCCGAATTTTTAACACGTGTTCATCTTTACCTGTTTATCCACCTGCACCAGCGCAAGATATTAAGTCACCTTTAATACCGTTCAATAAATTTTTAGTTTTTTACGCATATCGAACGTGGGTCGAATATTTTACTTTTCCTAAGAATATTCCTAATTCTCTCACCTCTTTTATTTACTTTTTCTTCTTTGATCTGATTAGGTAAGATGAAATGAATTATCAGAATACATAATATAATTGCCTCTCTTAATCTGGCGTGTTGTTGTGTGACAGTTTTTCAGTTTTTCAGTTTTTTTTGTTTTTTTTTGTTATGCCTTTATCCTAGAACTCAGCCGAGGCTAAATTCCCTTCCTTTTTTACCAGCTTCCAAATTTTAATTCGAGCATCGCTAACTGAATAACGAATTCGATACTGCGTAATTGGCAATAATACACGGACAAATATATCGCTGTTCTGAAATTTTCTTCATCAATTGTCCCTTTGTTAAATAACGTATACGACATAGTCTTGAGTCAGTTTGGACCGTGAGCGAGCAAACAGCTTAATTAACGATACCGTGGTGTTTCGTAACAATTATCTATTCTATATCGCTTCTGCGGCGAAATTGTATAAATTGTGGAAACGCTTAAATTTTCATCTAACTGTTATCTCTGATAATAATAGAGATGTTTTACAGGTTATTCGTAGAATAGATGAGATGTGCAAGTAACATCTTTTTTTTTTTTCCGGTAATTATTAGTGGATACGTTAAAATAAACGGTTTTAAACGCTTCGAGTTACATGCTTTCGTAAGATGTATAACACGCAAGCGACTATTTAGCATTATTTTAGTTTTCAGTGTATTTTATTAATCAATTATAGTGATTTGTGGAGCAAAAGTATATTGTCACGTACGGCTCACAAAATTCAGCGTGTCGCTTTAAAGATCAATAATAAAACGTATTTATTATTTACGGTTTTTCGCGTCATTTCCATATGACTTCAGTTTTTTAATTAGCCCCCGTATTCGTGTAGCTGTCCGAACACACTGATTTATTTGATGCCGAGTAATTCGATTTCTGTAATGAATTCCCGGTTACTACTTACTTATCGTAATCTTGCATCAAAATTATTATATATTATAATTACTGTAAAAGTAATCGATTACGCGATCGACAATGAAGCCGAATATGTAAATAGGCCAAGCGTAAAAACAGTAGATCTATTCGAGTACTAACGTAAACTAAAACCCGAAAGCCTATACAAAAAGTAAATAATTGAAATGACTTCATTTTACCGATTCTAGCCTAAACGGCCGATCTCTTTTTCGAGGCAACTTCACTTCTGCAAAGCAATTTAAAATGCGAACTGTGTATACACAGAACAAAATTAAATTGTAAACTTCCGTAAGTCTATTTCGGATGGTGGTCAGTGCCGCACGTCAACTTATTTTCGAAACTATCAGTAAACTTCAGCATCGTAAATTATATTCTGTCCGGTTTTTGTTGCTCGTTTATAAATCCTCGCCCCGAATTTTCCTGCAAAGGCCAGAACTGTGTCATCATTTTAATTCGCTTTTCGTAACATTTTAATAGCTGGTCCGCGATTTTCCGAGTAAATTGGTTACTTTTCCTGTTAAAAGTAAACCCAACTTTCGTACATCTAGATTTGGTTTATTATATTTACTTTCTCGGTCCATGAAAAGAAGAGAAGAAAAAAAAAACTTCATTAGAAATAATAGGGTAATCATTTATTTTTTTGTTATTGCTAAAAAGAAGATACAGACTTCAAGATTTACTCTAAACGTGTAATAAAAATGCATTAAAAAGTAAAAGAACTCAGTAAAAGATAATTCGGAGTAATGCCTTAAAGGAGGAATAATGAACAAATAGAAATACTCTATTCACAGGATTTTATTACAAATGAATAAGTAAATGATCCAAAACTAGTTTGTGTTTTTATATGTTTTATTTGTGTATATGCAATAAATCTGGTCAATATATATTTTTTTCCGTTCTGCGTATAACCAGTGGGGCAAGTATGTTTGATATAATCTGTGTATAATCGGTTATAGTGTACTTATGAAAATATATGTTAATTACAAAATCTTTGTGTGCATGTGTGCTGGGTACTTAGCAATAAATAACGATTTTTCTTTTTATATTGTACATAGGTTATGAGAGAATACGATGATGTTGGTACATCGTTACATTATATTTACCTTAATTAACGCAATTAATAAATTACATAAAATAATATATTAATTACAACGTAATTCTTAGGCTACCCCCCTAAAAGAAATATCCCAATATTATGTAACGAAAAATGTCTCAAAAAAATGTAACGAAAAAATGTCTTAATTTTATATAATGAAAGTTAAATGTTAGAATAGGATTTTTGTGATTATGTTATTTTTTTTGTGTTAATGCCAGTAAGAATTACGTTGTAAATTTTGATCATTTTATACAAAGTATAGAAGAGAAAGAGACAGAAATATAAGCAAAAGGGGTCAAGGGGCAGAGCCCCTTGCGAGGCCAAAATGGCCGAATTTATATATATATATATATATATATATATATATATATATATATATATATATATATATATGTATATGTATGTATGTATATATACAAGTGTGTATGTAAATACAAATTTCATAGAACAGCAGTGAAACTACAGTAATGGAATAACAGTTAGAATTAGAGTTAAGTAAAGCATAAGTATAAGATACTTACAGAGGCTAATCACTTGCTTTTGCAGTTAGTTTGATTTTCATTGCTGAGTGGAAGTATTAAAGCAGATTCTGAACATTCTTATTATTAATTATAAGCGAAGTGTTAGAATTTATACATATTATAGAGAGCTCGTAGTCTGTCAAAGTTGGTGCCATCAAAGATCAGGTGCCGGAAATTATCGGATGAAATTGATCTACAGAATGGGCAATTGGGGAGTCGGTGAGTTTGAACCTATGCAAGTATTTACCAAAGTGGTCAATATTGTATTTCGCTTATGCATTTATATAATACAATATCATATATATATATATATATATATTTTTTTTTTAATATTAAAATGGGAGCCAGATATTTATTGGTGGTGGAAGGTATTTAAAAAATTTATACCGGATTTTTTTAACGCATGCTGTGTTATGTATAAAAACAAAAAACCCATTTTTTCTTTGATTTTTAACATTATCCTTGACTATTTGGTTGCTGCGATTAGCGTTCCTTTTAAAACAATATATATATATATATATACGAGTATATATGTA
Source organism: Icerya purchasi (assembly GCA_039619475.1). Lineage (NCBI taxonomy): Eukaryota > Metazoa > Arthropoda > Insecta > Hemiptera > Monophlebidae > Icerya > Icerya purchasi. The sequence continues at coordinate 390,682,727 of CM077115.1, read as the reverse complement.
AATTATAACGTAATTCTTAGGCTAGCACCCATTAGATTTTAAAAATATCTCAATTTTATGTAACGAAAGTTAAATTCAGTCTTAATCATGCATCCATTAGATTTTGTAACAAGGAATGATTTAAGTTAATATGATTTATATCCTTTTGTAGTATGTTAAGTTGTTTCGGTAGTTTAATAAAATTTATGATATAAATTATTGGTTTTATTTTTTTCTTTCTTGTTATATAAAATTAATTTGAAAATATTTTAATTTAAAGGAAATAAGGATAGGATTTTTGTGATTGTTTTTTTTTTTTGCGTCGATGCCGGTAAGAATTATGTTGTAAATTTTGATCATTTTATACAACGTATAGAAGAGAAAGAGATAGAAATGTAAGCAACAGGGGTCAAGGGGCAGAGCCCCTTGCAAGGCCAAAATGGCCGAGTTTATATATATATATATATGCATGAATAAATGAATATAGCTACATAAAAATTTATTTTCTACTCGAAGGGTGGAGGTAGTCAAGACCATGCTATCTGCTACCTTTGATAAATATATATATATATATATATATATATATATATATATATATATATATATATATACATTGGTGTTTGGTAAATTTTTAACAATCGACTCGCACGAGCCGAAGCGAACAGTGCCCAACACACTAATTCTAAGAGAGTTGACACACATTTTTTAAAATCAGTATGAAATGAAATCTGTATAAAAGTTGTTAAACATTTTTATCTCGTTTTATTAAAATATAATGGTTAATTAAATATTTAATTTCAAATTTGATATAACATTGAAAATTATGATGTACATTCATTTTTTTATGTTTGTTTTGATGCGTCATCCCATCTTACATGAAAGATAAGATGATGCATTTATATTTTTAACAGTTATTCGCGTAAAAAGTTCCGAAAAAGTTATATTTAGTACCCTTTAATTAACATTATAATACTATCAGACATATTTAAGTGTATTACAATGTACAGCAATATTTATAGAAGAAAAAATCACCATATTTTGAGATCCAAGGCTGGTAACATTAAAATTAATATAAAATAATAACATTCTAAAAAAGTAAGGGGAAAATGAAATAGTTGGAAAATTTTACAAATAAATTTTTCGGAAGCATTTATTTGCCTGATTTCTGGCTACAGAAATTGTAATGCACCTATTGATTGCATTCCATGTACTAGAACCAGTCCTCTAGTTTTTCCTTTGGTCGTAATCTTTATTACAACTAACACAGGTATTTCCACTGTCCTCATTACCAGTGAATAAATTGCCATATGCAACTCTTTAGCTAAAAATTAAGAACTCGGAAAATTCGCTTTACAACTTCATCAGCTGCTTTTAGTGGAACTGGTCTATTCTTCTTTTTTTAAATCGAATCTTCACTTATTGAAATCAGCGCAAATTTTTAGTTGACATTTTTTTTTCTGAATCAAGCATAATTCGCATCACATACTATTGATAGAACATTTTCTCGAGATCTTTGGTTTGTCATGCCAACTGAAGTAACCAGGTTACGGCGAGACTAGACGAATCTTATTTCCCATGTTGGCAGTACAATTTATCCAGTTAATATCGCGGTATTGTTCAGCTGCAGTTCTTATTTACTTAGGTAAACATAGTCAGAAGTAACAGTACGATTAGCCGAAGATATACTGGTTCCTTTGAATGAAGATCTGTATTTTTGATCGTAGCTGATTTCTGGAAAGTAGTCGCAAGAATTTTTCCGAATTGAAGTCTCTTCTTCTCTCTTCTATCAAGTGTTCTAAGTATAATATCAGCTGGTCCATCTAACAGTTAACTCTAGTAATATGCTTTTTTCTTTTGTATATTCCGCCGGCATAACTGAAAAAGCATTTAAATTTAATAAAACAAGAACGGAAAGTGAAGCATAAAAGGTTTTACTTCAACACGTTAACTCACCTTAACTGGCTGGCGTAACTTATGGCTGTGTAACACTCAGCTTAAGTATTACAGCTTCTTTTAAACGGATGATATTGTGTTTAAATGAATGTTTTTAGGTTTCTTTCTTTTTATATTTTTTTCAGTTCTGCATATAAATGTGCCCTATTTATTTTTGAACCCTTTTATAATTTAGTAGCTTCGATTTACATCCGAATTTTATTCGTTACAATTTATCATTCTTTTCTTCTCTATCTACTAATGTTGGTTTTTTTAATTTTTTTTTCTCCTGGCCCAACTTTCGCCATTTGGCCATTTCTCTCTGATTGATTTTAAATTTCTATTTTCGCGATTTCAATGAAATTGTATAAGCACTTACATTCATACGAATTCGGCTGATCTACAATTTCCAGAACTGTCCGAAGCAAAGTATATAGCTTCGCTAATATAAGTTTAATAAACTTCCTCCTTTTCCGTTCATAATCTATACACTGCCATACTAAATGTTTCAGACCCCCAATTTCCCCGCAATTATTACAGTTCTCGTTATTTAATATACCTAACTGACACAGTTTTTCCGGGGTCTGACAATACCCCACCCTTAGTCTACTTATATATGTTATGTAATCTTTCCCTACCGGGTCGTCAGAGAACCACGCTTGTCGTTGAACAGTATTGTTTCTACCATATAGCATCTTCTCCCTTTTTGTTTAGTAGTTTCTTTATATTCCACCTCCCACCATTCGTACATCTTATTCTTTATTTTTATAATATACTTTTCGTTTTTTAAAACAAATACCTTCTGCGCCTCATATCTATTCTTCTCTCATCTTTTACTTCTAACACTCTCGGTCAGGCATGAATTGTAATACAGGGTGCGGAAGCATAACTTCCTTTTTTAAAATGCGCCACTTTTTTTCTACTAAATTTTTTAAAGAAATAATAACAGAAAATCGAAATAAAACTGCAAGATCCCATTGGCATATTTTATTTCGATTTTCTGTTATTATTTCTTTAAAAAATTTAGTAAAAGTGGCGCATTTAAAAAAAGGAAGTTATGCTGCCGCACCCTGTATAAGAAGCTTCAAGTTAATCAGATGTGATAGCGATGGCGGTCATGTTGCTTCTGAAATTCTCAATAGAAATGACATTTCATTCTACTTCCATTTCTAATCTCCCTAACATTGTTCATATTTCCATCTATTCTTCCTTTATGCGTCCTTTTAAAAACATTTATTATCGGCGTAGACTTTAATTCCCATTTTCACCTGTGAAAACCACGATTCCACCTCGAGAATACCATCCTTTCTGAAAATGGAGTACTACTTAACATACTCCCTCCAATTTACTTCAGAACTTCTTTTATCTCTAACTCTCTCGATTTAACCCTTTCCTCTTCTTCTATTGATCCCAACTATACCTGAAGGACCTTTTCGGACTCTTACGGAAGCAACTATGTTTTCTTGTATTAATAACTCCTGCTACCTTCCTTTCTTTAACTTATCTTAGGCCCCTTCATTCTCTCCATGGAATCTCATCAAAATAAATTGGATTTTGGTCTGCTCCTCGCTTGATTTGTCATTCCCTAGTATCAGTCGAATTCTAATTCTATATCTTTTTATAATTTTTCTTTTTAACATTCCATTACGTCTGCTATTTCTTTATCTTTTTCTTCTCGCCGTCTTCTATCACCCCTTCATCGCTCTATCATCACTATATTACCTCATTTCTTCAATGGAATGAAGAGTGTAACGCCACATTTGACCTTAATAATAGAACGTCGTAAGGAAACAAATAGTCGCAAAGTTATAGGCTAGGAAAAAAAAAATTGTATTAAGAAGTAATACGGGGACACGGTTATGGAATAAGGAAAGTAGAACGAACTGAAATAATAATACTGTTTGCGAGGAACAGGTTGAAATGACTTGTAGAGCACCAACTGTGAGGAATTTGCAGATCCCATTTGTAGAGAATATGAAAGAGATAACGCATGAAATAGAGATCGATGAACAGCAAAGAACAAAAGGAGAAAAGTCTGAAAGATTTAGAATGACGAAGGAAATGTGGTAGCAAGTGAGAACGTCGTATTAAGAAAGACACCATTAGGTAGCCGATGGACTCGGTGTAAGAGGATTAGGGTAATTATGTAACGAAACCGAGTGTTACCCGCAGCTTTGACCGCATTTCACTTTTCCTCTTTTTAAGTGAACTGTATGTTTTCACAAAAATGTATTTCCTCTACCCGATATTCCTTTTTTTCGGGCACATCACTAATATAATAATTAAAACCAACTTGAAGTGCATTCGGCAACGAAATAGTTAGCAAGGATTTTTAGAATTTAACGGTAAATAATATTTTCCATATTGAAAATATTCAAACTTTCGCTGCAGATTCTTTAATAATATCTCTTTAAATTTCTAAAATATCGTAATGGAATCAATATTTTTATAGAACATCACATAGGTTTGGATTATTTAAAGAAATTAGCAAATATTACTATAAAGAATTATTCGTAATGTAACGTGTTTGCGCAATTAATATTTGCGATTATTAATTAATTCAATATTGTGTCTAATATTTGCGATTATGCAGTAATTCAATACTATGTCTACGCTGTAAAGCCGCAATTCCAATTTCATCTTTTTTTTGCTGAAATACTTATCGGAGTCAACATTTTTCGATATTACACGGCTTTCATAACACAATAGTCGTCTGTGTTTTTAACTCCTTCCCTTACCAGCATACCATTTCCTTATTCCGTACGCTGCCTATCTACTCAACCTACTTGCTTTCTCGAAATTTAGATGTGAATAATTTTTATTTTTTATTTTTCGGTTTTTATTTAGCATTTTTATGTAAAGAGGTTCGTTCTTTTTCTAGAAAACATGCCTGTTACCGTCTCAAAAAAAAAAAAAAAAAAAAAGAACGGTCCTCGCGTTAAGCTGAAAATTTTTGATCTTTCTGTATCTGACAGAATCTTTCACTCGACTAAAGGGCACACACAGCTACCATTTTAAACATTTATAAGATCAATTGCTAACACGTAACTTTCGTCTTTATAGAATATAATCAGTTGTGAGTTGATCGCACGGTAATCTCCCACATTTAGTTATGTAGAAGAGCATCTTTTCCACTCAAATGCCCGTTCTGTTTTCTTCTGACCGCTCCGTCGAGAATTAAATTATTACCTGTAAAGTTATTGATATAATGATTAAATGAAATTTTCGATCAAACTAAATAACAGAACATTTGTTTGTTTGTTTTTTTTTACTTGCGCCGGAAATTAATAAAATGTTACCTAAAACTTATATATTTACTTTTACATTTTATTTCACTTTTAACGTTACATTTGTGCTCACCGTGGTAAATATTCAACCTTTTTTTATTTCATCGACTGCATTTCACTGTTTTCCTTGCTTCATCAGCAAAAACCGGTCATAAATCGGATAAATCGCACCAAAAACATAATTATGCACGAAAAATCTTCCGTAAAAATCGGTCTATTCACTGGAGGAATATATACATACAGTAGAGCCACCAAAGAAGAAACCCTTATGCCAGTTATCGCAATTACACTTTTTCTTATAACGTATAACTTCAAGTTGTCTTTCGTTTAATATGTCTTAATAGGCTACGCGTAGCTGAGGCAATAAAGGAAAGATTGAAAAGAAAGTGATTTCCTCGTTTCTCCGTTTCAACAAAGCTCGATTCTGACGCGTTTGTTGCATATTTCGTCGGGGAAATATGATCACATTCGCGCATGTGTACGCGCTTATTGTAAATAACTTTGTTTTTATATACGTGTGTATTTTTGTTGATAAAAAAAGAACTGTTGTTCGCAATAAGCCGGTCCGGACAAAACGGATTTCATAGGGAGACGACGTTTGGCCGGGAACAATGTGCGTAGGAAAAAATGTGAAGAGTCAGTAGCAGCCGAGAAAGCTGTTCTGGAGAAGAGACGTATCAGTTGTTGGAGTAACCCGTGTCGATCGGCCACAAGCGTTTTCCTGCGAAATCGCTATTATTACACATTTGCAACAAAGGAAAGTTGCGCCTGTATTCGGTGCGGACAGCTTGAATAGCGATTGGCGGGTATAACATTTTTGACGTGCTTTTTGGAACAGTTTATCCCGTTTAAAAAATTGTCGAATCTTAACTTTCTTCATCTCTCTTTCATTTCCCCTTGTCTACAGTACTTCCTTTCAAGCATCATCTCTCATTTCGCCGTTGCTGGCGAACCGTACTGCGTAATTTACCCTACACCGTCGTCTATCGAATATCCTCTGCCAACGATATAGAAAGAGTTGTGTCGGCGTTGAAGAAGAAAACATCAATTTCAGCGCCCGAAGTCAGTGAGGCTGGCTATAATAAAAAATGCGAACAAGTTGAATAAGATATTTTCTGAAAGCACATCACGCTAACCGCGTTACATACAATCATTTGGAAGAACATGCGACGCTTCGCATTTGTGCGTCGTCTAACGTGTATCGAAAATATACATATATACATACATATATATATATATATATATATATATATATATATATATATATACATATGTGTAAGCACTTACATTTATATATATATACCTATATACCTATTTAAATATATATATATGCTTTTTGACGATGCCTATTGTTTGTTTATCAAAGCAAATTAATTCACACATCGCCGCCTGTGTAGAGAGGATAATGTAACAATTGTTACCGTATCTTTAGTAATTAATTTGTTCCGAAAATGCTCAGCACCCCGTATTAATTAGGGAGCTCGACGTTAATTTTATCGGGTACGAGGTTGCTTTTCGATTAGTCAGATTTACTGTCGCTCCAGGGTTCACCGTGGAGTTAGTTAATGAAATAGGCAAGAGTCGAAGTTAAAAACTTTCACATACCCGTTTATAATCGCATTTTTGATTTTGTTCTGCCGAATAATTCCCGCGCACGCGCTTTCATTAATTTCCTTAAGTAACTCTCCGATTTTGATTAAAAGGATTTTGTAGATTCCGCTTTGTATTCCACCTGCCAATTATTTGTCGTCAACGCGGACGTATTTTGACACGCGTTTCACACACCATGTTTCATTTCGAACCGCCACAGTTGTTCTTCTCCGTTAGCGTGCAACAGTGTTTCACAAAAATTACCTAATAAAAAACGCATTTACACAAGAAAATAAATCGGGATTAACTTCTTTTTACCGACTTCAGAAAAAAAGGAGGTTTTATGCTCGCCGCGTATATTTTCTTTTTTTTTTTTTATGTTTGTTCGTGAATAACTTGTGTATCTGTGTGAACCAATTTTAGTGGTTCTTCGTTTGTTCGTAAGTACACTAGTCAGTACCGTGTGAATATCGATAAATACCGTAGATACTCGGTAGTTGTAATATAACTTGCAAAAAAGGGGGTCTCTTTGACTGACTTAAAATGTTATCAATATTATTATATAATTTGGAACAAAACTAATTTTTAGCGAGATAAAAAATTTAAACTTTATCAATATTAATTATTACGGATAAATATCGATCTAAGTGGCAAAAAATGAATTTGAAACCGCCCTAGTGCAAATTAGAAGTTGCATAACTGACGGAAATTCTGACTATTGCGTAAAACATTTTTAATGGCGCAAAGTGATTTTTAATTTTTTAGAAATGTTACTCTGGTCAGTGTGGTGATGGCGCATACGTATATGGTGAAATTCTGATATTCAGTAGTAATCCAAATAAACGTTAAAAAAAAGTATTTGCTTCCTTTGCTAATAATACGTAATTAGAGACGAAAAATAGCGAAAAACAGCTCATCGCCGACAAAATTTGAACATTGTGCTCTTAAATCAACACCCCCAGCTCTTTATACAACACAGAAGTTAGAGGAATTGGTCTGTCTGTATTATCATGCGAAAATATTTACACTAAAAACGGTGAAAATAGTTAAAAAATAATACCCCGACTTTCGATTTATTTCAGAAATTTAGTAAAAAGTAAAAAATAACATTTTATTTTTTTATTTTTTCCATGCGTGCTTACAGCATCATAGGCCAGCAGCACAAAGTTGAGAGGGGAGTAAATTTGATTGTACAGGTTAGTATCTTGAAGAAACTTGAACAGGGCGGAAACAGAGTTGTCTGAGTCTTTTAAGAGTGATGTGGTAAAGAAGCTTTTTTTATGCTTTTTGACGCTGTGAAAGTGTGCCTGAGCAGTCAGGTAGAAGGTGCCGAATAGAAATCGGGGAGCGGCTGAGCAGTTTGGGCAGACTGGGCGCGAGGGGTGCGAGTAAAGAGATGTGAGCAGAGGATGGCCAAGGCGTACGCGTGCGAGAACAACTTGGTGTCTTCTATCGAATGAGAGGTTTGATTTCCATTTTCCAATAGAGGGGGTTTACGGAACGAAAATGGTAGTGACCGAAGTTAGTCCACTGTTGCTTCCATCGTTCTTTTAGTTGAAGTTTGATGGTGCGTCCGAAATCCGCTAAGGAACCTGGAACGTTTGAGATTGGAAAGTTTATAGCACCTTGTTTTGCGGTTTTGTCAGCCAGCTTGTTGCCCGGTATGCCTTTGTGGCCGGGTATCCATGCGAAGGTGACGTGCAAAGACGGGTTTTTGCTGGGTGATTTTTTTGGCGAAGGAGTGTTGTTGATTTAAAGATATCGCGAGTCGGTTAGTAGCAGATATTTCTGGTTGCAGTTTTCTTTAGAGGCTATGTAGTTTACAGCCAAGTAAAGAGCATAAAGTTCAGTATAATTTACAGTAATATACCCTTTTAGTAGATTTTATGACCAATCCTTAACATTAATACTTATTACGGTTAGTTCGCAGATTGCAAAAAAAAGAGTAGTAAAAATCATATTAAAAACATTTGTTTTTAATGCTTTCTATATACTTGGGGCTTATAGAAAATGAACAATTGTTTCATTATCTGTTGTAATTTGTGAATTTAATGCCGACTTCAAAAAGTTAATGTTGTTTAAAAATTGTTATAATACCCTTATGAAATTATTTTTTACCGTTTAGTGCATTTCAAAATTTTTACAATAAATGTTGAAGTCGATACTTTTCTTTTTAAATTGTTTCAATTTAATCTTTTTCCTGTTTTTATTTCAATATTTCGTTAATGAATAACTTCTTTTTTAAACAATTCTTCGATCATTTATCAAAATATACACGTATTAGCGGACCTGCGAGAGTATATGAAATCCAGATATTTCGTACAAGTAACATCGAATAGTTTTAGACAATATATAAAAACATCAACATTTTACTTGACTGTAAACATCATCGGCGATGGATGTGAATTTCGATAAATTATCGAAGTTATCTTTTAGAAAGTAAATTACGATTTTAGTATATGGAACAACGGGTTATTTTTCGGCTTAATACATATCGTATTTATTAAAAAATTAATGCTTTTGCGAAATTTAAACTTTTGTAGCGATCAATACGTTTTAAAGTAGTCGCAGTCTGTTTTATACTACGATCTCTACGTTTATAGCGATTGCGCATTTTTCTGATATCCATTTCTAATCACGAATATATCTTCTCTTTATAACGTACGCTAATAGTTCCATATGTTTGACCTGTGTATTGATTACGAGTGTGTGATGATCTATATTCCGCTTTTGCCTAGAAATTCCTCGTGATTTTTAACCGACTTCAAAAAAGGAGGAGGTATTCAATTCGACTGTTTTTTTTTTTTTTTTTTTTTTTTATGTGTGTTACCACAGAACTTTCTTCTATATGAACCGATTTTGATGATTCTTCTTTTATTTGAAAGGTGGCGTTTGTCATGTGGTCCCATTTAAATTTGATCAAGGTCCGACCGATAGTTTTTGAGTTATCCTTAATAATGCGGGAGATTGAAGCTTTTTGGATGCTTTTCATTCATGATTGTTTTCACCGTCGGATTAGATTTTTGACTTAAAATACTATAAATTTGCCAAATTACCATGGAAATGTAGCTTTTGGTGTTTTTACCGTGGAAATAAATGTTTTAATTTAATTGAATAAAAATGCACTAAAAAGTAAAAAATAAAATGCTTTTTTACAAAAAATAAATACCGACTTCAAGGTTTATTATAAAAATTTAAAAATGCACTAAAAAGTAAAAAATAATTACTCCCGATAAAATATATATATCAGAGTGATATAACTTAAGGTGATAACGTAATTCTTATACAACATTAACTTTTTGGAGTTGGCATCAAATTCATATTAAAAGAATAATTAAAAACTGCATTAAATGTTGATTAAATTGTTCCTAACATGAATTTAATTCCAACTCAAAAAAGTTAATGTTGTATAAGAATTACGTTATCACCTTAAGTTATATCACTCTGATATATATATTTTATCGGGAGTAATTATTTTTTACTTTTTAGTGCATTTTTAAATTTTTATAATAAACCTTGAAGTCGGTATTTATTTTTTGTAAAAAAGCATTTTTTGTTTCTCCATTTATTTTATATTCTCCCGGAACAGTACGAAACATTACAATGTTATAAAGCCTAAAAAGCTGTCTTGCGCCTGAATTTTTTTCGTCGCAAGAACAACAGTATGTTAGGCGAGCATATTTCAACAACGCCGTTGGAAACTTTTTCGTGAGATAACCCCGAATTCTCTTTCTTATTTGGGAAATAAGTCAGTTCCCATAGATGGGAGCAGCACTTTATTTCCAGTAAAGCTCGGTTCAAATCGCGCTGTCTCACATTAAAAGCACCGGAAAAAATTATTCTCGTGGCAATCGACAGGCTCAAATAAATAATGAAAAAATAAAAAAAATGTTCATACTGGTCCCGTGGGCACATCATACCGATAAATAAAAACGGATAGTTTACGATTTTCATTCCTTTAAAATTAAAAAAAAGAAAAAGAAAAGAAAATTATAATAATAAGACGAGTTTACTACAAAACCATCGAAAGAAAACTGGGAAAAAATTTTATACACTTGCACTTAATGGTTTCGAAAAAGATGATACTGAGAATTCGATGACTCATAAATTATTTTGCAAAATTCCTTTTTTTTTTTTTTTTTTTTTTTTTTTTTTGAATTCGAATACGACTGATGTTAAGCAGTTTTGGGAGATGCCGACCATTCTGAAAACAGGCGTGCTTTTTCTACTTTAAACACCAAGCGGCAGAACGGACTTTGTTGTGTATTACATTATTGTGTTGCGTAGGACCCCGGTTAAAGTATGATAAAAACACAGTTTTTGATAAATGATGAAAATTCTATGACGGTAGATGGATAATAAAATGGTTTTCTGACTTCGTACAATCAATTTTTCCTTATCATTAATCCGTGACTGCTGGCTATCGTTCAACGTTAGCGCAAAACTCTCGCTAATGTGTGTCGCTCGTACCGCAACGGGCATGCAAGCTCGTCAACTTTTTGTTAACATATCGAGCCAAACGTTATATTCGTTATTTTCAGTTTTAAATAATGACCGATGAAAGGCGTGGAAATTTATATTTCCGAATAACAAATAAGGCTCGTTCGGTTTTTATTTATTTATATTTTTTTTAACGAATTTTTCGGTAATTTATTTTATTTATTTGTTAATGAGAAGTAAAATTAACGTTGTGATTTTTTTCTTTTTTTTTTATGAATTCCCAATAAAACTGAAAAGCGGTATAATGGTTTATTCGAAAAATTTATCATCGTGTTTTATTATGCTCCGTGTAGAATGGAATATTTCATTCGGATTAAATTACTTTTTGCCATCGGCTCTCGCCGTATAAAAAATTTATACATATATCCTATAAGCTGGAACTATTATCAAAAATATTTCAAGTGGGCTATAAAAATGGTTCGGGTCAAAACTAGATTAGCGTCACTGCCGAATATAATGATACTAGACGCTTACAACACGCCAAACTTTTCGTTCGTGCAAAATGAAAAAAAAAAACCCAAAAAACACAGAACCGCGATCACGCACATCCGTATACATATACGTATATATAAAATTTTATTGGGTGTCCCTGTTCTTTATGTTGGATATTCGCCAACATACTGGATTATATTTTTACGAAGTTATTTATACCTGTCGAAATAAATTATGTTAGAAATAAGAAGAATAGCTCGAAGTGTAATTTCGAACTATGATATAGGTTTCGGAGTCTTTCTTTTTTCTTTTTTTCTATTTTAATAATTCCAACTATCGTCGTTGTAAACTTATGCGTTATTTATGTCGAGGGTTCTTAAACGGTTAAAAGTTATTTTTAGTCATAAAAGCTGCTTTGATTCAAATTCAAAGATGCTCCCGATATTGTTCATTACATGATTTCAAAGAGTTCCCCATCAATATTAATACCGACGGCAACGATTGCGAAATGAAATTTACAAATTTTTGCGGAAAGTAGCGTACTCCAGCATAACTCGTTCCTAGAACGCGTGCAAAATCGTAAAAAAAGAGGTTTGCAAATGGCAAACCTTCTCACAGTCTTGACAACCTATAGCGCAAAGATGAAATACTTATGGCACTTGATAAGATAAAAGCCGGCCTTGATACTCAACCAATTGCCCAGATGCCGATCTAATAATCTCCTGAGTAAGCCTTTCAACTTTACTGAATTTTCTATTACATTAAAATTCTGAAAGAACCGAGGCTAGCCCACAGGAATCGGTCTCAATTATGAAATTTTACCAGAGTTTCCCATCAAGTATCGTCCCTTGTTACTTGACATCTATAACGAAATGTACTCTACTGTGGACTACCCTTTGGAATGGAAAAAAAATGTATACTCACATTATAGATAAGAAGAACAACGTTGATTTGTGTTAACCTCCTGCCTTTGCAAACTATTCGAAAAACAAACTAGAATAGTACATTGAATTTCACAAACTTCCGCCTAATTCGCCAAAACCGCAGGTTTTCGTAAAGAGTAGCGCACCATAGATAACTTTGCAAAAAAAAAAAAAAAAAGACCTTCCGACCGTTTTTATAGATATTAAAGGTACGTTAATGTCGATATAGGTTTGTTATTATTGAAATGTACTGAGATTAGCTGTCCTCTCAATAATATTAAAATTATCAGTTTCACAACCAAAGAAAGAATTATACTGAAATCTCACAATCAGCAGGTCAACAACAACGGAGTACCTCTAGAATCAGTACTCAGCCCTCTACTATACTTTATACATATATGTTTCTAATATTACCCGCAATGTTCCCAAAAATGTTACGATCTCGCAATTTGCCGATGATATCGCGTTCAGATGTAATCGTGCTTTCGTCACACCTTGTAAAAACTGAATTTCAAAAACTTACTCAAACCCGGTCTAAATTTGATCCTAAAAGAAACCGGTTTTCATTCAATTCGGCGAGTGCAATTTGGACTATAAAAATAACTACATTATAGTTAAAAACAACAAAAGAAAATCCAGTTGTAATGTCCAAATGTCGGGCATCACGTTTGATTATAAATTATTTTTTAAAAGCAAATTGATCTTATTTAAAATAGATATTTCAGAACTTTTAAATTTTCCAGAGGCACCTCGTGAGTTAGATTTTCTTCTTCTTTTTTATAAAAATGTTGTTCACTCCGTTATAGACTATTATTGTTTTGTATACCCTATCCCCCTCCCAAAAAAACAGCAAAAAAAAAAACAAAACAGATTCACAAACTTGGAAAAATTCAAAACGCTGTAATCCGACTCGCGCTCGGCTATAGAAACAGTACACTATTAAATATCGTGACACCAAACTCACCACAATCAAAAAACGTTCTATTTTCCTATTAAATTGTTACCTACACAAAACGTTTTCCAACAAAAACCTACTAGTCAATTCTCCTCTCTGTATAACCTCAAAAATATCCCTTAAAATAAAATTTCCGGCCGAAATAACAGACTCCTTATAAGGCCTTTAAAAATATCCCCACACAGCTCGAAATTTTGTTTACAAATGACTATTCAAGATATATATACATATATATATGTACAACTACGACAACCGCACATACAAGATAAATGTTGATATCGCCTTCTTCATAACTAGAAAAAAGAATAAAATCAACAATTACAACCTTCCATCAACAGGCTGCGCCACTTATTGCCCTTATCTCAATACTATAGTTAAGAGTAGAAATGACAGAAGTTGCTACAATTTTCACCACGGAAATTTTCGCTCTAGTAAACACCGTCAGAATCACTTCAGAGCTTCCCGATCGTAACTTCATTGTCTATAACGACTCCCTAAGAGCACTGCAATCAATATCGAGCAGTGAAAATTTTATATCAGAGTCAATCTGTACATTTGAGAAATTAAAAGGCTAATTCTGAACATTGATCAGTCAAGTCCAAGCGGTAGTAAAATTCGACCAGCGGAATATTGAGGATAAATCGCTGATTCGCCCGCCAAGAAGATATCTAGTCAAACAATTTTTCAAGCTCTCTTTCACAGACCTAAAATATAGTAGCAAAAAAAAATCGTATTCCATAATACTTCTGAACAGTTAACAATCACTGGCTACAGCAAAAGCATCGAATAGTTTTTTTGCTTCTTTAACTACCGTCACAAACCCTGGTTGGAGAGGTATCTCTAAAGAAGTTCGTAAACAGATGTCGAGCGAATCATTGTAGTTTAAATGCCTCCCTGACTCAAGACAGCCTCTTCACTAATTCTATTTGCGACTGTGGCGTCTCAGTACAAGACCTGAATCATGTCTTCTGGTGGTGTCCGAAATAGGACTCCCAACGTTCAACACTGTTAATTGATTTTAAGCGTTCACAAATTTACCTACCAATTAACATTGTTTCGATTCGTGCTGATTACACCAAATCAATGTTTTTTGATCGTGTGGTGAGTGATTCTTCATTTGCTAAAAATTTTTGCCTGGGTCAGTGGTGATCAGACACTCAATAATCACTTAAATAAACGTTAATAAAAGGCTGTACTTTCTTTGCTTAATGTATAACCAGGAACCAAAAAATAGCGAAAAGCAGCTTATTATCGACAAAATTTGAACATTGCACTCTTAAACCAATACCTCCTGAAAGAAGTTGGCGACATTTTAAATTGGCCTATCCGTATTATCGCACAAAAATATTTATACTAAAAATAGTGAAAATAGTTTTAAAAAAATAGCGACTTCAGATTTACTTCAAAAATTGGTTAAAACCCTACTACTCGTAATATAAAGTGAAAAATAATTATTTGGCAAAAGAATAATGTATTGTAATGTAGGTTTTAAGGAGATATTATGACGATTGCTTAAACAACGTTAATACAGTATTGGATTGTTGGTAAAATTCACGGATTGCAATCAAAAATTAAAAACCACATTAAGCATTTGTTGATTATTTTCAATTCTTGAATTATAGAAATCGAACGACGGTGTTGTTTTACTCATTAAATTCTAAATATCGTAACATTGAATTTTGTACGGACTACAAAAAGTTAATGTCATTTATAAATTGTCATAATATCTCCGTAAGGTACATTACCATAAAATATATTGTTTTTTATCAATTTTTTGATTAAACTTTTGGAGTAAACCTTGAGGTCAATACTTTTTATTTAAGAAAAATATTTTTTTACATAATATATAGCGAATTAAATGTCTCGTAGTTAAGTAAGGCGGACGTAGAGCATAAACAAAAAAAAAACAAGAACACGTCAACTTAAAACTAGATACGATAAATTATGACGGAACGCATGAGAAACTTAAAAAAAAAAAAACAATAAGCAAGAGCAACTGATGAAGGAAATTCCTGAAATTAAGTAAAACAGAACTATCATTATACGAGAACGCCGAGCTTCAAAGGCTAATTTATGTGTGGAGATTTTTTCATAAAGCAATTGCCACCAAAAAAAAAAAAAAAGAGATATCGCGGTTAACAACAGCTTCATGAAATATGACGGTGCGAAAGTTGCAGTTGAAGTTCTGTTGTGAAATTATTTTCAGCAAAAAATTAGAACCAGCTGCGCAAAAGGCTTAAAGAAAAATATAAATAATTACCGTGTCAAATATTTGGGCTTGTGTGTTTTATTTGATAATTCAAATTTTTAGAAATGCTGTTCATAACTTCAGACGAAATTTACGTAATCTGACTTTGAGGTTTTTACACATAATTGTCTTATTTTTTTTTTTTGCTTTTTTTTTTTTAAACTATTTTGCCGGTTCATTTTTCCGAGTAAACTTTTAATATAAACTGAAAATCTTCAAGGCTAAAATTTCTTCTACTAATTAATTATAAAACTAAATATAACTTTGTGACGATAAAAAATTTCATTTTTTGAAAAAATAATTACGTACAAGTCGCTGACACTTTTTCTAAAGGTAATTTTATAAATATCCAATTAACGACAAATGATTATAATTTTATATCGTTTTTGCATTTATTAAAAATGACCACATACCGATGTGGGTACGGTGAATAATATTAATTTAATTTATCGTAGCTTTTACAGAAAACAGAAAAAAATCGAAATAATTGAAAAGTCATTCCCATACGGAAAGCTAATTTCTTTTTTGGACATACAGTGAAGACATACTTGTTATCGCTTATCGTAGGCAAATAGACAAAAACGTTCGAGGGAGAACACGATTTACCGTAATTTCCAAAAATAAAACTGAATGTTGATCAAAGGATATAGCCGGATTTATGTGGGAAATCTGCCCTTGCTGCTTTTTCAACTCGCATTTGGGGGGGATTCCTTTTGGTGTCGAATAAAAAAAAATTAGCCAAATTTTCAGCTCTTTATCTCAAACGACCTTCGAGCTTTTCAAAAAAATCTGCTTTTTCGATTTTATTATGTTTTTTCATAGTAAAATTCGAAACTAATGAATGGTGATTTTTTTCCTTATTCTTAGGAATAAAATACATGAAAAAATATTATGGTCATAATTTTTAAACGAAAAGCCGATTTTTGGAGACGGAAATAAAATTTAAATCTTTTTTTTCAATGATTTTCGGGAGAGGTGCACTCGCCAAATTTTATAAGAAAAAAATGTCTTTTATACTCTACACTCGGGAATTTTTTCGAAATTTTTAAAATGATGGAACAATACGAAAAAAATTAAAAAGTAATTTTTTTCATAATTTCACCTTTAAACAAATTTAAATATTTTTTATTGCTAAAAAATTCATAAAAAATAATTTTTTAAAATTAAAATTAAGAATTATATTGCTAAAAAAAAAAATTCAACATTTTACTGCAAAGTGATTGCATGAAGACCTTTAGAAATCATATAAAATATAGGCCAGCGCACTACATTGCCATCTACGGAGATTTTTTCCTTGCTAATAGTAGATTCACGGGGAAAAAAATGTTTATTTTTGTTTATTTTTAATATTTGTTTAAATTCCGTATATCAATTCCGCTTTTAGTGTTATTTCTTATAAAGACACCATTTTTAGTTGTTTTTGGCTATGGCCAGTAATTTTTATTTACCGTCGCGTAACAAAAAGGGAAAGATGGCCGCTCGTCAATCGTTTGCGATCGATTCTTTTGGTCTGTGTTGTTGTTGTCCGCTCATTGTTGAAGTAACTCCTTGAGTTGTCTATTTATTGATGAAAAAGTCGTTGTGAATGAAGACAGTGACGAAACCTTACTCTTAAAACATCGTCATAAATTGTTGAAAAATATTATATTTTATTTATTTATTGTATTTATTGTATTTACAAGTCGCTTTTGGACTACAAGGTCATTAGCGACTACTACGGTTTTACCGAGAATTATAACATTTTATATTGAATATTTGAAAATGCGCGAAACAACAAAATAAACAAAAAAGTCAGCTGAAAGCTGAGGAAGTTAGATCAGTTGGAATACTGAGATGTCTTTGATGAAGGCTACGATTTTTTTACACTTCTCAGCGTCCGAAAACATCTCTGGAAGGCCGTTGGTAATACCCGCTTGTTGTCTGGCCTGCTGGTATGGTGATTATTATATCTAATGTCAGTTGTTTAAAATAATTATATTAAACGGTGTCTAAATTATAATAAAGTTACTTTAATGATCGAAATTTTTTTGTTTATTGGATCGAGACTGAAAAATTATTCTCAATGGCATGGAAATATTATACAATCGTCTTTATCTACACCTTAGCATGGAATAATATTTATTTAAAAACTCCTTAATCATTTTTTACACTCCTAATAACTTTATGCAGGATATGCCTTAGTTTTTTATAGTTTTCTTTATGTTTTTTCTCTGGTAAGATCGTATTTTCGTTTAAAAAAATTATTTTTTATGAATTTTTTAGCAATAAAAAATATTTAAATTTGTTTAAAGGTGAAATTATGAAAAAAATTACTTTTTAATTTTTTTCGTATTGTTCCATCAATTTAAAAATTTCGAAAAAATTCCCGAGTGTAGAGTATAAAAGACATTTTTTTTGCGAGTGCACCTCTCCCGAAAAGCATTGAAAAAAAAGATTTAAATTTTATTTCCGTCTCCAAAAATCGGCTTTTCGTTTAAAAATTATGACCATAATATTTTTTCATGTATTTTATTCCTAAGAATAAGGAAAAAAATCACCATTCATTAGTTTCGAATTTTACTATGAAAAAACATAATAAAATCGAAAAAGCAGATTTTTTTGAAAAGCTCGAAGGTCGTTTGAGATAAAGAGCTGAAAATTTGGCTAATTTTTTTTTATTCGACACCAAAACGAATCCCGCCCCCCAATGGCGAGTTGAAAAAGCAGCAAGGGCAGATTTCCCACATAAATCCGGCTATATCCTTTGATCAACATTCAATTTTATTTTTGGAAATTACGGTAAATTGTGTTCCCCCATCGAACGTTTTTGTCTATTTGCCTACGATAAGCGATAACAAGTATGTCTTCACTGTATGTCCAAAAAAGAAATTAGCTTTCCGTATGGGAATGACTTTTCAATTATTTCGATTTTTTTCTGTTTTCTGTAAAAGCTACGATAAATTAAATTAATATTATTCACCGTACCCACATCGGTATGTGGTCATTTTTAATAAATGCAAAAACGATATAAAATTATAATCATTTGTCGTTAATTGGATATTTATAAAATTACCTTTAGAAAAAGTGTCAGCGACTTGTACGTAATTATTTTTTCAAAAAATTAAATTTTTTATCGTCCTAAAAGTTTGTTTAAGCGAACATCTCGTAATACTCTATATGGTAATGAATTACTTGTTATTTAGAGAGAAAACGAAACTAAATATCACATTTCGAAAAAAGTGCTACTGAAATTCAGATGCGCGGTCTAAAAAGGGCAAAATTGGTAAAGGAAAAACATGTAAAAATATAAATACGCGACTGAAAAGAAAGGAAAATTCAAGTATAAAAGTACAGATCGCGAAAAATCAAATTGGTTCTAGACTACTATGGCGAATTAAAAATACTTCATTTCTCGTATACTGAAATCGTATCATGTCACGAAGGTGCTTAAATCTTACTCCGAACGAGAATTAATGGAAAATCAAAAAAAAAACAAATTCTCCTACTGAAAACAGGAACGGACATTATTTTTAACGAAGAATCGGGAAAAACATAATTAGCAGACCCCTCTCACTACCACCATAATAACTTATAAAAGCTCAGAAAGCCGATGATCAAAATTCGCCTAATTACGAAAATATTTAATTGCATTTTGAGAGTCCGGCTGCTTGGTAAACTACCGACCATCGAGGCAACGAAAATGCTATAAATCTCCCGTAGATGTGTGGTAGGAAATTAGAAAATTTTTTAATTCCTTTCGGCGGAACATTGTATTTAATTATCGTATACTCTAGTATTTGCCTAACCTAATTTAAAAAAACTATATGCTACATGTCTCCAAAAAAATTCTGTATTCCAAAAATTGGTCGGGAAAAAGCATAGTGTATTGAAGAAATTTAATCGAAGCCGATGTTATAGTAAACTTCCCTAAAAGTGGTATTGATATGACCCGGTTAAAATTTAAACAAGGAAACGATGATTGATTAGGTTTTCTACTGTCATCGTTCCCTGTAGAATGACGAGTAGGCGCTAGCCTCGCGCAGATATAAACGTTGATATTTTCGACTTGAAATATGTTTCTAGACTCTGCGGGTTCAATTTTCACGAATAATGTACAACAGCGCGAACCAATTTATGTTCTGCAAAACAGTCTGCGATTATTGTACTTGTACGAAAACGCGTTTCATGCATCTTCTTTTAAAAACCGCTCGCGAACCTTTCTTTATCCTAATTTTCTTAATAACGTAAGGGACGTTTTTAATATTTCTTTGTTTTCCTCAGCGAAGAATTTTATTATGCGATGCTATTTAAGCAGCGTTAGAGAGTTTCGCAGTATAAAAACAAAAAACAAAAAAGACAGATCGTTTTTATTAAAGAATCTTTTAACATCCTGCTTGTTAATTGTAGAATATAGTAAGTTACAACAAATACAAATATAACAAACAAATTTAAGAATAAAATGATTGCTTACTTAGAATCGTTTTCGGGTACAACCCATCATCAGCTAAAAACACAACTCAATTTATATGTGATCAGAAACAAATTCTAAATCGCAATACCTTTTTAATAATCCACACTTACGTAAGGGAGAAAATGGAAAAATCAAGAATGTAGAACAAAGTAGGGTAGGAAAGTAAGACGTTGGAAAATTCTGAAGAAGGCGGTAGAAGAACATATCCTTTCATTCAAGTTAAGCGGTTACGGGGAGAGAATGCAAGAAAAGGAAAAAGAAGATAGACCGGGATTGAATAGGAAACAAGAAAATTATTAGCGGGAGGAAGCAAGGAATATGGGAAGGTTTGATGGTGAGAGGTGAAGAGGATTAAACAAAGCCGTGTCTAATTGCGGAAAAAAATCGTCGACCAACGCTTTCGTTTATTACGGTCATTAAAAAGTAGAGTAAGTCGCATAGCCTTGATTATCAGGGATTATGAAAGTAAGGTTCACAATGTGTATTAAACGGTAAGCATGGATAACTCCGGACGCAGTTATATCCTCGGAATATATAGATATATATCCGCGTTCGGAGACACAGCTGGATATAAATTTCTGACGACATAATTGAATATATCTCAACTCCGAAAGACGTCACGCAACGAGCAAATGTAATTCCGAACACGGTCGGGGGTTTACCTGTGGCGAGGTGATTTAAGGGGTTATTCTACCCAGGCATACCGAAAAATGGATCAATTTTTACAAATTTCTTTCTCGATTACTAGTCAATGAATCAAAATAAGATTTTAGGAATTTATTGTATATGTCTTAAAATATAGAAAAATATTTCTTATTGACATTTAACATACAAAAGACGTCGTGACAGAAGGTAATTTGAACAAATGTTTTTTCGACGGTGAAAAACGGCGGGCAGGGTAGCAGTCTCCCTACACAACCTAGAGGGTTGTTTTTTTCTTAATCTACATTAGTTTTTTTTTTTCGGAAGTACAAATGATTTAATTTTTTTTTTTTAATTCACGAATTAGCGGGCGTTTTATTTTTTTTTTCCCCGTTAAAAAAACGATCTTGAATTGTTTATTGCAAATGTAATTATTTATCAATCATAAAAATCGTGTGTACTTCGATAGATAATCTATCTAAGAAGTTAAGTTAAAATTTCAAGTCAATCGGATAAAAATTTAAGAGTTATGCTGCCCGCCAATTTTGCAAAACATAGTTTAGAGAAAAACGCGTTTAAAGTTTTGAAACGTATTTACTATATGAAATATCCAAAATATAGGCTTACCAAGTTTTTTTGCTTTTACTCTGCTATCCCAGATAAATGCTCTTCCAAGCATGCATTTTGCTCTTCAGCTCCCTTCCTGAGCGACGTAAGGTCTTCCCGAAAAGGCTTTGCTGATGTTTCGATGCTGAGCGGATTGCAACTTCAATTGTAAAATGGTACAATTCTATGTTAACTTTTAGTTGAAATTTGCTCATAACATCTAGCAGCCCTCGAAAACCGTTATTGTACATAATTACAGCGATATTAGTTGTAATATCAACCACGCTTTTGCCGCTAGATATCGCTTTCGGCATTATTGTCCAAATGACGGTATTCAAACTTTCATTCGCATTTTGTTGAATCTTGCGAGGCAACTGGAGAAAAGAGACCTTCTCTCGTTAGATCTTCATAAATCTTTCGAACAGCGTCAAATTGTGAGTATACATTTCTGTAATGTGCAAGGCTGCTTTTTGCCAAGTGTATATCTGCTCCTATAGGACACTTTGAAATACTGGTTTTGGGAGACACGTAAACGTACAGAATTTATTTATTCCATTATTCCCAACACCGATTAATCTGATAGCGAAAGTTAAACGTCTGTTTTAATCATAAGCATGGCCATTCATGAGAGGGCTACGGTCAATAGAAGTACTTCTACATTTTTCTCACGTTACAACGAACTGAAATCCGTGGCCATGTTTGCATGACTCCGAAAAAGTTACATTACTTGCGCATTCTTTACACACTAGAATTAGCGGGAGCATGGTGATAAAAATAAAATTCACGATTCGGTAGCCTAATGTAGCATCAATTTCAGTATCATCTTCAGATGTGTGCAGTTTTCATTTTTTTTTTTTTTTGCGAGCATAAAAACATTTTCAATGTTGCCTTCAAAGACGACCAGTTTGGACGGCTTTCTATGCTCCGAATGGCAGATGATGATTTATTTACTTTTTTATCAGCATAAAATTTCTCATTCATTTTTATATAAAAAACTACTTAAAAAACACTAACGTACAGCAGATGTGCGCGTAACTCGGAACAGCACGCAAAACTGTCTACTGCATGTGTAAAGCGTCAGTCTAACAATTATTGTGGCGTTTTATGACCTTTTATGGCTTTGATAAGATTCATTAACGTCGTCTGTTTGGATTTCAAAGAAATGCAACTGATCTGTATCGGCGAAAGCTACCAACAGAGCTGTAAATACGCTCCAAATGCTGTAACGTTTTGGAGCGCCCAGAGGCGTCTCAGAAAATAAGTTAAAAAAAACCTGTTTATCGGTGCTTGTCCCCAATAATAATACATAAATATAATTTTTGAATAGTTTATGCATCATTTAAGACTTTAAAAAAAAAAATGGAAAAGAAAAAATTTAGGTAGTATAACCCCTTAATACATCTCAACTCTGAAAAGCATTAGCTGTGCGCATGCGTACCGGGTTCAAGGACGTTCGGTTGCTTTGTGCAACCGGAGTGCTATGTAGAGTTCGAGTTGAGTACGCAGCGAAGATTTATATACTAGGTATGAGATACGGAACTCCGGCGGAGTTGGGGTTGAGGAGCGAATGTATATCCGCAGTTGGAAAGGGCACATATAATTGTATGTGCCCAAAAAAAACTACTATGCGTAGTGGATTACCGCATCTCTACACTAAGCGGCACTAATAAGAGTAGGGGAGCCAGTTCTTTTCTCGTGGGATCCGGCTTTGCTTTCTCACAGATTTCTGCGTGATATAACCAATACTTCAAATCAGGTATGTATACTCGAGAAAGCGACTTGGATCGTCCGGACAACTCTCGAAAACCGATGACACCTCTGGTTTGCTAGCCAAACACTTTTACCGCTAGGCCATATCAATTATAAATTCAGTATAGTAAGGAGACTGTAGCACACCGTTGTTTAATGAAATTAGTTCATAAAGTAGCGCTTGCATATGGACACCTAATTTTGCGTCAATATTAATCGATTTGCTGCTGCAGTCACAACTTCCGGTAATTATTTGCGTTTTTTATTGCCACGCGTATGGTGTTTTCGTTTACAGCTTACGGTGGCAAATCTCGCCCCGTAAACTACGTGTTAGCCACAAAAACACGGTCTGTGAATTTTAAACAAATCCGAAAAAAAAACGCGTTCTAGCCTATTTCAAAGTTTATTAGAACTTTCAGTTTTCGTTAACTTTTTTTTTTTTTTTTTTTTTTTTCAAAAAACGCATCCCTTCCCTACCAACAATTCGATACCTCGTGTGTAAAGTTGCACGTAACATGGCTTTTTGTGGAACGGAAAAAAAATCTCGGTGTGACGTAGCAAAGTTCAGATAACAAGCGTATTAAGAGAATGAAAGTGTACAGGATTTCTGAGCCGGTTCGATTAAAAGGAGTCGCGCTGCAAGGGGAATAACGGTGTGCTGAAAGTTATCTCTCTTTTAACGTTTATCCACTTTAAGAACTTTTAAACACCGTGCAAGAAATCTGCAGCTATTGTGTGGTCGTTCGATTTTTGATTTGCTCGAATCATCGGATACAGTGAAATGCGCGAGAGCTGAGCATGTTTAAATTTTAATGTTGCGACTATCGAAATTTTCGATTGAAACCACGTCACAGTTTTATTCGTTAACATTGATTCGTCCGACGCGGCGGTAATTAATTAATGCAAATTATGAGATGCTGCTTTAAAAATTTCAGTCCATTTCGGTGCTGCAACTGCACACTTTCCACGCCGATAGGTGCGGTACCGCGGGAGGGGAGTCGATGTGGTAGCCGCCCTTCGAAAGTAAATATTAAAAGTTTTTGTCGAAAGTGCTAGCTGGCAAACTGGTCGGAGTTCTCAGTTCGAGCTTGGCTGCTGATTAAGCGGCTAGCAGAGAGGGGGGAATGAAGCAATTTTACCGGGCCATGTTAGACGCGGTATTGAAAGAACATAACTCGTCGTTCGAACTGTCGAGTGAACGATGATATGGTCGTTATTAGCGCGAGGAGGGATGCGGAGGCAATTTCGTTTGCTCATACAACTCTTGAATACGAAAAGTAATGGTTCGTTTTTAAGAAAAAGCCCCAGACGTGACTTCCATTTCAAACTGCCTTTTGCGTACGTTCATTTCATCAGAGACCCCTCATCCAGATGTAAGTCGCTACATCCGCTGCAGGACGACCGGCTTACACGTTTTCCGAATGGCTTATTTTTATTTCATATTTTGCAGTCGCAATATGACGTTGGCGCCTTTTTTGCAACCGATCTGCAGGAAATTTTTCCGTACGACTTGCCACTGCAGATGGCACCTGATTGTTGTCCTACACGCTTCGCTCATTCCCACTACCGACCAGATAATCCGATTTATTAATTTATTCTGCAAAGTGAGAGCATTGAGCGTTCTCGCAATAATCACAGCTCGCAACAACAAATTTAACTTTCGCGCCCTAACTTGAATGTATGAGAAATTTGCCTGTTCTTCAAATGTGTCCATTTCTTCTTCTTCTTTTTGATTTTTCGTATTTTTCATCCCACGGTAAATATGTTTTTTCGTTGCGACGTCACTGGAGACCATTTAAGTTCTTTGTGCTAGATTAGCCGTCTTTCCGTTA
The DNA here is from genome assembly GCA_039619475.1 of Icerya purchasi. Taxonomy (NCBI): domain Eukaryota; kingdom Metazoa; phylum Arthropoda; class Insecta; order Hemiptera; family Monophlebidae; genus Icerya; species Icerya purchasi. The sequence goes on along the minus strand of CM077115.1, from coordinate 390,657,602 downwards.
TTTGGGAACAATAATACAATCAGTGGATTATCCAAGGAGTCTGTGGACCTTGAACAGCTTATGTCGATTTTTAAAAAATGCTTGTAGTTCTATCTAAAAAAAAACAAAAAACGACAATATTCTATTTAACCAAATTTCAATAATTTATGTAATTACGTAGACATTAACGTCTCTCGTACGTCACTTTAACTCCGTGGAGAGTTGTTTGTGTATAAGTATGTCTCGGGTAAGCGCCTTCATATTTAAAATCATCGGGACAGTCTAATTCAGGTAGACTACTGAGTACAGTTATTGTCGTTCAAGCGCTACTTCAGTCTTTTGTTTTTTTTTTCCTGGACTAGTTTTAGATGGTGTTTTGCGTCTGCTGTTCCAAGCAAAACTCCATTTTACGAATTATTTTACCATACGCAGAGCTTTATATAAAATGAGAAATTATAACTTGATCGTTTTTTCTTCATGTTATGGTCTTCTCCTTCTTAAGAGCGTCTCTTACTTAGTCCCTGAGCGTTGATGATCACTATCATTACAGCGCTTTCTTCTCCACTTTTCTAATCAACTTATTGAAATTCTTGAGTCCAGTCCAGTCCTTAATAATGTCCAACCACTCCGTTTTTCTCCTTTCTGGCCATTTTTTATCCGTTCTTCCTAACTGATTATTCTCCTTCATTATGTTCTTAAATTTCAGCCGCATATTAGCTACTAATAAATTATGACCACTTCGTATGTCTGCACTAGGGTATGTTTTGCCTCCCTTGATCATATTTCTGAATCTGTGATTTGACATAATCAATTTGGTTTCCTTTGACGTTTTCCTTATTATGTTGGGAACTTTTCTAGGTGTAAAGGCGTCTTTTTGGTAATTGAAACCATATTTTCATAACGACCAAGTTATTTTTTTCACAAAATTCGAATAATTTATCATCACGATTATTATTAATTTCGAGTCCGTGGGACCGACTGCATTTCTTCTTCTGAAATTGTCGATCTTCGCATTAAAATGAGTGTATCTCGCGGTTTCAGTCTGTTAATAATTTTCTTCACATTCTCATATAATTCTTCGCTTTCTTGATCGCATCTTGAGTCAGATGTTAGGGGGCATAGGCTTGTATTCTGCATTGCGCTCCTTCCATTTTGAGTATCAATACACGATCCGATACTGGCGTAAAGTTGATTATATGCCTTACCAGCCTACTATGATACTAACGCCATTTTTATGAATTTCATCCTCTGTTCCTGAGTAATAAAAATTTACATTTTCTTGTTGAACCATTTCCATTCCCAGGCCAGTGGTGCTCACATGTACCCATAATGCCGAGTTTAAGCCGTCCCATCTCCCGTGTATTGCATTTTGTTTTTTTCCAGCAGCATTTAACGTTCTCACATTCCACGTTTCTATTCTAAGTTGGTTTTTTACAACAATAGTGGACGGTGAGATTCTTCGAATCCTGTGTCCGCTAACGGGCCGCACGGACTCAGGACCATTTGTATATTATTTTCCGCTATATATATATATGATGTGATTACCTGAGGATAGGTATACGAAATGGTTTCCTTCTTGCCTTCTACGGGATTTTGCATTCCAGTCACCTTCTCTTAGGACATTTGCATTCGCTGCGCTAAAGATCCTGCCCTACCACGGGATTGGCCTCGCTTTTATGAATTTTTAATTACGTAATGAAATTTTTAACCAGAAAACTCGCGAAATTGATAATAATTTAATTAACTCAACACACCGTCTATTTAACTAAGAGCGGATGATGAAAGTTAACTTCTTAATTACTTTAAATTACATACTAAAATAAAAATTACAAAAAAAAAAAGAATTAATTTTTCAAAATTGTTTTTAATTGCACTTTTTTTTCGGTAATTTTTAATAATTTCTTGGTAGCTATTGAACTTTTTAATTTTTGTTCAGCAAACGGTAAATTTAAAGACTAAAATTTAACTAGCACTTTATATCAATTCTTTGCGCACGTGCATGTGAGTATATATGTATTCCTTTTAGCTATTGTTAATCGTACGATTTCTTCTATTTTCCTTTTTTAACATATTGTGCTCTGCAGTAATCGGCTTAAGCTGTTGCACTGGCAAATTGTAAAATAAATAAATAATAAGGTAAAAATGTTAAAAAAGAGTTATTTGAATTTGAAGAAAATTAAAAATTACCTTTACACCGTTTATCTTCAAGTCAGATGTGATTTCTATTCAATACGCCAAATCTAGATGACTTTAATTTTTCTCTTATTACTTTCGCATGTCGTTGTTTTCAATAGATACCGGGCTTTTACAAAATAGGGCGGAAGAAGGTTGACGACTTTGAGTCAGACACATGGTGCTAGCTGGTTCGTTCTGAAGATGATTCTATTCGCCAGATTCTGTGTTGCGTTGAATAAAATGTTTCTGTGCTTGGTTCCGTTATAGGGGCGCCATTTCGCATTGAGCCATCTATCAAACGTCTTAGTTCATCTAGATACATACTTGACGTAACAAGAAAGCTCCGTTTAACAACACTTTTCTTTCATCGGCACTGCTTTTTTAGAAGTTTGTTTTGTATATTTCATTTATTTCAATTCTTCTTGCTGTTAAGCAAATGCATAATTGCCCGTTTGCGTTATTATATATTTTTACCTCGTCGCGGTTCACTCGTATTTACATAATAACAGTTCATTTCCAAGAATTTCTCCACTTTTTATTTTTAAAATATATACTTACGCTATCTGTATATAAAGCATGTATAAACGCGTGCGAGCGACCAACCACTGCATTTAGTAATACAAAAAAAAATATGCGATGAATGCAGTAGGAAACTCTATGTGATCATTTATGACAAGGCGTTCGATAGAATAGACTATCAACGATAAGTACGCGGATATTACCACCGTTTGATTTCTTAGCAAGAAGAAGCGAAAAATAAGACGATCGAATTTCACCGAAATTTATGTCGCTGGAAATTAATGATAAGTAGGTCCAGATACTAGAGCGGAGTTGATGTTTTGACTCCGATTACGTTCCAGATCCACAACTGCGACCCAGAAAATACTGAATCGATGAATGTTATACGCAGATCCAGGTTCATTCCGCGATTATTATTATTACTATTATTTATTAGCATCTCATTATTTGAATTAGCTCCATATTACAAACATCTCTCAAGTGCCGTACGCTACATAGCGCGTTGGCGCAACCTATTCGTACATTTAGCTGTACCGATATAGGTTGTGTACCAGGCCATTGTAATATGCAACGCAGGTGTATACACGCAAGACTACATTCGGGACTGATTGGTAATCGTTTGATTTATCGATATACAAGTGCAGTTCGTCCGGTGTGGGTCTGCTGTGTACTGACCTAGCGCGCATATGATATTGAACGTGGTGGTTTGCCATTGCCTTCCACGTGACTATTAGCGATTATTTATTTATTTAATTCTTGTAATAAGTTCGTCGTCGCTCGGGATCGAACCCGTGACCGCCATATCGGAAGTCAAGCGCTCTAGCAACTAGGCTATCGCGACGACTAAACATACTGCGTAGTAATTATTAATTATCATTTGAACGGAGTTAAAAAAATTAAATTGGCGATAACCTAGTTCCTCTTCATCTGAAAGGTTTTCCGGTAATCTTGCCATCTTGGATCATTGGCCAGTTTTGAATTGAGAAAGTTCTTTTTTCCTTCGATGATTCGTGGCGGCAACATCCTCTTTTCCGTATTAAACCTTCGCAACACTTCTCCATTTTCTACCTTATCTACCCATCTGATTTTTTACATTCTGCGGTAAGCCCACATTTGCAGTTTATTCGGTTTTCTATATTTTTATTAATAATCCACGTTTCCGATGCATATCTTACCACGGGCTGCCAAACATAGCACTGTAGTATTTTCAATATTTTTCTAGTGCTTTCATCTTTGAGTACGCACTCTAAGTTGTTAAAAGTGTTTTTCGCTTTCCCAATTCTAATATAAATTTCTTTTCCATGCTTGCCGTCGCTTTTAATCACTATGCCCTAAATTTGTATATTTACCTGTACTTGCTCCAACTGTTCTTTATTGATCGTTATATAAAACAACGACTGTTGCATCTTTCGATTTGCCGATTCACATTACCTTTGTTTTCTTCGTATTTACTTTCATTCCGGCTTTCTGGCTTCCCTTGTTCAATTTATACGTCATTCTTAATTGTTGAGGAGTTTCCGCAATGATCACTTTGTCGTCCGCATAGCTTGTGTTACTTATGCGTGTATCATGTATTTTGAAGCCATTCTTTTCGAATAATAGGTTTCTGACTATTTTCTCTGCGTATATATTACATAGTCTCGATGATAGAGGACATGTCTCACACCTACCTCTCTTTATTTCTGCTGCCGCTTCGGATTTCCTGTTCGAACTTGTTAAATTGTTTATTAACTGCATGCCCTCCTTGTCTACCCGAAATTTTTGGAGAACTTTCATTTCATCAGTTTTTCATGTTTTACTCTGTCAAGTGCCTTCTCGTAGTCCACATAACATATATATATATATATATATATAAGTTTCTATAGACAGATCTTTGACTGATCAATTCAAACAGCGCTGCTACATCTCTTGTTCCGCGATTTGGCCGAAATCCTTACTGCGTTTCCGCCAATATATCTTCGACTCTATTCTTCTATTTACTATTGTTAGCAATAGTTTTAGACTATGACTCAAAAGGCTTATCATTCTATACTGCTCGCGTTTTCTCGCGCATTTCCTATTTTTAGTATTGGAATCAGCGTTGATATTGTGAAGTCCGATGGTAGTTTTCCGGATCGATAAATCTTATTAAGTACTGCTAATAATACTTTTTTTACTTTTTGTTGACAGTGATTTCTTACCGCTTTTCGAGATTTTGCTTTATTATTCCACTTTCCCCGCATTGAGATTTCTGGTGTGGCTTCGTTTGCTCCTCCGAATTTGAGTAGATTCAGCTCTTTTTTTATTATTATAATTCCCGAATATATTTTAATCACCTTTCTTCAATTTCTTCCTCGCTGCAATTTCCCGTGTCATCTTTAAGCGTCATTTTTTGGTTTTCTTATTTATTTTCATCATTTGCTTTATTTCAGGGTGCATTTCACGCAGTTTCTCTTCTTCTTCTAATTTTTGTATTTTTTGACATTTATTTTCATACCACGGATTTTTCTTTTCGCGACATTTTCTAATAGTAATTTTATTTATTCGCCGGCACTCTAGTTCATTTTTACTTTTGAATCTTCTTCTTTCCTCCGTCATTTCCGATATTTCATCAGTCATCCATGACTTCGTCTTCTTGTCTAGTGTACTTTGTGCTGCCATCGTGATTCCTTCTTTCTGCTTGTTCCATATATCTGCAATATTATCCTCTCACGGGGTATTAATTTCCGCATTGACGTTCTCGATGCATTCTTCAACTTTCTCTGCAAATTTGATAGCACTGTTCTTTATTATCTATATACCATGTTTCTGCAATTTCTTCAATTCTATTTGGCATTTGGCAGCTAATATAATACGTGATCACTGTTACAGTCAGTGGAAGGATAAGTGTAGCAGTTCGTAGCCACGTTACGGAACGTGTTATTGACTAATATGTAATCAATTTGATTTCGGATAGTGTCACCTTCGTGCACGATTCTTGAAAAGTGTATTTGACCATTTTATTCTTCTCTGCAAATTCAGTTATTCCATCTGCTCTTCATTCTTTTGCCCAAGTCCATACAAACCTACTATTGTGTTCCATATTTACCCTCGCCGACTTTCGCCTTGAAATCTTCCCTAACTATTATTGGTCCATCTTTCCTTGACTTGTTCAAGACCCTTTCCATCTCTTGTTTGATCCCTTCGTCATCTATAGAAACTAAAGTATAGAAATCTTGAATAGAGAAGACTAGACCGTCCGTCCTTTTCTACGTTTCATAACGAATATGTCTGAGTAGAGAAATGCGTGCCAGATATCAGCTAGAAAAGTGAAAAATGATAATACTAGAATTAGAAAGATATGTTTTTTTAAAATTAGAAACAACTCTCTTTGTGTGGTCATACTTTATTTTGCGATTTCCTTCTCTCTTTCTAATTAAGAACCTAACGCGCTGGGTTTACACCACTGCATTGATAATGCGAACTATTTCAAATTTTTCAGCGTACCGTGCATACTATGTGAACACCGGATGATCCATATGAGTCCAATAACGCATCCGGGATGCAGTTCTCGAACCTGCGATTCACAGATTCGGATCCGAAGAAATAATGAAGTTAGCCATCACCGCTGTGGAAATAATATTCAAGCGGATAAACTTGAACTCCGATCGAGGTAGAGATTGGAGAATACTCGTTATGCCCAATTTGCGGTTTATTAAGCAGCAAAATCAGAAAGTACATATGAATCATTCGACTAAAAATGAACTCGAGTAAAACAAAAATAATGATTTTGATATATAAACGTGCCGCAATATAATGATGAAAAGAAATAGAAAACGCGAACTATTACATATATATTTAGGATAGAAAATTACAACTAATATCGCGGATGAAAATAAAGCGAAGAAGAATAGCGCTAGCAACGTTTGGGCAATTGAGCGATATACTAAGAACTGAAGAAACACACTGTTACTTTGAAGAGGTAAACTCCGCAATCGATGTGTGCTGTCGGTCCTCCGTTCGCGTAAAAAGAAAACTAACATGACGTAAGAAAAACGACGCGGATAGAGCGTGCAAAGAGACGTTCTGTGAAAAATCACTTGATGCGAGAGACAACCAAATTGAACGAGGCAGGTGAGTTGAGCCGTTATAAGAGGAACAGCAAACGCGCTGATACGCGAGTACGCAATAACTTCTTTGATCGGCTAGGTGTAGGGGGATATGAATGAACAAAAAGAGAAAATTGTCTGGTTTTTCTTTTTTCCTAGGTCGGCAACGAATTATTAGGGTGTATGAAGAATGCTACTCTAGCAATCAATTCCCTCAAAGAAAACAAAGCTCTGCTATTTTCGAACCTGAACGAGGCATCAGATGATTAACATACGTCGTGAAATAATAGCAGTCAAGACCGCGTATTCGGCCATAGAATAGTGACGAACCTAAACCAGTCGGGGGATATCTGTGGAAACTAGGATGCAAAAGGAATTAAAGGCTAAGCTATCGATTGACTTTTGTATGCAATCCGAATAATGTGATTATCAAATTTTATCTTTTGCTGTTAATCGGCGAAGGGAATAAACGGAGATATATCATCCAAAGTCGACTCCTTAGCGCCGCGGTCCACAAAGTCAGTCCAATTCCAGAATGTCCAAAGATCAAACAAAAGCTAATACACTCATAATCTAACGAACGTCAAAGTTTCATAAACCAACCGGTTAGATACTTAAACGAACTATCGTCCAACATTAATTCTCGTGGACAGGAAAAAACATTCGATAGTAAAATCGCAAGCCTTAATAACGGCCAACAACTCTGCAGTGAACACTGATCATCGGAAATAGCCACAAAACAAACCGTGTTCTCGCAAATGCCTCGCTGAATATTTCGATATGTTTCCGGATATTCTAACAATGATCTTGTTGATAACGTAGTAGTGTTGGGTATGTGCAAAATTTTTTTGACATCAGAACAGAGGCGCGCGTGGGTGAGAAAAAGAAATTAGAAATATTCCGGATTTTTCCGGAACTTGTTTCCCTGCCACGCAAACTTCACCGCGTACTCTACGTTTTAAATACGCCTTAACCTTTTTTATTAAATTAAAAAACGACAAAAAAAAAAAAAAAGAAAAAAAGAAAACAAAAAAGGCTAGAAGAATTTTAGAGCGTCTGTTTTTTACACAGAGGTCCAGTAGAAAATTTTTAACAAATTTCGCTGGAAGAAAATAAAATGAAAAAATAATTTAGACCGTTGTTGCCGGGAATTTCGTATCATTTGTGCGCAATGAACGAGGCTGGAAGCAAAGCTAATGCGTTCGGAAAGGGGACCGTCCGTTTGGCAGTGAAGAAAGATTTAAGGTTATTTCTGGTAAAGAGTAAATGAGAAATTTCCGAAAGTAGCGTCTTAGAATGATGAGCGATGTATAGATGTAGATGAGGAAGATTGTGTGCGTGCGCCGTTTTGTATATTTACACGGAAATTCCTTTGTAATCGTTTCATCTTGTCGTTAGTTAACGTTTTTGCCGTGAATGAAAGGAGCCACTTCGAAAGTTAATCAATTTTGCAGCTAGTTTTCCCGTTTATGTAACTTGCAGGACTTGCATGCTGCCGAAACGGTCTGCTATTTTTAAGCTTTGCAATGTGTTCCATTTAGCCGGGGAGTTGTCGCGGTTGACTTGGCTTTCTTTACATCTTCTCTCGTCCGACACTGTCACTTGCAAGCAATTTTTCTACTTCGGATAATTCTTTTGTTGTTTTTCGGCAATTCGTTTTTCCTCTGTACGCGCTTCAACTTCTATTATTTCTGAGAGGAAAAGGTTGTGAAACTGCTTTATCGTTTGATCGTAATTCATTTAGAGCTACGAAAAATACACCGTACCGGTTCGCTCTTCGAATGCTTAGTCTCTGCCGATTTATCTCTTTGTCTGCTGCAGACTCTGTGTTTCAGCGAAAACGCGGACGTCATCGTTTAAAACAACGGTAATACGATGATGCACCGTACCGCGCCGGAGCGGAGATGGCCTTTTAAAAATGTGCCCTTTTATTTTCAACGACATTCCGGATAAATCTGAAATCGGAAACTATCCTCGATTAGGGTAAGCGCTATTCGAAAAATGGAATTTTTCCTACGCATCGAATGCTGGAAGCTCTTCAGTTTTTCGATTCGACGACCGTGCAGTAATTTGCGCCACTTAATGACTAATGTCAGTTGAACTCGGATGGATTTCTTCGAAGCTTGAAAACAGCGGACTAACATTATTATCGTAGGTTTCTCCTCGAGGGGTTGTTTTCTATTGACAAAAAATCCCATACAGCGCGTAAATATAAAGAAGCCACGAAAATAGACCCTCAATTCTTCACTATTTTTCATTCATCGCCGCTATGTGTCGTTGAATCGCGGCAGCTTTCATTACTAGCCGATTAACTGAAGCTTTTTTTTTCGATTATGAAGCGGAAGCAATCACTCTACAGCGACTATATCTGTATTACAAAGCTGGGGGGGGGTGAAAAAATCCAGAGCCCGTTCTTCCATATTTGCCAGAGGGTCGTTTAGTTTGTTTTTTTTTGTGATATGAAAACATCTTATACTGCGTCTTTTGCTTGAGAAATGAAAATTTTCGAGTGTTACCGTTATTAAAAGTATTATTAATTTATCATGGAAACATAATTTATAAAAGAACATTAAAATATCAATGTTAATTAGCATGGAAATGTAGATTCAAATAAAGAAAACGAATTTGGTTGACTTAACATATTAATTTACTATGGGAACATAATTTAGAAAAAAACCTAATTTTTTATAAAACATTAAAATATCAATGTTAATTACTATGGAAATGTAAATTGATATAAAGGAATTTGATTGACTTAACATATTATTAATTTACCATGGAAGTATAATTTGAAGAAAAAAAAAAAACTAATTTTTTATAAAACATTAAAATATTGATGTTAATAACCATGGAAATGGAAATTCGAATAAAGAAAAAGCGAATTTGAAATCGCCACTGGATCGTTTCTCTCATCATCACTGATGAAAATAGTACGTACCTTAGCGTTACTTATAAGGCGTTTTTCGCTTGGGACGTGAACATTTTCGAGCCTTAATAAATTGCCAAGCAGTATTGAGAACAACCCCATTCAGTCTACGTACACATTGAGAGAAAATTCACAAATCGAGTTTTGTTCATAGTTTAGTAGATAAAAATCATATTCAATTGTGGTTATAATGTAACAACGCCGCTTTATAAATTTTATAATATCATACAATTAATGATTAATTTTTCAACGATAATGCATCTAAACAAACACAACTCGAACTTAAAGAACTTCTTAAAAATGATAATGAACTTTCAGAAGGCATTCCTCTAGAAGATAGTATTAATGCTCAACGACAGGCTCTTCTATGGAACGATGAAAAATATTTGCGGATAGCTGCCGGAGAAAATAATCATCCTTTTAATTTTCCTTTTTGACGAACACGCCGAAGAGTTGTCCTATCCTGTCGTCTTGAGCTAGTTTCGAAAGTTTTTAGAAAGACTTACCGTTACTCGATTCCAAACGGCTACTACTAGCGAACTTCGGAGAAAGGATCGACGCGGTGTAACTGCGCACACCATTTGCTATATTTAGCCACGAGAATTCTTCGAAATTCATTAACGGTAGGATTTAAACATAGTGGAAAAACAATTACATTACTCGAAAACGGATTGGGTCAGCAGGATATACATATATACGATTGCTTAGAAACCAATCTGGCTTTTCTTAAAACTATTCCCAATTCCGTATTGGTCGTTTAATAGAGAGATCTGTTCTCAATTATCAGGCAAAAGGGTGTAAGCCCACGCTTTTTTTTTCACTCTTAGTGCTAATGAGATTGATTGGCGTGACTTACTGAAACTCTTTAGGTTTGATGCACTGCATTGATGTGTAAGCATTCTCATCAATGAAGGTGCAGTTTATTTTTATAAACTTGTGTCTGTAATGCTCAAAATATACTAAAATCAAAAAAAAAAATTGGTCCTTTCGGTAAATTTTCCGTTCTTGACAATTTTTTAAGAATTTAATTTTAGCATCGAGGGAGTGTCCTCATGCACATTACTTTATCTTGATAATGCCCCTCGAGATTTACTTAATACTGACTATGATAAATTGAATTATTTGACGCGTTAATTTCCGTCTCAGCAAAATAATGTCAAACTCCAAATGCACAAATTGACATGTTATAAAAAAAAAAATTTTACTAAAAACAAAAATTAACAGTGCCGATTTGAAGCTCCATTCATGCCATCATGTTAGACTGTCACATGGTGCTAATGAAAAAAACAGATGTATGTTTTCACATCTTACAACGGTTGCAAGCGACACTTAATATTTTTTCGTTAAACGACGCATTTTCGTCACTAAAATATAGAAGGACTACGAAACGCTCAAAATTGTAAAATTCGAGGGTGCGTAACTGTTTAAATTATTTAGTCGCCTAAAAACTATTTGAATTTCCACGCTTACTGCTTTTTATTAAATGTTCGTCCGTGCCAGTGGTATATTCTCGTCTCTACTTTTTCGTTACGTGTATATGTGTAATGTTATTTATTGCAAATTTTCATTAAAACGATGACCGTCTGTAATTCATAATATCCTGTAATCGGTGCCTTATGGCCGCATGTATATGCGCGCTGGTTGATGCTTATAGTAAGCAAATGTACACGAGACCGCATTTGTACATCGATAAATCGAACATTTATAATCAACTGCAAGTGCCATCTTACATCTACACTATAGAACGTCTACATTAGCGTTGCATATGTAACAGTTGCCAAGAAAACCTGGCAGCGGGTATAAAATGCATCTTCCATTTTTCCAAGCCAGCACGGCAAATTAGGATAACTTATGCCACTAGGAAGAAGTGCCTTCATCTAGCAGTGGATCGAAATGGGCACAGCTCGATAGTGAATCAGTGCTTAGATAATGGTAATGGTAAATGAGTTTATTATCTGTTTTATCGCAAGATAGGAAGCGCGAATGTAAAATACGATCATAGTTACCACTGAAGGATACATTTGAAGAATAAAGTATGATTAACGTCTAATTTTAAAATGCAATAAATTTGAAACGTTTCTCTCACGTACATAACTTTGGTAATTGTTTTAGTATTTGAAATATTCGCTTCCAAACTTATTTTTTTTTATTTATTTTTCGGTACGTCAACAAAGGATTTCCGCTTGGCAACAATAAAAAGAAGGAAAAGAATCAGTTAAATATTGATTCGGTCAGAAATTGATAAAATGAAGCAACTGATAATGGAAACTGAGAGGGAAGTGGCAGAATGTATGTAGGCTTAATAAGAACCAGGATACCTAAGAGATAGCAAATTAGAATAAAGAACGGCGCAATCAGTCAAGTAGGATGGACACTTAAAGAAGATACGGTTGCGATCACAGACAGCTTAGTTGACCTCCTGTTTGTTATATAATAATAAATCGATAAATATTATAACCTAATAAATAAACAAAATAATATATGTTATTCTTAATCCAATCGTTTTCGGTACTATAAGACATTAAAGTAAATTAAGGAAAATATTTTATAGTTATCCATTTCAGAAACATGATTCGATAAGAACCAGCGAAGGGGTAGAAGTTTTTTTTGTTTTTATTTTTTGTTTTGTTTTTTTGGGCTTGCTTTATCCAGGAACAATTGGACGGAAAAAGAGTCGGTTACACTTTAATATCATAAGAGGAATAATGAATGGGGAAAGGAAACCCAAGTTTCAGCAAATAGGAATACACAACAGAACGTTCCATTAAAGAGTTGAACATATAAGGAATTTCAGACAACTGCACAAATGGAGAGACCAATATGCAGAGGAAACTAATACAAACAACAATACATCGAAGGAAACAATGAAACTGTAGATCAAAAAGTTGTAAAAAACGCTGATAAATTACCGTTTAGTTTATTTTCTACCGCTGTCTGATCTCTTTCACGTCGAATGGTATTTAATATAATAAATCAATAACGTTTTTTCGAAAAATTCAGATCCACATGACCTTTAACCGATGATGAGATAGCCTTGAGAACGTTCAAGGCTGACTATACTGTCCTCTCCATCCGGATGATGCAATTATTTGCGACGCCGATCATGTGTTCTTTCAGCGTTCATCCCTCTCCGTGGAGCGTTCTGCCTTATATTCTTATTTGCTTAAGCTTAGACTTCCTACCCCTTATTGTGCATCCTATATCCTGTTTTCCTCCCCCACTAATTATTCCTGCTATTTGTTCCTTTTTAGTTAAAATTTCTGATCGAATCAAAATATAACCGACTTATTTCCTTACCTTTTGTTTCTGGGTAAAGGTCCTTGGTTGACGAGCCCAAAAAAAAAAAAAAAAAAAAAAATATATGTCATTAAGTTATTAATTTTATTAATAATAAGATTATATAATATATATATGCATATAGATGCGCGTATTTTGGAAAAAGTGAAGAAAAAAAGTTAAAGGCTGAAAAAAGTTTTTTCACTTTACCGAACAATATGTTAAAGTGTTAAGCTATTTTTTTGTGCTATTCGACAGTTTTTTGTCATAAGACAGCTGTTGGATAACGAGGAGAACCTTTTTAAAAAATCGAATATCGAAAAACTGAACAAATTTACTACGAAAACAGAAAAGAATGAATAAACTGTAAAAGTATCAGGTAGATGCGGGTTAATCGGAGTTCTAAAAAGTGTATAATGTCCGATTTTTTCGGTGATCAATCGTACAAGCCCGTAAAGCATCGAGCAATCGGAAATTTGTCGAATAAGCAGTTACTTTTCAAGTAATTACAGTTTAGTTGGAAAAACGGTCCAACTTTCAATTATTATTTTTCGTAACGCGTGATCAACCGGAATTGATAAAAGTTTTTCATCTGAGCTCCCATGTCGCGCACGTACCGGACACGAAACAGCGTACACATTTGTTCGCACGCTGCGAGCAAACTCTGCAATAAGGGAACTTCGCTATACACGAACAATAAACTTACACCGATGAATGGCTCTAATCAAAATTTTCGAGCCAGCGAATTAACTTTCGCAAGTTTACCATGTTATACCTCCAGGCGACAGCTTACGCACTCGGATGTCTGCTGCTGGCAAACGAAAAATGAGCCTAGTGAATAGTTAAAATCGAAAACTTTATTTTCTTAAAAAGTCGCCAATAGTTCGGGTTTGTTATATTTTCGGTTTTATAAAAAAAAAAAAATATTTAAGTAGAGATGACGAATCTGACGGTTAACCACCTCGCTGCACATAGTAAAATAAGGTGAAGTGAAAACCGAAAACGCCGATATAGTCTAATTAATAAGAGCACGGCTTCGTTGGTCGAGATTCAAAAAGACAACTGAAATTACAAAAAAAAAAAAAAAAAAAAAAAAAATGTCAGCCATATTACTTTTAATGCTAAAAGCGAACAAAATGTTAAATAATGGAGAAACGGAGGAGAGAAAGAATGAGATAGGGAGAAAGAGAGAGATGTTACATATCTGACGTAAAAACGGGATAGCTTTAGCGGTCAGCAGTTTACATCGACTTCCCATCTTAAAACAAACGATGACTTTGCGATAAAGCGATTTTAGCGAACTGACCAGCACAGTCGCGCAAACGCGCATAAAGTACTTTCACTCTGCCATTATACAACAGCAGTAACACTAAGTGAATTACGTGAGTTTGTTGCGTCGTCGAAAAGGTCGGTTACCGAGAGATCCGGCTCGATTTGAAAAATGAGGCGATTTCGGAGAAATTGCGAACATAAAATTCAATGGCGACTCCGTAAATGTTTGTTGCTGCGGCTTTTGTTCGCATTTTGTCATCCAACTTTAAATACCGGAATATTAAAAGCCGCTAAAATAAAATAACGTGAACGCTGCGATTCGGACATCAAAAACAAATTAACGGAGAATTTTTATCCGCCGAGGAAAGATTCAAAATTGCCGCGGTCATGTATTAAAACCCAGTTCAGAGCAGTTAGAAGAATGCAATTATTCGTCGTAGCGCTATTTTCATTTTAATCACACTGACAACATTTGAATTTATTCGCCGTAAATTTCTGATCCGCTGATTAAATTCTATTCTTAAGGTGTTTTTTATTGTCTGTATAATGTAATTATTTCGAAACTGCTTCGAAAGATCGGTTGGGGGTACGAAAACGTTTTCGAAGCATGCTCTTTCGTTATCACGAATGTTTGAAAATTGTAATGCGGTACGCACGTTCAGCGGTTTGTATTTTAATAACATATTTCACAATAGGAAAATAATGTACAAGTTTTTTTCCATCGCCGAATTTATATTTTATTCGCGCATTTCAAAAGAATAAAGTAAAAAAAAACATACTCGTATTTTAGCGGTGGTCAGAGCGGATTAGATTTTTTTTAATTCGTTCTGTTTTTCTTTCGCTGAAAAAAACAGTGATTATTTTGGTGAAAATATATTGGTTTTTATAAATGATACTAGGTTTTAAAAGTTATTCCAAGAGAAAAATATAATAAAAATATTTTGATCTATTGTTGAACATTTTAAAGAAAAAATATATGATTTTCATTATTCTCAAAATATATTTGTATATACATATATATATATATATATATATATATATATATATATATATATATATATATATATAAAAACTCGGCTATTTTAGCCTCGCAAGGGCGGCTGTGCTCCTTGACGCCTCTTGCTTACATTTCTGTCTCTATCTCTTCCATACTTCGCATAAAATGATCAAAATTTACAACGTAATTCTAAAAACGCAACGAACGTGTAACCTCCTTCTTTTTGGAAGTCGGTAACAAAGCTACATTTCCATGGTAATTTTGCAAATTGATAGCATTTTAAGTCAACCGCCTTTGTTATACTAATGAAAAATTAATAAGAAAATGAATTTATCTAACGGAATTACATTTTTTCACGTTTTTTGACGAATACTTAAATTCACCGATTTTCATCATTACTCACATGGTATCTAAGTTGAATGGTACTCTTTTATACAACATAGACCGTAGAGTTCTTTAAAAAGGTCAGCTCGACCGCAATAGGTAGAAATGGATCGTGGCAGGTACATCAAGAGTAACGGGTACATAGAAATATCCGGAATAAACCGCGAAGCTCATGATTAATTAAATCGAAATCAAATTTCCGTGTTAAACAAAGGAGGGAGGGCTTTGCAACTTTTTTCGTCAATCAGTGAATCTGAGTTTAAAGCAGCACTTTTCGCGGGTTTTTAATACTTTTAATCGTAATACTTTGTAATCCCTCGAAAAGCGCAGGTATTGCAACGCAGATTTGAAAATTTATTATTATTTTTATTTTTATATACTATTTTATAATGCCCGTAATTATTATTATTGGCCCACTTCAGTTAGAATTGAACCAACTATCCCCCATCGAACCGTTAAATTATTCCTTGTACCACCGGTTAATGCAGAATGCCGTGTTACGTCAGTTCGTATATTCCTGTTTATCAGCCTAGCAGCGCTCGTGGCGATTTTTATGTATGAGGCGCGAATGTACATATTTATTGTAGAAGGAATGAAATTAGACCCTTAAATACGTTTCAATAGGTCTGACCAGAGTCGAAGCATCATTAGCCAATATTATCGAAAGAAAGAATGAAGATGAGGAATAGTTCAGAGTATAGACGGCGCTAAAATTCGCCCTTCATCAGTTTTATTTATACCGCTCCGGTAGTTTTAATAGATTTTATAATAATGATAATAGGGGTCAAAAGGTAAAAAATCGACTGATATTTCACATGGACAATAAAAGCTGAAAATTCCGTGAATTGCACGCATAACAGCGATATATGCTGAGACTAGCGAAACGATTTTCGGTGTAATTATAAACGATACGATCAGGTTACACTGTTCGTTAGAAAGGAAAATATAAAAAAATAAAAAAATAAGTAGTCAATCACCCGCGCCTAGTTAAAAACGATCAAAGATGAAATATTGCCGTGAAACATTTAACATTTAAAGGACGACTCCAACCGACGCAAGTAGCAACTGTTTGAGCGAAAGACGTTATCGATTTTTTTTTAAATTATTCATCAAAACGCGGTGACCATCGTAATACTTCAGGACAGAAATTGAATAGTGTGTTAATTAAAAATGGAACTGAAAACTTTTTTTTTTTTTTTTGGAACGAAGTTCTTTTACGCGGCTTGTCGGTAAGAGTAAACTGGCAGAAAAGGTGAGGTCACGAAAAAAGCGTTATACGTCGTCCTCCAGGCGACCTTCACTCTCTTTCTCTTTCACCCTGTCTCTTTCTATTATATGTATGTGTATGTGCGTTCGTGTGAGTATCGAGATTCGAGCAGCAAGCATTGTACGCGGTCAGCTGTATCGGATCAATTCTAAACACGTGTAAATTTGATTGAATTTGAAAATGGGCGCGTTTTTTTTGTGCAACGTTAGCATACTTCAACCAGTCTGATGGTTTGTTTTTTGATTTTGTTTTAATTAATTCATACGGGATTTACTTTTTTGTTTTTGTTTTCATTCATACGAGATTTATATATTGTGTCATTTTTTATCGTATACTTTATGAATGACTTTGTATATCTACCAAAAAGTGAAAGGAACTTCGTTCCCTACCGGGTATCTAGACACCACTTCTCTTTTTTTCTTTTTTTTTTTTGCTATCAATTATTATTGAAGAACTATTATGTGGCTACCACACGAAATACATGATAAAAAGTAAAACATATTTGCCCCTATTTGTAATTGAAAAAATATGAAATCTTAAGCTCCCATTTGATATAAAATTTCCTCGATCTTTTAGAATACATAGATCGAAGAGAATGGATTGACATCTACTCTTCTTTTTTTGCCAATCGCTCCTCCGTCTACCTCCTCCTACAGCCTACTCTCAATTTACAGCCCTGGTTCTAATTTCTTCACTTTTCTCGGCGCTCGGCTATTGTTTCCTTAATCAGACTAAGACTGGGTCGTTCACTCCAACCCTCTTCTCGTTTTTCTTTTTCTCTTTCACCTGGTTCCTTTTGCCCTCTCCACTCTGCTGATCCTCCCTTTATATGCGACCCCAACCATATTCTTTTTGAATGCTCTGCTCTTTTTCCCGAATGCTCTCATCTATACGCCGAACTCTTGCCGTTGGATCTTCCTAACCCTTTCAATGCTTTCTTTATCCGTTCCTCCCCATCTCTAGCCATTATTCCCCCCCTTCTTTCCTTTATACTCTCTATCTCCGATCGGCTCAGAATCTGAATAGGTGATCTAAGCTCATGTTGTTGGGTCAATGCTGATATCAAGCCCATTTAAAATAAAAAAAAAAGAAAAAAAGAAGATCGAAGAGAAATAAATGGGTTTTTTTCTGGTCCGGCGCAAAACCCATTTGGCCATCAACCAAACTTTTCATTTGTATTAACTACTCTTTTAAATTTCGCATGGCGGTAACTGAAAAAACAAAAAAAATACATTGTTCCTTTTTGGAACCGGCAAAATACGAAATTTTAAGCTCCCATTTAATACTTGAATAATGCTTGCGAGAAAGTACGTCCTAGCGGTGCAGCATTTAAATTCGACTCGTAAAATGTCGAATAAAACGAAATATAAAATACTTTCAACTCTTTAGAATAAACAGATCGGATAAAGATAACGAAAATGAAGCTGCACGCAGTGGTAAAGAGACGCAGGTTAGATTATTCGAAAAATTATGATAGTGAAGTATTTCATTGTAAGCACACACTAAATTTAGAAAGACTACTCACACAATTTGGTGCAAATTATGATTTTGTCTCCGACCAACTTTGCGTTTTACAGGCATATTTTGTCGATTTCACTGCTTAAAGAAATCTTTTAGCACCGTACTGTACGCACGCGATTTTATTTGTGCGAACACCTATCGTTCAATAATAAACTATGTCGCTTGCCGGTTACTTTCCGCTTATACGGTTTATAAATAGTAGAGGTCGACTTATATGCGGGGTCCGATTTGTCAATTGCCTGGCTAGACGACTTTTCGCGATCATGGCACTTTGATCACATTCTGCCGACTTCTCTATGACTAATAACAGGGCTTTTGTGCTGCTACCTTTTTGGTTCTCCTTCTAAGAATAGCTTTTATGTAATAACAAACTTTTAACGCGTAACGGTTAGTTTCGCCAGGTACATTTTATGAGCAATGGTGTTCAATCGCCCTTCAGCATTCGTTTTTGCTTGTCGCCGTCAAATTGTTCGACTAAACACGACCTTTGCACGATCAGACTCGTCGCCGGTCACATTCGCGAGCTCTATACATAGAGATTGAACGTCGCTTAAAACCTGCTCACGCAATACATCATCACATGTCCGGAGAAAAAAATATTTTGTTACTTGAATAAGTTGCTGGAAGTAAAACAAGTGAAAATAAACAGTAAAAGGCTATTTCAAGAGTTTACGCGAAAGATTACGAAATTAGGAACGAAAGTGGAGGAAAAAGGAATAAGAATAAATAAAATGAGAAGAGACGAGAAAAACAGTGCGAAATAAGACGATAGCGAATTGCCGATAACGAACAAGACGAGTTATAGCGAAAAAAATTGACAAACCGAAGAACGACGTATTAAAATCAATTGCACTGCGACACAAAAATAAACACCGGCACAGATAACAGCGAGAAGGAAAAGCAAGCGCGCTATTGTTCACTTACACGCTGCATTGAAATTAATTTATATTATAAACGACTCTAAAATGCACTGTAGCATTTTAGATGCTAACATATTTTTTTGAAAAATTTCAAGCTTTCGGCGCCCCGAAGGTTCAAATTTAAAGTTGGAAAGCCGAATGCTCCGAACTCCAAAAATATACGGTGGGATGCGCATATGTTTAACATTAGTCTATATTTATAACTATAATACTGGCGTCGCTAAGAAGGGGGCAGCTACATATCGTTTTTTGTGCTTTTTTGAACTTTCATCTTCGAAAGTTTCGTTAAGGAAGTGAAATGTGGTTTCGCTGCCGAAAAATAACGATCTTTCCAACGATGTATCGCAAGCCCGGAAAAAAAACAATTTTTTTCAAAACTTTCGAGCTTTCAGCGCGTTTTAAGAGCCTAATTATTTGGTTTTTTGGGAAATTTCTTTGGACTTGTCAACCAGGGACCTCACAGAAAGAAACGATAAGAAGAAGAGTTAACTAATTAAAACTTAATTCGATTAGAAATAGCTGAAATAAAGGAACTTAAAGAAAATGTGATTACCATCACAGATAAGTTCCTCATTCGGATATAGAGGACAATAAGGAGAGGAAACCAAAGGGAAACGATAGCGGAAAGAGAGCAATAAAGTGTGATTAAAGCGTAGGCGAATAACAGGGACAATAACAGAACGTGGAAGAGAAGGGATCTCTGAGAACCAAGGATTAGAAGGAAGTTTAGATTGAATTGAGAGGTGGAAGGAACGATTTTATTGATGAAGAAGGAAGGATACACATATTCGACTAAAATTGAGAGTTTTGTTTTTTGCTTAAAGATAATAGATTAGTAGTTGGGATTTTTTTTTAAGTAAAGCTTGAACGAGCAGAAACCTGCGTTAAAGCGTCCGCCATTTCGTTACCCTCGATGCCTTTGTGACACCAGGAACCCACAACAGATCAACGTGGATAGAGTGATCAAAGGAAATATTGTAAATGAGAGATGTTATACGAAGAATAATAAAGTCGGAAGAGGTAAACTGATAGCCTGAAGTGCACTCACGGAGTCGGATATTATCAGATAGTGATAGAAGTTACGATTAGAGGAAATATAAATAATTGCACGTACGATAGTCATTAATTAATTTTTGAAAATAGAACAGAAATGCGGAAGACAAACAGGTTCGGAAAAATTTTAATCGGAGAGAATAAAGGAAGCCTCGACACCACCAGACCCCCTAGAGCCATCAGTGAAGATGAGTACATGAGAAGGAAAAAAATGAACTGATAGTACTGTGAAATTCTTGTTTAATAACCGCCTGGGGCAGGGAGCTGGAGGAATTAGAAAGAAAATATACTTTGGGAGGATGTGAGAGATCAAAATAAGCAAAGGAAAAGTAAGGGAGATTATTACTGGAAATTATATAGGACGAAAAATAACTAAGACGACGAGAGATAAGGGTTAAAATGGAAATTTTATTAGGAGCAAAGCGCCAATTTCTGGCAATGGAAGTGTAGGAAGGGATAAGTTGAGAGGAAATGTAAGGTACATGTTTAGAAAGAAAACGATAGCCTAAATAACATCTCGAACTGAAAGAGGAGATGTATTAAATCAACAAACATTGCTGAAATAGGAGAGGATTTAAGAGCACCGAGACGTAGACAGAGACGGGAATTCTGTATTCTACCCAATTCGGACAGAAGGGATTTGAAGGTACAGCCATAGATAAATGAACAGTAATCAAACTTGGAGCGAATAATGTATCTATACAAGGAAATTATTACACTGGGATCACCTTCGCATTTGGTTGGCGATAAGGATTTCAGCAAGTTCTGTCTTTTAATGGCGGAACAACAAAGATAATTGATATACTCGGAAAAGATTAAGGAAAACACCAAGATAGCAGAAGCAACTAACACGAGGAAGAGGCATCCGATTTAGGGATATATATTAACAGAAGCGGGATTATAAGGACGCAGAGTGAAAACCATGCAAAACGATTTGAAAGGAGAAATAGAAAGATGAGCAAACGACAGAGTATGTTGTAGCATAACCAGAAAATAATTAAGTGCCTCGTTGGCAGCTGCGATGTAGTAAGGGGAAAAAAAAAAGGAATAATATCATCAGCAAAGAATAAGGAAAAGGAGTTTAAAAGAAGAAATGGCCTAGCAATAGTGTAATGTTAAAAAGAGTAGGACTGAGAGGGGAATCCTGCGGCAGACCAAGGAAAACACTTCTTGAGAAACCGGAGAGGAGGAAACATGGAGAGTACGATTCATCATAAGATTAACTGTTAGGGAGGTGGATTTGCCATTGCATCTCTCAGAGTTGGCAAATGAACGTTGTCGAAGGCTGAAGAGACATCAATAAAAGAAGCAACTGTATACTGTTTGTGAATGAAAGATTTATAAATATGGGAAGCAACGAAGAATCGACCGGGGCAATGTCTGGCCGAAAACCAAACATATTAAAAGGAAGTAAATTATTACGTTCCAGCCACCAAACAAGGCTCCTGTTCACTATAGTTTCAAAAAGTTTCCTCACACATGATGCCAAGGAGATAGGGCGTAAAGAGGAATTTTTTTTTTTAGAGATAGGAATGATGATGAAAAATTTCCGAGAAATCGGAGTGATACTTCTGGACAGGATGGAATTAAACAGCTCAAGGAGTAACACAAAGAGACTACTCAGGCAGATTTTTAATAGGAAATACCGTCTAGACCCGGTGTAGGACTGCTAGAGTTTAGAAAAACAGATTTTAATTCGTTCATATTGAAAGCGGATGTAAGAAGGTGAGGGGAAAAATACGAAGGTTAAGTAAACGAAAACGTCAAAAAAAAGTTAAGGATACTCGTATAAAACCGTTTGTAAAGAAAAAGCAAGAACGAAAGCATGGCAATAACAATATTCTTCGTAACGAACAAGAAAACAACAAAATATGGCGTATATTCGAAAACCGGCGAACACAGCCCCGCTGTCAATCACTTAAAACACGTTAACCGCACACTGCTCGACACCCGTCTGCGCCATGCGACCCGCGTTTAAAAGCCAAAATACGACACAACATCGAATAATAAGAATATAAATAAAATGATAATAATTTGCACCAATGAACTAACTAATATTAGAAACTGTATTATAATTATTTACAACAAAAAAAAAAAAAAAAAAATTATTACCGAATATCTGGTTGAATGTGGTTTTAGTAAATTTACTTTTAACACCAAACAAAGAAATCGCTTAGATATTGTTAACCGAGAAGATTTGAGATTAATGCTAACTTCATAGATTATATTCTTCTCTATTTTACTTTCATTTATTCATAAAAAATGTTCTGTTTTTTTTGGAATTTAAGATTGCATAATTTTAAATTTATTTATGTAAAATAATTTCTAACATATTCAAAATAAAAATTGTTCTTTATTCTACATCACATATATTGCGAGTGTTTGTTTAGAAACATTTTATTAAGAAAACATCGCAGATTTGATAATAAATATATTTACAAAATTACATGTCTTTGATTATGGTGGGACACCAATAAATATGGGTTACACTAAAGGGAGCCATATACAAAAAAAAAAAGGTTGAGAATCACTGTTCTATATGACTCTACTAGCGATTATTTAATTATCTACCATAATTGCTGTCGCCGCTTCAGATCGAACTCAGGACTCTCGTGACGGAAGTCAAGCGCTCTAGCAACTGAGTTACTGCGACGACTTATTCAACAGGAGCGTCGTAATATTCATGTTCCTCCTACAGGAAGAAAAAACCATTGAAAGATTTAATGAAAAACGGCCAAATTGCAAAATTAATGAAATTTAAAGAAGAATTTTAAAAATAACGCGACAGAACGCTTTTTCCTTAATTTTCTCTTTTTTTTAAATTAACTTAAACACGCAATTTTCGAAACGAGGAATTGCAAAAAACTTGGAAAATGTTCAATCACCGGTCGCTGTTGATGGACAAGAAAGGAACTAATTAAATTATCGCTTGCGCAGAAATCAGCGTTTTCTCGTGGGATGAAAAATTAATTGATTTATAAGCAGCGTTTTCGTTATTTAATTTTTTACTTTGTCATAATAGTTTTCTACACGAATCGATCGGAGATGACGTTGTATCGGTGCCGACGAGTTGATATTTAGCAGGCCAGAAGCAGTTCGCAGTAATTGTAAGAAGTGGCGGTATCTGGTGAAAAAGTTACGGAAAAATTTAAAGAATTTCGCGGAAGCCGCTGTAGATAAATTACTAAAGTTCCGCCGAAAAAGTCGTTAATCCGGCTTAGAAGGCTTGTTGTTATTTGTGCCAGAAAACAGTTGCCAATGTGCATGTATACACACATTCCGAAAGAGAAAAAGTTAATCTAATCCCACAAAAACTTACTGCACCGTCCGTCTGTTGGAAAACATGTATTTCCTTTTATAAACCGATCATAAATAATACACTTAAGCGCGGACCACTTCTGGAAGGTATTCGGACATTTATCTGAGATTAAATTCTGAAGCTCGTTTTATCGAGTACTTTTTCGAATAATAATTTTAAGTTCGGCGTAGGATGGAGTTTTCTCAGGAGCTACGTAACGCGTATTGTATTTTTACTGAAAATTAGTGCTTGCCAAGTCTCATTCGTCTATAAAGTAATGATTTTGAAGATATTTTCGATTGAAAAATTCGGGATTATAGCCGATGTCCTAGTGAAACGATAGTTTAGTAATGAATTTATTTTCAGTATAACTTTAAAAAATTGACCGAAATGTTTCGTTGAATTCCCCCTCCCCCTATTTAACTAAATGGAGAGGAAAGAATGAGAATAAACTAGGTGAAAGGCAAAACGTGAAAGGGATCAGTCCACTAAGTTTAAAAAAATCATTGTTATTATTATTTTTAAAATAAATTCAAAGAATTTTTAACACGTGAATTTAGTTTCTGTGATGATAAATTAAATTCTAAAGTCTACAGACTGCACAGTTTGTATCACAAGACACCGAAATTTTAAAATTTACCTCAAAAGATTTAATGTCGTAGATACGGAAAATTGTGCACTACATGTAATGAACAAGACAATAGACAGCGTATCTTGAAAGGTTGTAATGTATTAAATACGGAATTAACGGAAAATTACGTAACAAACTGGTGGTGGAGAAATGAAGTATGTTTAATGAATTTGTAAAAAGCTAATTAGAGTGTCAAAAAACTAGTATTAACCTATATTAAGCATAAATTTAACGTAATTATTAAAGATCATACATTTGGGATGGGTAGAAATGCAAACTTTAATTTGATGGTTTCCTCTCAGTGCCATCATTTAAAATAATACATCTAAATAAATATATCAGCCGGCAGCGTGGCTTATAATGGAGAGAGAGATATTTTTATATCTTTATTTATTTATTTTTTATTTTCCTGGTGAGGAACCATTCGGCTACGGACTAGCAGATGGCACTATAAAAATTTATACGAAGATTTTATTTTTTACAATAAATTTGAATACTGTAAATAAGGTGACTTCCTCACAACATAAAAGATGATGCATATATGGAGGAAAGATATTTTTAGCAATCGGTTCTTCAAAAAACATAAAAACCTGTCCTACACAAATTTATCGTAACGAAACAACAAAGGGTTAACATTATTGTTCATGAAATCGGTATACGAATATGGTCACTGTTACACCCCGAAGAATCATAGAAATTCGAAAGCTGTGGAGGAATATTCTTAATCTGTGCATATAATAGTGGCGAACCTACGTATAGAACGAGCCGAAATACTTTTGGAAAGGGAAGGGATGTTAAAGACAATACTTTTCAGAAAATAACAAAAACGTTTAAAGCTTTTTACAAAGCTATCCCCCTACACACACACTCACGCACATAATATAATTTTTCCCGGGTACGCCGTCAACAGAAATACTGAACTTTTGGCTAATATTTTTGTTGCAATACAAGAATGCTGCAAAATAACATTATGCGCAATGACGAACAAATAACAGTGTAACGATGAAGACAAAAACAGTTATATTTAAAACGGTAAAATGAAACAAAAAAAATTATGTTTACGTAAACTGAACGAATAGCAGAGAAAAGACAAAACAAAAACAAATCGGCCATATTTAACAATATTGCTCTGCAACGTTAAAATTAATAGCCGTCACGGGTAATTTCGATAATGAAGCGAGAAAAGAAACTCTCGATATATTTAAAATAAACAGGCATTATTTAGAACATTATTTATACAATCCATGAGTAGTAGACGAGTTTTATCCAAAGAATCAGCTTTCAACCAATTATCATTAGCTAAAAGAGTTAAGAATTGTTTTGCAGAGGAAAAAATAGCGTGAATTTCTTTAACCTGTACTACAAAAAACAACAAGAATTATTTTGTGTAAAAAACTTTGATCGTGCCTTTTCCAACATTTTTTTTTTTTTTTTCATAAAAAACGAACGTACGAACTTTAAAGACAGATCCTTGAAACGGACTTGAAAGCAATGTAATTTTGTCCGGAACTCGAAAACTTTTCGAGTTCAATTTTTTTTTTTTTTTACAACGTTGCAGACATTTTGAAAAAAGATTATGCAAGATTCACAACAGGCCATTTTTTTTGGAATTTCTAATCATTTTGAAAATCGTACTGTTGAAATTACATCCCTCGGCCCGTTTCTATTAGGCTGAGGTATTTAATTTTTTTTATTTTAGAAAAATCACCAAAAAAAAAGAGCCAACGGGCAAATTTTTTTCGACTCCGTTGAAAAAACCTTTGCGGCTCAAAATCATAAAAATGGGTTCGTATAAAGATGTATTCAGAAAATTACATTAGAAAATTTAGAAGTAAAATTCGAATTCTCTTAGGGGATATTCTAGTTTAGAGGTACAAATTTAGGAGGTTTTTTCAAGCTCAATAACAAAAAGAAAAATAATAAATACTTTTATAATCCATTTTTCTACCATTTATTTTTATTGCATGTTTTAAGAATACACAAGAAAATTATCAAAAAAAAAAAAAATGCAAAATTCACAAAGTTGCAGGCTGATGAAGTGGAGGGGTAAAAAAATTCGTGTCCCGGTTGACACGATTTCAACCCTTCTTAGTCATCTGAAACAAACAAAAAAAAAAAAAAAAGGTTCTTAATTAGTAAGGACGTGGTTATAGTCCCTACCTTAGAGAAGAAGAAAAAAAAAATTCCTCGTAAAATGGTGATTGTTTGGAAAAAAAAAAGGTCGATTTTTACCTGTTTTTTGACTTTTCTGAATTTTTTAAAAATATTAAAAATTAAAATTTTGACTTTATTCTGGTAGAGGCTATAGAGGGATATATAAAAAAGATCCATACCAAATTTCAAGTAAATCGGTTTATTAGAATTTAAGATATCATGTCAAAAGTGTTGAAAAAAGTAGTTTCGAGAAAAACGCGTTTCAAGTTTTGAAAGATTCAAGTAAAGTTTCAGTCTAATTCATAGAATGATATACGTTATACTTAAATTTTCTTAATCGGCAATTTCTGCTTCATACAATGGACCTTTTTTTACTTGAAATTGTACATTTTCTGAAGTCCTTTCTACTAGACGAGCAGTCCTAGCTTCCGTTGAAGTATCAGAAACTTGGATTTCAGAGAGTTCCATCCGAATCCGCCTGACAGTCTAAATGTTCTTTTTTTTTTTGTTTATCTGGACGCACAGCACTTCCTTTGTTACTTTTTGTTATCCATTTTACACTTAATAAATAAAATATTCACTCAAAATTTAATATTTTTGGACTGTACGCAGAGTATGTAAATCTACGTTGCTTGAAGATTGAAACGAAACTGACCTGAACACACTAGACAAGAAAATATTTCAATAAAATACATTACAATGGCCTTCAATTAATCGATTTTTAAATATATATGTAATGTATAAAAGAGTTTGATTTATCCTCAGGTAGTCGATGAATGTCTACCGTGTCTATTGTTTGATCCGCTCCGACTGAGCCGATTTAGTTGCCGCGTCACGAAAATACCTCTGTAACTCTGTAAATAATTTTAATTTTGAAAATTTTTTTTAGAAACATGTTCTTAAATTTCTGAACTATCAAAATATGTAAAAAAAAAAAAATCGATTTTTCATATTTCTAGATGCCTTAATCTTCAATAAACCTTTATCCTTTACTGCGAAATAAGTGAATACCAAATTCTGATTCCATGCTCTGTAGGTATCTTAGTCGATATGTATTTATGAAATTAGTCAATATTACGTCTACGCAAACGGGGATGGATTAGCAAAGTGAATCTACCAAATACAGACATATAAATTTCTACAACTAAACAACGATAACATAAATGACGAGAATGCGAAGCACCACATGAAGAACTTTATACAATTCTCCGTGTAGATTAGCCGGTTAAACGCAGCGTATTCGTGAAAAAAAAGTAAATTTAAAACTTACTCGGCAAAAAAGTATATAAATCAATAATTAATAGTAAAATTTTTTCAGATTACATCTGTCATCAGATAAATCTAATGACGACAACTTTTGCTACGATATTTTTAAACCAGCCGATGAGCCTATACAGTTTTAAAAATATATTTTATTCAATGCTCGTGTAAACAGATTAAATTAGACAAATCTCTTGGCATTTCGACATTGCGTCAACTAAAATCATTCGTTTCCGCGATTTTCCTGCTAAGGCCGACCTCAGTGGAAAAGTCGAATAAAAAAGGAATTCTTTCTCTAAGCTTGCTTAAAACCGGTTGATTTATCGAGGATAATATGAAGTAATAGTGAGAACGGGGAAATTTGAGTCGCCTCCGAAACTGTCGGAGATATCAAAAATAATAATCCGTTATAGAACACGAAATGGTTTGGTACCTATTAAAACAATTCTCGAAACTTGGATTAAATATAACCGCTGCGTAGAGGAGCAGCCTTTTAGGAAGAAAAAAAATGACATAAAAAGGTAGGACCCCTCCATTAAGCTTAGTGGGTTAATGTTTCTCGAATAGAGGGAGCTATTTGGGGAAAACGGAGCACCTTTTCTCGGGACGATCGGACGAACCATAATATTCGAGCGGTCGTAAAATATATTTATATTTTACGCGTTCCAGCTGGAACAGATAAAATCTCTATTCAATTTTCCCGGTTAATGTTTCGAAAACAATTCGGATTTTTCTTATTTCCGTACGAAAACGTTCTGGCCAGTGTTAAAATTTCAGCGCAACTGCAAAATGTTAATTGTTCATTTATTACGATGATTTAACGAGAATATCTAGAGAAAATAGGAGAGTCTCGGCACAACACTTTATACATCTCTTTTTCTACTTTTTTCTTTTTATTAAATTTATTACTTCTTTTGAAAATATTTTTCTGCGGTCTCAAATTTGCGGATTTGTTCTTAAAGAAACTTCCTCCCTCAAAAAGGGAAAAGCTTTTTTCCGTCTTATTGTCGTTATCATTTTTTTATTATAACCTTTGGAAAACTAAATTTTTTCCATTATTTCCCCAGAGTTCGCGCAGAGGTTTTATCATTCGTCGGCTTCTCTACGCATTTATAGCGAATTGCGTGCATTTAACTCCCAGAGAAGATTCGACGCAATAGACACACATGTACGCGGAAAATGTAGGAAATTGGAAATGGGAGTTTGCTTATTGCGAAGCGGTTGTTCGTCTTTCGCGCAGTGTAAGCGGTGAGGGCCGGTGGGGTGATAGAAAATTTCCATCTCCCCCGGTGTTGAGTTTTTAGTCGTTATTTTTTCGTTTGGCTTACGTATTGAAGAAGTACCGTTTCTGCGTCGGCTTATCATCTTCAAATCGTGACAGATTTCTCTCTCGTCTCCGACGTCTCTATAAATGCCAACTGTTGCGTCCTATTTTATCTCCGTAACACCTGCTACACCGCTCGCTGTTATAATATCCTCAACTTCTGCGGTCCAAATCCGACTTAAACAACTATCTTTTCTTTTATGCAGCAGCAGTTTGTTCGTCTCTTTGAGTCTTTTCTTTTTTCAGTCGTAATTTGTCAGTTCGCCTATCCCCATCGCATGCGTGTATACATACACACGTAATTTATAATACATATACACCTATATATATATATATCGGGAATTAAGTGACGGTTTGTTCTTCGCAAAGTATTCTGCTCTTATTACTACAATCAGCGCGATGAATTAGTGTATTTTATACGGAAGCAGCTTTTCAGAAGACAAGGTTATTATTTTCTTCGTCACAATTCAATCCCCTAGTTGGGCCAGTAGTAGCTTCTTATCTGATGGTACTTTTTTCCCCTTTTTTTTTTACTTATCAAGATGCGAAACAAAAGCGTCACATCCAAATAGGTGGAAAATTGTTTGCCCTTATTTATTTAGTTGTCGTATATGGCAATAACTATTTCAAGATATTTCTAATAGTACATTTAATGATTATTACGTTCGGAAGAATCCGGTTTCGGGGTTACTTTCTTCTTTGCGTTTAATATTTCGCGTCACGCTCTCAGTGACAATTGCTGAGAACTTGGATCGTTTAGAAAAAATATTTTTTCGAAAAAAAAAACAAACAATACCGACTAAATCTCTAAGAATTTAAGGAGCTAGACACTAGTTTGTACTATGAAAAATAGAGCGAATTTTCTAGCATTTTTGGCGGAAAAAAACCTAATATTGTAAGATTTTGGTATTTTATTTAGCATCATTTAATATAGTTATACAAATTTTTTCACGTTAAAATATGAAATATAAGCCATACCCCTTGGAAGCCCATAATAAAAAAAAAGTAAGAAAACGGCTGCAGCTGTGACGTCAGAAAGTTTGAAATTAAAAAAAAAAAACAATAAACAAAAATGACTTTAAACTAGATAATGTTCTACATACCATGAACTAGGATTTTCGAAAAATATTGAAAATCGATAAAATTGCAGTATTTTGAAAAAAAAAGTTTCGAATTTTTCAAAAAAAAAAAAGCACCCACTTTTTCACTGAAAAATTTGCATTTTTTAACGGATCATAAAGATGATCCTAAGTTCATAGTATGTGAAAAGATAAAAAGATAAGCTGTGAGTATTTCCTAAAAATTTCAAATCCAGCATTGGAAATCGCTCTTTGGGAGTTTCAAATTTTGTTATCCTTATTCGTAAAGTTACATTTGTAAAAAACTAGCGTTGACAATTTAAAGTTAAAATTTTGAGGCTTCTTATTTTCACTATATTTTAATCAAAATTTTTTTTACTAAATTTTGTCTGATTTTATTAAGCGAAAAAGTTATATAGCTTTAAGGAGAGACCACTGTTTATTCGAATAGCTACTTAATAAATTAATAAATAAACACCGGATATATGGGACCACCACCGGTGTGATCAGTACGCTTTCTAATGAACAAAGTTTGTAATTGAAATTAGTCGAAATTTATGCGCAGTAATGTTAGAGTAATTTTTTGCATCATCGATGAGAAATAGCGCTATGGGAATTTTTTCAATTTTCTTTATTCGAATCTACATTAATCCGTACTAATTGTAATATTGATAATGTTTTAATGTTGTGTTTTAGTGAAAATAAGTTGTTTACCTTTTTGCAACCTACGTTTTCGAAGTAAAAAATATTTTATGTGTCCAATGAGTTACTTGTCTGATGGAAAAAAAAACTTTTTTCAGCGTTTTGTAATCACTACTAAGTATCTGCGCTAATCAATCAATACTCAGGTGGCAGCCCCGCTGACCGTACACTTTCGAATGAACAAAGAATCGTTAAAATCGATCTGAATAATCAACAGAAAAAAAAAAAAAAAAAAAAAAAAAAATTTTAACACACAACCTGCTTTTTTGAAGTCTCAAAAAATATAAAATGGCGGTCGCTTTGTATTTCGCTGTTATTCGATTGTTTAGGAACGATTCTTAAAGCTATTCTATTCAAGTTTTATCATATATGCGGTCATGTTAGACGTTACGATTGTTGTTTTTCTCTTGAGAAACTGAATTTTCAAATATATTATGCTTTAGTTTATTTCGTTCGAAAAATTAAATTTTCCGGATTATGGGTACTACAATAACAGGTGTTTTTTTTCATTTTACCGATAGTGAAGAATAGGTTAAAAATTCGCTGATATTTTTGGCCATTTTAACAATATCTCTGGCAAGTATGTTAAAGAATATTAGCTGGACATTTTTGTCGTATTATTGAGAAAAAAAAGGTTTATTCGAAACGTACGAAACAACGCTTCCTGCATTCCCACTCTCATTCGACGTTATCTTTATCATCTTGAAACCGTCATTCATTTCGAAGCCATCTCTGCGCCCGGATAATTAATTTTTTCGTCGTTGAAATACCATTTTAAAACAAAACGACCGGATTCTGCGCCAAATCCAGCCATTCGGTACTAACCGAATGCCGCAGTTTGAACTTGCCACTGCGTCATATGTCGATGTTCATACCGCCGAAAAATCACCAGCTTGCAGCTGCTTTAGTACTTACATCGGTGCTACTTTTACGAGTGCAAGTCCGATTAAAATGAGCATAAAAAGGCAAGCTTGAACCGCGATAGAGAGCTTTCTAATTACAGTTCAATTGCCGAGAACAATATTAGACGTTTCAATTCACACCGATTTTTGAACAACCTTTTCATTTCTACATCAAGCCACTGCTAGGTATAGAGGCGGTTTTCAAATATTCCTTGCTTCATGCAACCCGGATCCGGTCGGTTGCTGCAATTTTCACAATATCTCCGCGCTCGTGTACAATCAAAATCGTTTGCCAATTTCATAGTGGGCTGCTGCGGCCTTACAGTCATCTACGGAAATAAATACAGCCTCTGAGCAGCAGTGATCGAGTACGCCACACGTTTTGCTCCGAAACGATTCTATCCATCGATATAATCGATGGTCGGTGCTTTTATAATAGTTTGATGTATAAATGAAAACGGGGCAGATATTTTAAGGAAATCATTGCGAAAAAAACTTTCCGGTTGTTAGGTTATCGACAGAAAAGAAGTAATAAAAGTTTATTTTGTGTATATCTGTTCAGGTAAATCTGTAGAATTAATTTGTCCCTAAAGTTCATTCGAGCGCATGGCTTTTGTGAAAAGAAAGCTACATAACAAAGGTGTAGTGTATACATAGTTTAGTATTTTTCCTTTTTATATCTTTCGCGAGTACTTTAGTTTTTGGCGTTTTACTCAATATTATCTTGGTCCGCAATGACCGAACTGATGTGTAATTTTTTTTTTTTTTTTAATGAAATTATCTAAAATTCCGATGGGTAATAAATTGTTTCGAATTTTACGAAAAAACTTTAACTAAAATTCGTATTAATGCATCTGCGCACTTTCATACGAGTGCAGCCGAGTGAAAGTATACGTTTTTCTAAACATTAGTTCTTAAGTTTAAAAAAGGACGAGGGTAGAAAAGATTGAATTTTCCCCGCGACTCTTATCTAAATTTATTTATGTTTCATCTGTTTCCGAAATGTTGCGTATTTGCTTTTAAAAGAGAGAAAATTCAAAAACGACCGAAATGCAAAAAAAAAAAAAACTATTCTGAACGTTCTAGAAGATATTATTAGAATTTGAATATTTTAGTTGGCGATACAATGCATTTTACAAACTGCCGTGTTTTGCTGAGAAATGTAAACGTGAGAGAAAATGTTAGAAACAGAGGACGCAGTCAGTGACCGCGATGTATATCAAATTCTTTGAAAATTTGAACTCGTTTGTGTCAAGCTAAATACACACGCGCACACATATCACATGAAGTTTTTTTGGAGAACTGAACGAATCCTTGTTTAAGCGATGATCGCAAAACGGTCTATTATACACGCAATTTTTGCTAGAGAATTTTTCCCTCTTTCCGACAGACGATATCGCTGGAGAATATCGTTATAGAGGTACATTTCCGAAATTTCGCTCTTTTCAACAAAACTGTGCTCTCTTCCCAGTTATTCGGTGTAATTTATTTTTTCATCGTAACCTTTCTTCCGATCCGAATATTATATATAGTGTAGTTCATTTGTATGCGATTATTTATCATTTACTATTGTTTATTTTTACTTTTTATTATTATCTGTTCTTTTCTTTATTATTGTGTATTATTGTTTATTATTGTTTATTATTGTTTGTCGTTATTAAACTATAATTAAATATTAATAATCCATCTTAGTTTGTAAATATCGTAATTTAGCTGTACGCAGCGTATGATACGTTTATCTCATTTCGTTTTCTTTTTTGCTTTGTCCATCCTGATCTGTGTAATGTATAGATTTTTTTTTTTTATATATATATCTTTATTTAAGGCAGCGTAGCAGCCTAGTGGTTAAGGTGCTTGGCTACGAAATCAGAGGTGTCATAGGTTATCGAGACTTGTCTCGTCCCGGATAATCCAAGTCTCTCCCAAGTTTACCCAGCCTGAAATTATTGGGTACCAAAGAAATCTGGGAAAGTAAAGGCGCCGAGAAAAAGGGACTGGCCTCAGTATTCATTCTCCTTAGATCCATTAGGCTTAGTACATTATGAAAAGCTTAACTTCACAGTCCATGATACCTTATCAAGAACATATGGGACTTACTTCACTTTATATCTTTATTTCTTTTGTATTAGTTTTCTTCATATTTTTATGATGAATTTTACAAATTTTTGCAATTTTCTTTACTATCAATGATGTCTACTTTCCGTATATCGGCTATTTTTCTTATCTTTCTGCACGTTAACCGAGAACCATTGTTCGTTGGAAAAAATACGGAGGGAAGAGCATCAACCAAAAAGAAATTCAGTTAGAAATTGACGAAATGCAGCAACTAAGAGGGGATTGCAATGAATAAAGAAGGAAATGAGAGTGTCGGCTACTAATTTTTTAGCCGTAATTCGATTTCAAAACATTTTTAATACAACTCCGACCGATAAAATAACAAGCAGCACTATCCTAACGTTACTCGCACCCTCTTAGTCTTTTCATAATTCCGTGCAATTATTTATTTTTTTGTAGAGTATTACTGTGACTATTTTTTCTAATTGCTGCCATTCATTTATTGTACAATTAGTAATTTCAAATGTCTTTGTATATTAGTTTAGTGACATTATTATCATGTCGATGTGTATGCTGTGTTTATACCATTGTAGAACACGCTGCAAGATATAATCTACAGTTTCGAGGTGGTTTCCATTTTGACGTCTTCTTTTAATATGTATTTTTTGTAGATTATGCCCCATCTTGTTCTTCCATCACAAAACCCTCTCGCTCTCTCTTGTGGATACATTTTACAGCTGTTATTGTCATTATTATTTTTATTAATAAAAATTTTCACTATTATTAATCCTTGGATTTAAACACCGCAGATTACTGTTGAAGTTCTAAAAAGTCAACAAAAGATAATGAATGTTAGTGCAATAATGCGTTGTGGCTTGCGCATTAAAGCGAATTATTATTCACTCTATTTGGAGAAAAAACAATTGCAATAATTTATATACAGATCGAAGAGAACCCCTACTATTTATTAAAATAACAACCGGTGGTTACCTTTATAATTCCAATACGGCCAACGGTGCAAGCACGCAAACATACAAACAATATATATATATATATATATATATATATATATAGATATTATATATATATATCTATATATATATATATATATTGTGATGAATCCTTGTATTGGTAATGGAAGAAATATTCCAAAAAAATGATTTAAAAAAAAGAATTCGCGAGAATGAAAGGAAAAAAGTATGTTTAACGGGCGCCAGTGATAATGTACGGCTTACCACTACCGAATTAGCTCTGTCTAGCAAAGCATTAGACTTTTAATAAATCGCGGAAGAAGAAAAAGAAAAAAAAAAAAAAGAACCAAAAACGGAACCCGCCTCACGACGGCGGTACACTCTCTTCGGAACCGAGATAGCACGAGGGCCCACCACGTGTCCAAATGACGAAAACTTGAAAAGAAAAAAAAAATTGTATATTAACAAAAACGCGGAAGAAACAAAAAAAAATATTCGTATGTAACGACTAGACAAAAAAATTAATAAAAAGAAATGACTAAATTTGCCAAACGGCGTAACATGTGTCGATGTGCACAATCAAAAAATGCGGCCACCAGAAAATCGGTCAGTCGGAATCGACTGTTCGGTGGTCCGTCAAAAGCGCGACCCGTAATTACACACTCACAGGCGACTAGTTAATTGCCGAGCAATTAAACAACGACTGGCTATCGATTAGCCAAGAAAGCGACTAGATAGATCTCGGTACCTGACGGGGCTTTTGCCGATCGACATATACGCATCGTCGAAATTACCCGGTACCTTTTAAATTAAAATATGTATATTACGCCACCGACTGTTCTAGAACATTCTACTATTTCTATATATTTTAAACGGCAGCTATCCCTGTCTTTCCGGGATTTTTATAAATTCGGTCGCGACTCTCGCAGTTCTACGCTCTATACTTGTACATGTACTTGTACTTATATGCTTATCAACGGTAAACGCTATTTCTCCGCGATTTTCGACCACGCTCGCTACCCCGCGAGCACAGCCGATAGCCGCTGCGTTCGGGATTACCACACAGCTCGGCCGAAACCGCGTCGCCGATTGCAATTCACCGTTGTCTTCCGCTGCCCGAGAAAAACCCGACATATAAATGAAATTAAATCGAAATAATAATTTCTACCTCGGACAGCGTTATCTAAGGCGTATAAAGCGTAATAAACTCGCTTCAGCTGCCGAATCCGTCTCACTGCCCCACCCTTATTTTCATCCAAAACGG
The DNA here is from genome assembly GCA_039619475.1 of Icerya purchasi. Taxonomy (NCBI): domain Eukaryota; kingdom Metazoa; phylum Arthropoda; class Insecta; order Hemiptera; family Monophlebidae; genus Icerya; species Icerya purchasi. Next base: position 390,621,606 of record CM077115.1, on the reverse strand, counting down.
AAGTTTTGGATCAGAATTCAGGTGCACAAATACGAGAGGATTCGGACCAACCGTTGCTGAACTACGGAGTCCTGAACATATCTCCGCCGTCTATCCCGCACACGTACGCCGCACATTGCACCTTAAGATGACGCACGTACGCCACACGCAAAACACACCACTGGGACAACACCAGGTCATGTCCAAAATTTAAGCTTCACGAGCTCAAGGCTCAGAACAATGGATCAAAAAAAATCAAAAAAAAATCACCAACGAAATTTAGCCGGCCGAAAGGCGGTAAATACCGAATCCAAAGTAAATCAAGAATATCTAAGTGCAAAACATCGTTGATGTCCATTCCGAATAACCGCGGGATACAACCCGACAAAGAAAAAAAATGCAAAGCGCAACGGATACCCGCGAAACAACAAATATGGGCACCCGTCAGAGACTATGAAAGCAGAAACATTTCGGAATGGACACCCCTACCATAGGCCCAAATGCCAACACAGGGACTAAAAAACCTTTGAATCAAAAAAATAAACACGAAAAAAAAATAATACTATGCACTAGACAATCATTTTTCCGACGGCGCACATTAGGAAAAGCGATTTTACAGAGGAAAAAGAGAAAGGGACGAAAAAGTGTACTTGTCCTCCACATCCAGGAAAATTGTGGCCCCGCAACGGAAGGTTTGTGCGCACGCACGAAAACCCAAAACAAGAGCACCAACCAACACGCCCAGGCGCACTAAAACCAAAACATGGGCCCTGGCACGTGTGGCCTCGGCAAAAATGGGCACCACAGAAAGCGGAGATGTGGCCGAACCCGCACACTCATGAGGAAAACTAGAAAGGATTGGAAAACGAAATTGGAATACCGAATAGAAAATTTAGGAAAAAATGCCGAACGAAAACCATCATGAAAAACTGGTCGGAACCAGCTTTCATCCTTCCGAAGGCGATGAAACCACCTTGCATACCTTCCAAGGGCGTATGCCACCCACCTTGAATAGGAAATTTAAGATGGAGAAGCAGGAACATCTTACCCAAAACCTAGGAAAGCCCCTGGACGCCGTAACTCGCGAGAGTAGAAAATTTAATTGATGCGAATATAAAATAAAAACCCGGTGTTCATGCACAAAAAGAAAAAAACTCAAATGCACTCCGACCTCGGATACCGTAAACGACATATAAATTACGACCGAGGTCGCGCAATCACACTCTCAAAACTTGTCCCAGTGGTAACGAGACAATATAAGATTTCCATTCTGACAGAGGAAAGACCGTGAGAAAAAAAATACATAAACACGAAAAAAATATCTAACGGGGCTCGCGGAAAGCCATCGCACGCCTGACTCCGGATCAAATTTGAGAAGAGAGATAGGAACAAAATGGTCAATAGGAAAAAGAGAAAAAAAATATCCTACCACCGAGAGAACAGATCTCCGCGTGTCTACCGAACGCTATCTTCCGTAACCACGGACACAAATATCCATCGGCTCCGGGGCTGGGATAAGGACTGCTATCCAGCGGAAGCGAGAGAAAAACGTATATGTGTGAGAGAATAAAATCTGAAATGTTCATCCGTATTGCAGGAAAATAACGTTGTTACAGAAGGGGAGCGAGAAAAAGAAAACAAAATTGCGGATCGTAGTTCCGATCGTTTCTCTACCATATTTTTCTATTTGGTACTCCGGGGTATAAGCACCTAAACGGCTTGAGTAGCCTCAATGTGCACTTCGGTCGCGTTCAACGGTCTGTGCCGGAATCGGGTGTCAATTGACCCACGCGCCTACTATGATCGGTTGCCATTATTAATCCGACCGATCCAAAATTGTTCGTGGCGTCCCCGAGACTTCCATTGGCTATTATGACCGTGTGCATTGTCTGCCACCCACAACGCCAATTGCTCGGACCAAAAAAAACATTTGTATGTTTAATAATGAAACTGCCAACCCAGCCGGAGTACCAAGCACACATCCTGACCAACTATATGGCCGTGTCTGCTTTCACAGCACCCACAAAGCTAATGTCCCTACGATAACTCCCTACCGATCCGTCAAAAGGATAATAACGAAGAAAGGGGAAAGGGAAAAAATGAGATCTTTTAGGAACAGGACAAAATAAATACAAAAACGAGAGGAGAATATACTTAAGGAATGTTTTGGGAAATTAATAGGAAAGCACAATAACGGAGATTTGATCGGGAAACAAGAAACAATTTAGCATAAAAAGAAAATTTGAATATTTCCCGCCCCGTGCCGATACACGTAGACAACGAACGAGAATTTCCAACTCCAGTGGTCGAAAAGAAAAGGAAACAAATTGAATGAGGAAAAACACGTGATTTATATTCGGAGCCAAACATCCGCGAAAGTCCGCGAGATTCGGAAAACTATACAAAAAAAAATATATAAAAAAAATAAAAGGAAAGACATATACATTGATGCCGCGCATCTTACCGGGCCTAATACTAAACAAAATATATAAAACATCTAAAAGTGTCGCTAACAAGACTAAACAAAACAAATTGAATGCCCTGTGCCGCTATTGCACAATAACCAGGCTACATAAAAAAATACACGTAAAAATAAATCAGCAATACAAAATAATTTTACATAATTTCTACAACGACACAAAAAAAAATATTACGAAATATATATATATATGATCCAAACCTGTGGTTCTCGGCTAACTGTCCCGTGCCACAGTCGCCACACAGTGAATGATCGTTACCTAGTCGCCGAATGGATAATTCAAAAACAAATTAACAAGTACTTATGACGCCGATAATTTTTTTTTTTATACAGTTCTGCAATTAAATATTTATATACACTCACCCACGCCTCACATACGCGCCAGAGCTGGGTTCCAGAGTTACGTGTACGAAGATGAAGTCTCAAAGATCTTAGGACGAGGAAAGAAACAAGTTTTTCTTAAACGGGAAAAATCCGCAAAACCGTAATCCGAAGCGCTAATGCCCAGATAAAAAAAAATAATCTTTTAATTTTCGATAAAAAAAATACTCGAAGATGTCAAAGCAGACAAAAAAATGAACAAGTTTTTTCTTAAGCGAGAAAAAAACCGCAAAAAGCGCGATCCGAAGCATGTATGCCCAGATAAAAGAAAATAAATTTTATGATAAATATTAGATTTCAAAAAAAACGTTTAAATTTAGTAAGCGGGGAGATGAGCGCACATTACAGGTCGAAATAGGAACAAATCGAGCTCACTCAGGTGAATCGAATGCGCGATGCCTTTAGTCGTCCAAATGTAAACATAAACAAACCATATCTCGGCACTCGGCAGCAAACTCGCTAGCACGCGATACAAATCTCCAAAACTCTTACCTGGAAACGATGCCCAGGTCGGCAAAACAACAAAAAAACAAGATAAAGAAGAATTTCAAATAAATAAACAATCAAAACAACGTCTCAAAGATCTTAATTCCACCGCGAAAACCAACACAAACTCGTCCAAAACTATTTTTTATAAACGACAAAATGACTAGAAAAATGACAATAAATACGCAAACTGCGGGAAATCAATAAAAAAAATGGCCTGACTAGACCTAATTTGGGCCTACATTCATCGGATGACTAGATAAATAACCGAAACTACGGGAATATCCGAATAACCATATGACAAAAAAAAATAAAAAAAATGCCTTCTACGCTGCTCTATCGGGACGCGGAATCTTCGAAAACCTATGCTATCGGAACCAAACCAACGAAGCGGTACACACCATCACAACCTCGATCGAAGCAACTCGAGACGCTGTACACCTATCATACCGTTCACTTCCACAACGGCTACTCACGCTCCTCCTTAGGCTATTTTTATATTAAATTTATCTTTATGGTCAATTAATTTTAGATGACTAGAAAGTAGTTTTAATTTTCTTTGCCGTACTAATGAGTTTATGACTTGACTTTGTTATGTTTTACTCTTCCACGATGTTACGTCGAATCCGGGAAAAAAAAACGGCTGATCTCCTGCTTTCTGGATTATTTCCGACGATACTTCCAGGACCGGAAACCGCAACGGGAGCCGTGTCCCTTTCGACGAGGATTATTGTTTATTTTCCTTAATTCTACCCTTACGGGCCTTAAGTTATCGACTTTGGCTCCAGCCTCCTCCATCGGGGTACGGCTGTTTTTAGGTTCTGTTGTTCTGGATTTGTTTTTGTTTTTCTTACTCTCCCTACCGGAATGCCTTAATTTTATTGATCTTAATTTCTTTATTTTAACGTAACGTTTAGTTATCTTTTCCTGCAGTTGCTTTTTTCGAAATGTTCTATGTTTAGTCTTCGACTTTCTAACTCTACTCGTCACAGTTATTTCTTCAACATTGTCCCTATTGTTATTATCATTGTTATTACAATTATTAAAATTATTACTACTATTATTGATTTTATCTTCATAATCATTGTGGTTTACATTATCGTTACATTTAAAACCATTGTTGTCATTATTTTGGTAATCGTCTTCTTTTTTATTATCATTATAATTAACCTTATTACTTTCCTTGTTAGCATTTTCCGTATTCTCTTCCAACACGTCTTTCCCGAAATTCTCGATAGTCTTACTCAATTTCTCGTAGCCCTTATCTATCTCCTCTTTTAGGCTTTTGTAATGGTCGCTACTTTGTTGTGCCAGGCTAATCATAAGTTCCTTCAACTCGTCAAATTGCGCCTGTGTCAAAGACGGTCCGGAGTCTTCAAAAGCTCGTCGCGTGGGGCTGGGCAGGGAATATCCCTCCGGTCCCGTCTCCGAGAGACGGTCCAGAGGTTCGCGCTCAATCTCCTCATCGCTCAAATTATTGGGGATCGGACGAACCTCCCGATAATTTCCTCTCGTAACCCGTACTCTGGAGATTTCACCAGACTCCATTTTCTCAGACAGGGTAGCTACCTAAGAATTACTTTGCGGGGCCTATCTACAAATAATACTAGTAAAAATCTAAATATAAATATAGACGAGAAGAAAAAAAAAAATTCCGTGTTTATCGGAAAAAACTTTTACGTTTTAGATATACATATATATAAATATTAATGTTAAAGCAGGCCGAGGGGGTGATCAAAATAACAAAATAGCGCTTATCTGTGGTTACTGCCTGGTGATCTTCCGTGTTTTCGGACTCTCCTCTGTTTTTCTTTATCGACCGCTGTCTCCAGGTACTGCCGCCTCTTCCTTTCGGCAATTCGAGTCCCTGTCGTTCGGGCCGCCAGTTGTGATGAATCCTTGTATTGGTAATGGAAGAAATATTCCAAAAAAATGATTTAAAAAAAAGAATTCGCGAGAATGAAAGGAAAAAAGTATGTTTAACGGGCGCCAGTGATAATGTACGGCTTACCACTACCGAATTAGCTCTGTCTAGCAAAGCATTAGACTTTTAATAAATCGCGGAAGAAGAAAAAGAAAAAAAAAAAAAAGAACCAAAAACGGAACCCGCCTCACGACGGCGGTACACTCTCTTCGGAACCGAGATAGCACGAGGGCCCACCACGTGTCCAAATGACGAAAACTTGAAAAGAAAAAAAAAATTGTATATTAACAAAAACGCGGAAGAAACAAAAAAAAATATTCGTATGTAACGACTAGACAAAAAAATTAATAAAAAGAAATGACTAAATTTGCCAAACGGCGTAACATGTGTCGATGTGCACAATCAAAAAATGCGGCCACCAGAAAATCGGTCAGTCGGAATCGACTGTTCGGTGGTCCGTCAAAAGCGCGACCCGTAAATACACACTCACAGGCGACTAGTTAATTGCCGAGCAATTAAACAACGACTGGCTATCGATTAGCCAAGAAAGCGACTAGATAGATCTCGGTACCTGACGGGGCTTTTGCCGATCGACATATACGCATCGTCGAAATTACCCGGTACCTTTTAAATTAAAATATGTATATTACGCCACCGACTGTTCTAGAACATTCTACTATTTCTATATATTTTAAACGGCAGCTATCCCTGTCTTTCCGGGATTTTTATAAATTCGGTCGCGACTCTCGCAGTTCTACGCTCTATACTTGTACATGTACTTGTACTTATATGCTTATCAACGGTAAACGCTATTTCTCCGCGATTTTCGACCACGCTCGCTACCCCGCGAGCACAGCCGATAGCCGCTGCGTTCGGGATTACCACACAGCTCGGCCGAAACCGCGTCGCCGATTGCAATTCACCGTTGTCTTCCGCTGCCCGAGAAAAACCCGACATATAAATGAAATTAAATCGAAATAATAATTTCTACCTCGGACAGCGTTATCTAAGGCGTATAAAGCGTAATAAACTCGCTTCAGCTGCCGAATCCGTCTCAATATATATATATATATATAGATATTATATATATATATATATATATATATATATATATGTATATATATATATTTTATATATATATATATATATATATATATAAGGTGGCCCAATGAAGATGAGCACATTTTTTTTTTTAATTACTCAAAAACTATTCCACGTACAAAAGTGAAATAAATTTTATTTGAAAATATCGATTATACAAATTATTTATGGAATATGACATCTTTGAAATGATGGCCGTTTGGCTTACACAATCGAGTAGTCTTTTTACAAAAATTTGATATACTTCCTTCAACGTAGTAGGAGAAATTTCCAAAATTTCTTGACGAATCCGCGCTTTTAAATCTCCTAAATCAAAGGGACGTATATGGTAGACAAGGCTTTTCAAATATCCCTATAAAAAAAAAAAAAAATCAGGAACTGTCAAATCGGGCGATCACGGTGACCAGGTGAAGTCGGAAGAAGGAGACAGTAAACGGGTACCAAATGATTTTTTCAACAATTCGAGCGTTTCCCCGGCCATACGACAGGTCACACTGTCCTGCTGGAACAAACTTCAGCCCAGACGACGTCTACGATGAAGTTGAGGATAGAGAAACGTGTTTATCATCTCCCTGTACCGTACTCCGTTGATTGTATCGATAAAAAAATAAGGCTCGATCACTCCCCACTGCGCTACAGCACACCACACCGTTACACGTTGGCTTCGTAGTGCCTTCTCGTAAACTAACTTCGGGTTATCATTCGACCAGTAACGACAATTTTGTTTATTAACAAACCCAGAGAGCTCGAAATGAGCTTCATCGCTCATCAAAATATTATCCAAGCTGATCTCAGCATAGTCACTAACCAATATTCGACGAACAGATTCCCTCGATAATTGTAAAAAAACAGCGTAACGGCGAGCGGAACGTTGCAGACTTTATTGCTTGTCGAAGTCGGTCAATGTTTCCAGGTGTACAAATTGATCTTTTCTTACCTGGACGCTTCTTATCAGTCACCAATGCCAAATTACGAAAATTTTCAACACATCTCATGACAGATATCCTCGATGGTACAGGTTTACTAATCGAAACATTAAACTCGCGACGGGTGACTAACAATGTATGTTAACAAAACTTTATCGCTAGTACCTCCAATAGAGCGCACACTCGTCACTGTAGCATTGTTACCACCAGCACTATTAATAAAAGAAATGTGGTCATCTTCATTGGGTCATTCTGTATATTGTAACCATAAACGTACTCAAGATCAATGTTAATAAATTTCAGTGGTGATCTTTCAAACGTGCAAACGTGTCACATTATTGATGATGTTACTAGAGCAGATTCATCAGCGTGGACAACATTGAGCGCAGTATATCTTGTTGGTGTTCATATGTATATCAACACAACAATAGAACACAAAAAAAAAAAAAAAACATGTAAACGTGGTTTTCCTTTTTCCAAATCATAGTGAACAATATGGAATCACATTCGAAACACGTAAAGAACACATGTGTCACATCACAATTTTTGTCTTTACAGACTGTGTGTACCCCTATTTATGTGCAATGCAGAAACCCATTCAAAACATGCATAAAAGTGCCTGAATCCTCGCATTTTGAGCATAGTCGTGCGTTCTTTTTATCTAAAATGTAGTATTTTGCTTCAAAAAGTGTCATCTCGTCTGTGTCTTTTTTAACTAAAAGTAGCGCCACTAAGAATAAAGATGAAGATTCCGTTTCGTTACATTCCTCGCATGCCTAGTTAAATGTGCATACGAAGGTCGTGATTATACAGGTCAAGAAATTTGTGCTTCTTGGTGTTTTCTGCATTAAAACTATACATACGTAAGCATGCGTTCATATCGTTTCTCATTAAATTCTATGCACGAAGGCGAACAAATCCACTGAAGACCATGGTCGAAATGAATCATCGAGTCATTTCTCTTTGATACTAAAGCTACATGCACGCACGTACATTTGGTAAGCATTGTACTGGTTCTATATGAAATAATCGGTTGGTTGGTCTTCGCGACACGATAAACACACGAGTGGTTATATAGACATTATTAGAATTGGTCCAGCAGCTCAAGAAGTTGATTACTGCTAATTCCATATCTAAGCTATGTGTATGCATACGGTGAAGACGATAACTGATACAAGTCAATAAGTTCATTTTTTCTGAGTTCTTTGTATAGACACGCGTATTATCACATCAGCTCAGCAAGCTTTTCTAAGTTAGCCTATTTTAGCTCACTGCATAACAATACGCTGGCCGACATATTAGGAAAAAATGCGGAAGTACAATAGTTCTACACGGTCAGAGTAATTCATGCATCGTAATATTTCATTACAAGGCGAGTCTACACTCTTACTTCACAACAACTGGAAGATATATTTAAACAACACCTTGGTGCTAAAGTTGGTTGTTGTTCTCTACATTCTAAATCCATGAGGAAGTTAACACAATGAACGTGCACACTTTATTAATGCAAACTTGGGTAACGTGAGAAGGGATTACTAGTTTTAGAGATACCAAAAAGGCTAATACAAATAATATATGAGATCGATATAAGACGACTAATAATTAAAATAATATCATTGAGTAATTTATACTTTATGTGATGAGGTATGAGGATAATATCACGCTGAATATTAACAGAGGAGACAATTGATTTACGCACTAATGTATATCGAAATATAATTATTAATAATAAATTCAGACGAATAATGAATAAAATTACGTCAAATTATTAGGTAATAGACGAAAGTGGTGTCTCGAGAGATCGAACTTTAGAAGAATAATGTAAATAACATACAATTCGCATTTGTGCAAATAGTGCACTAAGGATCTAATGTGTTGGTAGGGAAAAATTGTGAAGCAGAAGGAATCGGGTTTAGTGGAGAGTTTTGGTACTTCATTATTTGATTGTTTTTTGTTTTTTTTTTGGGGGGGGGGCGTGTCAACTATGGTCATTAACCCAGCGCAAATGAAACTTCAGGAAGTGCAATGTGCAGCAGCTGGATGTTCTACGTGAACAGGTTAACTAATCAATTACAGAAGCATCTAAAATGCAGCAGATGAAGAGCCGTTTCATTCGGAAAGTATCATTGAACTTGTGGGGTTTTTATCAGGCAGCAACGCATTCTATTCGTTTCTAAATATCCGTAAATTTGTAGGGTTTTATGTTAATTTTTTTTTTTTTTTGTAATCAAAATTATATACATTTTTCATATGCCATATATTTCTTAAATTAGTTTAAGTGAAAAATAATTTTTTCTTCAAATATTTTTTTTTTAACATTTTAATGGTGCCGTGTATTGCTACTGTAGTCAAAGGCACCAGATATTAAGATATGATTAAATTAAGTTGTAGATATTATTTTGTCTAAGGAATGATAATATTTTTCTGATTTCATTTGGATTGTAGTAGGAGAATAGATTGAATATTGGGTGCAGTCAGGTAGGATATGCTCTATTGTTAGAGAACCTTGACCACAGTATCGGCAGAGTAGAACTTCGGCACGATCCAAGAGGTGCATGTGCGTTAGTGCTGCTTGGTCGATGCGCAGTCTTGTTAAAACAACGTCATCGTGTCTTGATGTCATGATAATGTTCCAAGGCGCAGTAGTAAGCTTGACTCTTCGCAGCTTATTTGCAAGCAACAATTCCTCCCATGAATGACTCCATTGTAGCTGGAACTGGGTTTTTGTTGCTTTAGAGAAATAAGTTTCAGAGCGGCATTTTGTACACTGTTTAGGAGGCTATCAATATAGTTTGGAAGCAAATCTAATATGCCACTTAGCAGCCCCCCCCCCCCGGTTAGATCTCGACAGTTACATTATTCATTTCTAGACAAAATTCCACGAGTAAACTCTTATTAAGTAGTGAGAATTTGAAATGGCGCATTCGGACTTCTCTTTCGCTTATAGCTATTATGACGTAGTTAACATTCCGTTATCGAACGAGTTTCTATGTTTAGCACTCAATTTCCAGAATATTGGTATCTACAGTTGCGATGCTGTCTTCATGTGAATTCACCGTGTCAGCTGATCAACAACGTCTTCTTCAAACAGAAATTCAGTACTTCAAAGGTTAAATCGATTTACTTTATTGTTCTGGAAATTGTATTGCACCCATTCCACTTCGTCTTTGGTTCGCAATTGTTTCGAGACCTTCAGTTGTTATTCATTGACCTTTAACTGCGATTTCCTAATCTTCCAGTGTAATTCCCTCTGTGTTTTATCGACTCCGTTATCCTTCCGAATTGTTTAAAATTATTATGTTTCCAGACTGTCTTCTCCATTTTGGGAATTTTCCGTCTTTGCGGTTTTAATCGTATTCCGTTTGAATGGCTAGAGCACTTTCCATTAGTGGGAATCCTTACTTTACCTTTTCCTCCACACACCACTTGATTCGCTGCGATAAATATATATATATATATATATATGTATATCAGTTAATGTATTGGATAATGGTCCATATTTTTTTTGCTTTTTGGGGGGAGGGATAAAAATACTTTTAGTTAGATACCTAAAATAAAAATAATGATAATTAACAAATAAAATAAAATAAATAAACAATTGAAAAATAAAGGGAAAAAACGTTGATTACTTCTTAACAGGAGATGATTGTTATTAGAATTTTTACTAAGAGTTCAACGTGAGTACTTTTTATTTGTAGCGTTCGATCCGAAAGCACCTGGAATAATTTAATTTCGACCAAGCTTGCGTAGTAATGAAAACATTCTCTTCACACAGGAATTTGGATGAGTAATTATTCAATATTTAGCGCGTTTAAATAAAAAACGCGCAAAACTGTTCAAAGGTATTATGCTTTGGTCGGAATAATCGATAATGCCACTTGTCAGTGTCATTCCCGAAATCTGGTGAATAACAAATAGGCGTAGAGAGATAGTGGAAAAAATTTGGAAAGCGAAAATATTCATCGCTCGCAGCCGAGGGCTAACAGATGTTGACGGAGTATCGTTGATTAACCGGAGAAGCAAGTAAAATGTCCCGGGAATAGCGAGTCGACAGCCGCAACGAATTTCGACTAAATGGAGTAGCTTGAAGTTCTCCAGTAACAGCTTCACCGAATGAGCAGAATGAGAAACAGATTTTCAGCTGGAGAAAGCCCGCGAAGCAGCGATGGAGAATATCAGGCAAAGTTATCGCGAAGAACTTTGCAACCGATACCGAGATATATAAATAATTTTTATGTTCGCGCGAGATCACGTTTGGACGGTTTTATGTTGGCATCCATTATTTGTTTTTCAAACTGCACATTTTTCTTACCGTAAATTTAGACTGAGCTTTCTCGGCTGGATTTTATAGCTCTTTTAATGCGTCCAGCACGTATTTCTTCGGTGATGCGATACTAACCGACCCGTGTGTAGGAGAAATTGATTAACATCTCGACGATAAAAGCCAAACTACTATTTAAATCAACCGGATCAGACTCCGCGCAAGAAATAATTTGTAATCTCGATAATGCTCGAAAAAGATTCTCTCCTTTTTTTAGTTATTCCTCTTTGCAGCCGAAATGAATCTAGCGCGAACGCATCGTTTACATTGGCTTAAAAAGAGCAAACTTTGTTACTGCATCGAAATTGCATGCATGTCGCACGGATAAACCAGCGAGTAACGCGGCAACAAAAAATAGACTAACATACAAAGCGATTATTTTCAACTGATACGCGAATCGGTTCCGTTAATTGTTCTACAGGTATCTTTATGTACACTGCTTTAAAATTACTACCATCAGTTAAAACCCTCGTTAAATCATGCTTTATTCGAAATTTAGGTTGAGGAATTTCATTGTTTTCCCGAAAACGTCTGCATTAATTTGGCCAGTAGGAAATATTAATATTTTCCGACTAACGAATTATTGACGGTCAAAAATATTTTTATTTTTATTGTAAACGTTTATTTGTTATAATATATATATATATATATAAATCACGATACATGTGTGCATTAAAAATAATTATTTATTTATTTACAGTTTCCTTAAGCCTGCAACAGGCTAATGGCGATGCATAGTATACAGTCTGTACATGATAAGTTAGTTAAATAATAATATTAATTAAATGCACCTAACGAACAATACCGAATTATTGAAAACAAGTTCAGTCAAGCATGAGGTTTCATGCGCTGAGGATTCCGTATGTTAAGTTAAAGATAACCATAATTTTCATTTACATAATACTAAATTCAAAACAGCAATAATTCCAAAACAAATATTTTTAGTCCAGTTCTTTATCACACATCACGCAGTGTCATCATATTGTACTGCAAAAAAAAAAAAAATTCTTATAAGTCCTAGATTTTTGGAAGGATTAATTATCAATAAATATTTAAAAATTTCTAATTGTACTTGTTTGTTTTCCGAACTTCTATATAGTTATATTTGAATACTATTACTTAAACCACCTTCCTCGTTTGTCACTATTTATTAGATTACTATATTGAGAAGTTAATTTCTCAACTGTTCATCAAATAAAATCAATAATTTTCTTGACGTAATTTCATTTCAGTTACGATTTTTAAATAAAATATATTTAGATATATGCACAAAATTTTAAATAAACTACAGCAAACATGCCAGAATGAGCATATTTTCAACCCCATTCGAAATTTATAGCTATAATATTCGCAATGCAAACAGGGGGTTACATATTAGTTATCGCGCTGTTTGAACTTTTCGGCAAATTCGAAAGTTTGATTAGAAAACAAAATACGGTTTCGTTCCTGACAAATAGCAATCTTCCAAACGATATATCACATGCTCGGGAAAAAAAATATTTTTTCCAAAATTTTGAGCTTTCGGCGCCCTGAAGGCCCAGATTTAAAGTTGGAAGGCCGGATGTTCCAAACTAGAGAAATATACGGGGATGAGGAAAAAAATATTTTTTTCCAAAATTTCGAGCTTTCGGCGCCCCGAAGGTCCGGTTTTAAAGTTGGGAGGCCAGATGTTCCAAACTAGAAAAATATACGGGGATGCGCGTATTTTTAACCGCGTTTAAAATTTTTAGCTGTAATACTCGCGGCGCTAGGGGGGGGACACGTCATTTTTTGCACTTTTTTGAACTTTTCGGCAACTTTACATAACTTTTGTAGCATAATTTTTTGATTTTATGAAAGGACTCTTACATTTTAGTTTATATTTTGAATTTCAGCTTTATAGGTTTATCGGGTGATGAGTTATGATTTTTTAAGTTATTTTTGGGGTCGTTTAATGTACCATATATATTCTTGACGGTTTTTTGGGTTTTTTGCCGCCCAGGGTAATCGGTCATCTTTAAGATATAGATCGTTTTAAAGAGAATTTTAATTGCGATTTATGTTCAAAAATTTGAAGTTTATAAGTCAAGCTGTTCGTGAATTATTGAATTTATTTGATATTTTTGTCATTTGTGTACCATCTTATTAGGATTCCGTAAGTTATTGCGGAATCCTAAAAATAAAATAAGATAAATAATAATATGTAGGAATAACATTAGGACAACTGTCACTATATATTTATTGTAGATGTATTTATTAATAGTAGATAAATCATTTTTTTTAAATAAAGGCTTTGGAGTATAAATCTAGATCGAGAAATTTAAATGAATCAGAATTATATGCTTTCATACCTGACCTTAAGGCTGAAAATTCACTAATATTAATTATTTCTCGACATAAATAATCTTATATTTCAAATCTTATTAGGTAGCACTGACGAACTAATTTTAGCCAATGAATCGGCTTCTTTTATTACGTAATTGCACACGTTGTATAAAGAAATGGTAATTTAACAATTACGTTTTTTTTAAACGCGTTCGGACAAAAATTTAGTTTATCCCGGGGGGGGGGGGGGTTAATTTGTTTTTCATCGAAACCGTCCGAATGAAAGAACGACGTAGGTTGTGCAATTATTGAGGGTTTGAAAAGAGAAAACGGAAAGAATTTTCCAAAGCGGCTTTTTAAAAATCTGTATTTTCTTACCTGATTTCACACGAACTTTACTTAGCCTGTGCCATTAATAATTGGTAATGTGCCTGTGTTGAACTTTTTCCAGTACGTTTTCTTCCACTCATGGCTTCATTATTAAAGTTCAAGTTAAATTGAAGAAGTTGGAAAGAACCGAAATATTCTCCACCTCATCGCTACGCTGCCGAAAAGAACATGGAACATAATAGTAATAATAATAATAATAATAATAATGAAAAGAGAAGGGTTTAATACGTATATGTGTATATATATAAATATATATATATATATATATATATAATATGTATATAATGTGGAGTAGCACGCAGAATTCGCGATTTTCCGTACTTAAACCGTGTAATAAATAATCCCCTCACGCTATGTTGCGTTAGAGATGTTTTATATATAAGCTCCTCGAAGCGCCAGTATTAAGAGTTTACTTCTTTAATAACTGAATATATAAAAAGGTGGCCTACGTTGGAAGGATTTTATTCCTCTTTTCCGTTAATTATTATTATTATTAGTGTATATCTTTTCAAATTGGTAAACTAGCAACTTTTTTTTTGTTTTTTTTTTTTTTTTTTTGGGTTGTTCATTACCTCCAAAGAACAGGAAAAAAAAAAGAACAGACAAATGATAAGTGAGAACTGCGGATAACCTTTAGTGTCAACTTGTGTTCTAAAAATAGCCAGGCCCTGTTGTGTATTACGGCATTTGCGGATTTCTCGAGTTAAAAGAAAACGCGCTATGAATGAGTCATTTAATGCGTTTATAGAGTGAGTTACCCAGTCCGCAGCGGTGATCTTTTGATGAATGTAGTGTACGATTTCGGCACAAAGTTGGTAACTTACTAAGAAAAAAATTCTAAACGCAGAACATTAACTTTAAATTATATTCCAATTCATTTTTATTTATTTTTTTCTATTTTATTATTCGAGCATCTGCGAGGTTACTGGGAATCATACGATGTAAGGTAAACCTCAAATTATTCGCTACCCGAATTAATAAATGTCCTATCGAGGAAATCTTTTTTTTACTTTCAGAAACTAGTACGGATAAGTCAAATTAGTCTATCAATAGCGGGGGTTAAAAGCTGTAGACGAAATGGTCCGTTTAGGTAATCTTTCTTAACGGTAAGTTTCAAAAGAAGCTTGACAGAAGGAATTAACAGTAACTTTTGCTCATTAAAGTATATATTAAAATGACCGTTTCCGATATACTATAAAAGGCAAATTTTTAATAACGGTCTACTTCCTATACTTTCACATGGGGTTCCCAAACATGGTCGTTAACTCAGAAGGATATTAACAAACTTGCAGTCGAAAAAAACTGATCAGAGAATCTTAGACCGTTACGAAAAAAGATAAAGTAAAAATAAGTAATATAAAAAGTAATATGAAAGATAGTATAACCGTAGTACAGAATGAAGCGGCAATGGGCGGACCACGTAATGGATAAAAGATGGACACACAAAAGCAGCTTCTAAGGTGTTGAGTTACAAAAAGCGAAAAGTAAAGAAACAGCGTACTAGATGGATAAATGACTTAACCAAAAATCAAGGATAGAATGAATAAAGGATTAATCGGATGTGGTAATGGCAATCGAGAAACTTCTAGAAATTCACGAAATGTGTAGAATTTCGAATAATTCATTACATCGTAATTCTGCTCATGGATAGAATGAATAAAGGATTAATCGGATGTGGTAATGGCAATCGAGAAACTTCTAGAAATTCACGAAATGTGTAGAATTTCGAATAATTCATTACATCGTAATTCTGCTCATTTTACGAATTACTCCCGGTGCAATTAGGAAAAGTTGTGTTGCGTTTCACGAAATAATTTCGATATCTGTTGTACGTGTATCGAGGAAATTATATCCGCTTTGAAGTGGCGACCTTACTTTTTTCCATGAAACACACGAGTAATAGATCAGGGATAAAAGAAAGGTTATTTAGCTAACGAAAAGACCGCTTCGGTATATTCGCAAGAAAGCTACGGCGAAATCACGGAAACAGCCGAACTAAGTTGCCTCACGACGACACCTAGTGGCCAACCGGCTGCCATCCGCAACGATAGAAGAAAACAATAATCGCGCGTGAAAAATGTAAGCTGGAAAACATAGCAAAAACAACATGCATGACCAGCTCATGGAATATCAAAAGCTTCTTGAAAATCATAAAATTAAATAAAACTACATCTGATAAACCGTTAATTATGACAAATAAGATGAAAATGCAATTGAGAATTTAGGCTGACAAATCCAATAAAGAACGCTTAATTAAGTACGCATCGACACATATCTATAAAAAAAAAAAAAAAAGAATCTGAGTTAAGAAATAGTCAAAAACTTCAGAGATAGCTGGTTTTTAATTCTCCCGAAAAGAGTAATTCAAAAATGCAACACAGCATGCTGAAAAAAATGGCCATTAAAGGATCTCTGAACAGACTCAGCAACTAATTAATAAAGCAGAGAGACGTAATAATATCCGAGTTCAAATATTATACACCATGAATATGGAGCTTTAAAACTCTGTCGAAATTATATTCTTATATTTTTAATATTCTACGATTAAAATGTCCGTATTTTGCTTAACTTTAAGGTGCTTGCCTACCAAATCAGAGATGTCATAGGTTATTGAGACTTGTCGCGTTCCAGATCGCAGTCGTTCCCAGGTATCCAATCTGAAACTGAACATTGTTTATACCAGAGAAATCGAGGAAGGTAAAGGCGGATAATCCGAAAGTAGAAAGGAACTGGCCTCAGTATTCTCCTTAGATCCATTAGGTTCACTGCCATTATGGAGAAAGCTTAACTTCACAATATCCGTTATTCATCAAGGATATATGGGACTTACTTTACTTAGTGCGATTATAAATAAATAAATATGTTAAAGAAACTCGGAAAAAAAAGGATAAAAAGACGAAATGCTACAATGACATATATTTATGTATCCGATGAAATACAGGGCAACGTACTACTGTATGAAATGGTGAAGCGAACGAGGAGATTTTAAAATAAAAATCGGGCGCGATACAGGACAAAGCGGGTTACATTAAAACAGGAAAAACAAAAATTGTGGAGACGTGAACTTTAAGATGTCCCGTGCACAATCAAAGGGCAACTTTAATACCCAAAATTCCACGAATGAACCCCGATCCATCGGGGGTGAAAAAAAAGGGGTTAGTAAAAGAAACTATTGCTTAAAAAACCATATGAAGCAATTGAATACGGCTGAAAAAATACCACAAATATATAGGAATAACGGGGGGAAACCTAGGAGGACTGCAAAATAATCGTAAGGACTGTGATATCCTTTATTATTATTATTATTATTATTATTATTATTATTATTATTATTATTACGTTCAGAATATTAAAAAATTACAACCTAATGTACATTTCACAGAAACCGCGTGTGCTCGCAAACAAAAAGGCACTCGGCATTATAGAAAATATCTCAAATGCACCGACAAGATATTTTCAGAAACGAAAAAATGGTGACAATTAAATGTCCGTCGACGTATCCTAAGTTGCACAATGGCGCGCTACGAGTAAAATTCTCTGCAATTTTTAGTATTCTCCTCGGTTTTTGTACAATTGACTTTGCGCAATTCTTGTACATCGATCAGAACGAATATCCTTTTCCGTATTATTCTCCGATAAATAATCATCATCGGTAGAAAAGTATGTTTAACAAGCGCGGATCGCGACGAAATCGAATGTTCAGGTTTCACATATTGAGTGACACGCAGATTTGAGAACGAGCGAGTTTGGAACGGCCTATCGACTATGGCATCTTGTTTCCGATGCTATTTAACATGTAAAATGTAAGGGACAACATTGCAGCGAACACTAAAGAGAAACGCGACAATTATCATCGCACGGGAGTAAACAATCACGTGAGCGAAACCGGTACGGGCGAAATGAGTTCGAGTAAAATTAGAAAAAAAAAATCAGCAATGAAAAAATATGGCCTCAAACTGAATAAAGCGAAAATGAAAAGAAAAAAGAAAAACCGAAAAAATAACGGTATTTCCGCGAAATCAAAGACCGTTTAAAATACATCTGATTGGATACTCTCTTCGAAAATACGGAAAGATCGGAAAACCGAATAAAAAAAAAAAGCTAATTTAGCTCGGTTTAAACTCGGTGATAACCCGATGTAATAATATACACACGACCGATTCATTAAGACGTGAAATAGTACGAATCAAATATCGGAGTTTGGTACTATCGGCGGACTATTTCAAAATCAATCGCGGTATGCGTGAGATACTATTTTAACGAACGAAAGAAATTTCGAAATATTCGCGCGTTATTTTTTTGAATTTTTCCACATATATATGTATATACATAGCGAGTGAAAAGTAACGTACACATTTTTATCGTGATCAAGCAAAATGTTCTATTCAATTTTAATTAACACCGCCCCGTACGTCAAAAAATCGCATACTGCACGTCGAGAAAATGACAGCGGCATCGAGCGTAAAGTGACAAAATGCTTCGGAGCTTAATATTTGCAGGGCGTTTCGGAAATTTTTTTCGCAAGCCAAGATGCACATCGATTCGGAATATGCCGGAGCGCTTATCTAAGAACAAATCCGTTTCGGGCAAACTGAATATCGCAAGCGGGTTAAGAAATAATGTAAAATACTTTTGAAAATGACGTGAAAAATACATCGCAGGAATTACCGTAACCTGGTGAAAGACCATTAGACTTGATAATTTAACTCAGCGGAATTGCTTAAGCGCAATCGACGGAAAGTTGTAATTCCGTTCGATGGACAACGTCACTGAGATAAAAATACTTCTTTGTGCAATTCATTTATCCTGGAAAAAGTCGAATCGGTTTCTGGATAAGGCCGAGCTTGCACAGTAATTCCTGCTGTAACACGTGCCGGATTAAGTTTGTCGCAGTTTCGAATTGTCGGCAACTTTCTCATTTGGAATCTGCATCGGAGAGAGGTCGCTTCAAAGAGCCAAGCTCTTTAGAAGTTTCTGTCGGCACTAGAAAACTCAAACCCGAGGGAAAGGTGTAACGTCTTGCTGTCCGCATACACCGGTTCCCGACTATAACTTTTCTATCGTATTTTTCAGCCTACCACATCTCACTTTGCGACTGGAATATTAAAAAGGTAAAAAACCGGCAACACAAAAAAATCGCTCTAATCGGCGACTTTTCTATCGGCGATTTTTTCTATCGGCGATTTTTTCTATCGGCGACTTTTTCTATCGGTGATTTTTATCGGCGACTTCTTTTCGTAGTAAAACCGAGGGAGGGAAAAAGTAATTTTGATCTCAAATTGTGTTTTACATTAATGACGTACACTGCAGTAGTCGGATGATTCGGATGGCTGTGTTCCATTTTTAAGAGCGGAATGACACCGAGGCCCGTGTCGTCCACTTCTCCATTCAAGTAGTAGAATTTCGCGTGCAGCGCGCTATACGAAGAATTTGCTTACTGGTGTTTGTCGAGTGTAATTATTGCGCGGTATTTTTCGGCAAATTGGATTAGTGCTAAAATGGAATTCGCAGCTCTCAGCGAACTCTGTAAAATGAGATTTGAAGCGCTCTACAATGAATGTACTCGAGCGAAAATCTACCGTCAGATTCAGTAGCTGATAATTACACTTTCGGCGTTTAGCCGAGTGGATTCTCCGGTTTAATTTGGAAGCGAAAAAAATTCGAGGTCGTCTTTTTTCCCATCAAAATCGAATTTCGACCATTACATATCATCGCTGCAGGCCTACACGCTCGTACATTGGTAGAACCGGCGGCGCCGCCTTTATCTATAGCACACAAAGTTTGCGCCCGGTCGAGCCTTTCCAAGTTTATCAGATATACACGCCACGTTAGTATTGTAGTATAATTCGCGGAGCGGTAGTTTTCCCGCTGGTAGCGTTTTTGTAAAATTTTCCAGACGTTTCCGCGCGGTGAACGATCGAACTACCGAAATTTCCAGGTCGCCAGTTAACCAGCGGCTATGCGTAAAAATTAATAAACTATAACGGTCGTTGGGAATACAGCCTCACACGTTGAACTCGGCTCGTATTAAAAATCGAACGTTCATACAGTCTCGAATTCGAGCAGTCTAACACACAGAGAAGACGTTTGTACCGAACGACCCCAAATACCACCTTTCCTCAATTACCACCGGAAATATCGCGGATAATGAGATTTTTATCTTTATTGCGCACATAAGGTTCTTCGCGGAAGCCGCACAAAATAAGCCCTTTTCCAGGCTCACCGGCGCTTCCGTTGCATTAAGATCTGCCACGGATATTTTTAAAAGATTTTTTTATCGCATTTTCTTATTTTTCGAAGCTCGAAAAGGCGAATGAAAAAAAAATTGTTGTAAATCTCGTATTAATGTGTGTAAAGTCGTAAAGCATTCTTCTCTGGTTTTCGCCCGTCATGAAACGGTACTACCCATACGGTGTAGAGCCGTAATCTGATTATTATGGGCAGTGCTGTTTCGCTCTTCGGGGAAGCCACATTCCGATCTCGCTGCCCCCCCCCCGCGTACACCTTTATTAAACATAAAAGTGAACCAGTGCGTTTCCCCAGTTGATGCCTGAAGCGAACAAAAAATTATGAAAATTAAAATTCTTCAAATTGTATTTTAACAACAAGCAGTTTCGTCCACTCGAATATGTTAAGTGACTTCTTCTCTTTTTTTTCTCCTTTTTTCCTTTTTTTCTACAAGTGTAAAAGAAGTAAAAAGAGAACTGGTCAATAAAGCCAGCGCGACAAGTAATTTCTACATTTCATGCTCTTGTCCCAATCCTTAATAATGGAGCAGCATTCTGATGTTTCTTCGTTGATGGTTTTTCTTTCATCATTCCAGTCCGATAGTTAACTAACACGATAGCTGTGGAATCATTTCATCGAAAGATATTAAATAATGTGGCGGCCCGTCAGCAGAATGATACAAATGTTTTGAAGTAAAAATTTGACTCCTCGTCGTCAATGAGAGATTTTTTTTGCGAGTGCGCCTATGTTTTTATCTGTCCGTTATCAGCATTATCTTCGCGTTTTCGTGTTCGATGCAAGCAACTCTTTCCGTTTTTCTAATATTTTATCTTTTCCTGTACATTATCATACTAGAGAGGAAGAATTTCGACCGTAAATATCTTGTAAATTATCATTTACGCCCAAAAAACGAAAATTCTGAATCGTACCAACTTTTTAATTATACTCACATGAAAGCTCAATCGAAGTAATAGATTTACCGAGCAGTGAGGAAACTGGCCCCCCTACTCTTATTAGTACCGTTAGACTACCATTATGGAAAGCTTAACTTCACAATCCATGAAACCTTATCAAAGATATAGGGGACCTGCTTTACTTTTGAGATGGGGAAAATTATCTCAATTGATTTCGGCCGAACAAAGCTGCAGGTCCGGATGATTCAGCTGCTGAACTATTGAGATTACTTGATGACAACGGCTTAAAAATCGTAAACAATTTTCGTAATAGGCCACAAAGTGGAGGTCTATTCTTACTGTCAAGATTTACACAAAAGTACCGAATTCTAGAAGTTGTAAAGAGTTTTTAAACTGATCAAAAAGTCTCACGAGAGCCTAAGAATAATTCACGGAAGAATTTTTTAGAATCGCTTAGAAAATCTAAGTAAAGAACAGTTTTTTGGTTTAGACATACGAATATTCTCTCTGTATCGATGTATTAATTCGGAGATTCTTAGACCCTCAACGGGCTCTGTTGTGTGTACCTGTGTTTTGTTACTTTTGATAAAGTTTAGTAAACTTTTCAAGATAAATCAGGGACAAGATCCAACCTTATCTCAGCCCTTCTCTATATCGCTATTTCTTCTGTGT
Source organism: Icerya purchasi (assembly GCA_039619475.1). Classification (NCBI taxonomy): domain Eukaryota; kingdom Metazoa; phylum Arthropoda; class Insecta; order Hemiptera; family Monophlebidae; genus Icerya; species Icerya purchasi. The sequence goes on along the minus strand of CM077115.1, from coordinate 390,599,501 downwards.
TATGATATGGTCAATTCCGATGCTTGCCGACTGATGCCAATAAAGACTTTTTATAATAATCTTTACCATCAATTCCTGCTGTTTCTAATCTATTCATCATTTTGCTGTATTTCACCCTATCGAAAGCTTTTTTTGGAAGTTCATAGAGCATGTGCAGATTGGACGCGTGCAACAGCTTTACGTCGCTGGATTATCATGTTAATGCTGAATAATGCATCTCTAGAGCTTAGCTTTTTCTTAAATCCGAATTGAGTGTTGTTCAGTTGTTCATCTATTTTTTTTTTTTTTTTTTCTTTTTTCGTTGTCTAATCTTGACCATATATATTATTTTCTGAGAAAAATTTTTAATACGGGACTCATTAAGCTAATACTGCGATAGTCGCTTATATTGGTTTAGATTTTTAGCTGACCGTCGCATTAAACCGCTGTAATATCTCATTACCGTGTAAATGCATACCACAAATCCGGTTGATATAAAACGAGCAGTGAGACAACCAACTAAACCTATGTTTACGCTGACCAGATCTTTAAAGAGAAACACCTTGGACAATAATAATTGAAGGAGAGAAAATCAGCATTATATGCCGACGGTCTGTAACATGCCTGGGAATTTACGAGATTTTGCCTTACTTGTTCGGCGAGTAGAAAACATTAGCCGCGCCTACGGAATATCGCTGAATGCAAAAAAGACTAAAACCACGGTCATCTCTCATTACTACTCACGCGAGGCGAGTGTTGCAGAATATGTCGTTGAACCCCTCTGATTAATAATAAAGGCAACACCGACGTTGAAATCAGATGCAGAATTGAACGAGAACAAGAAACGTCTGCAATAAGATGAGGAAACACTCACAGCACATAAATTTAGAATGAGAGAATTAGTATCCTCAAGTGGTGTACGTGTTCGTTCGGATGCGAATGCTGAACAAATCTAAAAAAAAAAAAAAGAAAAAAGATCACTCTTGAATTGGTTTTGAACTTTTGAACTATCGTGTTATCGGAAAATTCTGAAAAACCTACGGATAGCAAACCAGGCAGAAAGCTTCCCGCAATTGTTGAATAAAGATCGCGAACTAATTAGCATCATGAAAGACAGGAAGTCGAAGTACTACTTTGTTTATCTGATCCCCGCGGCCCAAGATTTACCGCAAAATTCCCTATCAGTAAAAGTAATTGGTAGCGGAAAAGCTGAACGCGAACTGCTCATGGATATGCGATATCAAAACGTGGAGAATGAACATCGAGCAGCTAGTGTCTATTCAGCCTGCAACAGAAAATAAAGCTTTGCTTATCGACGGGACCAGAAGAATATGTGTTTGGCCATGGTTGATTTCTCAATGTACACACACACCTCTACCTACTCGTAATTACATATGTAGGTTCTTTCGAACGATTTTACATTTTTTTTTTTTTTTTCAATAAAGTTTTTATTCTTTCTTTTTTCTTCATCTATATTATAATATTTAAAAAGAAAAAGGTAATCCATGGGGGGATTCACAATGTTTCTACGAGTAGCGTATAAAATGGAACGAATTTGTTTTTCCTTATTTTAACTAATACGTAATAATTTTTATAACGCTTCCAAAGCTAAACTTTTACATCTCGCTTATGACTGGAATCTGTGAATTATCGCTAATGGTCCGTGTATAAAATAACGATTAATTCGATTAAAGCGTGCGCGGTAATTCTTCAATTTATTTCGGGCATTGTTGCCTCGTTCGAAGCGCTTGTTTGTATATTTTATCGGTGTTTTGTTAAAACATCTCGCGAAATTTACATAGACTGCGGGCAGCGACGGACGGAAATAAGAAAGCACTATTTGCTTCGATATGCAAATTTCGTTACTGATTAACGAACAACTCGGTGTAATAATAGTACATAGTATAGTAGTTTGCTAAATTCTCATGAATAATAATTTATTTCCATTCCTCCTCCGCCCTTTAAAATTTCTAATGGTTAGATTATCCCCGGCAACAGTATAATCTCCGGGTGCTTTTTGTTTCCTTTTTTTATTTTCCGTGAAAAATAATAAATTACCGAATAGTGAGAGGGGGGGGGGGGGACAAAAAAAAAAAAAAAAACGAAAAGAACTTTAACACCCTATTACGATACAGGCGCTTCGGTATTAAGTCAACTTTTTAGAATATTTATCGCTATATAAACTTAATTACCACGAATGCGATATTATTTTTTGTCAGGTTGGCGAAAAACTTTCATTCAACATTTCAAGAGGGTGAGGATGAGAAAAAACGAATAACGAGGAAAAAAACCGAAAAGTTTTACGAACGCCGTGGAAAAATTAATTATAGTCTAGCGAATTTTTTACTTTTGAACGACGATGTTAACAGGTTAGCGAGTACTTTTTTTTTTCGTTTTTTTTTTTGCGGAATACTTTTTAAGTAGGAGGCAGTTTAATTTTGAAATACGAGCAGAAAAATGAGGAAGATAAAGTAATGCGAGAGACGATGCTCTTAAGAAGTTACTAAATTACTTTTAAAATAGTTGACGAATTTTATCAATCGCCTGCTTCAATCGATCTACACCGGAAAAATGAACCACCCCATCATATATACATCAAAAAATTTCTATCAATCTGAAAAAATCGAACTGCTAAAATTTCATGTACAGAATTTTCAATTTTAGACGGGATGATGCGCCCAATCAAAACTTTAACAACTTAAAATACTGCTACAACGAATTCGCTATAATATATTTATAAAATATGTATATATATATATATATATATATATATATATATATATATATATCGTTGCCCTTCTCTCTCCAGTGCATGCTAGAACTTATTTCACGTCGTATACGGATGTATAAAAAAAGGGTTTGCAATTGGAAATAGTAGTTTAATAAAATTGTTTACTTCTTCATGTTTTAAAACATATTTTGTAATAAAAAGTTATTGAAGAAAGAAGGACATTTTTAAAATAAACTTTTCAGTTCTGTCATATTTTGTGTGTTGATTTTTTTTTACCGGAAAAGAACCAAAAAACAACCATGTTAATCGCTAAAAATAAAGAAAGTATATTACATATTTGCAAGCTACATTTGTAATTATGTAAACTGCTGCCCCGTCGATTATTACAAGAATTGTGTGCCGTGATCACAGCGCGCAAGATCACTCACAGTTTGCTATAAAACATGCCCCCGCAGAATTTTGCGTACCTTTTCATTTAACTTATACAAGTATTTATTTCCGCATGTGCATTAACGCAATTCAAATCTATACAATCGAATAATATGAAATATAAAACTTTATTCTTTCTGTCAGTTGCACCAGCGGATATGTTAATGGGAAAAACTGTTACACAGTATACGTAAACAAAAAAAAACACAAAAAACTTTGCAAAAACAACTTTTCCATTTCTTTCATATTTTATTTATTAATAATTAACACGAAACAAAATAACTAATTTGCTACATATTTAACCGAAGGAGAAAAAAAGTTGGAATTTGATCCGAACTTCGTTTTGTAACGTTTGGTCTACATGATCTGCAGTCTTTCTCGGTTGTAGATCGTAATTTTTTTAATCAGTTTCTAGCTTTTTTTTTTTTTTTTTTTTTTTTTTGTAGTAAAATGAAATACTAAACTTCGAGTGTAAAAAATATTTCTTATTCACACGAGGAGCCGTATACGAAAAAAAAAAAGGAGGTTTATGGTGCGAAAAGTACGATGTGTGTAATTTTGAGTTTATAAAATAGACGCAGTAAAGCCGATATCATCAGGAGTTTTTGTATTATTTTATTTTTTTGTTTTTTTATTTATTTTTGGGTGCGTCAACTATGGACATTGAGGCAGCGCGAGTGAAATTTTTGGAAGTGTGTCAATGTGCGCGGCAGCGGGAATCGAGGTTCTAATCAAGCGAAATACGATTAACTAATCAGACTCGCCACGGTAACACTGGCCGATCCACCACAAGTTGTAGAAATATAGAGATTATTATTCAAATTAAGATTAAACGTAGGACAAATTCGACAATTTTTAGTGCTCCTGAAAAATCTGTTCGAGTTTGTTGTTTTCGCCCGTTTACGAAACTGTTAAAGCGGAACGAATTCGGGGCATTTTAGATTCGACCGGGGAAATTGGTCATCTAACTCGTTCGAGTTTTTCGTTCTACCGCTACATATGTACATTCGCGTCTGGAATCCTTTAACGAACTTCTTTTTTTTCGGTTCCAGAACACGGCAAACCCGGCGCCATGCGAAACTCTCGTCATTCGATGTCGATTATTAATCGGTATCATTTCATCTACTACAAGCTACAAGCGGCTCAATGCGTCGGCGAAGGAAGGTGTTAATATTACTGTTTATATATTATACAACTAGCTGACCCGGCGAACTTTGTACCGCCTTAGAAACTAAAATGTTGTGATAACTTATTAGCTGAATTAAATTCATTCTTTTATTAAAATAAAATTAATACTCAAAACGAATTAAGTTCAATAAATGTACAAAAATCAAAATGAAAAGTATTTTAATTGCATTAAAATGAATGTAATTCACGCGTGGCAGCCAAGTATTATTCGCCTAAGTAACAAAGATCAGTATAACCCAATAAGATGGTTCACAAACGACAAAAATATTCAATTATACAATAACTCGGACACGGTTTGACTTATCAGAATGGATCGTAAATTACAACTAAACTTCTACCTATGACAATTTACAACTTTAAGCTGAGCGAATACCCTGAACGGCGGCAAGTAGCTGCCTTAAATACATAATATGGAATTTAGAACGACCTGAAAAATCACCCTTAAAAAATTCATAACTCATCACCAGATAACCCTTTTAAGGCGAAATTCAAAATATAAAACAAAACGCAGAAGCTCTTTCATAAAATCCAAAAATTAAGGTTAAATATTGTGTGAGCCAAAAGAAGTAAAAAAAAGAATGAAATTTCTTAATAAAGTTAGTTTTAAATTTTTTATTCTGCTATTCAGGGTGGAGACAAATCCAACAAAGATCAAAAAAATCAATCCAGCCGTTCTTGAGTTATAAATGGTGTAACATACCCAACTTATTAAAAAGAAAAGAATCATCGAAAATTTTTATTTTATATTACGTATTCTGCTAGTCGGGGTAGAGAAAAATCCAACAAATCAAAGATCAAAAAAAATCGTTAAGCCGTTCTTGAGGTATAAATGGTGTAACACACCAGACTTTAGTTTTTTACATAGAAAAAAAAAAATTATCGAAATTTTTATTTTAAATTACGTATTATTCGGGGTAGAGAAAAATACAGCAAATCAAAGATCATGAAAATCGGTCCAGTCGTTCTTGAGTTATAAGTGGTGTACTAACACGACTTTCTTATATAGGGTGATTTTTTAAGAGTTAAGTTTTTCAGGTTGGCAGCACTGGTTGGTATTGGCGTCCAAACGCCATCTGTCAAAGTGAAAAGTTTTCAGTATACTCTCTGCCATTTCATCATGGAAAGACTTACAAACGAGCAACGATTGCAAATTGTTGAAATTTATTATCAAAAACCAGTGCTCTGTGAAAAATGTGCATCGTTTGTCATATTATGGTCGTCATAATCGACCTGGTGAATCAACAATTCGTGCTGTTATCACCATACATGACTGAACAAAACACAAACGTTATTAAACATATTAGCCGCTTAAAGGTTGCTGGAAAAAAAAATAGATATGGAAAAAAGTCAGTAAGGAAATATAATTAATAGAGTGGAAAAATGACTTAAGGGTGGAAGAAAGTATAAGTGGAAAGACAATTTAAGGGTTAAGGAAATTGGAAGTGGAATGAAGATTTAAAGGTGGGAGAAAGTATAAGAGGCGAGCAGAAAAAAAAATATACCGGAGGAAAACAAAACACAAGCTATAAACACGAACGGAAACCAAAAATGGAAATTATCGAAATTAACGGCGACATCCTGCAATAATGTTATTTCAGGCAACGCTGTGTACTTATTTTACCTGTTTTTGCAACGTCCGGTTGAACTACCCCCCCCCCCCCCCCCCCTCATTAAGGATATGTAGTATAAAACGGCCCCGTGGTTTTATAATTAAGCCGTTATTGTCGTTTTTAAACCTGTTCACATTAAATCGACCGACGATGATAATATTACAGCGCATGGAAATCAGTGCGCGTGGAAAAATTTCTTGCTTTAGAGAAGATGCCACGTTAAAAAGTAACGAAAGGAGTTTAAAATAGGATGATATACGATCTTTCGGCAGTTGTGAATGAAGGAATGTGCCCCATGGCGTTAACTCAGCGAGAAGCCCATACACATAAAAATAACGTTCGTAGCTTGTTCTGATGGACACGTTCGTGCGCGAAGGTAATTTTAAAAGCGACAATATGCAAATTAGGAAACGATTTGGCAATTCTCATTCTGAAGGTAATCTGCGGGGAGCTGATGGAAGGGCTCAAAGGAGTGTTTCACTACTTCTCGCGGAAGATTGTTTACGAAATTCGTTCTTAAGTACGCTTCTTTTTTTTCCAACGAAAGTATGGCAATGAGATGAGCCGCGTTGTTGTGACTAGGTTCATTTTGGTATGCAATATCTGCGTTATACTATTTCACGGCAGTATCCGAAAGACTCTCAACAGTTATTTACATCGAAGTAACAAACACGGTCGGCTAACACGCTGCTACATTGATTTAAGCGGTAGTTAAATTTTTTCCTATTTAAACTATCCCTATTTCCACCGACTGTAGCTCGTTTTCTCGCCCACCAGATCGTTTCGTTATAAACGGTCTCGTTACCGCTCGATTTACAATGTTGAGAATAACTCTTTATTGACCTCCTTCACAAAATTTCGACTCGCGTTATACAATCTTAACTTCATGTGTGATACTTATACGCGATCCTTTAGATTTCATTTTAAATTTTCAATAAATCCTTAGCCTAAAAAATTAAAGGCTCAACTCTCATCTTCCTTAGTATTTTTTTTCTCTCTGCCATCGCACGTAAAAACCTACATTTATCGCCAGTTCCGTATTTTGATCTTCTCCGATTTCTTCTTTTTCATTTACCGTCATTTTCTTCGTCACGCCCTATCTTATCTGAATGCTCGTCCAAGCTTTTTCGTTTTCGTTCTCTGCTTATTTCTACCTTTAATTTTTGCCTTTTTCTTTCCCGCTGTATATCCATCTGCGATATATAATAAAACTTTGAAATTGCTCTCTCTCTCTCTTTCTCCTCCCCGTCCGGGTTGTCGGTCATTCTTCTTGGCACAACTTACTCTACCCTCCTTCTCAAAAACGAAGGAAAAAAAATGAAAACCGTCTAAAAGTATTCTTTCCTAATATCGCGATTGTGTTTTTCCGCCAATTAAGTTAACAATAATTAAGAAATAGTATATAATATTATTTTTTTCTGATGTTTGAAAAAAAAAAAAAAGTAGCCAATTTCTTAGAAAGATTCGAAAGTAAAAAAATGTTTAAAAAATACAATTTAAATGTTCGGTACGAAACGTCACTATTTAAAACATAACGTTTCCAAAACGTGAATGTTCATCGCCGAAAAGTAAAAATTACTTCACTTTTTTATTTTTTTTTCCGTATTCTTCGATGATGGAGAAAACACGTGTGTGTATCAAATGGTGAACGATCGAATGTGGTTTTTGCGCGGAATGATCTTTACACGCGTTTTAAACATTAATTAAGACAAAAGGGCAAACGGCATTCGAAGTAGTGTGCCTTGTGCAAAAATGGTCGTCGAGAAATATTTCAACGTTCGAATAATAATGCAATTAAAAATACGGTTAAACTTCTAAAAGCGGTGATAATGGTAATTTCGTACGGTACGCAAACGGTGTAGATGGAATATTTATTCTGCGAAGTTTTCAGATCACTGATTTGTGCGCTATACTGTTTGCCGTGTAAATAGCCCGGGGCGTGGCGAATATTCCGCCATAATGTAATAAAGGGCGCGCAATTCGAATTCCAGAGATAATTTCGTCTTTTTCGGCTACATTGGATTCACATACACACCGACACAGACACTTAGTAGAGCACACAAGCTCGAAGGATAGCGAATTTCATTCAGCCGTTATCGGTTTGCGGATTGGTATGCGTTCGAATTCGTGAGCGGGGTAAATATGTCGCAAGTGCAAATGTGTGCGTTTACACGACTATACGTAATGTAGTCGCGAATATATGTACGGGTGGCGAGGGGGCTTCGTTTTGAATGTTACCATTTTGTTGTTGCCTTTCGGCTTTTCGAGGTTTTTTCGTGAACGGTGATAAATATGCAGAAAGGCTACTGCCGTGTTATATTTCGTTGATACAGAAAAAAAAAAAAAAAAAAAAAAAGAAAACAGCAACGAATTTTCCACTAAAAAGCTGGAAACTAAATTAAAGTGGGAAAATTAGGTCGTCCAGGAGTTGTTGGTTCGTGGAAAAATTGTTATAGTTCAACGAACAAAGATAAACAATAATATCCGAAAAAGGTTTCTTCTTTTTCGGCGAAATAAGTACCGCTTTTTTGTTGCGACCTCTTCCTGAACCCAGTTTTCCTGGAATGCAGCGAGAACTATTTCCGGTTTTTCCAGTATCTGCTTACAGCATCTTCGTCGTCCGGAACGCGGTAAATTTTATTATTAAATTCGTTATTAATACGAGTACCCGTTCTATAATAGCTGCTTCCCACGGTATATAATCTTGTCCCGGACGAGACGTTTCGCTATTTTGCTTTTTAGGGCGAACCTCATTTGCCCATTCGGAAGAAGCATTTAATAAAATGAAGGGGAGCTTGCAGGGTTCGCAGTTGCGTGAGCTCTGGCGTACTTGTAGCTCCGAAGCATGAACTTTAAGGATTTTTTTTTATCGAGAACTGCCTCTTGCGGAAGAACAAAAAGTGAACGAACTGGTTGCACACCTAATATCGCGCGCACTATATTCCGAAGGTTAATTCCTTTTTTTTTAACGATATGTGTAAGTTGTTTATTATACTCTGAACGATATCATAATAAAGCTACGGTCCTGAAAAGGTTTTTAGCAGCCGTCACAGTTTCTAACAAATTTTTCGAAAAATAGTAAACTTTTTATCGGCGCCTTTTGTATGATGCACAATGTCTTTTTTTTATTTCTCTTCTTGTGAGTTTTCGTAGGTAATTATTTTTTATTTTTTAATTTTCAAATGCTCAATAATAACATTTTATTTGCTGAAAGTACATTTAACGCGAAGTTTATCTTCAAAAAGGAACATACTCGCTACCGCGTTCAAATATTTATTTTCTCGAAGTTGTAAGTTTAACTCATTTATGTGTGTGTGCGAAAATGCCCGCAAGATAAACCGAGTGCACGTCTGATCTTAAATCTCGATGATACTGTTTGAAAAAAGCGTCTACAAAGCTCCGCTTAGCAGTTTTCGTAATGAACTTTCGTAGAAAGGAAAAAAGGGTATTAACATTCACCGCAGTTTATACGTTAAATTACTGTGCCGGATAATGAATTTTTTTTTTTTTTTTCGACTATTCCTTTTCGGAATTTCGATTGAAATTAGATTAGGCTTGTTTAAAATGATATCGTCCAGAAGCATTTTGAATATAATCTTATAAGATATTACCGAGCGGTTAATTAAAATTCTAACATATTCAAATTATTCGAATAATCTGTTAAATTACCACAACTAAGCTAAACACAAAGATGGGGAATCGCAGGGGCGTGGCCGACCAAGAATAATGTGGATGGAAAACCTAAGGGGAAGTGGTTCAAATTAGATACGGTGGAAATATTCAGGAGAGTCATGGATTTAAGTCAAGCAGATGATCGCCAATGTCCTTTGAGGACAGAGCACATGGAAGAAGAAGAAATTAAACACGCGTACAGATTAATCGTTTATATTGCAACCGTTATCGCCAAACTACTAAAAAATCGACGAATTTATGTCTCCTTAGATGGGAAAAGTAGCCGCTGGAGAGAACAACAACGTAATGGGCTTCCACAAGGAAGTGTGTTAGCGCCAATATTATTCAATGTTTTCACAAGTGACCAGCCTATTCTCAAAGATATGAGTCACTTTACCTATACTGGTGATCTGGCTGTTACCTGCCAAGGAAAGTCGTTTGAAGTAATTGAAGAACTGTCCAGCACTTTAGAAAAACTAGATAATATTACTCACAGGATGGATCACCTGAAACCAAACCTAAAAAAAAAAACTCAGTGCTCCGCTTTCCACCTGTGAAACAGAGACGCTAACAGACGCTTAGAAATAACATGGCGAGGGACAAAAGTGGATTTCAATGAGTGTACCTCGGAGTTATCCTTGATAGAACACTATCTTTCAAGAAATACTGCCTCTGAACACAAAAATGAAAATTGCAGCCAGGAATTACATACTACGTAAGCTAGCCGGCAGCTCATGCGGTGCTAGTCCGCATACCTTGCGGACATCAGCACTAGCATTATGCAACTCAGCCGCGGAGTGTGCATGCCCAGTATGGCTTAACTCTGCACATTCGAGTCATGTTGACACCGCACTAAACGAAAGCTCCCGCATCATCACACGGAGCCTAAAACAGACATCTATCGAAAAAATCCGTGTTCTCTCCGGTACCACTCGTCCTGCAATTAGACAGGAAATAACTGTTAGCACTGAAAAGAGCAAACAGGAAATGGCATGATGTTTGGATATAAATCAGTTCAACGATGATTGAAGTCCCGTAACAGTTTCATGGCAGTTATCAAGCCATTAACAATAAGCCCAGAAATCTCTCGACACAATGCCTGGAAGGAAGAATGGGCGAAGAAATATCAGGAACCATGGATTGAACCTAAGGAGTACCCTCCTCCAGGAGCCGAACTAAAATACGAAACATGGCGTTCATTAAACAGACTAAGAGAAATGGTTGGTCGAACACAACATGAAGAAATGGCGAATTTCTGACAACTCTTTCTGTATATGGGGTGGTGAGGAGCAATCTATTCAACATCTTTTCATCTGCAGTAGATGCCCCCGCACAGGTGCGACTTTAATGACAACTGAATGGAGACAGTGTCGCGTTTGCAGAATGCTGGGCAAATACCGTGTAACGCATAAAGATCTATTTCCTGATACGAAGAAGAAGAAGACTGCAGTAATGCCGGTGTAATTTCGTCAAAAAAAAAACTTAAAAATTTATCCCACATCAGTACAAATATTATTCGAATGGCATTCCTTCTATTTTCAGGATTTTGCATTTATCGACCTTGATTGTCATTGTCTTTCCATCCTAGTGTTAGTCGGGTTGCATTCCTTGTGACTCCTAATTGCTACTATTTGCACCTGGTGATGGGTAGCAGACTGTTGCTCGGAAAACTGGCCGGCATATTTCTTGCGTTTCCCTTTCTGGAAGGAAAGAGGTTTTAGCTGAATTCAATGCGAAATCGAAATATACGATGACAATGTGTAATCGGTAATGAATACATTTTCCGTAACAAACACGCGTGGGAAATTTCGCGTGCTCAATGCGCAGTCGGTACAGCGATTGCTTTTCTACCGTTCCATGATTGATTAACAGCGGCTCGTTTATATTACGGGAACTTTTGTCTCTTTTTTTTCCCCTTTCTCTCTCTCACTCTCTTTAGGTCCGTCAACTATGGACATTAAGCCGGCACAGGTGAAATTTTTGTACAACAGTGGAATACAACTACGCAACGGTAGCTGGCTAACTTTTATTCTTCCATTTGTCATTCGTGTAGGCTTGATGAAATTAGGTGTGATCACTCAGATAACGTCTAGTCTAAGAAAAGTAAACTTTTTTTTTTGTCACCACCGGAACGGCCATTTCTCACTACGATATCCATACGAAAAAGTAATTTGTGGCGAAGCTTACCGAATTGAGACGGTGTTTTTTAACGCTTGCCGTAAAATAAAATGATAAAAAATTCCCGTTAGAGATTAGAAGAAGAAAATAACACAAGGGAAACGGCATCATTTACATTGATTGTCGCACCTTTCCGGATAATTTGGCCTCCTTTTTGACGGTAATGCTGTAACCTTGTCAGCAGTGAGGAGGAAATTCCGAATGAACTGAAAAAAATTGCCGAAAATTTGTCAAATTGCAAACTTTCGTTTAAAAAAAAAATAAAAAAAGATAAACGAGAAACTTGACAAGCTGAAATCGACGAGATGAAAATATTCCTATAATGCATGTCGGATGTGGAAATTGAACCAAGAGATCCCTATCATTCTGTAAAAAAATTATAGTAAAATAAAAAGAAGTAATTGGTTTTTTAACTTTTCCGTATAACGCAAAGAAGAAAAATAATTAGAAAGAAAATACTGAAAAAGATTTTCGAAATGTCGGGTTCGAAAAACTGAATAAAGCGATTATATTAAACTAAATAACCCGACAATGAAAAAGAGAGACGTCCGTATAAGCCGACTACATGCAGCTCCCGTTGTAAAATATGGGTTTAATACACAGAACTAAACGGGTTTTTTGGGTAATATTGCAGCACACTGGAGTTCAACAGAATTGGTATGAATTGGTATAAAAGTGAAGAAACACACGCATATGCGGTAGTGCTTCCTAGTCAAGATCTTGCTTGCCGCTCATACCGAGTGCCCATATGGAAGGTACTTATTTATAGGCTGGATAATGAAGGAAGTGCAGTTTTTTTTTGTTTTTTTTTTTTTTTTCTTTCGTAGCTGCTCAAAATATACAGCAGTGAACAACAGATGCTCAACATTAATGGAAATTCTTTGTTTCAGTCAAATATGAGACAGTCCCGCCCTTAAACCGATTGCACCGTTCTATTCGAATAACAACAAACGAAAACGTGTGTCGACATTCACTTAGAACCATTTTTTTGCGTTAAGAAATTTTTTATTTTAATTAAATGTAAGCCAGTATCGGATGACTTATAAAGCAGAAGTTGTTTTTTTTTGCTGTAAGCCGATAGATTACTTATCAAACGAAAGAGAGCAAACCGACCTGAGGCCTTCGAAACGTGGTGCTAGCGTAGGATGCAAAAAATCAATTAGATGGAGGAGAACTAAAAAGTCTTTAAGAAATTTAATTGAAACATGAAAAGGAGGAAAGGTGAAGTGGATAGGTCACCGATATCGACATAATCCATAAATTAGTACAATTAACTGAAGGAAAAATGGAATGACAACGTTACAGAGGATACATTGAACAAACAATAAAGGACACAAAAGTTGTAAAGCTAAAAAGAACGGCCGAGCAAAGGTAATTTTATTGTTTAATTATTAAATACAGGTTATCCATCAGTCGACGAATTAGGGGAAAGAGGAATAAGAATAAGCGGATTATGTGATTTATTAAGTTTATACCGAGATACCGCCGAAAATTAGGCTTAGCGTTTATTGTTTCTTTATTTTTCATTTTCCGTTTACATTCACACTTTTAATTTTATACTTTTTTTGTTTTTCAATCTAATCCGCGTTTATAAATTGAAACCGTTCAGACAGACTCACTGTTTCGGTACTGGCATAAACTGTTCAATTCAATGTTCTCCGAGAATGCGTAGAATGCAAATCATTTAAATTGTTGTCTGCACCTTTATTCTCAGGCTCATTGATTTTACATTGGTATGCCAAAGTGCTGCTTGAATTTCGTCCTTTGACAAACATTGCGACTCTTTAGCAAGTGAAGAGGTATTTTTGATAGTACTGCCTACACAGTGATTATCTGCACCTTGAATGACTTTTGTTTACATCGTGTACATCTACGTATATTTGACAGTTGTCCACGAGCTGCTAACGGCAGTGGGTGCTTCCGACTAGTTTTATATTTTCTCTTCAAGCGCGAAGATGTATTTACGATAATAAGTTCATTGCAGCGCACTCATCGAGAAATACATACATAGTAGGCTATTCTCGTTTACCTTCCAGTGTGCGTGTGTCTGTATATAGTGCCTTCAGTTTCAATGAGAACTAGTTCAATATTTAAGGACCTATACTCATATATTTGTATAAAAGAAAATCTCTAGTTCAAATTATTAAAAATTGCTACGAACTACCGAAATACTTTGTTAAAATTAAAACAACTTTAAGACATAATAAGAAGAAACACACTAATACAAACAATTAATTAACCGTTTTCCAGTAATTGTTTATATTAGTGTGTTTCTTCTTACTATATTGTTAAATTTAAACAATGTGTTCACAAAAACTTATCTATAAAAATAAAACAACTTTATCGAAGAAAAACATAACGGATAACCGTGCAAACTGTAGAACTCTTGCGTTACTTTCTCACACGCATTTGCAATCTAAAATAATAGAATATAAAAGAAAAAATCCAAAAAAATCTAGAAGCAGATAAATTTTGATTTGAAAGGGAAAAAGAAACTAGAGAGAAGGCTGGATTTTTTAACTTATTCTGGATAAAGCCTTTGATAATGTTAGTGGCAAATTTTTTATTTAAGATGCTGAAAACAAAAGGCATATCGATTGAAGGAAAGGAAGGCTAATTCTAAATTTAAGTAACCCGAAAACCAACCACGGTATCGATTATACTAAATGGTATTTAAAAAATTAAGCGTGGTGGCGAAAGTTCGTTGGCGCCATGCTCGTTTAATATGCTTTTGTTAAAGAATTAATTAATAAAATGAAAAATAAAACTCAGGGAGTAAAAATAAAAATCGAAATTCAATGTGACTCAGCAGAAACGTAAAAGGATGTGAAATGCCGCGCGTGTTCTATCAAGCAAATTAAATAAAATTAAAATTAAAATTAAAATTAAAATAAACGAAAAGAAAACGCATGTTTAAGCATAAAAATTAATAGTAAACTAGAACGAATTAAAAAATTCCGCCATTTGCGTAGTATGTAATTTCAAATGATAACAGCGGTGTCGAACAGCTGGAAAAAGACGAGTCGGGCAATCGAAAAATTCGTTTGAAAATAAAAAGCGAATGCCGCGAAATGAACACATATTAATGTAAACAAAGAAAACGATTTATAGAGACATGCGTACATGTGGTGTTCCGAATTGGATGAAAATCTGACATTAAGCAAACGAGAAATTTACAAATTTCAAGCCGTGAAAATGTGGATACAACAGAAAATGAATAGGACTTTACGGATAAAAAGTTAAATGCGACAAAAAGGAAAACACGAATAATTAATCGGAATAATAAAAGAAGAATTGACTATGCAATAAAAAGGTATTCAATTTCTGAAGAACGTCATTGGAACAGAAAACACCTGGAAAAACGCCTAGACGATAAATCAAGGAAATCGTTAAGAACAAAGATGAAAGGAACAGATGGATTTTCAAACACGTGAAAAACTAAAAAAAACGGCAGTTGATAGGGAAGGCTATTTCAATAAGGCGTTTAGTTAAATGGCCATTATAAGAACATGTATAGTACGTAGTAATTTTTTTTTGTCGTTTTATATCGATCGCTATTTATCGCAAGTGGTAGCGTACAGAAAAATATATGTACGTCGCATATTTTTCGTATAACGCATTTTTGTATAACGATTTTACTAACAATATAGACCAGCCCGAAAACATACGATTTTTCAAACAAAAAAGAAAAAAAACAATGATAATTTGATGTGAAACTTTTTAGTATTATTTTTCTGATGCTCCACAATTAATTCTGCAAATAAATTATCGCTGTTGAGGAAAATATAATCGTGATTATCCTATTCGTTAAAATTAATGTCGGCCAGTATGAAATTAATTTCGAATTAATTCCGCGTGTTATGCGTATGTATTTTTTTGTTTTCTAATCAAAAAGGTATATTTAATCTGTTATTTTTTTCCCGTAAAAGATAAGACACTTTACACATTTGTGGTTTAACTATAAAATAAGATTATTACTATTCTTATAGTTGGGTGAATGTCCTGTGCTGACGTGCTCATAAAATTAAAAAAAAAAAAAAAAAATAGTTTTTTTGTAAATAATTTTTTTTTCTGTCTTCCTCGCCTCTCCGCCACACCTTGTCAGTGTTATACACTCTCTGCGCCATATATATTCCGCTGCCTTTTAATAATGTAGTAATTTCATAAAATACACGAAAAATATTAGAAATATTAAAAATATAAAAAACATTAAAAAACATCGACCAGTTTTAATGAACTATTATCATTATCGAGATTTTTTTTTTAATTAACATCTTGATAATGGCGGGGTAGTTCGTTGAAACTAATCGATGTCTTTTAATGTTTTTTAATATTTCTGATATTATTTTTTGTACGATAATTTTATTATTTATGTTCGGTATATAATATTGTGAATCGATTACTGTTTTAAATATATACATACATATATTAACTTTATATAATTTGATAAAAGTTTTGCAAACTGAATAGTACCTCACTTTTTTAAATTCTCCGGTTCACGTCATCTGTAAAAGTTATTGTAATAACCACCATTTAACAAAGATATTTAAAAAAAAAAACTCTAGCACGTACGAACGTGTGTGTACGCGTATGTGATCCGTAAATAGAATTTTGTTACAAGCTTTCGCTTTACTCCAGGGCAAATGCAAGTATTTTTAAACGTTTCAAAGAAATTCGAAAAAAATTCATCATCATGATAGTTGCTTCTCCTGAGACAGGAGATTGCATACTTTCATATTATTCGTTCCCGGGAAAGAGTTATTATCTTCTGTAGATTTTGGCATGGCGCATTTAATTTGTTAGGTTCGCTGTTGTTAATCTTAACCGTCTCCTTCCTCTTATTGACTTTCCAGGAATTTTCCCCTGCACCGCCATCATGAAAATTCCATTTTCTCGGATTTTATGAGCTAGCGAGAAAAAATTAATTTAATTATTTTGTAAAAAGAGTGTAAGTGGTCCAATCGGGAAATAGTTTGCGTTAATGTACTATTTTTAATTTTCCACGGTCGTTTATGCGGTAAATATTAAAAATCTGGTACGGTCCTACCTAATTCTAACAGATAATTAGGCCCCTTGTCAACACTTCTGACCCGTGATACACCGTTTTTCGAAAGCTCCGGTTACGTATTTACTCCGTTTTTTTCCTAAAAAATTTTAATTAGTGCCTCGTTTTCCGTTTTTCAAAATAAGTTTTGAATAATTTTTCAACAATTTTCTTTTCCTCCCAAACAGCATACTTTTTCACGGGACGCTGATTCTTATCTGAAATTTTTCCTTTAACGCTAACTGGATCGTAACGGATTGGCGTATTTTTTTTTTTTTTTTTTCAATTCGAATTCTACTTTAAAAATAACAAAATGCATACACCCTACAAACATTGTCTTTACTGGTTTTTAGTCTCAATTTAAAGATGTGATAATTCCGCGATATTGCATTGCACTACATCTCTCTACACTAATGTATTTTGTATTGTTAAGACGTTCTACATCCGAGAAATGCTTACTCGAAATAATACATTTTTGAATGCATCCTTCAATTATTTATTGGTGACGGAAGGAAGGTTCGGATCAAGTTGCGAAATATAAATATTGGCCAAAGTTCCGTTTAGGCTCGAAATTGTAGTCTAATTTTGGCCTTTAACTGAGACACTGCAATGGGATAAAATGTTGTTGTCTCCCTTCGTACTGGGATGTACGACATTTCCGTTTACTGCTTCCGCAGTTGTTAACGACAAACTGGGTTTATTTTCCCTTTAGTTCCATCTTTATTTCCGCGCCGCTTTAAGCTTAGAATCTGTATCAAGAAAGAAGCGAGACCGTTATTACTCGTGGTTTTCGGGTCGAATTATGTTCGGTTTAACATTTTCTGGAAACTGGATGCAACGAAAGATGTTGCGCTGTTTTAAAAGGTTTGAGTTTTCAGTAATTCAAGACGCGATATCGCTCTAGATGTACTTAAAACAGTTTGATCGTAAAGAAATGCAAAGAAAACAAGAAACACTTATTTCTAAATAAGTAAATCTAAAGCGGATTCACTTAAATTAATAATAATGTTTACCGTACCGGGAATTTAAAATAATAAACGCTTTGTACAATTCTATTAGCAGGAAGAAAAAAAACTATGTATCGGTGAACCTATACACACTTGTAAATTCTTCATTGTCGAAGAACATAGAAAGAACTTGACACGTTTCTATTTCTATATCTTTTCATGTTCCAAAGATTTTTGTTACCACAATCCCCCCCCCCCCCCTCATAGCTTTAATTATTTCTAATTTGTTCTAAAACGCATTATGTTGTATTAGAAAAATATCGGGAAAAGATACCTTACCTATTTCGCTAAAAGTTGTTTGGTAATAATTCTGTTCCTAATTTTTTTGGTTGCTCTGGTACAATTTTAATGCTGTTTGAAGAATTTCATTTGTAATTACACTCCCTGTAAAAATCATTTCGCTAACAGTTCCTAAGGTTTGAGGGCATAGTTTCACGTTTAAATATGAATTATTTTTAGTAATAAATAAAAAAATGGAAAAATAAAAAAGTAAAATCCACACTTTATTGTTTTCGTTTAAAAGCAAATATATATCCATATATATATATATATATATATATATATATATATATATATATATATATATATATATATATATATATATATACTGTTTTCTTTAGGTGACGTACGCTACATAGCGCGTTGACGCAACCTATTCGTACATTTTTAGCTGTACCGATATAGGTTGTGTACCAGGCAAATATTATGTGCAACGCAGGTGCACACACGCAAGACTACATTCGGAACTGATAGTAGCCGCTTGCTATCACACTACAAGTGCAGTCCTATTTATGTCTGCTGTGTACTGCTTAGCGAGCATATGATGTTGTACGTGGGGTGGTTTTCCATTACCTTCCACGCGGTTATTAGCGAGTATTTTAATTTAATTCTTTGTAATAAGTTCTATCGTCCCCCGGGATCGAATCCGAGACCTCCGTAATGGAAGTCAAGCGCTCTAGCAACTAGGCTATCGTGACGACACATATATATACATACATACATACATACATACATAATGTATGTGTGTATATATATGTATGTATGTATATATAAATGTTTTTCTCTTCGCATATGTTCTCGTTTCACGACTAGTTTTTTAAGATTTAATGAACACGAAAAATATGCTATAAAAAATATATTGTAAGTTTTTTTGGAATTTTATTGCTTTCAAAAATAACAAAAACAACATATAATTATTTTTTTCTTTGTTTCGAGATATTGTAATTTTTTTTTTTTTTTTATTATTTTAATTCTCCTCCTCATTTTGTAACTACTAAGATAATTACAGCCATATATTTTAATTTGGAACCAACTCCAAAAAGTTAATGTTATATAAGAATTACGATAATATCACCTTAAGTATATATCACTCTAGAATATATGTATTTTTCATCGAACTGTTTTTTACTTTTTAGTGCATCTTTATTAAATGTTTACAATAAATCTTGAAATTGTTTTTTTTTTCATTATACTTAAGTTGTTTTTTTTCGCTAAAAATCAATTTTTTTTGTCACATTATTCTCCATATTTTATGCTAGAAAAAATGAAAAAAGAAAACAGTCAATTTGCTTTATTTTAATCTGCATTTCCACAGTAAAAATATCAAAATATACACAATCACTTTCCTTATTCAGAGCTATACTTACATGGTAATTTGGAAAATTGATAGTATTTTAAGTCAATCGACTCTGTTCATACTAATATAAAATTATCTAAAGGGAATAAATTTTCTCACGTTTTTTAACGAATACTCAGTTTATATTCACTGATTTTCATCACCATATGGTATCTTTTTTTTTTTTTTTTTTTTAATATTTACTATGGGTTCGTCAGCGAGGACATTAGCCCAAGAAATGGGAATAGAGAAAAAATCAGATTTTTATGAGGCGTGAAACATTCAACAAGAATGTATCAAGCGCCTGGATGACAGAAGGAGAAGGAAGGGAAAGAATAAATGCAGCACAATAGGGAGTAGGAACATTGTTTGATAAGAGAGAGGAGTAAAAGGAAGATTGTTCAGATGAAAGTGATGAACATTCGAACATTATGTGATCAGGATCACATACATGTTGACTGTTAAGAGGATGTAATGGACAATACGGAGATGCCGCGAGAGAGAATCGGAAAAGCGACGCATCGCTGAATGGTATACTTTCTAATGGCAAAGAATTCAGTGAAATCGGTCTACATGAATATAAGTTATGCGCGGAGAAACATTAAAGAACAAAAGAACATAGAAGACGATCGTATAATCTTTTTTTTTTTTTGGAAGTCGGTAAACAAAATTACCTACGATCTGCATACCAATTTCTATCATAACTTTTTTCGTAACGCTTTTTCATAACCTTTTTTTTTTTTTTTTTGTTTTTTAATATTACCCCTTAAAAATAATGTTGTTATTAATATATTATTCATTCGTAGAGTAATTTAACTCCTTTATATCTGTGTTTAGCCGTGCGACCTAAAATCATATCCTTTTTACCAAACTTACTTGTCCAGAATCGCGTAAATCTTTTTTGAGATTTCCGTCATCAAAAGAAGGCTTTATTTTTTAATATTTAACTAAATGCCTCTTTCAGTAGACATCGAGAATAATAAAATCTATATAATAAATAATCAAATAAATAACGTGCAATTTGAAGAAATGATAAGATATTATTTAGATTACGAATATATTTATACACTGATGAATCAGCGGACAAAACGAGAGGCATATACTCAGCCGGTTTTCACTACAGTAATCTACAGATTAACAGGGTTTATAGACCTACATACGCTGGGATCTCGTTTATGATGGAACTTTATGCAATATTGCTGGCACTGGAATTTCTGAGAAACCGAAAAAATAAAAAGATTTTAATCCTATCGGATTTGCAGGCCAGTTTAGTTAAATTGAAAAATACAAACCCAAATAAAGCGTATAATATTGAAATAAAGATTAGAAAATTGGTGATGAGGTTATATCAACAAAATAACATAGTCAAATGCATACAGCGGAATTGAGGAAAATTAAATAATAGACAACTTATGTAAAAGGGGGGAATATGAAAACAGGGAGATTAAGTTAAACTGGGAAGAATATATTCCTTATATAAGAAATGATTTAGCTAGAAAGTGGAGCGCAGAGTATAAAAACAGGAGCGAAATAAAATGGAAAATATATATTACTATATTAAGAGAAAAATGGAGAAGGATGCTTGATTTAAAAGAAAACGTTTGGGGCGAGCATCACCGGACGTCAGTACATTTGACAAGGTTAGGAATAATAAATAATAATAACTGTAATGAATGCGGATTGGAAGGGTCGATCGAACATATAGTACGGCAGTGTGAAAGATATAAAAAGAGAAGAATTGGTGAAAGAAATTTTAAATAAATTTCACGCATTATCGATATCTGTATCCCAAATTGGTAAAGTAGCCAGTTTCTTTAGAATGTAAGACGTCATATGTTTTTTTAAAAACTGCTAATATCTAAATATAAGAAGGAACAGGCAGTTAACTAGATCTAGGTATAGACTAGCCAAAGGGCGAAAGCTGGGCCAAAAAAAAAACTAACCTTCGGATAAAGTTATTTTTAAATTCTTAAAAAGCAAATTATACGTAACGACATCGTTCTGATTATGATAATAACGTTTCGTACAATTATTTATGGCTTCTATTTATCTTCGCGACTTCTATTTTAATCGAGCATCTTGAAATACGCGCTATTCTTCAATAGTAATTTTATTTAAATTAACAATTATTTTACGAATATTAAAAAAAATTCTCATTAATCAGGTCTACCACTTACTACTCGTACAACAAAAAAAAAAACGTAAAAAATTTGTAACCTTTTCATTTGTCCTATAGAATGCGTGTGAACCTTAATATATGTGTTGACGGGTTAACAAAAGACAAAAATGGTAAGAAAGGAGCATTTTAAAGTTATGTGAATACAAAACTGATAATATCTGACGGTACCGTATAGTGATAAATTGTTCAGGTTCGAATACGGATAGAACAACGATGTGAATTCAGAGTGGCAAGTTTGCTGCAATTTATTAAAGTTTCAAGAAGTTGCTTCCAACCTTTCAGTGGACCATCAACGAATTAAATGCTTTACTTCGTAGCATATTGTCTAGGGATAGAATCCGGAATTGTAGAACACGCGCACACACACACACGCATATATATATATATATATATACATGCAGTTTTGTATGTGTATGTGCGCGTATTTATATAAAAAAATCTATTATATAGATACATATATAGTGACAGAAATATTAGAAGATACGCTGTAATCTGCTTTATAGCCATTCTGTCTTCTTACCTATATTTCAGTTGCACGGAAATTACCACCTTTATTTAGCACCTGCCGAGGAATATTATACCACAACACTAACAAGTAACCTCGAAATGGCTCTTTCCTCGCTGTGTTTTATGCGTTTCTCGGAAATGAATTGTTCCGAAGCGTTCGCTGTTCTATGATATAAGTCCTATTTAAGTACGTACGTATTATTGTGCTAGTATCTTAGACTTGCTAAGAGGTTAACGGCTTTTGCGGTTGTAGAAACTTTTGCAAGACAGTTGTTATACGCTAAACAAAAATTTACAAGTTATATAAAATGGAAAGACTATTTACAATTGTAAACAGAGTTACACTTTTTCATGCAAGATATAAAAAATATTTATATATATATATATATATATATATATATATATATATATATATATATATATATACATATATATATATATATAAAGTGTCCAACTAAACCGAACCAACTTGATTTACTTCGGTTTAACTTGTAAATTTAAACAAACTCCCAGTGGGATCGATTGCTGAATCCTAGCTACAGACTTTATTCTAATTAATCAAAATTATGTAAAATTTCCATCATTACGTTTCTATTACGCTTTTATGGTGTCATGAGCCTACAGTGAGTAACGTGAATAAAATATTGATTTTGTGTTTGGAATTCTGGCTTTACTATGCTGTGGGAAATGAAAAACATAGATTAAATTTTATATTCCTTATTTTATTTATTATCGATCAACACAGCATAGTATTTCGTATATAATTCTCTCGTAATGTTCGAACCGAGTAAAGTAACATAGTTGATATTAAATGGTTCGAACGGTTGGGAAGTTGGAATCGAATTCCGATGCCGTACCAACACAATTATAATAACGTAAAATTAATTAAGGCTAGATGCGGATACACTGCCCGACTAAAGCGACGTAATTTTGCCAAAAATTACGCGTATGATAAGCATGATGTGTCGTTGCGACTGGTCGGGCAGTACCGACAGCTGATCGACTACCTGGGTTTTCGCGAGTCTTGCGGTCGTTCGTCAATTAATTTAGTATCCGTTTTGGCTCTGAAAGAGTTACCGTTGTCGAAGCGTGTGCATGATCGGCGGCACACTCGTGTGAACTTTTTAATTAGATTTATTTTGCCGCAATAATTTTATACGTATATTTATTAATTGTTGTTTGTCGTGGATTACTCGTGTATATTATTTTTATGTTCGATAATATAATAAAAGTTACAAACTAGTCACCGAGAAGTTAAGTGTTTCAAAGTCACTAGAATACATATAAGTATACGCTATTTGATTAACTATCATATTTTATTTGTGAATACGCGAGACCCTGGGCAAATTAGATAATCGGAATGGACACGGCGGTCCGGGCCACCGTGAGATAGCTTGATAATAGCTCAAAAGCTTCTTACTCTTGAGATATAAAGAGTGAGCACACGATAATGGATAACCTCAGTAATGGTGGTAGAAAATTTGAATAAGAAAGAGAGTATTTTATTACTTACCGAGTAGCCATGTAGTCTTTTATTCCTTTACCGGGCTTAAAGAAAAATCATAAACTGTAATATTGCTTAGTTTTATTACCGCAGCGGAGCACCAAAATATAAAATAAAAATAGAAATTATTACTGATAATGATTGGCAATTGTTAATAATAAGTTTTTGTTTAAATCGGAAATTTATTTCGATAAATTAACTCGTTTCAAAAAGTAAGATTGTGTAGTTGAAAATTCTAAAGTATTAAAATTTTTGTATCGGCGTATAGATATGTCCTAAGGTTAAATTAAAATTCAAGATTTTTAGATATATTTGGATAGAATTTAGAAGGTGAATTAATATAATAAAACTCATTCGAAAAAAATGAGGAAGGAAGGAAGAACTGTATAGAATGAACTTTACAGACATAACAAAAATGTTTCGATTTAAGCGAGACAATAAGAGTAGTAAAATAAGTAAAAATAAATGCACTGATATAACGGGAAGAGCGTTTAAAATAAATTTGCAAAATTTAAATCAAAAATGAATTTCAAAAAAACCAAAAACCGAGTTTCGAATAAATTCTTACCGAAATTATCTTAGCATTACACTCCAAAATATACCATCTTAAATATAGATAAGTGCACGCCTGTTTGCTATTATTTATAAAATGAAATAAATAAATACTTTAACAACAAACAAAATTAGTATTGCTTGATTTTAGTTTTATCTGAGTGTACTCTATATTGTTAGCCGATGATAGGTTATGCGCCCGAAAACGTTTCGAAATAAGGTATTTTTTTAAATTTATTCAAGTGAATTATTTAATAATATTTTTATTTATCATTAAGGTATTTATTTATTTTATTTATATACCATTTTGTTTATAAGTGACGACTAATCCGAATTTATTTTGAATAGTAATAATAAGCAAGTTCAGTCAAGCATGATGTTTCATGCGCTGAGGATTCCGAATGTTAATTTACGTTTACATAATACCGAATTCAAAACAAAGAAAACTTAATGTTTGCAGCGCGAATGGGGAGAAGGACACGTCATTTTTCGCACTTTCTTCAACTATTCGCCAACTTCGAAAATTTCGTCAAGGAAATGAAATACGGATTCGTTCTGGACGATCTTTCCATCGATATATCGCATGCGCAGGAAAAACAATATTTTCTTCAAAAATTTCGAACTTTCGGCGCCCGGAGCCTAATTTTAAAGTTAAAAACCCGGTTGTTCGAAACTAGGGAAATATCCGTGCATATTTTTTTAACCTTATTCAAAATTTTTAGATATAATACTCGCGGCGCAACGAGGGGGGGACACATCGTTTTTCACGCTTTTTTAAACTTTTCGTCAACTTTGAAAGTTTCGTTGAGGAAATTAAAAACGATTTTGTTCCCGACAAATAGTGTGATCTTTTCATCGCTATATACCGCATGACCGGAAAAAAAGATATTTTTTTCGAAAACTTTCGGCCTTTCGGTGATGCCCCGAAGGTCTAAATATAAAGTAGTAACATCCGCTATATTTCTTGGCATAAAGCGAGCTCCTTTGTGCACATGTTTGAGATACATTTTGGTTTCCTCAACTTTTTTAATCGGGCTATTGATTACGTGAACATCCTTTTTTTTCCTGTTTTTAGCCCCATGGGCGGAGGGGATATAATTTTTTATCCGTAATTGTTTTCGATTCTATAGAAGAGCTTCTGCGTTTTGATTTATATTTTAAATTCCACTTTTATAGGGTTATCTGGTGGTGAGTTACGAATTTTTTAAGGGTGATTTCTGAGATCGTTTTAAATTACATATGATATATTCTTGACGGTTTTTTAGGATTTTTCTCACCTAATGTAATCCATTATCGTATAGTGTTATAGATTTCCATAGATAGAAATTTAACTGTAATTTATGATGCAATTCTGAAGTTTATAAGTGAGACCGTTCGTGCGTTATTGGTTTTTATTTGCTATTTTTATCGCTTCCGAACTATCTTATTGGGATTCCGATGATTATACGTGCACGGAATCCTAAAAAATAAGACATGATAATACAAGCGACGAAGATGTATTGAAAGTAGATTGAACCAACTTAATTTTTGTTCACATTACGCAAAAATAAATTATAACTAATCGGACAATTTCACAAATTCTGGAATTTAAATGAGCAGCGTTTAGTTCAGCAGTGGATTAATAAATAAGAGTTGAAATAAAGAAGAGTACGGAAACAAAAATTAAGTAGCTTCCGTAAAAATACAATTTACAACTTTCAAATATGTTAGAAACGAAAAAGAAAATATTTCTTTAATACGGCTGTTTACAGTCCCCCCGTTCACTTTTCGATGTTTACATAGTACTATCATGTAACCGACACTGGCCTATTCGTAATGGATGTAAATATCACGCTAATCCAGATTTGTTTAAAGAAGGATAATTTTGCAAATGAAATTATGGCCGGTTGATCTGTTTGGCTGTAGGAATTAGATGTTGAGCAAACCTTATTGATTTTAATCTAAATCTATAAAATAATACAACTATTTAACCAATTTCGTTTTTTCTGAACAATTTTAAAATGAAAACAGGACGATTGAGTTTCAGCTGTTTGGTGGCGCAATTATGACAAGACTTATTCAAAGCGGGGGCCGGGTGTATTGGTGTCACATTTGCCTGTGAGAGAAGTACACAATAACCTGCTGGCTAGTGAATGCCGGTTTATTGAAACAACATCGACCAAATAAATAATTATACTGCGTCGAGTGGATAAATTCCTTATTTTACTGTATTTCTTTTTTTTTTCTGCAGTACCACTATAGGAAAATTTAAACATTTAATTATAAAGTTTCGTATTCGTAATACGCAAAGGAAGTTGTAGAGAGCATTTTAAAAAACTTGCTGACTATACTGATAGCCCACGTTACAAGGGTCATTGTGGAGCAATTAAACACTTACCAGCCGTAACGGTTTCGATTTCAATGGTGTGACTTTAGAGTAGCAGCTTCTGTGAAATTTTACGCCACCTGCGATTTATAGCTGTGTGCAATGGCCGAGTAACTAGAACGATTGAACTACTATCACACTGCGGTGATGGGTTTGAAAATTAGTTGTGCGACGAATGAAAATTATTTTAAAATAAATAATTCCTTACAATTACACAGAAGACATATTAGCAAACCACCGTGGTGTAGCATCATATGTGTGAGAGTCGGTATATAAATAAATACTCTTAAGACGACCGCTTTTGTATCGAATCAATTTTGAATGTAACTTTTCATACACTTGCGTTGCATATAAAACTGTTATAAATTATACCTTTACAACTAGAATATTCCAGCAGTGCGACTTGGATTTATAACGATAAAAATCAGTAACTAATATAAAACAATTATGCACCGTATCTCCGATCGAATGAATTATTTGTGACGTGCAAAATAACAAATAACGACAACGCGGGATTTTACGTAAATCACTCGTCTCTCAGTACTACTGCATTTAGTCGACGATAACCGTGATAAGCAGAGTATCATCAAAAATTATTTTCAAATTCGAACATCATCGAAAGATAAGCATCGAATCTGTGTCGATATATTAGAAAAATATAAAAACACCTAAAATATTACTTTCCAACGATCGGGAATTAAAAGGATTCGACATTATCGTTTTTCACTGGAAGAGTTCAGTCATCTTTTGAGTAATTAGAAAGAGAAGTCTTCTTACACAGTTAATTAATTTTTATAAAATTAAATTGTCCAAATTCTCTCGCTATATTTAATCGCAGGAGGCGACCAAATGTTTATGTAAATTAAAGCATTTTTTTTTTTGATGTTTCGAATATATTCAGTTAAAGTTTAACATAAATGGAAATATTTCGGTACGGTTTTTAATGCGACAATTTAACAGTTTTAGGGTAGACTATAGATACTTTCGAGATATTCGCGATTTGTTTGAAAAACATTTCGTCAGCTCCGCAACACTTTCGGTTTTGTTTTAGACTATCTTGGAACACGTTCATATTAATGACAACGTAATTTCTTTTAGTCCACCCACCATCGCTTTTTTTGCTCCAAAACTTTACATATTCGAATGAACTTAATGTACTGTAAAAATACCGTAAACAAATAAATGTAGTCGAATAAAATACGTCTTTATTTATTTATTTTTTTTTATATCGAAGTCGGGAAGGATGACGTCGTCAATTTTCCTAATTCTATACGAAGTATAAACACGATAGAACTGGGGGACCCATGTCGGGATCAAGGGACGGGGCCCCTCGTGAGGCCCGAAAATTTGCGTTATATATATATATATACATATATATATATATATATATATATATATATATATATATATATATATATATATATATATATATATATATATATATATAATCATCAAAAGTCTATAGCGAAAATGTTCGCATTCTTACGTGATTAAAAAAAGGAATTTGTTGAAACAACAGACCGGAGTCGTTCCAATTGCAAAGGACTCTCCGAATTTAATGAGAAACTGGAAAAACTTTTAATCGGCTTGTCGCTAGGTTTATTTAAAGAAGGAAGTAATTCCAGAACAGTGCATTTTCTTTGTATACAATTTCAGTAACTAAATGCGAATGTAAATTCTTACTCGGATTTTAATTATACAGCGGAAGAAAAAAAGTAAGATTGCCGATTTATTAAAAAGAACGCTCCAGCATTTTCCTTTTATTTTTTTATTTTCTCGTTCTTTTTCAATAATTTTTTTTCGTGCTCTGGCTTAGCGCGTTAAAATCGCGGCAGATGAAATTTATCCTTTGCAGGTACATCGTTTTTAAATAATTATAGTTATTAACTAAAAAAGCATTTCGCGGCAAAAGAAAAAAAAAGTACGTATCTTCTACGTTTTTGCGTAAAAAGGTGCACCCCAAGCCGCCACAGAATAACTGCAAACTCAAACGAGATTACCAATATTTCGAAGCTACATCAGAAGTGTGAGCATTGGAATTAACGAGATTGCATTAGAGGTCGCAATCAATGCGCTGAATGTTTGGTTTGTGTGTAAAATTTTAGACTCATTAGGCGAGTCGGAGAAACTTACCCTTTCCACAAAATTAATACCAGTTCATTTCCGTACAAGAAGAGGAACCGTGTTAGAATTTACACTATGCTGCATTTTTACATATTTTGCATAGCGGAAAAGGACTCGCGAGATTAAGAGAATATTTCTTTTCTTGAAATGGCGCAAGTATTGCATATACTCGTAGAAATGTACTGGATCGAAAAATCCCACAAAATAAACAAATACGGCTTCGAACGGGTTAGTTTAACAAGAAGAAATAGAAAACTGTTTCAACTGTACGCATTTAGCGCGTTCATCTGAAAAACTGTGCGGAACTTTATTTGCTTTGAGGCTTTTAAAACGTTTCAGAGAAGAAAAAACTGACAGGATCGCTATCCTAAGTGCACGTTTATGGAATCTTCAATTTTTTCTGTTGCCTGAGACCGTTACGGGAGTTCCTCGAACAGTTCACTTTGCCAACTTTTTCACGCGAAACGTTAAGGGCGGTATATAGCCTCTGCGTAGAACCGATAGAATACGATGATGTCATTAACCTGCAAGTTGTCAGAGGAGGAAATCTACTGAGGATTATCTCTAATAAGTCACACATATTACAGTACTAAATAGATCGGTAAAAATCAGAAACTGATTAAAAAACAGAAATGCCCCAGCCTAATGTAAGAAAATGTTAACCACCATAAAAAAATTAAACCAGTAACCGTGTATCTTTTGTCCAAACGGTGCATTGCAACGTGGATGAATCTTTTGGACGTAACGTAAACCGTGGAGCGATTACTTGATCAGAAATTGAATACAATGTTTACACTATGCTAAATATAAATGCGGGGAACACTTCCCGGTGACCTACGAATTTGACGAAATAACCCCCAGTCATAACATATGTCCATGCCAAAATTCCCGTACCAAGAACAAAGTCCGGAGAGCAGGCAGTTATAGTGTATCAAAGGCATTGAATATACTGCCGCAGAGAAATAGCAAACAAATTAAAGATAAGACAAATAAAACATAAATATATATAAGTGTTTCGTATTTATATATATATATATATATATATATATATATATATATATATATCTTATGTGTATATATATGTGAGTATACACATAATTGTAAATTATAAACATTATATTTATGGAATGAACTGAAATAAAAATAGGATATAAAAATTCCGATGGAAGAGGAGACAATATTTAATGCATAGTTGGTTTGTTTTTTATTTTTATTCTTGATTTGTGTCAGCAATGCCAATGGTAATCACTTCTGACTGGTGTGATTTAACAACAACAAAAAAAAACTGATGCAAATAATTTAGAAAAATTTATTTCATTTTAATGAAATTTGAATAATTATGTAGTGTATATGTATGTATGTATATATATATATATATATATATATATATATATATATATATATATATGATTACATGACGTATAAGTAAGGAATAAATATTTTAATGCAGTGATATTATGTAAATTATAATACGTAACGCTTGGTCAGTAAGCAGGAACTTGAGGGAAAATAATTTTGTTCCTAATACGTGCTCGTATTATAATAAGGAAACGGTTAAAAAAAATAATAACAAGTTCAGTCGAGTATCATGCGCTGAGGATTCCGTATTTTAAGTTAAATATAATTGCAATTTATATTTACATAATATAAAATTCAAAAAAAAAGAAATCTTACTGTTTGCAGCGCAAATGGGGGGAAGAGCACCTCTTTTTTCACGTTTTTTTTTAATAACTTTTTAACCGTAATTGTTTTTCATTTTATGAAAGAGCTTCTGCGTTTGTTTTATATATTGAATTTAACTTTTAAAAGGAGTATTTAGTGATAAATTTTTTAAAGGTGATTTTTGAGGTCGTTTTAAATTCCATATTATATATTCGTGGCGGTTTTTCCCATCTAATGTAATCTATTATCTTATAGTTGTAGATGGCCATAGATACAAGTTTAATTGTAATTTACGATGCAATTTTGAAGTTCATAATTGAAACCATTTATAAGTTATTGTATATTTTAATTAAATATTTTTCTCGTTCCTGAACCATCTTATTAGGATTCCCCGTATACATGTAATCCTAAAAAAAGGACAAATGCAACTAGTGATTTAAGAATAAAATTAAGTTTGGAAAAGAATGAGTCGGTTATTGCGACAATCGCATTTCATTCATCATTTTCGAAAAAATTACCACCAATTATTTCCCTTTCGACCACAGTGCACACCGATATACGAATACATTTCTGCGTTCTTAAAGTAGAGGCGTCACAGGTTATAATGGCAGTAATAACCGAGACAAATACAATTAATTATGAATCGAGTATTTATGTATAATAATACCAGCTGTTACTCAGAGCTATCATATTCTGAATACATTTTCTCTCACTGCTATCATGTTTTAATTTGCTCTTTGCCATATTGTCAGTCTGGTACTACTTATTTAATAAACTCTCCGACTTACCCACTCGCTTCCTTAGGCCTGAAATGAGATTATTATTTTTCTGTTTTTAACTAAAATTTCTATGCAAAAAAAGAAAAAAAAAGTATTAATATGTTATGAAACGTTTAAAACTTTCACAGTGATTAACACCGTTATAAATAATTTGCGGACAACTACGTTTAAAAAATGAAATATATTTGGTACCAAAAATACAACATATAACGTTTCGGACAGTTTATACTGACCACTATTAGAAGCGAGAACTAAAGCACCAGAACGTAAACTTCGGTCTATAATAGCGACAAAAATAAAAAAAATGAAAAAAATAGAAACAAAAAACAAAAATAGGATACAAGGTAAAACCCAAGAAAGAAATATATAAAAACCAAAAAATAGTTCGCTTCTGATGATGGTCGGTATAAACTGTCCGAAACGTTAGTTATTGTATTTTTGGTAACAAATATATTTCATTTTTTAAACGCAATTGTCCGCAAATTATTTATAATGTATTAATATGTGTCGATAAAGAAATTTTTTTTTCAAAATTTTTATTTATATCTTCGTATAACCTTTTTTTTTATATTTTCATTGTTACATTAATATTTAAATTAAATACATTTCAAAATTAATTTAAATATGTAGCATGCCAAATGAAGTATAATATGTTCATTTAATGTCCTAGCCGAAAGATGTTGTCGAGATATAAATCATAGACTTTTTACTGTCGTTTCATTGACTACCGCAAGGCTTTCAGCTGTTGTGTAAAACATGTTAAGTTGACAAAAATACTGGAGAATATTTGAATAGACTGAAAAATCAGAAGATTAATAGGGAAACTTTACTAGAACTAAACTGCAGAAATCAGGAGTGAGAACATGTGATCAGAAGAAATACCAATTAAGAAATTAATACGCGACAGGGTTGCGTATTATCATCGTTACTTTTCAAAATATATTCAGGAGATATTTTCAAGCCTCATAGACGACCATGATATCACCATTGGCAACAGTCGTATTTCAAATATACGAATAATACAGCCCTAGCCTGTGACAACATTAATAAGTTACAACAAACACTTGATCTCGAGTTATTACAATAAGGAATATGGTCTAGAAATAAATATCAACAAAACAAAATGGCTAGCAGTACACAGAAAAAGCAAGACTAGGACCATTTCAAAAATGAAGTTAACAATAAATGATCAGATCATCGACAGAATTCCTAAGTTCCACTATCTTGGGTTCTAGGGGAAGACAGATCAGTCGATCGAGATAAGATCATGTACAGAAAAAGCAAGAAAGGTCTTTTTAAACATGAAAAATCTAATGGCCCGGACATTAACCTGCAACTAAGATTGCGACTAGTACAATGTTACGTATGGTCACAGTACTACTCTACGATATGGGAAGTTGGATTCTCATATCTACGCTTGAGAAAACAAAAATCAAAACACTGGAGATGTACATATACCGCCGTATGTTTAAAAGTTTCATACGGAGATCATGCAACCAATACAGAAGTGCCTAGAAGAATGTCGAAACTACCCGAATATACACTATACGTTCTAGAAAATTAAATGATTACGACCACATAAATAGACAAATCCAGATAAGTATTATTTACCACAGTTAAATACAAACATCTGCGACTAACAATAAGATCAAACATTAACGTGTTAAAACATCGTATTGAGGAAATATCTAGTATAGACAATCTGTAGTATAACTAATCTTACCGTATACAACTATAGATTATTTTTTAATTATATAATTACGATCAGAATTATACACAGAATAATACGAGTGTGGAAAAGACGAATCAAAAAAAAAAAAAGAAGAAAAAATGCAGTGACGATATCTAAAGTTAATTTTGCCCCGCTGGAGGACAGGTAAAGATGGCTTTAGTGGAGGAAAAATAACGAGTTGTCTTCGAAAATGATGTTTTTTTTTATTGTAGGCTTTACGAATACAAAATGCATAAAATATACGTATTCACCTAACGTGTAATTACCGCTTGAGAAAGTAGAAAATTTTAAATACATATATCCAGGTATATATATATATCTATAAATCCTTGAACTGGAAAGAACACATTCAAAGTTTAAATTCGAAAATAGGACAGTCAATTCCAGCTTTATATAAAATAAAACAGCAGGTTCTAGCACATTGCACGCTACGTATATATACTATAATTCAATAGTAATATCTAGAAGTTTATATGGAATTCAAATATATTATGTGAGGCTAAAAAAAAAACGGAAATAAATAGAATAAGCAAAATGCAGAAAAGATGTTTGAAACTTATAATCCTTCACTGGAAGCAAAACGATTCTGAATAAATATTATGTGTGAAAGGAAAACAACGAAATGTCCCCCAAGACATGTACTATTTGTATTATAGATTACTAAAATTTAAGATCAATAATATAAAATTACCATCTAGGCGAAAAATTTGATTAACAAGAAACCAAAGTAATACATATTACATCTATCCCCGGAGCGTAAATCTACGAATTGATAACATTAATGATTCAGTTCTAATTAAATTAATTAATAAAATACCCCAATCATATATTAAAGGCAAAAAAACTTACTGTGTGGAAAAAGGAAGTATATGGCTGAATTTAGGTGTAAAGAGTAAAACGGAAGATACGTTTCGAATCATTCTATTTTATAATTTTCTTTTATTGTTATTTTTTTATTTATTTGTTTCCGTCCTTCCTTGTTCTACTTTTTTTCTTTATTTTCTTTCTTTTCTTTTTATTTGAAGATATTTTTAGTTACTTTCGTGTATCGGCATGCAGATGAGTATTTACGGTGTGTGTAAGTATTTGTTATAATTAATATAATCTTTTTTTTTTTTTTTTTTTTTTTTTTTTGGCCCGAACAGAACAGTTTATTTGGCCAGCAAACTACGACACGACTAGATATTAAAAAATACTAATAATAGAAAATTCAGGAAGAGAAATTTCATTCATTCTACATTATGGCCGCAACTGCTGGCAGTGCCCACAATGCTCAATGAAACAAAACAGAAACAAACAAGATTTTTTCATTCTGGAAAAAGGAGCAAAAGAAAAAATAGATAAATATTTCTATCTCACATTATGACCACAGTTGCCTGGCAATGCTCACAATGCATTATGAGAAAAAGGAGGTAGTCACAGCCACACTGGACAAAGACTACAATGTAAGAAAAAAAATAAGTAAAATAATGGAGAAAAAAAAAATCTTAAGTTGACTAGTATTATGACATATAGGATAAGCGAGAATAGTTGTAATTTTGTATTTTGAATAAAAGTTAATAAGAGTGCCGGGCACTCACGCAACGGGCATACTTTCCCTGTGAGACCCGCAACTTATTTTATATAAAAAAAAAATAAAAAAATAAAAAAAAAAAATTGAAGAGCGGACAACAGGAATTCTACAGATGTGTATATAAACAATCGAATATATGTCGACGAACTAATGATACTGGCGAAACTAACTCGAGTGTCGTAGGATGCAGAACAGGAAAAGGAAATAGAGGATTGCGGAAGAGCAAAGTATAAACGTGGTTAATGGAGATTTCCCAGCATTAGAAAACGCGTATATTTCGTCTATTATCTTTCTAAAGTAATTAATAATTCATTATCCGTTCTTATTCATAAATCTAATAATTCACTAGCACATGTGTATCCTCCTTTTTGAGGGTGCTACGTTATTACCGATAAAACTAATAGCTAACTTTCAGATGATTTATTAAGACTACAACGGTTTTCGGTGGAAGATAAATCGATTGATCTTGATACTCTGCCGTATTATCCACGGCCTAAATGCGACAATTTGCTTGTTTGCTGTTTCGTTACAAGTGAAATACGCGCTCCATCACTGGTTATCGATGAACAAGTAGCATCAGTCGCGCCAAGTTCAACCAGTTAACCGGATTTTCGACTCGATGAGAGTTGAAAATTTTGCGGCAACGCGAGTTATCTTTACCTGAATAGGTGAAATTGTAGACGACGAGGCTTCGTCGTTATTGAAACTGTGCTCGCGGGCCCGAAGGTATGCGTGTTCAGCTCGACGGAGCTAAGCGTTTGAGGCGCGAGTCTAACTGAGCAAGAGTTGCGTGATTAACAGCCGCACTTAGACGACGGTGGCAGCTATAAAGGACAAGCAATGCGTAACTCGATTAGCCGAATGAATAAAATTATAAAATTTAACGTTTCGCTAGCGAGAAATTGCGCAAATTGCTTCACGGCACCCGGCTAAATTGCGCCATTCGCAGCAGTCACCTGTTCGCTTATTAATTATTTTAGCGAAAATTTGCGTGTCGGCTTTTTCCTAGTCGCGATAGATATAAATTATTTCGTCGTCACAGCAACCGTAGCCGCAAATCTCGCATTCCCCGCAGACTATTTAGTGTTCGAGTGTCGGCAAAGTCGATCTCCTTTCATTAGTAACAGGCAATCTTCAAAGGCTGCTCGAGTAAAATTATTACCGAATACCCTCTTTGTTTTTACCTATTGTCGCTAATCACGCGACCGTCGCTCAACCGTACAGCAATCGACGACTGATGACGAATTTCGGTTAATCATCTGGTCGATATAAATGCGCGCATGTGCACATATCGATATGGTGTTACGGGTCAGTATCGTTCGCAATTCGCGCGGTATTTGAAAATCATTCGAAAAGCAAAAGAAATATTTCAAACATACGCAATGAACACTATAGAAAGAAATAAACAACCCTACGCCAAGTTTTTGGGATTAGGAGGAAAAAAAACATAATGGAAGTTTAATTAATTCCAAAAAATCCGAAATCGGTTGGTAATTTAATTAGTTAATATATTAAATGTTTTGCGTACTCGAGTGTCCATTTCAACATATTAAAACAAAAATGCAAGTTTCCCAAAAAATATTTCAAACTGTAACGGTGATTTTTAGAGGGCTAGAAAAGAAGAATCCCAGGATAGAAATGAACAACTAAAAGCGGTGGATTCTTTTTTTTTTTTTTTTGGGCGCGTCAACACAGGACATTTACCCAACACAAAGGACTAACAAATGATGAAACGTAGGGATTTGAAAGTTATATCAGGAAGAGATTAGAAACAGAAGAAATGAAGGTTGGCCAATACAGGAACAACAGAAGGAGAAGAAAGAGCAAGAATGTAAAGGGGTCGGGAGGCCAAGGCTAAGCAAATTAGAATAAAGGACTGCACGTTCCGAGGAGATAGACTAGCATTCGAATAGAAGATGATTTACATCACAGGTCAAATTTAAGATAGGAGGATGGGAGGGAGACTGAATAATATTAAAACGAAAGAGGAAGGCAGGAAGCAGACTGTGATTAAAGCGGAGGCGAATTATGGAAGAAATAACAGAACGGCTGATGCGGGGAAAATTATTAAACCAAGAAGAAGTGGGTGAAGAGGGTTGTATAGCAAGGATCGGAGAAACGATATAGATAAAGATCAGTAGTCATGGTGAAAACGATAAGAGAGAGGACAACGACATTGGGATGGGAATCTGTCTATGAAACGGCCATTTACTACAGCTAGACCTGCCAAAGAATCAGTAAGATCGTTACCAACGATGCCGCAGTGGCCCGGAATCCAGAGCAAATCAATTAGAATAGAACGGGATGTTATTAAATTAAAAATTAAGGAACGAATATAACGAATAATAGGATCTTACGAGGGTTTAGGGAAGGGAGATGAAATGGCTAATAAAACGCTTCTCGAATCATCTTAGTTTCCGTTAGTTTCATTGTTTTCTTAAATTATCTCCTTTTTAAATTTTAAATAATTCTTAAAATTACAAAAAACCATAATAAACACAAAAAGTGATTAGAAAGTATAAATTCTTGTAGATAGACCAATGGGTTTATCCGTATCTCCTCTACATTACGAAATATCTAAAGAGAAAAAGCTATCAGGTTATAACATCATATTCTTTTCTTTATCTTTAGTATCTTGGTTATATATTTTTTATGGTCTTCTTAATAGTATTATTTTTATTCTTGAATCAGTTGTAGTTTCTTCCGATGTTGTGTTCTTATGTACCCGAATTTGGAACAGTCTAGAAAATCCGGTGAATCTGTTTCGATATTGTATTCTCTGCATTTATCGTCACATTTGTTATTCTCATCGTTTTTTTTTTTTAGATACTCAGCGAAAAAATCTGGAATGAGTAATTGATCATTTTCGAGAAATTGTTTTCTTCATAATTTTTCTTTCTTCCGTTATTTGTAAAATAGAAAAAATCGCAATTGTTAAGAATAAGATAAGAAAAAGGAAAAATTACCTGAACACTACAGTTTCACATTGCTTTCCTACTTTTTTCTTTTTTTTCATTCGCCAACCAAGGGGGGGACCTTTAACGAAAATCAATTACGAAAGGAAAGATTGTCAGTTATATTTTAATCCGATACCGGGCATTGTTAATAAGAAGTAACCAATATAGGGAAAATGATGAAAAAGAGGACAGGGTATAAGAAACAGTGTAAAGACCGCAGAAAGTGTCTCAACAAACTAGAATACAGATCGGAGTACTCGAGACAAAGCGATGCTTAGATAATCGTTTCAGAAAACTGTAGGGAGCTAATAAAAAGCGAAAGCGAGGAAATGAGAATAGAAACGCAGGCGAGTAACAGAGACAACGACAGAACGGCGAATTTAAGGATATCAAAATGAAGCACGGATTATAGCAGGAAGATTAGATTGAACAGATGAATAATTATTGGAAAAAAAGAAATCGCACGCATATATATATCCGACAACAAAATCTAAGATGAAAACTTTTCCACAGCGGAAGGAAATTAGAGCATGGAATTTTTCTTAAGAATGGAAGCAAGAGGAAGTAACAACCCGAGCTAAAAAATCGATCGCTTCATTGCCAGAGATGCGCCGGATAGGAACTGAAATCAAATATCAGTGCGAATTGAATGGAAAGAAAGAAAATAGTACATATGTATGTGACACAGAGATTAATAAAATAACAAGAATGATCAGGAAGCGAGAGAACATCCAAAATCACGGAGTCGGGGAAATGACAAAAAAAAAGTGGAATAACGGCAGTTAGAGAGGCAATATTGTAAAAATTTAAAACTACAATAAAAATAAAAAAGGAAACGAAAACGCGCTCGGTCAGTTTAAAGACTGTGTCGCGGGCTAGCTAAAATTCCTTTACGAAAAAAAAAAAGGAAAAGGTAGAAATTGTTGTTTTAATCAGGCGTAAAAACGCGATGAAGCGAAACATCGGGAAATATTAATTTCGAATTTTTTTCACGAATACAGGATGTATCGGAGAGATGTTGAATTCTCTTTACGGTAGAGCACATTCCACCGATATAATTAATTACATATTCCGCGCGTATACGGAGACAATGTATAAAAATTCACGTATGGCCGAATTGTACGCGCGACAAATGGGCCCTTACATTGCAACTACTAGAGCGATAATTTAAACCGATTTTTCTGGAAAAATAAATAAACCAATTTAAAAAAAAAAAAAAAGCTGTTCATTATTTGAAAATACGCAAATAGTCTAGAAAAATAAGTAATTGACGAAAACGCGCGGCCTATGTTGAATCTTTTTTAATTATATACTTCTCCCTCATTCGAACACAGTACGAAAAGAACGGTATAGAAAAGTTTTTTTTGCAACGATTAAAATAATAATGAAAACAGATACCTCCCCGTGTATTCGCAGACTTTTTCTACTTAATCAATCACCTAAAAAGGTAAGTTTACATCAAACAGTCTCGTAGGTAGAAAAAATAAACTAAAAAAAATCTGCACTGAACGAAAATAAGTGTTTTTCAACTAAATCATACTAAATCGTTCAGACTGCCGGTTACTAGAAACACGCTTTCTTTAAGAACTTATTAAAATACTCCATTTTTGCAGGCTATTCTCGGTAAGCGAAAATCGCCTCGAACAATTTTTCAGTTCACTTTAGAATAGTTCGATCTGGGAGATGGGGCACTTATAACTGTTCTTTCTCGGAATGTAACTCATTCTCCAGTGTGTATATATGTACCGTGTTTTATTACGAATCATTCTTGCACAGCAAATTCCGGTCAATGCAAAAGCGGCCTATATATGTACAATCGTTTTAGCAACATAACTCGCGTGTAGGCAATAACTGTTTAGTTTCACCTGTTTCCGTATCAGTAGCATAATTGGGGTGGGTCTGATGAGAGGAATAAATTCAAAAAAAAAACAACAACATATAATTCGAAAGAAATTCTCTTTTAATTTCATTTTTTAATATTTCAGTGTTATTTAAGCTTTTTCAAGATTATTAATCTCTACCATTTCTGTAGATTATTTGTAAAAATGTTAATAACCAAAAAACAGAAGAATATAATTCAATTATAAAATACATAAATTCACAAACTAGCCCGGCGGCATGTTGCGGAGTAACAAACCCCATAGTCATCGTTAAATAACGAAGTTAAAATTCTTTGAAAAATGCGTTAAATGACAAAATAGATCAACAGTAAAATGATAAATACGACATGTTGATAATTTACACAATTCAAAAAAAAAAACAAAAAAAAAAACAAAAAAAAAACCTATATATATATATATATATATATATAAAATAATTAAAAAAGCAAATTGTAAGTTAATTTTAAATTTAGATAAGTTTAAAAAATATTAAAAATTGTTAAAAGAGGATTATTAACATTTTTTTAAATTATCTAAATTTAAAATTAATTTACAATTCGTTAATTATTCTATATGTTTGAATTATCGTCGTTCACATTTATCATTTCACTGTCGATCTACTTTGTTATTTTATCAAATAACTTTAACTTTCTTTATTTAACCGCGATTACACGAAGTTCGTTACCCCGAAAATCATGTCGCAAAAAATTTTTGACCTTTTGTATTTTATAATTTAGTTATATTGCTGTGCTTGTTGATTACTAATATTTCTACAAATGCTCTTTAATTTGTTTCTTTTCTTTTATTTTTTTTCTTCATGAGAATATTTAAAGATAATGTCTAGGCTGCTAAATCGAATACATATGGTGAGGGGGGGGGGGGGGGGCGATTAACAAATTCTTTGCCGCGTCTTTGCAGTATTATTTTCAAAATATAATTTTCGAATAATAGTCCTTTATCAAGAATAAAGCCTAATAATTATTCTCGTAAGTTTACAGTATTAACGAAAAATAACTGGTATAAAGTCTGCAAATAAAATGATCTCTATTTTGCTTTTTTTTTAATTGTTCCATCGCTTTATTACGTTTGCAACTGCGTCACTACGAAAACTGATATAAATAGCGCATATTATTCTCCTCCGCCATATATCACTTCTAATTATTCCAGGCTGAAAGAGACATTTCAGTATACAACTACGACATTCTGGCATAAACTGCACGGACGAATTGCAATTCAGGTTTTTTCCCTTTTTTATAAGCGTAATATAAATTAAATAAGATATATACATATGCAGATATGTATGTATATACAGCGGATCTGTTTTTAAATACATTATATGTACAGGCATTACCTAAGCAGACGAAGCACCCTTTTAACCGAATTCATTACAAGTCTTTGTGATGCGAAGAAATTGAGGATGCCCAAATTGAAAATTAAAATAAATAAAACATTAAAATGGATATACTTGAACGAAAAACAGAATTAAAGAAATAATACATTTTTGCAGAAACGAAATTATTAATCGTATGGAAGAATCGAACAACAATAAAGACGATAGCTGCTACTAATGTGAACATCCCATAAATTTGCTAAAAGAAAAGCCGATCGATAACCGGATTTAGCGATTTATTTCGGGGCGGCAATTACGAATATTTTTGCTTTTTAAGTTGATTTATATCTAGTACTCCCTTTACAAAGAGAACCCGCTTCGTTTAAACAGATCTGACGATGTTTAGTTAATAAACTGGAATAGAATGCAGTACGTATGTGGGTGTGTAGGTGTGATGGTGGGATGGGCACATGTGGGGGGTATTACCCCGCCAGATCGACAACAACCATCAAAAACGTTTCATTTTAAACATAATATGCTAATGTAATTTCAAATATTTTTCCATGTAATTCCGGTTGAGTACCTTCGCTATTATTCATTGTAAAAATGAACTCGGTTTCTATGTTACCGTGGTCCGCTAACATACGTTCTTTAGCGTAAAAATTCGAAACCACGCTGTGCAATTTTTGAACTACTTCTTTTTGAACGACTTCTTAAAAATTGCGCGTCTAAACCACAATAGGATTTCGACATCAGCGTTAAATGATTCTCGATGGCAGTTTATCGCGATAGAGCAGCGGCAAAGTATATAAAACTTTAGTCCGCTTTCAGAGATTAACGGTTTATTTTCAGGGCCCAGCTGAGACCGAAGAAAACGCATAGGGAAGATAGGCTGTTAATTAAGCAAAAATCGCTAGCGTTTTGGCCAGCAGCCGCAGCTATAGAAGTTCATGTTTGCAGTGTCTCAACGGTGCAGTAGTGATGCGGGACACTTTGCCGCCAGAGGTATATGTTATGAAGTACTTAAGAGAAGGCGCCAAGATGAAACTGAAAGTTTCATTATTATTTCGCGGATTCTTCTGTCGTCATCCGGCTGCCGTTGTTGTCTCCGCTTTATCGGCCAGTGACACGACCTGTAACTTGTTTGTTTCAACGCTTCCCATTTTTACGAATTTCTAACACCGACTGTTCCGTCGCTTTCCCGACAAACTTGCCTGCAGCTCCACTTTGTTAACGCTGGCAGCTTTGCTCAGCACCAGTTTCCTCGATAAGTCCGCTTTAATTAAACAAATCTGCAGAAACTTTGCTCGTTGTCCTTCAAACATAACGCCCTGCTCAGTTGCATGATTAAAACAAGTAGCGCGTCTAAAACAGTTTTCCCGATTTCCCATTTCAATGTAGCTAATTCATTCGGCAAAACAGGAATTGTCGCATCATTTAAACAAAACGAAAAAAAAAAAACGCATAATAGCAAAAATCGTTTTGTCCAACTTTTCGTTATTACGGTATAAAACTGCGATCCAGACTCTTTTAGCGTTTCCTTCCGAAGTGGCTTTGGAGCATTTTAAGAAAAACCCGTTTTCTTTTTTTTTTCTTTAGTGGGTTTCGCAACGAGAAAGCCTGAGAAACGGGAAAAAAGAGAAAAAATATTGTATACTTAAACGTTTAAGGATAAAGAATAACAAAAATTCGCGAGGGCAGGAATAACAGAATTAAAATAAAATGGGAGAATATAAGAAATACCGATAAGGGGAGTAGAGATACCGAGTTTTAGTAGAGAGAAGGATGATTGATCAGCAGAAAAGGTCGAACATTCAAATAAAACATGACATCAAAATGTCACAAAGAAAGCAATCAGAAGGGGATTGAAAAGGACAAAATGTAGTAAAAGCAGATGGAAACCGAGAAAATGATGCAGGATGCTTATCAGGCAGATAAGATTTTTTTCCCCCCTTTAATTGTATGTGCTGTGTGTAACTACCATGGTCATTACAGCACACACAAGGGAGAGGAGATAATTTAAATGTGGTGAGTTAAGCCGCTCATTTTAATGAAGGCAATAATCCTACTGATGGTGATTACCTAATTTGAGAGGATCTGCCCTAAATCTCTGAGTAGGTCAAGTTGCCTCCGCAACATAGTAAACTGAAACCGTCAGTACGCTTGTCTAACCGCAAAAGGGGCACATAGCTGGAGGCAACGTTTGATCAATTATATGTTTGTGCGAAATAGCGATAATTCGCAGCCGGCTGAAGATCTTAAAATCGTATCGGGATGTTCCTTCCGGTGGCCACCATGATTCAACTGTGGGCTTAAATTAGTTCTTAAGGATGTTGTAGCAGCTGCCCATTAAGTTTTCCACTGGTTTTCGCACGCCTTTAGGAATGTATATGTGATTGATGAGGGTAGCTCCGCGTCCTTTGGCATTGGCGAG
The DNA here is from genome assembly GCA_039619475.1 of Icerya purchasi. NCBI lineage: Eukaryota > Metazoa > Arthropoda > Insecta > Hemiptera > Monophlebidae > Icerya > Icerya purchasi. Next base: position 390,556,470 of record CM077115.1, on the reverse strand, counting down.
GGCAAGGCAGAACGTGCGGCAGATAAGATTTGAATTGTTCTGTTGTTGTTTTTTTTTTCCATTCCGGGGACTCGTTAATTGTGGACATTTAACCGACGCCAGCGAAATTTTTCTACATTCTTAATTTACGCTTCTTACATTCTCTTATTTTCTTCTACTTCTGTTATTCCTGCGCTTGAATTATTTCCGTATCCTCTCTCCTCAAACGTTTAAGAATATAACGTTATTTTCTCCTTCTTCCCATCTCTTGGGCTAATGTCCTCGCTAGCAAACCAATAAGAAAAAAAAAAATTACGGAATAAAGTCTTTTTTTTTTTTTTTTTTTTTTTTTGGGCACGTCAACAGTGGAACTTACCCAACGCAAGGAAATGTACCTTATATAAGGAAAAGATTAGAAATTGAGGAGATAAACAAGGTCAACAAAGGAACTATATTGAGAGAGGGGAGTGCAAGAATGGAGTGGGCACTATAAGGAGTAGGAAGGCCAAGGCGCAGGGGACTAGAATACAGAGTAGAACGTTCGGAGGAAATAAAGGGGCATTCGAACAAAATGTGATTCGCATCACAGGTATAATTGAGCTCTGGAGGATCATAAGGACACAAAGGAGATTGAACAATAGAAAAACGGAAAAGAGAAGCCGGAAGCAAACTATGATTGAACCGCAGGCGAACTATAGAGGAAATAATCGAACGGCTAAGGTAGGGGAAAAGATTAATCCAAGGAAGAGAGGAAGAGAAGGGTTGAACAGCAAGGTAAAAAGATCGAGGATTGGTAAAGAATGAAGGATAGAATTCGGTCCAGAAATCGTGATGGGAACGATAAGAAAGACAGTAGAGAGTTTGAGCAGGAAATCTACTAATGAATAGACCATTGGTCGCCGCCGAACGTGCCAACGAGTCAACTGATTCGTTGCCAGGAATTCCGCAATGACCAGGAATCCATAGTAGATCAATTTCAACAGAACGGGATGAAAATAAATTAGAAATTAAGAAGCGAATTTGGAGAATAATGGGATCAGTGACATGAGTAGGAAAAGAGAGGAGATAGCCAATAAAACACTTTTCGAGTCCGAGGAAAGGAGGAATCTAGAGACGTTATTTGTCGAGGATATGAAAAGGACTGCCTGCAGGATAGCCATGGATTCAGCAAGAAAAATAGAGGAAAAGGAGGGCAACTGAAAGGATTCGGAATACATCAACGCGGGGATAATAAACGCAGCCCCAACACCAGCATCAGACTTCGAACCATCCGTGTAGATAATTGTATGGGAAGGAAAGTATGAGGATAATACGTGATTGAATTCGTTTTGAACGGCAGGATGAGGAAGAGATTTAATGTCCGAGGGGAGAACAAATAACTTCGGAGAATGCTTGAATTCAAAGAAATTAAAAGTGAAGTAAGGTGGTTTGGTGAAAGGGAGAACAAAAGGCAAGAAGAGCATAAGTCGAGAAGAGATCGAGGATAATATAGGCATTTTACGAGGAGAGAAGCGCCAGTTATCGGAAATAAATTGATAGGAACTTAGGAGTTTAGAATTAGTAATGGGAAGACGTTTAATCAGAAATCTTTCCCCTAATAAGAGTATTCGAATGAAAAGAGGAAGGAATCCCGACTCTGCCAAAATGGCTGGAATTGGAGAGGAGTTAAGTACTCCGATACAGAGACGAAGACATGAGTTTTGGATGCGATCAAGTTTACGAAGAAATTGCTTGGGAGCAGTAGCGTACAGGAGTGCGCCGTAATCAAATTTGAAAAGGATTATTGATCTATATAGCATAAGTAAAATATAAGGATCACCGCCCCATTTAAGAGGCGAAAGAGCTTTTAGTATATTGAGCCTTTTGAGAGCGGACGTACACAGATAACTGATATGCTCCCGAAAGGATAAAGTGCTATTAAGTATAATACCGAGATAAGAGAAGGAATTGACTAAAGGGATGGGATGGTGGCGCAAGGGAAGATTGACTAAAGAACGGTTATAAGGACGGAATGTAAAAACCATATAGGCAGATTTTTCGGGTGATATAGAAATATGAAGAGAGGATAACGTATTTTCCAAAATAGCAAGAGAATTATTTAGCTCCCGTTCACCGCAGATATATTATCTGACGAGGAATAGATAAGAATATCATCAGCATAGAACAACGACGTGGAGGAAACTCGGAGGATAGCGAGACTGTGAAAATATATATTGAAAAGAGTAGGACTAAGACATGATCCCTGCGGGAAGCCTCGGTAGACCACCCTGGAATCATCAAAAAAGGGAGTAGAAAGGTGAATTATCCTGTTACGGAAAAGATTAATAACTAGTGAGGTGAAGTGGAGAGGAATATTGATAGAGAGCATTTTGTCATGCAAGGAAGGTAAATAGACATTATCAAAGGCAGAGGTGGCATCAATGAACGCAGCAACGGTGAATTTTTTGAGGATAAGAGATTTATAAATGTCAGAAAGGAATAAAGATAGGCAGTCCATAGAGCCCAGGCCCGGACGGAAACTAAACATATTGTCAGAGAGTATATTATGATGTTCTAGCCACCAGACCAGACGTTTATTGATCATGTTTTCGAAAAGTTTCCTTAAGCAAGAAGCTAAGGATATTGGACGGAAGGAATTAAGCTTTTTCTTCGGAATCGGGATAACCATAAAGGAGTTCCAGCGAGGTGGAGTTGAGCCAGTATATAGGTAACGATTATAGATTAACAGAAGAGTATTAAGTGCAGAGTTTGAAAGATTTTTAAGAGCAAGGTATGAAATTCGGTCTAATCCGGGGCTAGAATTGGAGGAATTAGACAAAGAGGCATGGAGTTTACCGATGCTAAAGTCAGAAGAAAGAATATGTGCCGGAGCTGTACGAACATATGTAGGAGTAAGTGTTTCTTCGAGAGATGGAACATAAGCGGGAGCAATAGAATCAATGAAAGAAGTAAGTTTTTCGGAAGGAAGGTTATAATATGAAGGACGTTCAGAATGAGGAGCTGGAATAAGGTCCAACTCGAACGAAAATCAATACTGCCTAACTAACTACGCTACCGTGAGCTGGCTAAGGCTCTGAGCTTTCAAAAAAAAAAGTTCATCTGCGGTTACGAATACTTTTTGTCGATTAATCTGTTGAAGAGATAGGAAACGTGATAGGAAAAGAAATTAAACGCGAATTATTAAATTTTACACTGAAGACGAGAAACAGATACGACAAACCACTGGTGTTACATATATTATAAATATTAATGAAAGGGTTATTCGTGCGCCAGGGTAATATAAAAAAAAAAAAAGAAACAAAATATGTCATGTTTTTAATCGAAATTAATCGCAAACCGCAAAATTACTGTAAGTTTTTTTCTTTGTAGGAATAACGTGGTCAGTTAGAATTTAATCTTCTATAAGAACTATAGATATCATCGGGGGGTCGCATCGCCGTGGCAAAGTCTGAAGGATCGATTTGTATTATATATAAGTCGATCTTCCCACCACATGGTAATAGAAAAATTAATCGCGCGCCGTTTTCCGAAAAATAATAACATTTTCCTTTTTTGATAGGTATCAAAAAAAAAAAAAAAGTCCAGAACCGATAAATTTAACTCGCGGCTTGCATGTAGCAATCGCTCCATTGGCACTTCCATAACGCGCTTTCATAACACGAAACAATTACGCGGTTTCTAAATCACGCGAAATGTTACAGAATTTATTATTAACCCGAGCGGAGTAATGTCGTGGGGATTAACGTATAAAGAAAAGAAACTAACGGAATAACATTACTGAGAGTATTTCGGAATGAGATAAGCGAATAAAAAAAGGAAATGCGAAATTACGAGAGAGAGAGAGAGAGAGAGAGAGCTGGGCGAAAAATTAAATACTACCGAGATTCTGATAATAATAATCGTTTGAAAGAGAAAATAAGTAACTTAGCTTTTCGCGTCACGAAGAGACTGCATTTTTGTTTTTTTTTCGATTTCGTTGTTTTTAAAGTCCACCGCAACCAGCTCGATCACTTCCAACTTTTTCGTCTATCTTATCTTCGAAATTTATATTTCACATTCATACAAAATAATGGGAAACACATCCCACGCGATATCATTCAATTTTCTCTTTTTTGGTGATGATACGTAGAAAATGTGTATTTATAGCAAATGTTAAAAAATTAAATGCACCCGATCACCCATATACATTCTGCTTGTTAATTTAATTAAAAATAACGAACAAGTACGTGTTTAAACGACAAATAACATCTTAAGACTGAATATCATTTGAGCTAGAAACGTCCCCTTTCGGGATAGAGAGAATATCTCATATTTTTAATAAAAAAAAAAGAAAAGAAATAATTCAACATATTACATGTTTTTAAATTATCGTTCTTCATCGGAAGAAGAAGAAAAAAAATATTAACAAAAACTGACGCGGTCATCTAATAGGCTACATGAAAATATATCTCATTTTAAGTCTAGTAAAAAAAAAACAAAAGAAATATATATATATATACATATATACCTATATATATAGTCTCCGCCCGATTTGGTTTTTTACTGGTATTTTTTTCCTTTTTTATATAGGCGATTTACGGACCATACAATATGCTGCATGCTCTGATTCACTGCCTAGCCTAACAGCGCTAAAAAAAAACTATAGTACCAAAAATCCATTAATCCAATCAGTACAAGTCTTAATCAATGATCTTCAAACTCGAGGGGATAAGCCTTATGCTACTATGGATACCGGCACACCGAGGGATCCCAGGCAATGAAAGAGCCGATACTTTAGCCAAAAAGACTACAACCATACCTAAACCCCAAGAAGTAATACCAGTCCAATTCCATGAAGCAAAAAAAAAAAGGTATCCACGAAACTCTGAAAAACCACTGGAACAAAAAATGACAAAGCTCTAAGCTCCATTCGGTAAAACAAGATATACACTCACCAAGACCAATGATTCTAACTAATCAATCAGACCAACTTAGAACTGGTCACATCAGAGCATCACACATCCATCATATAACTAAAGACAAAAATTTCCATACTGCGATCAAAACCTTGATGTACGCGTCACATTTTAATAGAATGTCGCCCCCACAGGACAACTAGAGAACAGTTCAACATCCCGGAATCTATCATCGACACACTTGGAAGCATAAAAAATTGCCTCGAGACTTTAAAATACATTAAATCCATAAACGCAATTAGCTTCATCTTGTTTAATTAATGTATAAATAAATAATTCGGAATTCTGTAAAACTTATATATATATATATATATGTATATAGTGGTTGCTAAAAACCTAGTTCTTATAAAGCGACTATAAATAAACCAATAAATAAATAAATAAATAAATAATATGCTACGTATTAACCAATACTTTTTTCTTTTTTTTTATCAGTACTTAAAATGAGATTTTCCCCAGCTAGCCCATTACATGATAAGCCACTTAAAAACGTTACTACAGATAAATATATTATTATACACATTTCAGAATATCGATAATAAACATTTATCTTTAATGTTTATTTCAAATTTAGCAAACAGGTTATGAATTTTACGCAATATTTAATTTTAATAGCATCTCTAGAGTATTTAACATGATGTAGTCGCGATAGCCTAGTTGCTAGAGCGCTTGACTTCCGACATGGAAGTCACGGGTTCGATCCCGAGCGACGACGAACTTATTACAAGAATTAAATAAATAAATACTCTACTAATAATCACGTGGAGGGCAGTGGCATCCCACCACGTACACCATCATATGCGCGCTAGGTTAGTACACAGCAGACACACACGGGCTGCATTTGTAGCGCGATAACAAGCGGCTACAATCAGTTCCGAGTGTAATCTTGCGCGTGTACACCTGCGTTACATATAATAATTGCCAAGAACGCTACCTGTTCTGTACAGCTAGATTGTACAGATAGGTAGTCTCGACGCTCGTAATCGAGCTAACGAACAAATAGAATAGAATCTTAGTGACACCAAAGCGTAGTACCTAATATTAGACCGCACGGTGCTTGGTAGCCCTCCTGGTCGCTAACTGCTTAGAATCATAGTTGCTGATCACTTTAACCGATTTCTATTATTCTAAGACAGAATTCGGTGAGAATTTTTAATTACACATGTAATATTTAAATTAAGACATTATTATTTTGGTATTTCTTGCATAAAGCAAAGCCTTCGGTGAATAGCAGCTGAAATTCACCCTCCTTATAGAAAGGGATCTCCCATTTTATTGTTATTCGTATTGAAAAGGGATCCTACTGAGGATGGATTAATATTAAGCGTTGCGTCGCTTATAATTATTTATCATTAGATTAAATATTGAATAGATTATAGAGACGGAAGGTTTATTCGTATTTTTGCACTGATCTGCTTACCGGCGACTGCTCTTCTACCATGTGTACTACCCCTAAATAACATACCGCCGAAGTTACGACCGATCATACGCTGATTTCATTATAGAAATTTCTCATAGCGTTTCGTTAAATTCAGAAATGTGAACATTTAAATTTAATTCAAAACCCCTACTCGGAAACCTGTAACTCTTTCGCGACGGAAAACATATGAATAAGATTTTCATTGAATTATATCATATAATATTTTACGGTAAAATTAGAAGGTTATATTTTTGATTGCGAATGACAATGTTATATGATGAAATTTTCTTATTCGATAATAGCACCGAAATATTTCATAAAGCTCTTTAACCTTTTACCGGTAATAAATTACAGTAAGATTTCAGATTATTTGAAATATTATTATTCAAATGACGTAATTCAATAAATAGAAGCAAATAAACAAGAAAACGCCATTTTTATGGGATTTAATTAAAAAGTAAATAAAACGAAGAAACCGGCTAGTATCAGATTACAAATGTGCACATCGTTGCTGCCTAGAATTTATACTGACATAAACCAACAAAATTCGCTTTTATTTTTGTGTTAGTAAATTCTAGACAGCACAAGTATTGAATCCAGAGTCGGCTGTTTTATCACGTTTCATTTATTTAGTGTGCGCTTTATTTCTTCGGTAGCTATGGCGGACGTGTTTTGTTCGGATTTATCGCGAACTTGCCGACCAATCAAAGTGCATATTCGTGAGTTTGACAAACATTTAAAAATATAATAAATAACACGCTAAAACGAAAGTTACAAATAGCTGTGCTGTTTAAGTTTGAAAGTGAATTTTAATTTGCGTAATATTTCAAATCTGAATATTCATATATTACGGAAAAATTTATTTCATCGCAAAATTTCAATTTTTCAACACGATAAATAAGCGAATTATTCTTCATTTACTATTGAACACTCTAAATAGGAGTTTGATCAGTAAGCTGAATACGAGTATATTGCTTGCCTCCATTTCCTAGAAAAACCGATTCTCGCATTTTAAAACTTTCTAATCTGTGAGCTTTATGAACATCGTTAAAACCGTTCCCGAAACCAGTTTTGCATATGTTATCAGAATTGCTCATTTAGTAAATATACATTAACCGAACTTTGCTCGAATCTGAACTTATGAATGGATATTCAAACATTTAATACATATATATGCGAAAGCTCTATAATTTTTTTTTTTTTTTTATACCCTGCACTATTAATTTTTATGCAGAAATATTCTTCTCAGGTATTGCAAGAAATAAAACAAATATTCGTAAGTCAGAAATATTTTTACACATTATCTCGTATACTTCTATAACGACATCCAGTATATATTTGAATTATTAAATAAAATTCGTTGTGTGAAACGTAAATATAAATGTATTTCATCACGAAACAATTATACCTTTATCTATTTTCAATTAGCAAAGGTAAATAAGCGTATTGCTTACTTTTTAATATGCCCCAAAAATGCAATGATCACTTAAACTTTTTTTTTTTTTATTTTTATTTTTTTTATTTTTATTTATTTATTTTTTTTTTTTATTTATTTTTTTTTTTAATGGGTTCGTCAACATGGACAGTGGCCCAAGAACAGCGGAACAGAGGGGAAAGAGAGACTCAGATCCTTACACGATCAGTGATAGCCGACAGAAAGGAATCAAGAGCTAGAATAACCGAAGGAGAAGGAAGGGAGAGAATGAATGAAGCACGGTATGGAGCGAGAATACCGGTTTGTAAGAGAAAGGAATAAAAAGAAGCTTGTTCAGTTGAAAGCGACGAACAACTGAACATTATATGATCGGAATCACAAATACATTGATTGCTGGCAGGGTGCAATGAAGGAGAAGGAACGAGAGAATAACGGAACAATGAGGAAGGGAGCAAACTATGCCCAAAACACAGGCGGCAACTCGCAGAGAGATCGGAACGGCGAATAGAAGGAAAGTTAATAAACCAGGGAAAGCGTGGAAGGGAAGGTTGAATAAATAAGAAAAAGGACTTCGGATTGGAGAATGAGGAGACGTAGGAGTCAGACCACAGCCTGGAATGAGCGGCTGCCGACAGAGGGTAATATTAGAAGCTGAGAAGGCAGGAAGAAACTTACCAGAAGAGGAAGATAATCGAGCGAATGAGTCAACCGACTCATTTCCCTCGATTTCGGCATGGCCAGGAATCCAAAGAAAATCCGTTTAAATTAAGTGGGAAAGGAAAAGATCATGAATCAAGGAGAATGACGTAGTCGGTCGAGTGAGAAGGGAGAGGAGATGTGATAGTCTGCAGCACGCTTTGAGCATCCGACAGGATAAGAAGATTGCGAGTGGCCGGTGAAGTTTTGATAAAAAGAAGGACACGCAGAATAGTAGAAGACTCGGCATTAAAGATTGAACAAAAGGAGGGATGTTTAAAGGACTCGAAGTAATTTAGAGAAGGACAGAAGAAAGTTGTACCAACACCATTGGGTCCCTTGGAGCCATCCGTGAAGATCCAACAATGGCTGGGGAAAAATAGCTGAGATTCTATCGAAATTCTGATCTAAAATATTGATCGCCGCCCTTTCGTTGTTGCTTGTTTCATAGAAATTTCGCAAAAATTAGACCTACCTTACCCTAGAAATTCCAAATTCGTGAATTAAATCAAAATATTACTGCAATAACATATTGAGTGTGATAATGCTTGATTATGGCATCTTATTCTGTCTCTTCCTTCACTACATATTATCCCCAGTATATTGATTACTTTCGGTTAAGAATATTTGTTATCACACCATGATATAATTGATTCTTTCCTTTGTTAATAGCTTCAAGGTAAAGGTCCCTGGTTGACGAGCCCGAAAAGAAAGAAAGAAAAAAAAACATTTAAAACCTATAGACGCGCTTGTACTCCAACATATACCGACGCTATTTATTATTTTTTTCCTACCCTGGGCGCGACAGCGGCCTTGACCCAACAACATGAAAAATTAAGAGGTAGAACTAAATAGCCAGGCGATCAGAAATGGAAAAAACAAAGGACAGCAGCAACGGAATAACTGAAGGCAATGGGAAGAAAAGGATATAGGTAGCGTTCAAGGGAGTAGGAAGACCCAAAGCTAAAAGTTGGGCGTAAAGAAAGGAGCATTCGTTGGAGAGTGCAGAACATTCGAAAAGGATATGATTTGAATCACAAATACAAGAAGGCTCAGAAGCGTGAAGGGAGCAGAAAGGAGAAGGGGACAAAGCAAATCGAAGCGAGAAGAAGGGAGTAGAGAATGATTGATTCTAAGTCTAATTAAGGAAACAACCGTGGAACAACGACAGACAGGAATATAATCCAACACTATCCTCAGAAAGAAACAATATTTAGCCGTCAGCGGCGCACACTCACACACTTATATATATATACACATACATATATATACATATATATACATACACACATATATATATATGCTGGAGAATTCGTGTTCTATTCGTATTATTAAGCAAAATAAATCAATACGAACGAAATGATAATAGTGAGATGTTATCAGTTTAGGATTGCGGGCCTATTCCATTTTTATAGCTCTGTTAATGAAGCTATTTTAACTTACGTGCTTTCATGTTAGTCATTAATTTATATCCACTCGTGAACTTTTTTGTATACCTTAACGTGTGGTTAGAGGCTTAACAAAAAAGCAAGAAGACAATCGAAATTATGAAGTAAACAATTCAACACAATTATTATCTCAAACACGAAATATTTTGTTTTCATTTTGAAGAATATTTTGTGTAATCGAGGAGAGCAAGGAAATTAAAGTTGGCTACGAGCCTCATGGAAGCGTAAAAGAATCCTCCAAATTTTTCCAAATGTTTCTAATATTTAGGCGTACTATTCCCCCCCCCCCAATTTTTTGTTACTTTTTTAAAAGTAATCTCCCTTTTTAAGGAGTTTTCGTTCATTTCATAGTAAATACCTTATTACCTTCACCTAAAATTATTTTCTTTGTTTCAGGTAAGTAAAAGAAGATCAATTTTTGAAAATTTGCGTGTTCGCCATCATAAACGGTAAATATAATATATACGTTTTTCTTGATTTAAATTGTTTTACATATTAAAAAAACACATTTGTCAAATCTAAGTTGATGTTTTCCTCATACACTTGTATTATGTGTCGTATTACATGAGTTTGACCACAACATTCGATTTCTTCGGTTAAAATTACACGAGCGGAACTTAATATGTGCGAGGAAAATAAAGCAAAATAATAAAGTATAATTTAGAAATTACGTAAAATCCATTTTATTTTCGTATATATTTTTAGCACGCTATTTAAGAAACAACTAACTTTTCCATTTTTATTTTGCTATTCGAAAGTTAAACGTGAAATATTTTCAAGAAAATGGTTTAATATTGAAATCTCATTCGTACATAGAATTTAATTGTTTCGTCGGAATTATTTATTAGTAAATCTGTCTAACAAAAGGAAAATACAAATCCTGCTACACCAGACACGTAGAAATTGAAAATAATGCGAACAATTTTGAACATAAACACTCTAACGTCTCTTGAATAAATGAGACCTTACGGGTGGGCGAAAATTTAAATATTAATTACACCTACCGTAAAAATATTAGCGTTATTTTCGTTACTTAGTTTTAAAACAAAAGAACTGAAAATTAACAACTCGTTGCAAACTATCAAGTTACCACTACAGCAGAGAGTAATATTTATCGATTTACTATTGTTTTATTAAACATTTGTATTTTAGCGAACCGTTGATCATGACCCCCCCCCCCCGCGGGAACTACCGATGTGATAACCGTCTCGAAAGTTCATACTCGTTGCTTGTTATCTATATCACACTGGTTGTGAAAAAAGTCGCGCATGCCTCTATCCAAAATGTGCAAACATTTGGATAACAAGATAAACATAAAGCAAAGTTAATGAAATAAAGAGCAATCGAAATTCACTATCGTTGAAACTAAAAAACGCACGAATACAATGCCGGATCTCCGGTAGAAATGCAAATGTCTTAGCGACGTCGTGCAGTTATATAACAGAATTAACTTTAATTTTTTTTCTTAACGGTAAACGCAATTCTATTGAAAGAAACAAAAAGTTAAAAAGTAGAAAAAAGTTGAATTCGTGTGTGTATGATCAGCGAAAGTTTCTCACTTTGAGAGAAAAATCACATTATCAATAGTTGAAGAAATTCATGAAAATTACGTTAAATAATTAAACTTGAACTAGAGTTATGTTTTTTTTATCAAATTTAATCGAATTGTAGAAATTTGCATTCCACAGGTATTCATCCTTCGTTACGCAATGAAGTATTTAAAACAAAATAGAAAATATAAATAAAAAATTAAACGCCATTGTTTAATTTTTTTTATTTCTTTTTTTGTGAAAATCGAGCCATTCCATACGTGTAATTAAGAACGCAAATTGGTACAATAAAAAAAGTAAAAGTTTTTTTTCTTTTTTACACGATACGAAAACGAACAAATTGAACATGGAGTTGCGTTATAAAAAATTCACTGAAAAAAGTCATAAAACTAGAAGCATTAAAACGCATTTTTTAAACAACGGCTGTTCCCAAGATATCGACAGTTCGCTGAAAGAAGTTACTTACCGGTCCACCGACGACATAGGATTATAAAATAATTTTATTTTTTTTTTTTTTTTTTTTTTTTTCTTGTTTGGGTTTTTCCCTGGGCTTGTCAGCAACGGACGATTACCCATCAACATGTGTACATAGCAGCAATTAGGAGTAACAAGGAATGGAATCTGATAAAGAATGCTATACCAAAGATGGAGAAACAATAACAATCAACGTCGAAAAATGCCAAACGTATGTATCCTGAAAAGAAAAGAAATGACGAAGGTAAGAGCAAAAGGAGTTAGCTGTCCCATACCATGGTCACATCTGCAATTACAGAGCCCACAGTACAAACGGACAAAGGAATCTGGCTATAAATAATTAAGGAAGAAGAAACACGGGATGTTTAAAAAGCAGTTAGATCCATCTAGCACGAAACCTATATAGAACACAGCGCTTAGCGTCTGTAAACAATTATCCGAAAGTTCAATGACTTTCTCCATCACTATAAAGCAAAGTTTATAGTTTTTAATTAAGCTACTAACAGATGGTATGACAATTTATCCCTTTGTTATAATTATTTAAATAAAAGGTAGAACCGTTGTCGAAGCCTGCAGGCCTTAATCACTCAGGGGCTTACTGACCAACAGCACACGTTAGCAAGTTATCAGATGATTACTTATCGTTGCGAACTCGATGCTACGGACTGTAAGAATTTAGTACTTAACGACTAAGGCGATAATGGAAATCCCAAATTGAGGAACTTCTCAATCGCTGTTTTTCTGATAGTAAATGTCTTCCCAGCCGAACTGACAACTTTTGATGAGCAAAAGAAATAATACGAGTTCTAATCATGACGGATTGCAGACTATTCGTAAGCAAGGGGAGCGGGATAGATGATTTACGAAATAAAAAAAACTTTATTACTCAAAAACTGAAAAAGTTTATCCGTATCAATCTACTCTTTAAACCGGGTCAAGCAGTATTGGTAACTCTGAAGTTTACAACGGCATTTCTTAATTAAAATCGCACGTCGATCTTATATACGTGAAGTCCCTTATAGAGATCAAACGCGGACAATATTCGAATAATTAGCACTCACATTGAACTGGCCTAATACGAAAAACGTCACTCATGCGTATGTCTATTTCTGTCAAGTAAACTCTTCTTGTATCCATTCACACTTTGCCATTAATTTTACTTTACTAAATGTCCGATTCTCGAACATTTTAACTAAAAGTCACTCACTGCTCGAGTTTTACCAGATAAATATATAGTGCAGAACTACGCTACTTACTGATATACTGTTAATAAAGTCTCGATACTAGTTGCACGTTAAATAAATCTAATTTCTCACAACGTAATAAAACCGAAATTATTATTATCGAATCGTCTCACCCTATGTAGGGGTATCGTGACCATGATCTGTCACCCGGATGATCAGACTGCGCCAACAATTCCGATCCTTTGCGATGTGTACACAATTCTGAAAGGTACGACCAGCAGCTTTGCACACTGCGTCCGACCACCTAGTCGGCGCACGACCTTGACTTCTTCTTCCGTTGATCTTTCCTTGGATGGGCAGCGTTTCCAAATTGTCCGCTCTGATCACATGACCAAAATACTGCAGTATCCTGCAGGGCACCATCGATAATAGCCTCTTCGGGTTACCAATCTCATTTAGTGTGGGGACATTGGTTCTCCTAGCTGTCCATGGGACACACAGCATACGCCTCCAGCACCACATTTCGAGTGCGGCCAGGCCTCCGTACCATATAAGAACACTGAGAAAACGAGGGAGTTCACTAGCCGAATCTTTACACCTTTACTAACAGCGGAGTCAGCCCATATTATTTTTAAACGGCTCATTACGTTGCGTGTAATCTGTGTTCTGTGGCGTATTATCTCACTTTTACATCCGCCGCTGATTTCCACCATAGAGCCTAAATATGTAAAGCGGCTTACTAATTCAATACCCTCAATTTCACATATTGTTGGGCAGTTATTCTGTAAACGGTAGACGATCATTATTTTGGTTTTGGCTTCGTTAACTTGGAGGCCATATTATGCGCTGATTTTTACCAGTCGATCCAGAATATATGACATTTTCTCTCCGTTTTATGCTACTAACATGGTGTCATCAGCACATCGGAGATATATTACATGAATATAAAAATTCTCTCAATTACGTTACTCATAGGGCAAAGAGGGGTCACCGTAATTCGAGATTCTTTAGAATCGGGAATTATATTATCTAGTAGGGTTCATTATACACCGCATTTGAATTAGATTTAAGACCGATGCTTTTTTTTTAAATTTTATTGTATTTACTTATTTTATACGAATCTAATCTTTGCAAAACAAAACTTAATATCACTCGTTTATGTACAAATTATCTGTTACATTTCAACTTCTATTGTCACACGATCACAACGCCATCGTGCGCATCGAAATTTTATCATAAAAAAAAAAAAAAAAAAAAAAAAAAAAAGAAATTGCGCTATATACTAGCGATGAGTAGATCCGGAAGGATACGTACCCGCAAATCCGTAACCCGTAGCGGAGTTTGATGATGTAACTCCAACTACAGCTCCAGAAACTGCCCATAACTCTGACCCAGCGATGACAAAGATCCAGGCTTGAACGGTTGAAAGCTAAAATGTTGATCCTGAACAGAACATCACATTCCATGCAGTTTTTCTCATCTTCTTCGTAATATTATTTTCCTGATTTTGATTTTAGTAAAAAAAAGGCCAAATGTTTCAACAATTTCGCCTATGCCTTTTTTATATTTATTAAAGTTGTTATTTACTAATAAATACCTATATTATAAAATATAGATTAATGGACTTCGCTTAATCGATTTTAAAAGGGTAATGAAAAATAAGTTTTCTGATTTCGAAATATATAAATTGTTAGTTGCAGTTTATTGATTTTCTTTCATCTTTGTTTAACTTAGGAGATTAGGTTGATTTAAGTTCCATCATTGAACATTAAAAAAAAAAAAAGAAAAAAAACATACCTTCGCCTGAAACAATAGTGCCAAAAAATATCTGATTACTGATTTAACTGAAAACTAACAAACCAAAGCGCTAATATGTAATTTACAAACACGAGTAACCTCCGCAGCTCCGAACGTGCTTAAGCAACTGACGCGATGTAATCTGGTCCAACACCGGTAAGAGTA
Organism: Icerya purchasi; assembly: GCA_039619475.1. Lineage (NCBI taxonomy): Eukaryota > Metazoa > Arthropoda > Insecta > Hemiptera > Monophlebidae > Icerya > Icerya purchasi. The sequence continues at coordinate 390,541,367 of CM077115.1, read as the reverse complement.
CGCTACGTCAACAACCAGTGGAAACGAGTGTCAATGTTGAGTGTCCTGCCGGTGTAAACATCAGCTCTGTACGGATCTATACGTATCCGGAATGCAGTTCCCCAACCTGCAATTTAATTCTGGATCCGTATACGGAAATAAAAAACGAACTTACCCATCACTACTGCGCACTGATTAACTGCACTTAACTGTCCCTATACGATTTTAAAGCAATATTCCTAATCTGCCGCCGGTTCGTTATAAATATACGCGCATTGTAATGAATGTAAAAAATTCTCAATTCGTAAGATGGAAATACATCGCTACGACGCTTCATCAGAAATATGCAAACCTCTGTGAATAAAACAATAAATTCACGGCGCTGATAATAGAAAACAGGCACAAACTTATAAAGGTACAAAGAAAATATATAGCCAAAATATATATGTATGTATATACGTATGTATTTTTCTTTTTTTTATCTAAGGAAGGAGCATGAAGTCTCCCCTCCCTCGTAATTTATAGGGAACCGACTAAATATGCATGAAGTGTACGACGCATATTCCTTTTTCCTTTTTTTTTCTTTTTTTTAATACAAAATTTTGCACGCAACAAAACAAAAAAATATACAAAATAATGTTGCCGCAAAATTTTTTATACCGATAAACTAGTAAATTACTTACGCTCCCATACCAGTGTATCTATAAAAATTTTATACGCCTTGCATAATTTAATAAACATCAAGTATCTCTACACGTTAGACCGAAATACGCAGCCGATAAATGGCATGTCTGTTAAAGCGACAATATTAGGTGCAACGTGTATATACACGAGTATATCAAAACAAATTTCTACATTACAAAAAAAACAACCATTCTACCGTGCTTCAGACGATATAACGTAATTTACATATGCGAAAAGTTTATTTTTGTTTTTATTATGGTTATTATTATTATTGGTCTTAGTACCCCTTTTATTATTGTTTTTCTTCTTCTTCTTCTTCTTCTTATTATTATTATTATTATTATTTGTGTTATTACCCTTATTCTTATCCTTTTTCTCCTTATTATTAGCATATTCCAAGTATTATTCTCCTTCTCATTATTATTATTAGCCTCTGCATTGTTTTTATTATTTATTTTTCTTATCATTATTATTGGTTCTAGTATTCTCGGTATTATTCTTTATTATTATTTCTATTCTTTTTAAGTTAACTTTCACAGTGATCTCGATTATTGTTTGTATAATTTTGTCTTTCGCTGTTTTTACTTTCCATTCCTCTCGGATAGCCCTTTCTCAGTAATTTCTTTCTCTGCAGTCATATTTTTAGCTAATTTCCCCATCATCTTCTGCGTCTTTCGCGTAAATTCTATTTTAATTTGTACCTAACATTTCTTTCCTCTTGCTTTCCTTCCGATCTTTCATTTCTTTTGTTATACTTAACCATCCATTTGTTTTAATTCTCATCTTTTATAGACTTTCTCCTTGTACGAATAATCTGCTCCAGCTGTGGTAAACAATTCATCGGAAAATTTAATTCGATGTCCAATACTACAATGAAATTTGACCTCCTCTTTTTGCGCATCTATTTCATTATGATTTTTTTCTTCTTCTTATTATTATTACTATTATTCTCATTGTTTTATATCATCATATTGACGACATTTAAATGCTACATATTTTCCTGTCGTTGTTAATCAATTTTTTAAATTAATTTTTCCGATTAATATTTAAATTAAAAAATAAGACGTGTAAATTATGACCAGCATTCAATTACAAAACCATCTATAAAAACGTATATGTATATCACGAAGAATGAAAATAAATGACTCGATTATTTTTCTCTGTGCCCTTCCTTCCTGTGGTCCAGGCATAAATAAAATGCTCAGTTTTTCTAATCAAAACGTGCTGCTGGTTTTTCGATGAGCCGGTTTATATTGGATGCCACTGGGTGTAGTTGGAGAAAAATTTTCTCTTTACATTTTTTCAAGGATCTTCTTTTCTTCTAGACGAATCAGGTCCCTATTCAAGGCTTAACTTGTTACGAACTTGATGCTGCTGACTGCAAGAATTTAGTACTTAACGACTAAGGCGATAACGAAAGTCCCAAATTGAGGAACTTCTCAATCGTTGTTTTTCTGATAGTAAATACCTTCTCAGCCGAAAATACAATTCTTATAAATAATGATGAGAAAAAAAAATAATAGCGTTCTGATTATAACAGATTATAGACTATTCGTAAGCAGAGGAGGAGAAAATAGATGATGATTTACGAAATAAAAAAAACTTTTAAACCGGATCAAGCAGTATTGGTAACTCCGAAGTTTACAACAGCATTTCTTAATTAAAATCGCACGTCGATCTTATACATACGTAAAGTCCCTTAGAGCGATCAACCGTGGACAATATTCGAATAAGTAGCACTCACATTATTTGAATATAAACGTGAAGAAAACGAAATGGTTGGTGGTCAGCAAGGAAAACAACTTTAATCAAGTCTCTGTTATGTTAAACAATGAGAAGATTGAACGAGTTGGAAAATTTAAATACTTGGGCTGTTATATTACTGAGAACTTGGACCCAGATACAGAAATAAAAATGAGATGTAGTTATGCTCGGAGTGCCTTCACCAGCATGAGAAATCTGCTTTGTGATAGATGCTTACGTCTAGATATACGGCAAAACATTGTGCATTGTTATATTTATTCTATCTTATTGTATGGAATTGAGGCAACAACACTCAATAAAAGACAGGTAAATCGATTGGAGGCTGTAGAAATGTGGATCCACAGAAGGATGCTGAAAATACCATGGATAAGTAGAACGTCGAATCAAAAGGTTCTAGAGATGGCCAAAACAGAAAGGATATTAATAAAATCTATTATACACAGAAAGATAAAATATTTCGGTCATATTATCAGAGGAGAGAAATATCAACTCCTACAACTAATCCTCCAGGGAAAAATAGACGGAAAGAGAGGCCGAGGAAGACGGAAAACGACTTGGCTAGATAACATCAAGGAATGGACGAGAACTTGGTCGATAGGAAGACTCATGCAAAATGCCAGAAACAGAAGTTTTTGATGCTGACATTTGTGATCGTCAACGCTCTTCGAAGAGTATGACACCAAAAGAAGAAGAAGAAGCACTCACATTGAACGAGCGTTACATGCAAAACATCATTCATACGTATGTCTATTTCTATCAGGCACGCTCTTCTTGTATCCATTCACACTTTGCCATTAATTTTACTTTACTAAACGTCCGATTCTCGAACATTTTAACTAAAAGTCACTCACTGCTCGAGTTTTACCAGATAAATATATAATGCAGAACTACGCTATTTACTGATATACTATAAATAAAATCTCGAAACCAGCTTACGTTAAATAAATCATCCACATCGATTTGCTCTGCTTCCCGAGCCATATGGAGTTAGAGGGTAATGGAATGGCAGATTTTTTGGCTCAGATTGCCGCGTCTATTTATTTTATAATTAATACGACTGTTCATTTGTTCCATAAATGATTTAATTGTGAATAAAATTCAATTAATAAAATTAAATTATTTAGTTAATTTAATGTTACAATAATATGTAGTAAATATAATTGTTGTTACGTTCAAAATAATAAAAATATATAAGAAAATATATATCAAAAAACTTATCTTAAAATAAATTTAACTTATATTTTTGAATAAATAAGTATAATACCTGTACTTCAATCTTTCATAAGCCCTATCTCTAATTGTCTCTTGATTTCACCACTTATTTTAACTTTTGTAGTTTTTCGGTTAAAGCCTCTGGGATACCTAAAAAATATATAAAAAAATAATAGTATTATTATTTAAAAAAAAAAAAAAAAAAAAACCCTTTGCCTTCCCTCCTAGAAACATACTTACAAGTCCAGCACTAATGCGAATTGATAAAAGACTGACCTTCAAAAGATCGCGCCTTAGGCGCTGCTCGCGTTAAAACTTGTGCGACAAAATTAGTCTTTATTTTAAAAAATACATTTTTTTTTCGTTTTACTGTTTCCTAATATAACTGACATTTCATATACATATATCTTAATATAAAAATAAATATATAAATAAATATATAAATATATATATATATATATAAAAATAAATATATATATATATATATATGTATATAGGGCTTAGATAATTGAATTTCTATCGTATTATAAACGTAGAATAATAGTACTCGACTTTTTATTATTATTGCTATTTTGTATTACTATTAAGTGCGTTACATTATTCTGGATGATATTTTTGTTAAAATGCGTCATGGCGAATATAGGACGAAAACAATTTTTATAATAAACTGTTTTTTAATAGTTTCCTGTTGTGCAATTCATTTAAGGTACTGGCAAAATTTGCGTTATGTAAGTTATCCTGGCCCCCGATGGTACTAAATACAGCGAACTCTAATAACAGAACGAAGAATTTCTTACTTTGGTTTAGTTTCATTATTGACCAAAAGATGCCGCTTGACAACATTCTATTTTATTATTTGTTAGAAACAATTTATTTTTGTGAATTCAGGTACATTAAATTTAGTAGAAAATTATTTGTAATATTAAATAAGTCATTCTAATTTTAATTTAGATCCATTGGAATTAGTTTATATAAGAATAGAAACAATACAGCAGTAAAAATATTAAAATAAACGCAAAATTAACATGTTAACAATACATATATGTGTATATATATATTATATCCATATACAAATATATGGGTTTTCGCCCCCCCCCCCCCACACCCACCCGAAATATCTGCGAAATAATAACTGCTTGAATAAAATAGACCAAAGTTCACAATAAATTTATTTCTTTTCAATTTTTGACAAAAGAAAAGAAAATTAAAAATTTTATAAATTCTGTGGAAGCGACTATTTTTTATTTATTTTTATTGCAGTGTTCAAATATTGCATGTACAATAATTGACTACAAGACTTTAGTGTACCATTTATAAATAAATATATTTCATGATAACACACGCACACATACATACATACATACATATATATATATATATATATATAAAATTATAAAAATATTTTCGTAACCCCTCCTGAAATTTTGGTCTAAATACGGCCCTGTATATATACATATATATATATATATATATATATATATTTATTTATTTATTTATTTATTTATATATATACTCGTATATATATTAATTACAACGTAATTCTTATGAAAGTGTGAAATCCGTTTCAAATTGCCTTAAAATTTCTTTTTCATCAGCGGAATCGGAAACCTCAGGTCTGCCGCCGTCATTTTGTCATTCTGAACACATCCTGTTTCCCGAATCCATTGGTATGTCGTGCTAAACACACTCACGTATGGTAAACAACGGTAAGGGAAACGTTTTCGATATTTCTTTCGCACTGCAGCGGCATCACCATCACAAACCTGTAGCAGAACAAAATATCTGCGTATTCTTCATTTTCAAAACTATTTCAAAAAAATACATCATTCAGCTGGTTTAATCTAATTACTACAGAGACCCGGATGTATCATTTAATTGTAATACCTCAATAAAAACAATTGTTTTTTTTTTTTTTTTGAAATGGTTAGTTTTGATAATGTGGAGCATTTTATTCTGCTACGGGTTCAGTGATGGTGATGCCGTTGCCGTACGAACGGAATATCGAAAACGTTTTCCTTACCGCCGTTTACCAGACGTGAATGTGTTTGGTACAACATTCCAACGGATTCGGGAAACAGGATGTGTCCAGGAACAACAAAATGACGTCGGTAGACCTGACGTTTCCGATTCTGCTGACGAAGAAGAAATTTTGAGGCAATTTGAAACAGATCTCACAGTTTCAATGAGAGCTGTGTGGCTGAGATGTTTCAATTAAACGACACGTCCACTCTCTGTAGTATTTAGATTAAACCAGCTGAATGAACAGAAGTTACTGACTGAAACATGCACCGTCTATCACGTTCACGAACTGTCCCGAATGTTTCCGAAGTCTACCAACTTGTACTCCCGTCCCAAGTACGACAAAAGAAACAAAAGCGTGATGGTATTGATAAGGGTATGTTTCTTGGAATTTAGGGATTTCCTCAGTCTAATGTGAATTTCTTTGTACGCACGTGTAAAAACTAATAACATTTATACCTTTTTAGAGAGCTGATAAAACGGGGAACTAATTTCTGTAATTTGTAAGTCAAGTGTCATAATTTTTTCCCAAATAATAATAGTTTAATTATGAACATAAATGAGAAAATAAATTTATCATTGCTATTTAAATAGTTTTATTTCTGAAATTATGATGATTGTGAGCATGTATGTTTTTGCAATGTAATAAACAGCTAATTAGCTTTTAGAAAAATTTCAGTTGATTGTTCAGAATTAAGTACTTCTTTTACTATAACTTTTTTTTCTATGCGAAGTCTGAATTTTTCTATAAATTCATAAAATCGCTATGACTCAGTAACCACCTCTTTTTGACCCCTAGTTGATATGACTTAATTTGTTGCAAGTGATCTTTAGAATAACCCCTTTCAAGGAATGCATCGAATTACCAATCACCCTGTGTATATATGTATGTATGTATGTATGTATGTATATATATGTGTGTTGTATACATTAACAATAGATATAACTGAGCAATAAGTATCATCTTTAACTTGTTTGTTTAAAACGAGATGATTTGCGTATTTAGTAAATTATATGAAATTAACAAAAATTTATATTAAATTCTAGCTTAAAATCCTTGAATTAATTTAATATATACTAATTAAGTGTTTAAAAAAATTAATCATTTAAAATAGTAAATTATTTTCACTATTAGATTGTTTTTTGTTTTTTTATTATTTTTCTGGTTAATGCGTGGTTTAACTGCTTCCAATATGTTGTTCCACTGGTTGCAAGGGTAAATAATGCAATTTTTCTTTAAATGATATTTTATCTCTCTCTATAACTCACTTATTAAACCGTAACCGTAAAAACAAAATAGGACGCTAATTAAATTAAGAATTATATCCACTTTCATGTTAATTTTGTAAATTAGGCCTGTTTCAAGCTAAAAAAAAAAAAAGAAACGTTTAAGATTTAGAAGCACAGCCATAGATAAAAGTAAAAGTGAGTCTCTCATACTCTGGTCTGGTAAAACATCAATAGTCAAATTTAGAACGAATAATGGACTTATTGAAAAAAATAAGAATTTAGAGACAAAACCATTTATCAGACACATTTTACACATTACCATGGATTATTAAAATTTCAACTTTGTGTATAGCGGTGTTTGAAAGTTACATTTTAGAAAAAATCCTTTTTGAACAGGAATGAATAGTATAAAAGTATCTGTACGGGCCATCTAAGAAACCCAAGGGGCGCTACAAGGCTGCAGCCTCCCTCCCCAGGCAGAATAAACGGACACTGTTAATAATTCCTAATTTTAAAATTAATCAGGAGATTGTTAAATAACGGCTGCAATGAAATTTTAAGCAGAAGAGAGAAGAGAAAGATATATAGATTTACCAGACATGTTCGACCTCCGCCTTTACATTTTCCTGTATACTACTCTTTTAGCTCCCCGCAGGAACAAATCCTGGGTGCGCCAATGTGTTCATTGCATATCTGAGAACATGCACTTTTATATGCACTCAGAATACAAAACAGTTCAGTACCATTATAATTGAATAAAAAATAAATTCAATAAAATAACAGTAAATCACAATTTAAAAACCTTCATTTATTGTTATTAAATGACACCTTAAGATTTGGTATACCGTAAAAAAAGCCAATAATGACGATTATTAAGAACAATTATAACATTTTAATAAGAACAGATTTATTGATTATAGCGATTTCCTTTTTTTTATTTTTATATTCATATTTTATTTAAATAAGAAAAAAAAAACTGTTTCCAAAATTTTTTTACTGATAACTCTAAAGATTGTCAATAGCTGCTAAACAAAAAAAAAAAGAAAATCAGTTAATAAACAGAGGAGAAAAAGGTACTGCACTGTTTTGTTTTTGTCTATTTATATGTAGATATGTCTATTAGTCCTTCATTTTTATCAAATCCTAAATGATATTTATATGCATTGTTTATAATCCAGGTTCTGCTTTTCTAAGAAAATGGCTAATTTTACTAATAGGAGAAGGTAATAAAATATATAATGAAAGGAGCCAAAAAGTGTCATTCCTGTTAATACTGCTTTTTTTCATGCGGCAGGTGTTAATAAATTCGTAAAAAAAAACGTATGTGGATAATATTTGTTTCTGCCACTCGGCTATGAATCTAGTATACAGTAACAACAAAGTAAAAAAAAGAATGGTTTCAATGTGTATGGTAATACATTGGTAAAGATATACTTTTCGCAGGCAGAATTCCTTTTATAATACCTTTTCGTTTTAATTTCCGCGAAACTTCTTTTGCGGAGGGGGGAGGGAGGCTTACTTTGGATAATACCGATGAGGCAAATGTATTATGTATTACAGTGGTACATTTTGTGTGATGGTAAGGTTAATTTTTGGTGTCAGATCATTCTCACCTTACATCGATTGCGGTAAATTAATACAAAGTGTACATGTTGCTTACGGAAATTAATTTCTGTAACAGTAAAATGATTAAACATTTGAAAATTCTTAGTTACTAAGTCTTCTGCTGAGCACTGAAAATGGAAATCAGTGTGCTATTACATCCAGCTAAGATATGACAATTGTATCGGGAAAATTACATTTAATACAATTTGACGAATCAGCCATTTTAAATCGGTGTAGATAGTCTTTAAAATTTCCGTCACCAGTGAGAAATTGTACAACAAAAAAATTTGGTATGTAATTTATATTATTTATTCTATTTAATTAATGTCAGGGGAGAAAGTGTAAATTATAACACTGTTACAATTATCCCACATCTTGTAATAATCTTTTAAACTGCTTCACGTTAAAAGTTTTATTCTCATAAGAGTAAATCTACCATTTTCGTATAGGCATTATTGAAGTTAAGCGAGAAGGTACTTGTAGTAATACATATTATTTTTAATGCAAAATAAATTTATCTGTTTACTAATTTCAAATTGCATCGGCATAATTCCAGTTGTAACTACTGACGCTAAATAACTTACCATTTTATATGATTTAATTCATTTAATGGCTAGTATTCTTTTCGAAATCTTTTAAGATTAATCATATCTGCGTAAATAATGCTACTACATTATAGTAGGTTTGATTAAATGATTGCCCTATATAATAAACTAATCCCTTTAGTATAATTTACTTCGCTATTATTGTTATAAAGTTTATTAAAGATAGACAACAATTTATTCAACTTATTTTTAATACTACTAAAATGATTGTAAAATTTCAAGTTATTATCAATTAATATACCCAAGTATTTATTATTTAATGCTTCATTTATATTTAACTCATTTTGTGTTATAGTTAATAGTCTTTTACGAATTCTAGGATTAAATAGCATATAATTTGTTTTTGATACGTTAATTGTTAGTCTATATTCATCTAGAGATTTTTCAGTATTACTATACATATTATATATTTTATTACGTAGAGTGTGTTCAGACTTATCTGCTATAACCACTGCAATATCATCCACGAACGTCATTATTTACAGGGTCGAGGTAAGATGATAAAGTCTAGAAAAAACTATATTACACAAATACGGTCCCAGTACAGATCCTTGTAACACATGCGTCACAATAGGATATTTCTGGGTACACTATCCGATATTAATAAAAGTAAATTTATTATGGAAGTAGTGATTTAATATATTTAATAAGTTATCGTCTAAGTCTAAGTCAGATAGCAATAGAATTAATTTATTTAAATTTATACTATCAAAAGCTTTAGTAATGTTTAAGGTCAATAGGCATACATTGTACGATTTTTGTTTATAACATTTAATAGTTTGTAGAACATTGAAGAGAACTTATTCATATTTATCGTTATTAATTATGTTATTTCCGCGGAAACATTAGTTTTGATGTAATAGCACATCTAAATTTTAAGGGAAAAGGAACAATGTGCTCTGTAAATATTTCGATGTTCGTTATTATAAAAGTTATATCGATTGTAATAACCAAGGACGTCGCCAAGGGGGGCAGAGAAGCATGCGGGAACACAGCTCCATAAGACGGCACTGGAAGCTGCCAGATTATTCCTTGAAAGTTTGCTAGTGGATGTACAACCCAATAAATACTCGCAGAGTGCTATTAAGGAAAACGAAAAAGTTATTCAGTCGATTTTACCTTGCATTATATTTTGTGGTTCCCATGATAGCGCTGCGAGGCAAAATCTCTTCCGAAAGAATTCTTGGGGGATTATATAAGCTACGAGTTAACGCAGGGTGATTTAGTCGTGAAGAAATACTTTGAACGTGGGAAAAAAACTTAAGCTATCGATCTGTTGATATATAAAATTAAAATTATCAGCATTTGTGGTGATGTGCTTATTCCGATCTATTATTGGATATTGTCAAGGCAGCATAGCATATTAAACACATTTTAGATTTTCTAAAAGGCCACCGTAAAAATCCCGTAAACATCATGGGTAAAATTATTAGAAATGCCGCTGCTATTGCAAAAGAGTTCGGGCTCAAAATTGTTGGGAAGAAACGGTACGCAAACAATTAGCCAGCAGGAAGCCCTCGAGAGTTCTGAAAGAGGTCTTTGATTGTACCATACTTAGACTTATTGATTACTTCCCTTCAGGAACGGTTTTCTGAGGAAAATACTACACCACTCGCGTTGTCTAAATTACAACCGATACAAATGCAAGACATGTCTATGAAAACTCTTAAGGAAGTTTTTGCAACCTTTTAACATATAATAAGTAAATAACACCAATATAAAACAATTAATTTATATTTATTTACCCAACGCGTTTGGAAGTCAATGCTTCATGATTGCGAGATTAAATAAATATAAATTAATTGTTTTATATTGGGGTTATTTGCTTATTATATGTTAAAATAACAAAAACGGTAAGTTACAAATATCTATTTTGTAACCTTCTCAAATTTTTCGATTTGTCGAACGTGAAAAATGAAATCGAACTTTGGCAAAAATTATAGCAAGACAAGACGAACCAAACTAAGTTCAGTATTGTAGAAATCGTAAAAGAGACAAAAAACTTTTCTCCTGAAACGGGAAAAGCATTGAGAAGTTTAGCCGCTTTACCGTGCACAACATGTACTGTAGAGAAGTCATTTAGCAGCCTGAGGCAGACTAAAATCTGGCCAAGAAGTACAATTATAAGAAGTAGTCTCAATGGTCTTCTAAAGATCAGTGTCCATCGAAAAATCATCTCCGACAGCTTAGAAGATTTCATCAACAACCTAACTAAAAAATCTATAATGAATCCTAGAAGATTGTTTTAATTTCAATTTTCTAATTATTTGAAAATATCACCATTCATCTACAATTTATATTTTATTTATACAAAAACCGGTGAGAACTTCTTCACACACGTAATATCATCCTGCTTCTCCCTAGCTAACCGGCTAGCAATGCCTCCGGTTTACAGCTAATCAGTTGAAATGATACAGAACATGTATTATAAGCGAGATAAGAATTTATAAATCTTTTCATGAAATATAGTTAAAACACGGTGCTGGGGGGGGGGGGATTTAAATAGTCAACGTACTATCGGTACACGCGTGATCATGATTGTTATTTAGCATTTTAAAATATCAATAATTTTAATTTGATTTCTCTGCTATTTCTTTTTCTTAACAAATTATTGAAAAATTAAACAACCTGAAGGCCAGATGGAAAAAAAATTCTTAGAATAGTATGGTTTTTTTGGTCTCTTTTTTGATGTTTACATACATTCAGAAAAAACAGAAAAGTTAAAAACCAATGTTTAAAGAAGTTACACTGCCTTTTATTAATCTTCAACTACGGTATTTGTTAAAAATAAATCATCAATTCTATAAAATTAAATAATGGATAGATGAAAGTTTTTTAACCCAGCTTTTTCTAAACAAAAAACGATGATTTTAAAAGGGGAGTTTTACCGTTTATGACTTCAGTTTCTCTGATATTGATCCTTGAGGATCCTATTCGTTACTATGTTTTAAATTTTTTTCTTTTCTCTTTATTCTCATCATTTTCACTTTGAACCTGTTTTATTCATTTTATATCTGATGCGCCAAGTTAAAATTTGCACATTAAAAAAAAAATTATTCCGCGAAGTTGATTATTGTTTTCATTTTTTAGTATTTTCAACAGTCAGTCATTCTGTTTATATTATTACAAGAATTAAAGTATTTGCAATTTTTTTTTTTGCAATTACGTTTCGGCTACTTTCTATTTTTGTATTCATTGCCACGTTTTAGCATTCATTGGCATCGCAACGGACTTTAAAGCATTTGGTGCAACTTAAGTTTCAGCCTCCTAGACGAGTTTAATAGAGCTGCATGCAAGTTAGAATATTATATTTATTTCGAACAGAGACGGGGGGATAGCCGATCGTACTGTAGAAGGAGATGCTAGACGTGAGGGCAAACCTAAGTACTAGAAATACATTCAAGATACCATTTCAAATATGTTTGTGAGGCAACCACACTCGCAATAAAATTTATCAGTTGTACTTCGTATAGTTGTCGGATACGTAGGTAGTTATGCAAATTATTACCAGTATACCTTTAAACACTGATTTCTGAACTATATTTAAAAGTCGTAAATGAAAATTGGTAGCCCCTTCCCTGCTAAACTAAACTATCGGTGTTATTTACAACTTAATGAATCAATAATAAATAAAGGATGTTAAACTTTTTTTTTTTTCTTTTTTTGTTCTACGACATATAATTTACATTCATTCCAAGTTAATTTCATAACCAAAGCAAAATCAAGAGGCCCAAAATACAACAACCAGCTGGTACAAGAGATATGGCACAACTTATACCAATTACACCTAAAGGGCAGTCATGTGTCGCTGATATGGGTTCCCGGACACAGTGGAGTACCTGGCAACGAGAGGGTTGACATAGCAGCATGGTCTGCCTTGCTCTCGCCAATGCCAGAAGACGCGGAACTACCGACATCAATGGAATACACATTATTAAGAGCGTGCGAAAAGCAGTGGAGAACTGAATGAGCAGCTGCTACAACATTCTTAAGAAGCATAAAGCCCACAGTTGAACCATGGTGGCCACCAAAAGGAACATCCAGAAACGACTTTAAGATCCTCAGCCGACTGCGAATCGGGCATATCGCTATTTCCCACAAACACATAATCGATAAAACCCCGCCTCCGACTATGTGTCCCCTGTGCGGCCAGATAACCATACCAACAGTCTCTCATATACTGCTCACCTGTCAAAAGATGAAGGTATTACGAAAACAACTGGACTTGCTGGGAAACATAGAGGGCATACTCTCTAACGAATCAATAAACATCACTCGAATTATAGCCTTTGTAAGAATGAGTGGCCTAACACAACAAATCTAAATAACCTCCCCTTGTGTGTGCTGTAATGACCACAGTAGTTACAAACAGCACACACAATTTAAAAAAGGGAAAGAAAAAAAAAAAAAAAAAGATAGTTTACATTGTGGAATACTGTTTATTATGTGGCCATTTTATATCGTGCCAAAAACCGTGTTGATTTCTTTAATTAAACATTATAATCTCTTTTCAGCGTTTAAAAGTGTTTTTTAATTTTATTTAGACAATCTAGAAAACTGTCTTCGTTCTCTTAAAGCAACGAATTCCGTATAGGATATTGAGATATTAAATGTCATAATTCATTGTGATTGAATATTGTTCCATATTAAAAATAAAAAGGGGCTTCTAATATTTCTCTAAGGCATTTCGTGAATTGAATATCTACTTTCATTACCGGTACAATTTATTATTACTTTTCCCCTCGTTATTTTGTGACTAGCACTAGACTATCTAGCCAACTTAATATATACGAGTATGATAGTTTGAACCCAGCGACGAGAATTCTAATTAATATACATTTAGCCGCATCAGATACGTTGGTTCGGTACGTTTAAATCTACTGATTTCTACGGAGTTGTCGAACGTTCCTTAGTTTAATACTATCGTTTTGATTTCTGATTTCTTCCTGAACAAATTTTACCTTTAAGTCTTCACGAAGTAGTATTAAATGGCATACCAAGTGGCGTCGAAAATAATTCGAAATATTTTACTTTGATAAAGCCGAATAGTTGCAATGTTACCTTTTTTTTCACAACCCCACGGCTGGAATGAATAATTCCACACAGATTTCAGCATTTGATTATATATTAATAGCTTGTTTTTTATGGAAATTTCAGATTTCTTATTCAGAAACCAAAATATCTGTCTAAGTTTAATATTCGATTCGTTTTATTTTTTTAATGATATATTATAGGGGACTTCCAAGGTATACTTAACCTATTCTTTAACAAGAGCTATTGGATTATTCATAAGGGTATCGAGAACAGAGCAAGTTTTTTATTCGTAAATTTTATATGTACAGATTTTCCTCATTAATAGCAATTCTACATTTTTCAAACTACGAGTACATTTCATTAACCGTTATTGTAAATTAGCATACGCAGTTGCTGGAGATGCATCTACACTCAGGATGGTTGTACGTCGGGGCGAAGGTAGCTACGTTAAATTTGTTTGGTACCGAAACATCTGCAGTGTAAATTATAAAAAAAAACAATCCTCAAAACGCTATCTTAAGGGACACCAGTTCTTACGGGGTAAATTTGAGATTCTTCATCTCCACATTTTACAAAAAAGTTTCGGTCACATAAGTGTGATTGCAATAATTCAGAAAGTTCGTTAGGAAAATACATCTGTACCTTGTAGAACAGCCACTCGCGCCACACCTTGTAAAATGCATGCTTAACGTACAAAAATACAGCACCGCGTATTTTCTTTTGGATTCAATAGATTTTTCAGTCGCGTTGTCTATGCGATGAATTTATTGAACGGTTCCATGTCCTGTTCTAAATCCGAATTGATGCTCGGGATAGGTATTATTCTATTTAACGGGATTTTTTCGTTTAATCTGAATATTTCAGGTAGTTCTCGGGTTTTTTAATTATCACTATCTGCGATAGTTTGAGCTGAGCAGGAAAATGTGTTACCCAAATTATTACATTAAAAATGTAAGTCAATAAAACAAAAACTTCGCCCCGGTAATTCTTTCAAGATTTTGGCAGTGATCAGATCACAAGTTGGTGCCTTTTTCGAATTTATTATTTTAACTATTGCCTGAATTTCTCCCGAAGATATAAATTTGATATTCCCCGAAGCATTAAGTTATTTAGCTGAATTGGAGGTGCATGACCAGAGTTTGGCTGGAAAACTTTTGATAAATACCTTTCAAATCCATCTGCTATTTTCAAGTTACTTCGAGCCCAATTTCCATTTCATTTTCGTATAGGGCGAGCGCTTTGTATTGTCCTCTTAAGTCTTCTTATTTCTTTCCAAAGTGAGTAATTATTATAAGCCAAAAGAGATAAGTTAAACAAATATTCATTAAATGTTTTATTTCTTAGATTTTGTAGTAACTCTTTAACGTGTTTAATCTGTTTATTTAATGCACTTTTATCCGTACGGTTCCTGAACCTCTGCCATTTTTTCCTTAATTTGCTTTAGAGCGTAACTTTTTTCCATATTTCTTTAGGGTATTAGCTTTGTCCTGAATTCTTCAATGTACACTGTTACTCAACATGCGGCCTCCTGAACAATTTTAATAAAATATTCTAGCGAAATCTCAATATGTTGTTCGGTTATTAATAGAATTTTTAAATTTACATTATTTTCCAGCAGTTCTCGAAACTTATCCCAATCTGTGTGTTTATTTTGCATAATTTTCGTATTATTTTATCTCCAAATGTAAATACAACTGTAAAATGATCAAATGAGAGATTGTTATCCGCGACTATATTAATGTTAATAACAGTTACAAAGAAATCTAACAGGTCTGGAATTTTTAACCGATATTCCTGAGGAATATACATCACATCTATTTTCAAAACTACAAATTTTAATAGTTTCCCTCGAGGTACCGTCATTCTTGATTCCCAAAAAATTCGTTTTGCATTAGAGCCACCTCTAACTACATATGCGTTATCGAGAGTTTTGAAAAATTTATTAAATTTTGACTTAATAATATTATGCCTTAAAGGGTAATAAGTAGCTGAGGCAGTAATATTTGTTCCTCTTTCTACCACAACACACTTGTTGCATGCAAATAGTTAGGTTCGTATTTTTGGATCTCATAATATTTCATATTATTTTTAATGATTATTCTGGTCATATGCCATCAGGATGATGAAAGAAAGTTATGTGCTATTAAACTGATATACTTTGTAGTATTAGTCGAGAGAGTTTCCGATAATAATAAAATATCCACATTATTTTGAGATGCAATATACATTTGTACCTTGAGGAATGTGGTTTAAAATACTATTCACTCTTCATGCGAGATGATTTTTAAATGTATCATTTCTTGTTTATTACAGCTGGCAAGATTGTTTTAATAACATTATTAAGTAATTGGTTTTCCTCGTGTAACGTATTAGTAAAAATATTTTTGTTTCCACTTATAAGTGATTGAAATAGAGTGAACAGCAGATTTGCACAATGTTAAATGATATTTATTTTAATTTCTTTGTCACGTATTTTTTAAATCCGTATTCGCTTAACGATTTTACTTTTAGTATTATTTTCTTGCAAAAGACACGTTTTTCAGTTTATTTTAGATCTGACCACTAGTGATTTTTATTTACCGCTGTGCAACACAAAAAAAAAGGGGGGGGGGGGGAAATGGCCGCTTGTCAACCGTCTGCGATTGAGTTTTTTTACCTGAGTTGTTATCCGCCCGTTATTGCTAGTAAGTCCGTTTTTTGTTGTTGTTTGTTTACCACGTGCATTGTTTTTTCCCGTTGTCAACTTTGTTGTGCATCCCGCATATTAACGTTTTCTTTAATATCTGAATTTCGTAATTATTTTGTTGAAATAATCCTTTTCAGGGCTCTGTCGTCGTTTTTGTAAAAGTCCACATAGACTTACGTAGTTATTACCGAGTGTTTCTTTGACAATATAATTTTTACATCCGACATTTTTAGCATTTGAAATTAACCTTAAACAGTGGTAATATCGTCACCAGGGCCGTATCTGAGGGGGTTTTACCGGGTTCAACCCCCCGGAAATGTCTGTGAAATAATAACTACTTGAATTAAATGGACCGAAATTCAGAATAAATTTATTTCTTTTCAAATTTTGACAAAAGAAAATAAAATTAAAATTTTTATGAATTCTATGGAAACGACTATTTTTTATTTGTTTTTATTGTAGTGTTCAAATATTGCATATATAATAATTGACTACAAGGCTTTGGTGTCCCATTTATAAATAAATATATTTCATGATAACATACACACACACACGTATATATATATATATATATATATATGTATATATACATGTATAATTATAAAAATATTTTCGCCCCCCCCCACACAAATTTTATTCTAGATACGGCCCTGATCGTTACTACTGGTTAAATTATTTGTTCTTTATGGTTGTTATTTTTGTGTATAAACTTAAGCGTAAGCATTGCGTTAAAAATG
The DNA here is from genome assembly GCA_039619475.1 of Icerya purchasi. Taxonomy (NCBI): domain Eukaryota; kingdom Metazoa; phylum Arthropoda; class Insecta; order Hemiptera; family Monophlebidae; genus Icerya; species Icerya purchasi. The sequence continues at coordinate 390,523,812 of CM077115.1, read as the reverse complement.
TTGCAGTTCAATATTTTTATTATTCGTTTGCGGTTGTAAGTTTATTGCATGCCAGTCATTCGATTAATTAAATTCTGTTTAGTGTTTTGTATCTAATTAGTTACATTTTCCTGTACATTTGGCAACCTATGATTTCTACTGCAGGTAGTACATGTTGGAGGTTTTGTTTTTGAAAAGATTTGAGCCGAATATGCATAATACTTCTGAACCTACAATTACATAACTTACGTAACATGTGATATGTATTGTTAAAAAAATTTTACGTAGTTCGTGAAGTGTACGGGTACAAAATTCTGTATACGTTGTTATATTAGTGATATATTCCAAAATTGTGTTATTTATTCCTTAAGAAAAGTAAAATCCATGTACTTATTTATGTGAAAAATTCCGTGTCTAATAAAAAATTTAACATAATTGTTTTAATACATTTTAAAAGATTTCAGAAAATTAATTGGTCCATAATTTGAAATTTCTCTCTTGGGTACGTTTTTTTAAACACAAGTGTAATAATGGCTGTTTTTAAGATTTCCAGAAGTTTTACAATACTTACCAATTAATTAAATAAAAAATAATCAAATATTTTGAGAAAAAACTTACATTTTATCAAATTAAACGCAATAAGAATCATCGGATGATTCCGTATAGCGTATAGTAAAAAATATATATTAGTTACCATGTGAAGGGAGGCCTATTCTGGGAACACAACTTTGTAAACAAAAAAAAACTAATTGGCGTATAAATTTTTTACGTAACAAAATAGTCAGTAGAAAAGGGTTAATCGAGATCTGGTATGTAGCACTCTCTTTTGGTAGAACTTAGAACTATGTTAAAACGGAAGTTATAATTTCTATAACCAGAGCGTGCTTTATTCTATATGCAACTAATATACCGTTAACATTTATGGGTTACACAGTCCGAACACTCAATTTATAATGTTTCTATTTCGAATTCAAAAAAATCCTTAGATTTTATTTAAAGAATATCAGAGTTTTTTTTCAATTTTTTATATAATAATAAGGATTAATCTGATTATAGCACCACCTGATATCAGAAGAACAGTAGCAGAAAAAAAAGAAAAATGGAAATCTAGCCATGACAATCGCCATCCCCTACATGGATACAAAGAGCTAGCTGAAAGCCGTCTAAAATCCCGCCGTAGCTTTCTAGCCACGGTGGAGGACCTCGAACACGAAGATCACGCTGAAAGGCTTCGGATGTGGAGTACACGCACGAAAGGGAAACCAAAAGAGTCTCTCCCAAAAGGCGCTTGCCTGAACTATAAACTATGGAGAACATTAAACAGATTACGTAGCGGTACAGCCAGAGCGAAACATAATTTAGTAAAATGGGGTTTGACAGCCCCACAATTCGCATCCATACTTCCATATTGGAGCGAGTAATTGGTTGTATAATAATAGTTTATTTTCCAAGGACAGTTGAGACCGTTTTCCTAATAGCCAGTGTAGTTTGTTAGTTTTGATTCTAAGTTCAGTTTTTTTTTGTGTCAATGTGCTTACGCCATGTTAGCTTCTGGTATAGGTACAAGCCTAGGTATTTAACGTATTTTTTGATTGGGACTATCTTGTCGATTTTTATATTTTCTGGCTCTATATGTCGATTTGTAAATATTATATGTGTTGATTTATTTTCATTTATTTTAATTCGCCATTTCTTGCACCACGACATAACTTTATTCACGGCTTTTTGTAATTTACTATTTGCTTTTGTTTGGCTTAAATCAGAGCATAGTAGTGCGGTGTCTTCAACCGGTATATCTGCTGTAAAAATAAGGTATAATAACGGCCCCAAAACACTTCCCTGTGGAACTCCTGACTTAATTGGATATATGTCAGATACTTCATCTCCATACTTGATTTGATAGTACCTTTCGTCCAAGTACGGTGAAAACAACTCGTAATAGTGATTTGGGAAACTTTTTTTTATTTTATACAATAAACCGTTATGCCATACTTTGTCAAAAGCCTGACTTACATCCAGAAATATGGCATCGTAAATTCTTTTCTCCTCTAAATCAGATTCAATCTGTTGTATCACTCTATGTACTTGTTGGACTGTAGAGTGTTTAGCTCTAAATCCGTACTGATGAAATGGTACTATTTGATATTCATTAACTAAAGGAAGTACTCTTTTTAATAACAGGGTTTCATATAATTTCGATATCACTGGTATTAATGAGATAGGCCTGTATGAGGCAACCTCTGTAGGTGGTTTATTAGGCTTCGGTATTACTACTATTTGCGAAAATTTTAATTGCGCAGGGTAGTAGGTTAATCTTAGCATAGCGTTGAATATATATGTTAATAGCAGTAACCCTTTGCGCGGTAACTCCTTTAAGATCTTAGCGGTTATTAGATCGTAGCCTGGCGCTTTTTTGCAGTTCATAGTTTTAATTGCATCCTTAATCTCCCCTGGTGATGCTGGCTTGATAGGAGGATAGACATTAAAGTTATTTTCATTCGTAGGTAGTGTATCGTCTCCAGGATTTGGAGTAAATACGTTGGCAAGGTGTTTAGCGAATTCTTCCGCTTTTTCTTTGTCACTGTGAGCCCAGCTACCATCACATTTCCTAATAGGGTGGACTGGATTTTTTGGTCTCTTTAAACTTCTCGTTGCTTTCCATAATGAGTACTCGTTATCAATAGGAGATAAGGAAGATACATATTGATTAAAAGTATCATTTTTTAGCTTTTGAAGTAACTGTTTAACCTTTTTTACTTGTTTATTCAATTTCCTCTTATCTCCTGGATGTCTACTTGTTTGCCACCTTATTCTTAATTTACGCTTATATTTTACTTCGTTCAGGATTTGTGTTTTTTCTTACAATTTTTAAATATAAAATACGTAACATTCAATTACAGTGGTAAAATTAAAAGTTTTATTTCCGCTGGAATTTGGTACCAACACATATATCACGTAATAACAAAAAAAATTAAAAAACAACTGGAATGCACACTTACTCGTTAGAAATTATTTAACTTATATAACTATAATATTTTATATAAAAAAAAAGAAAAGAAAAGAAAACAGTAATCTTGTTGCATTGCACGGATGGACGCTCAGAGGATGTCAAAGTTTTTTAAGCTGTAGAATGGGCTGTGATTTTTTAAAGACTTTTTGTCTTACTAACTTGTGATATACTAGCCGATACATTCGGCTTTGCTCGGCTAAGAAATATTTTAAAACTACATATAATAATAGCGATAATAATAATTTAAGAAGAAATTAAGTCTTCATTTGAAAGATAAAAAAAACTACAATACGAACTGAAGATTTAATGATTTTGTTGCCCCAGAATCATATATTCAGATATTTCTGTAACGTTATTAAATTTTCTTACGAAACTCAAATTATTTTGGAAGTAAAATATAACCATCTACAGTAGAACAGCTTTGAAGCAGCGAAAGAATTTTTAAAATCGGTCCAGTAATTTTTGATGGAATCTTAAAAAAAACAAATTCTTTCTCTTTGTATATAAAGGGAGTGTGTATATATATATATATATATATATATTAATTACAACGTAATTCTTAGGCTACGCCCCATTACAAAAAATGTCCCAAAAAAGTGTTCTAATTTTATGTAACGTTTGTTATATTTTATAGGATTTTTGTTATTGTTATTTAAAAAATGTCACAATTTTATGTAACGAAAAACGTATCGAAAAAGTGTCTTAATTTTATAATGTTGGGATAGGATTTTTGTGTTTATGTAATTTTTTTGTGCTGATGCCTGTAAGAATTACGTTGTAAATTTTGATCATTTTATACTAAGTATAGAAGAGAAGGACACAGAAATGAAAGCAAGAGGGTTCAAGGGGCACAGGCTCTTGCGAGGCAAAAATGGCCGAGTTATATATATATATATATATATATATATATATATATATATATATATACATATATATATATACTAGCAGTTAACCATGGCTTCGCCCGCTTGGATACATTTTCTTTGATTACTGCTATCGTCTCTTAATTTGCTCTTTAGAATTTTGTAAATCTCATACTATTTATTTATTCAATAAACTCTACTTATTTAACTATTCGCTTGCTTGGGCTTGAAATATGAACGATTACTATTATTTTTCTCTTTTTAATTAAAATTTATATGTAAATAAAATACATGCACTATCCATATCTATGTATTTTATGTAATGAGAAACTGTTGCATCAATAATACATATTAATTTCAAATTCATAATTAAAATGAACTTATATATATATATGTATAATTCAATTTCCAGAAAAAAAAATTAAAATTAAGCACATAGAAGCAAAAATTAAAATAAAGAACAATTATCAAATGAACAGTTACAGTATATAAAAATATAACACATAAATTTAATAATTAATACATTTGCATTAGACATAAATCATTACCTGAATCGCTGGAAATAACACGTGTCGAATATTCAAAGACAAAAAGAAGAGATAAGAAAACTTTTATCTTTGTCACCGATTATTTTGTAACCAATTAATTTGCTAAGCTAGAAAAAAAATGATTTCAGCACAATTTTATTTTTAGATATGTTTTCAGCTAAAAATTTAGTATAAATTTTATATTTCTTTTCACTTACTTTACTTTTTTGGAGGAAAATAACACGAAATTTGATTGAAATTTATATAAATTCTTATTGTAACATCCAAGTCAGAAATCGAGAATTTTGTTAAATCGCCAAATCAATGATGTCTACATAAATCAAAACTCAAAAACACAGTCAAATGTCAGACATGAAAAAAATGAAGTTACAACTGATAATAGTCATTTTAACTATTTCGTACTTTAATCATAGTTAACACTACGTATACTGGAATTTAAAAGAAAGGGACGCCCGTGTATATAATGTATACCACATGGGAAAAAAAATGTTTACACAATGTATAATACTTTAGGTTTTGAAACTAAATTTTACGATTAATGACACTTAGACCTACAATATCAAATGAAGTTTTCTGAGAAATATACCCTAACTTACGTGGTTATTAATATTTCTCCTAACCCCCATTTTTAATAACGAAGAATACACTATTCTGACAGGTAAAGTGCATTTCTACTAGCTTAAATTGTGTAATTTTTAATAACATGTTTTAGCACGTGCACAGTAATCAAAGGAACAAGTAATAAAGTTTTTATTAATTCTATTACAATTGTCAATGTATAGCTTTCCGAATAAATAACATTTTTATATTTGGCACAAATTTTTGTTGTTCCTCCATTATTCTTGCACAACATCTGCATGACTAAAATATTTTTTTCTACGACATCAACTTCATCAACATCACTTCCATCGTCGTCATTTCTGTGCGGATAAACAGTTTTCTAATTTTTACGCAGTCCTCTTAACACATAGAATTGAGCGTAATTGTATCTTCAATTTTATAGAAAATAAAAATTATTTGTACAAAAGGAGCAAAAACGTCCCGAACAAACCATAATTTCACAATATAAGAAAACAGAAAACCTAAAAATAGTTGAAAAGTAACTTATGCTACTAACCAAAACGCCGAGTAAAACGATGTGAAATAAGTATAGAATACAATAAAAAAAAAAAAAAAAACAAAAAACAAAAAACAATGCACTCTGTGCCGTGTGGCGTAATACACGAAGGCTCAACTATCTCGACTTCCGATAAACTAAAGTGATTAGAATTTTAACCGCTAAATGATATAATAAATTAGAAAGACACCCGAAATGTTACTAATATAAAAGCTACAGTGCTTACGTAATTAAAGAAAATATAAATCATTTTACATACATGTTACATAAAGCAATTAATTTCCATTTTTGAGTATTATTTACTTATTCATCAGGAGGCAATAAACAAAAGTAATATATTAATTCAGGAAGACGCTGCTTCTGATTATTTTGTTGCAGATATGTAAGGTTTTAGGTCCGGGAACACTAATAGAAAAGTGCAAATAATAAAAAAAAAACCGACCAATTATTCCTAGTTATTAACCAAAATTGTTATTTGAAAAATATTTAATTTTTCTTAACTTTCTTATTCATATAACATTCGTACCGTCCAGATAACTTGTTTTCATTCTTCTTTCACACTCCATTCACCCACAAATGAAACTAAAGATAGTAAAACAAAATAATATAAAAAAACAATTAAAGAAAGTCTTATACTTATCAATGCGATAAAAATAAGGAAAATAATTTTTACGGGTCTATCAAATCGATATATTTTAAAATAATGAACTAAAAAACATCAATCTAAAATGTAACGTTTCACATCAGCGTTAATCAACGCTATATTATCTTTTATTTTTTTTAAATATCCCAATTTGATGAACTCACAAAAATTATTGCCTTTATTTTTATCGCATTAATAAATAAAAGTCTTTCTTTAAATTTTTTAAATATATTTTATTATCAACCACTGCTTAATTCGTATTTTATATGTATCGTTTAATGGCCGGCCGGTAAAGAAAATGTGGTTAAGGTAATTCGTTAATATAAAATTGAAAATCTAATTGCTAACCTCTTTGATAAAAATTATTTAAATTAGTAATATATAAAATTTACGTCTATGGTAAATAAAAACCTATGACGGTATCTCTGAACATCATTAATAAATATTAACTGTGAATGAATAACGTTATTCCTAACGGAGATAATCAAAAATTTAACGTTTTAAAAAAAAAAAAAAAATATATATATATATATATATATAAATCTATAGATTCGATTCTTTGGACCACCCCTTAAGGAAACACCCTGGACTCCCAAATTGTAGTTTGTAGAAGGGAAATTTGAAAAAGAAAAATTAATTTACGGTTTGCGTAGTAATTTTTACAACTATAAAAATGTTACATATTTCATAACAATTTTTATAACGTTTTGTCTGTATTACCCCGGACGTTATCCAGATAAATCTTAAAAACAATAATCATAGGAGCTTAACCTATTGGAACTACAATTTTTTTGGACAGTGATAATAATAATTTCGCTGCTTTTTATTCTTGGCATAGGACAATTTTTTTGTTCGCTCTTTATAATTTTTAATATTAATACATTTTTCGTCTACAATATATAGGCAGATGAATAGAAAGGTGCAGATGTGCAGGTGCACGGCAACAGCTGAAACAATTGGTCGAAGAAAAGTATTTAAAAATAAAAAATCCAAGTTTTAAAGTGTGTAAATAACGTACCTGCAGGACACGAGAGTAAAATTTTAAAATCATAATACAAACCTTATTTAAAAAAATAAAATTATAATCTTTTATTACCATCCTTTTACGTTTGAATAATAAATGTAAATAAATAAACAGAAATACACTATTTACATGATTTATTGAAAATAAGTCGGAAAATCATATAAAAATAACACCGACTAGTTTCGAATTATAAATTTATATTTATAGTGAAAAATTCGCATATTTGTTAAATATAATTTAATTTCTAACCGACTTCAAAACAGGAGGAGGTATTCAATTCGACTGTATTTTTTTTTTTTTATTTTTTTTTATATGTGTTACCACAGAACTTCCTTCTAGGTGAACCGATTTTGATGATTCTTCTTTTATTTGAAAGGTGGTGTTTCTCATGTGGTCCCGTTTAAATTTGATTAAGATCTGACCGATAGTTTTTGAGTTATCTTTAATAATGCGGGAGATTGAAGCTTTTTGGATGCTTTTCATTCATGATTGTTTTCACCGTCGGATTAGATTTATTGACTTAAAATACTATAAATTTGCTAAGTTAAAATGGAAATGTAGCTTTTGATGTTTTCACACCATGGAAATATCTGTTCTTATCAAAATGTTTTAATTTAATTGAATAAAAATGATGCACTAAAAAGTAAAAAATAAAATGCTTTTTTACAAAAAATAAATACCGACTTCAAGGTTTATTATACAAATTTAAAAATGCACTAAAAAGTAAAAAATAATTACTCCCGATAAGAAAATATATATATCACAGTGATATAACACTTAAGTGGTGATATCGTAATTCTTATACAACATTAATTTTTTGGAGTTGGCATCAAATTCATATTAAAAGAATAATTAAAAACTGCATTAAATGTTCATTAAATTGTTCCTAGATATAGTAACATGAATTTAATGCCAACTCCAAAAAGTTAATGTTGTATAAGAATTACGATATCACCACTTAAGTGTTATATCACTCTGATATATATATATTTTCTCATCGGGAGTAATTATTTTTTACTTTTTAGTGCATTTTTTAAAAATTTTTATAATAAACCTTCAAGTATCGATATTTATTTTTTGTAAAAAAGCATTTTATCATATAGCTATTTTTGTATTACTAATTAGTTTCATTGAAAATTTATAGTATTAATTAGATCATTGGGGTATCCAAAATACTAATTGAATTAGAAACAAAGCAAATAAAATTTTCAATGCGTATAGTACACAAATGGTTCACTTTTTGTTTTTTTTATTTACTTTTTTTTTTTTTTTGGCGCGTAAACTATAAACATTAACCCGGCGCAAATGAAATTTCAAGAGGAGTTTTAATTTGCTACAGCGGGATTCGAACCCGTTTCTAAACAGCATTGCCTAACCAACCATGTCAAGGTAGCTGGCTTAATCGTAAGTCTTCCGCAGATTAGCTTCGCGTAACAATATAATACATTACAGAAAAGAACGCTGGATCGGAAGTTTTCGGGTCGTCAGGGTGAATGTAAACCTAACATTAGCGTGATGATTATTATAGCTTTTTAGGTGAAAAGCAACGATAAAAGATCTTTCGAGGGAAAGGAACATAGATCTAGTGATTGGTGTTTCACTTTTTCGTGAGGAAGAATATTTTGCGTACTACTGTTAGCTGGTGAAGAATTAAAAATAGCCGGCTAATGATAAAATACAACGAAATTTCTAAAAATTTTCAGGCTGTGGTAGTGATTTTGATTGGTTTTCGTTGATTCATTCTTAGTATTGCTATACTATTTTCCTAGAATTGTACAAGAACAATGTGCACATATATAAAATTGAATATTTATCGAGAATACGAAAGAGAAATCTTTTAGAACGAACGATTTTCTTCTGTTTGTTGGAAAGACTGTTACGGGTCTTTTGCGGAAGATTTTTAGATATACGATTTATGTGAGACAATGTGTAAGACAATACCGTATTATATTGACTTATACGACACGGTGGAATTTATTTTTTTTTCTTAGTTTACGTCATGATAACCCTTCAGTGCGCTGTTTTGCCTGTTACCGTTTACATATACACTATCCAACGTTTACATCTAAACAAAGAGCGTACAAGTGCGTGAGTATAGGATATCGTAAGCCTGTACCAATGCTGTTTTGGCCTGAGCTAACGAGAGTGGTTTACTTAGATTATTTCAGTTACGAGCGAAAAGGTATTAACTGTACTAATCGGAATCCATTAAACGTGACGAAGCACAAGTTTCCCGAGAGAATATAACATCTCCAATATTATTAAGGGCCTTCCACGAAATAAGACGGAGCACGCTAACTTCAATAGGACCTAATTGGAACGCTTTTCTGATTAAAATATTATAATCGAGTTATTTTTAGAAGCGAAAAGGAAATACAACGCAATAAAGCGGAATTTACAGTTAATTTTTCATCATCATAAACTCTCCGCATTGGTTTCCTTATCCTCTGCACTGTTAATTGGCAGTTCACAAAGCGCAATTAAGTCTGCAGAAATTATTCTAAATGGAAGCTGGTCGAAAACAGTTTTGATGAAGTAAAGAATTATATTGTACCAGCGGCGGCTAATTGAAAACAGCGTAAATTAATAAGCGGTTCACAGCTTAGTAGAAATTGTTAACATTTTTTTTATTACTCTGCTATATTACAGAGTCTATTTGATTGTAGAACATATATTAACTGATGACTAAGCAATATTTGCAAATACAAATTTATAATTGCTGTGTACGGGCTAGAAAAGCTGGATATTTCAGAATAATATCCGAGTAATGCGGAAAAGAAATGTTAAAACTTATTCCACGTATTATTTACGGTAATTATCAAAAAAACAATATGAAAAGTATAAACACTTTTTATAAAATAATAATAATATATTTAATTTATTAAACACTGACACGTTTTGAAGCTAATAGCTTCTTGATTACGGTATGTTTGACAGGAAAAAGAACACAAGTTTTCGAAATAGTACTTTTAAATGCTTACATTAGAATACTTTCATTTTTTTTTTTTTTTTTTCATATATATATGACTGACGTTAACCGAAATGTTTAAGTAGTTTATATACAATTAAACAGGAAAAGGTAATCGGACAAACAAATAAAGCCTATCCGTATGCCTTTTATTTGTTTTATATTGACGTACCCGATACAACGAAAAATACACAAAAACAGAACTAAAGTTATCGATAGATAATTTGTTCATAAGCAAACAATAAACCAACGAAAACTAACAATAATATGTACACACACACACACACATATATATATATATATATATATATATATATACATATATATATATTACACACTTTACAGCAAACATTTTATATCCCGTATGTAATGCAACTAAAATACACAATGGCTGACGTCAACATTCAACACACGCGAAATGTTCAACTGCCTGTTGCAGAAAAAAGCAAGACATGGCGTCTAAACAGAGCCAGTGCTGTTGCTTAGAAAAAGAAGACTACTCCACTTAAATAGCGTTAGCGTTCGAGCTAAGTTAATTTAATATCTCTTTATTATATAAAATACATTTTTACAATACTCACAATTGTATATAATTTTACTATTAAATTAGAAGATACAGGCGCTGGCTACTCAAACAGGCCATGCGCGCCCGGGGAACGGAAAGGATACTAAATGGAACCTAGGCGGTTACGGGAATGAAGGAATTTGTACACACTGCGGATATGACAGGAAGAATCAGCTAGAAATTGTGGTAACTACGAATTGAAAAACACTGATTAGATTTCAAATGGGATTCTTGAATGCATATCACTCTGGTGGTTGGTGTTGAACTTTCAGCGTTTGTAACTCGGCCAGGTGCGAGAATACACCATTAATATTCCATTTGAGGATTTTACTCATAATTCATTAGATCCGATTCTGAGCCGGAGGTACTACCAATCAGTGCGTTAACCAGCCTGGTTAACTTGTTTTGGACTCCCTGTTCTACTATAAAGTTCTTCAAGATGGGTAAGGAGTTGACAAGTTTTTTAGGACTGTTTAACTGCCTCAACATAATTCGTTTCGGTGAAAATAGCAAACATGATGTCTTCGAACTGCTCACGAGTAATACCATAACAATCGGCGTTTTCCTCCATTTTTGCTTTGGTCGCCTTAATTGTTTCCACTAATTTGTCAGTTTTGTTTTCCGCTGGTTTCAGCTTCTTAGGTGTCTGAATGTGTTTTTCTGGGTTTTTTCTTGAAGTTGTTTCGATAGATGATGAAGAAGTAAAAGAAGAAACCGTTCGTTTGAATGACGGGATCGGAGTGATTGTAGGAAATTCGTTATCAATGGGCTGGGCGCCAATTAGTGCTTCATCTTTAGATCCCTCAGCGGAGGGCAGGACTGTACAATCATCTGCAGATTGAGTCCTATCTTCGGCCATTATCTGGACATTTACATCGGTAGCATATTGAGTCTTCTTCCGCTAAAAAAATCCGGTAAGTGGTGTCGTCGTGAGTGACTACTAAGGAGTCGCGTATAAGCGCAACTGACTCCGAGGCCATATAAAATTGTTTTTTATTTATCAGAATGTGGGCTAGGGCAAATCATAAAATGCCTGTTTGCATTGTAGTGCTGGGCGACAAAGGGAATAATATTATGCTTTTTAATTCGTCCTCAGTCACATCGCTTGAGATACTAGGACAAACATGGGATATGTTAATGAGTTTTGCTGGATTAATTAAGCGGTGGATGTTGATCGTTTGGTTATTAATCGTTAGCACTCGGTTTTGGTCGATTATGTTGTCCACGATTTGTTTCAGAAATGAAGAATATACAGAATCTTTAATTTGACATGCGGTAAGCTGCTGTAATATTCTGCGGGTTGACAAATTCAGTGACTTTTTATACGTATTCAAGTTGTCGAACGCCATCAACAGTGGGAATCATAATTGCGTGAGTTTTGTCTAAGACTAGTTCTTTGTTAGCAATTCCTGCGTAAGACACGGATGATGTTTGCTGGTTCGTTGGATTTGACGTAGTAGTTAGGTCTGTGAAGGAGGTTGTAGTATTATGTTTTGCAGATATGTTTCTATTTCACTCATTGTTGGGTAGATTTGGAAAATTCGCACTGGTAAGTGAGAATGCTTTGTTTTTTGGCGGCTTCGTGGTCATTTTGTTGCTTGCGGTTTTACTAATATCGGATTTGGTATCTTTTTTCGGTTTTGACGACATGGTGTATTAAACCTGCATCTAAGTACGGGAATATTATGAACAAAGATCGACGATTATTAAACTAAACGTTCAAAACGATAATGGTTAGTCCGGCGTTATCAGCTACGATAAGATAAAATAAAATAAAACCGATCTTACCGTTAATTTCTCTTTATCAGATGGCCGTAGCAAGAGTGAAACTAACGCGAACACACAAGTTACTTTTATCACATTCAGCTGTTAGATGACGCTATAGTGAAGTAATCCATAATATTGTATTTGAAGAAGTTTTTTTACAATTAACACTTTTTTATTTGGGTTTCTTATTACAATTCGGGGGTGGGCGCGCAGGGAGCCAAGCCCTTTAGTTATTATAAACTTTAATGAAAAAAATAAAATAATTACGAGTATAATGTAACCGAACAAGAAAAAAAGTAAGATGTTTTAATTTAATAGTTTATGGAAAAGGGATGTAAATTTTAAAAAGACATAATCACGAAATTCGAAAGAGAAAGGCGGAAAACGTTAAACTAAGATGAGCGATCTAGGTAAAAAAGAAAAAGAAAATAAATTTACAATAACACTTATAATTAGTTAAAGACTATAGCTTGGGTTACTACGGTAAATTTCCCCCCTCTTAAAAAACGCATTAATCATACACTATTCGATAGGGGTTGAAAATAAACTCTTACAGCCAAATTTTTAACTCTCTATTCCCCGCGCATGCGCTGTAAAGTCGAAAAACATGTTATTTCGAATTTACTTTTTTCCAAAGCGTCTTTTCATTCAAAAATTCAGGAAAAATTCACAGTGGTGGGTTTCTACATAAGATATAACTACAATTTTCTTCCAACCTCAAAACCTTAAGATTGGCTCCTAAAAAAATTATTTAAGTTTTAAATAATTTTTTTCACACCCTTAATTTTGAGGCACCACTTTTTAGATTCATGATTTTGATGTACTTTTTCCGGTCCTTTACGATGGTGCAACTGCTTTTACAAAACAAATGGTGAGTCATTCCGATTTTGGCCAAAAACCGATTTTTTCTCGCCTTTTTCACGTTTTTGGTAGGTTATGTTACAATCTGAAAGCTTTAATAATATTTTTTTGTGTACTTTCTCCTGCTCTTTATAATGGTGCTATTACTTTTTTTAAAAATGTGATGGGCCACCTCGATTTTGACCAAGAATCAATTTTTTCGTACTTTCTTCTCGTTTTTAATAGGTTATGTTGCAATTAGAGAACTTAAATGATATTTATTTGTATATTTTTTCCCGTTAGTAAAAAATCTGATGTTTTACGATTTTTTTGCCCCACTTTTAGGTTGTAGTACATTCCGAAGGCTTAGAATTATATTTTACATATTTTTTTATATTTTCAATGACGGTATTATCAAAATTGCGATACTTTTATTACCTTACATCCTGCCATAAATCGAAATCTAAACTTTTTAAAGGTTATGTGATACTTTTGAGTTATGTTGCATTTGACATTTTCAAACGGTAACAATAAAACTGTTTCTGTTTTTTAAATACCATCCTGACTTATCTATATCTATATCTATATATATGTACACAGAGTGCGTAAGGTATTTCAGGACATATTGTTATTAAAACTAAATTATTAATATTTCTAACAACATTTATTGTAATACAATGAAATTTTTACAGCTAAATAAGCAATTTTTAAGCTACACAATCATTCGATAAAATCGCCTTTCACTGTGATAGTAGCCTCAATTCTCACCCGAAAACGTTTACATGCTTGAATCAAATGATACTTGTTCAACCGAGTTATAACTGTGGTAATAGTAGCTGTAAGGGACTGAAGCATGTTATGGGGATGTTTATTAGTGTCCCATTCAACAACATACCATAAGTAACAATCCAAAGGATTAAGGACTGGCGAACTAGGTGGCCACAAATTTGGGGTAATGTGGTCGTGTAGACATCCTTTAACTTGGCCAAAAGCCGTTTTGCCCGGATTAATCGCTGATTCCGCACTTATGCCGACATAATCTGCCCCCTGCAGTTCGTAGACAATATTACCGATTGTGCCCTCAGAAACATTAAAGCCTCTTGCAAAGGCCCTTATGAACTTTGAAGAGTCTTGGTCAATAATGTTCTGAATTTTTTGAACAAACTGTGGTGTTCTAATACTGTGTGAACGTGCTTTATGCTTTTTGCGTTTGACAACCCTTCCCACATCGCTTCCAAATGCTTCCAATTCTTGACAAACTTTATGTACAAATGACCGGACGACGGTTACAAATTCAAAAATAAAAATGATACATTATCTTTGGTATCTACTAATGTACTTAGAAATTAAAGCTAGTTACATCAAAAATCCTGTTTCCGACAATATCAATGTAATTTAAATATAATAAAATCAGGTCTAGTAATAAATCTATTATTAAACACTTTTATATATGACCAGACAGCGACATTTAATAACACTGATCAAAACGCTGTATGACAACAACATCGGAAAAGTAAAAATTAATTATAAATTAATTGATGCATTCAAAGCTGAAAAAGGTGTTCGCCAAGGATGCATTCTGGGTCCCATTTTGTTTAATAAAAGATATGGAAAAGTCATGACAGCACGAAAGTACGTCTGATGAATACTTCAGTGGACTTTAAAATCAGCTGATATCCAGCGAAGTGATGCTTTTGAGATGTTTTGTTGGCGACAAATGTTACGGGTCTTCTTTGGACAGAAAAAGAACTAACCTCTCTGTATTGAACGATTTGCGATAAATTATATAACTTTTTTTTATTACTAATTAACGCGAACGAACAATATATTTTACGCACCATATAACCGAACTAACTTTAAATATATCAAATTAATACTATCATTTAGCGTAATCATAATCTAGATCAAGCAACATATAGTTGATCATAGGAAAAACCTGGATTTTCTAAGCGACTGCCCTTGATCTTTGTCAAATGTTATCAGAAATGCAAGACGCACAGGAAACTGTAACTTTTTGAATGTGAAAGGGCAATCAGTGGGTATTATTGGAATGCGCGGAATCAGCACATCTTACCCTGTATATATTTTCCGTTAATTATTGTCTCTTAAATCACATTCGGTAGGTATATAAACTATTTTAGACACCTAAATAGCCATTTTTGTAATTTCAACCCCTAGGGGGAAATAATGGGGTGGCAGAGTTTATATGGGATATAGATTTCAGGGTTTTTAAAAAGAAAAGAAAAAATAAATATAATATCTCCGTAAAGGAGATGTCACGAGGGCCCAACATGTGTCCAACAAGAAAGATGTCTGGTAGAAAATCGCTATATTTCCGTTAGAACAGAAAATAAAATTGTTTAAAAAAATTATATTAATTTTATTATTTCTTACGTATTCGTTCGTTAGTCTATGTTATTTTATTCAGCCAGATGTTTTTGTTCTGAAATTCTAAGAAACATCCGAACACAAGAAATCGGTTTCGTCATGTAAACAAAATTACTGGCCAGCTTTTATTAACGTGTTGTTCACCTTCGATAGTCGCCATTCGTTCGTCCGTTCCTAGCTTTTACTCGCGACGTTGTCCGCAGAAAATTATTATTTCAAGTAAGCTGTTTCGACGTCAATACAAATATAGATGAAAGAGGTTTTATTATTAAATCATAAATAGTTATATAGGTACTTAGTGAGTAGGCCGGAGATTTTCTTAAAACATTTACGTAAACGTATTATATTTTGATTTAATTCCAAAAAATCTGTACATCTATACACCAATTGTTTACCCACTTGCGTTACGTTAGATGTTAGTATTAATTTGAGACATTTAAACGGTTATACAGCGAATAGAATAGTAAAATATACTGTTCATTCGCGTGAATTATTAATGTAATAATAAAAATAACAATACTAAATTATTATAAATATGAATAATCTTTCACTTTTACGCATTTTACGACAAAGCTTTATCGATTATTCATTGTAATATACAGGACATCCATTTGAGATATATATATATATATATATATATATTGAATAGTAAATGAATATACACTGGCAGGACAACGTCTGACAAACGTTGTTTACAAAAATGTGTTGAATTAAAATTTTACTACTGTAAATGTAAATATACAAAAATAATTACATAAAAGTAAATAATAAAAAGATATAAATAAAATAAATACTTAATAAAAAAAATTAATAACAACAAAAAAATAAAAAAAAACCTATGATTATGATTTAATTTCTTTCATTTAGATTTGTTTTCACGTCGAAACAGCCTACTTGAAAAAAATGTGTTAAATTAAAATTTTACTACTGTAAATGTAAATATACAAAAATAATTACATAAAAGTAAATAATAAAAAAAAATATATAGAAGTAAATACTTAATAAAAAAAATAAAAACCTACAGTTTTGATTTAATTTAATAATAAAACCTCTTTCATTTAGATTTGTTTTCACGTCGAAACAGATTACTTGAAATACTAATTCTTCGCGTACAAAGTCGCGTTAAAAGCTAGTTTATATATAAATAGCATTTCCGGTAACAACTATTAAAAATTCTATTGCAGCATTCTTTATTTCTCCGTAAAAACTAATGAACATTTTTTTTTTTTTTTAACTCCGCGCTACGTACAGCAGATAGGCTAGAAACGCAGCCTATATGTTTAAACGCTTTGAGTAATGCAAAAAGAGAAGAGGCGGAAGGTTCTTACTTGTCCCAGAAATTAATAGAACATTTTATGGGGTTTATTATGGTCTGGTACCATTTCGCCTAATTCCCAATTCACCTAATTCCCATTTCGCCTAAATTTAGGGTCGGGTTACTCAGGTAATAAAAAAAAGGTCAGACAAACATACGAATGATTTCGTGTTGGCAACAGCGCGTCATCATTATCGAATTTTAAGCAGACTAAACGCATCATTTTTTTTTCTATTTGATTCCACTGTTAAGGTTTTTTTTTCTTTCCGAAATACAACAAAAAGGTTTATATGAAAATCAGAAGTGAAAAAATACCGCTAAAAATGTTTGAAGTAAATATACGCGAAACGACCACTCCGATTAATATTTGCGAGTTATTTTATTGGATGTCCAGTGCTGTATAAATCCCACTCGCCTTATCAGTCATTATATAAAAGCCTTATTGATATTTAGTGTGACATGAACATTAAGGTTGGGAGTTGCAGAAAAAATAATAAAAAAGCTAAATTATAATTAGGTGTAGTTTCGAAGTGGTCGCGTTTATGTAAGAAAAAAGGAATAAAAATCGAATAGAATTAACAATAATAACATGACATCGAATGATTATTACAGCGGTAATTTTATTATTGATTATTAAAATTACAATTATAAGTACATACAAAAAGTAAATGTTAAAATTAGGAAAACAGTAATTTCATTTTTCTTTAATTCAAAAAAAGTGAATTTGCAAATCGAAAGAATTTAAAAATTAAATACTGCTTCGGATTTGAATAAATAATCAACAGTAACGTATACGATTACAAGAGATTTTTCAAAATTTGGATATTAGGACGAGAAAAATTACTAGATTTACTATTAAACTCTGTGTACAGCAGAAAAAGAGGGGTAAGCAAGAAATAAACAAGGTGAAGACCCTGTTATATGGGGTCAGTTCACGGCTTTTATGGGATTAATAAATGAGCATATATTTAAAAGCACCATATCAAAAAAATGTATATTTTAAATATTCTTATATCTATCCCTCAATTTATTAAAAAATGGCGAAAAATTGGTTGTAATAAGGGGTTATTACATTT
Organism: Icerya purchasi; assembly: GCA_039619475.1. Taxonomy (NCBI): domain Eukaryota; kingdom Metazoa; phylum Arthropoda; class Insecta; order Hemiptera; family Monophlebidae; genus Icerya; species Icerya purchasi. The sequence goes on along the minus strand of CM077115.1, from coordinate 390,505,709 downwards.
TTAGATGTGTCGCACGGTATAAAAAAGATTTTAAATGATACAGTCATGATTTTTTTCCCCATTCTACAAGATGAAACGGTAAAACTTAGCGTATGTTGTTAAAAATATTTCTAAAATCGAATTTTAAGGTATAAATAACTTCTCCAGAAGCCTAAATGGTTGCTGTTGGACTTTGAAAAATTCCTCTTTAAATTAGTCACGTTTATTATACTGACGATGTTTTTCAAGTAATTTCAATAATTAGAATGAAAAAAATAAATAAAACGTAAAAAATGTTGTTTTTAGTCTCTGACAAAGTAAAAAAAATTTTTTTTTTTCAATTTTTTGGGCACGTCAACAGTAGAACTTACCCAACGCAGAGAATTGTACATTACATAAGGAAAAGATTAAAAATTGACGAGATAAAGAAAGCTAACAAAGGAACTATATTGAGAGAGGAGAAAGCAAGAATGGCTTTGGCACTGTAAGGAGTGGGGAGGCCAAAGCGCAGAAGATTGGAATAAAGGAGCACTGTCCTCCTTACTCTTGTTTCTTCTATTTCCCCAGTGTCCAATCGAATTAGATTATAATATTTTTCTTCTTTCTTTTATAATCTGTTAAGTCTGCCAGATTTTTCTGCAAATCCAAAAAAAGGCAAAGAAAAAAAAACTTCTATCTTACTATTTAAAATGCTTCATTCAATAAATTGCCAAAAGATTACGATTTAACATTACAAAAAGGAAAAAGAAAGAGAATATAAAAAGACGCTATTCAATTAACCGAATATTTTATCATACACTTTTAACGTACAAAGTAAAAATTTATAGCAATTAAGCGAAAATAATTTTTTAATGGATGATAATTTTTTTTATTCTCTGTTGTCAAAATCTAATTGAATACCACTTCATTTAAAATGTAATTTGCAATAAATATTTCAATATACAAATATTAGATATATATATATTATTTACCTGCTCGATTTGTTTTTATAAATGATATATCCATTGCTATATTAGCCTGACTTTAAATTTTTGTTTTATTCACAAGCGAAAATTTAAATATTCAAGATAGAAGAATAGTTTCCTTCAGAACGTTGATACACATAACACTCAACCCAGAACAAATTGTGACTTCATAGCGTAAAACAGTCAGTATGCGGTGATTTTCCGCATATTGAGATGGATTTGGCATTTCTTACGATCTTTGAAAATACTAAAATTTTGGTAATAATCATTCAATTTCTCAGAAGGTCTCGGCAGCGGACAAACGCGGCATTGTTTGTCAAAGACGCATTCTCGGTTAAAAAATCGAAGGATCTGACCGCTACGCAGGGGTAGCGAACTAGTTTCGTTGCGCGTGGCCGAGAAGCGGAAATAGAGCACTTGCTGACGGTTCACGGACAAAAGCGCACAAGACAAAAGCGCACACGGATAAAAGCGCACACAGACAAAAACGCACATGGACAAAAGCGCACACGGACAAAAGCGCACATGGATAAAAGCGCACACGGACAAAAGTGCACACGGACAAAAACGCACATGGACAAAAACGCACATGGACAAAAGCGCACACGGACAAAAACGCACATGGACAAAAGCGCACACGGACAAAAGCGCACATGGATAAAAGCGCACACGGACAAAAGCGCACACGGACAAAAGCGCACATGGATAAAAGCGCACACGCACAAAAACGCACATGGACAAAAGCGCACATGGATAAAAGTGCACATGGACAAAAACGCACATGGACAAAAACGCACACGGACAAAAGCGCACATGGATAAAAGCGCACACGCACAAAAACGCACATGGACAAAAGCGCACACGGACAAAAGCGCACATGGATAAAAGCGCACACGGACAAAAGCGCACATGGACAAAAGCGCACATGGATAAAAGTGCACACGAGAAAAACGCACATGGACAAAAACGCACATGGACAAAAGCGCACACGGACAAAAACGCACATGGACAAAAGCGCACACGGACAAAAGCGCACATGGATAAAAGCGCACACGGACAAAAGCACACACGGACAAAAGCGCACATAGATAAAAGCGCACACGGACAAAAACGCACATGGACAAAAGCGCACACGGACAAAAGCTCACATGATAAAAACGCATCGGACAAAAGCACACAGGACAAAAGCGCACAAGACAAAAGCGCACAGGACAAAAGCGCACACGGATAAATGTGCACACGGACAAAAACGCACATGGACAAAAGCGCACAAGACAAAAGCGCACACGGATAAAAGCGCACACGGACAAAAACGCACATGGACAAAAACGCACATGGACAAAAGCGCACACGGACAAAAACGCACATGGACAAAAGCGCACATGGATAAAAGCACACACGGACAAAAGCGCACACGGACAAAAGCGCACATGGATAAAAGCGCACACGGACAAAAACGCACATGGACAAAAGCGCACACGGACAAAAGCGCACATGATAAAAACGCATCGGACAAAAGCGCACAGGACAAAAGCGCACAAGACAAAAGCGCACAGGACAAAAGCGCACATGATAAAAACGCATCGGACAAAAGCGCACAGGACAAAAGCGCACACGGATAAAAGCGCACACGGACAAAAACGCACATGGACAAAAGCGCACAAGACAAAAGCGCACACGGATAAAAGCGCACACGGAAAAAAACGCACATGGACAAAAGCGCACATGGACAAAAGCGCACATGGATAAAAGCGCACACGGACAAAAGCGCACACGGATAAAACCGCACACGGACAAAAGCGCACATCGATTTGCAGAACAGGAGCTAAATTATTAATTTTTCCATTCTCGGCAATTGCATCATTTGTGAAAAGGCAAAACTGGACAGTTGCCCCGCAAAGAATTTAAAATTCAAAAAAATTATTGGTGATCAGCGAAAACAAAGTAAAAACAATACAATTTTTTGTATGATTCACTAGTCATTTTTCTGTTTTTTTTTTGTTCTTATATGTGTATTTGTTTGTTAATAATCATAGTGTCTATTGACTATGACCGCTAGAAAGTTACCGTATATAAAAAATAAAATTTGTATCAATAATGTATTCAGGGGCGTCTCAAGCACGCCAAGTTGTGGGAGTGGTGCATTACCCAAAATACCGATTCATGAATTCATATAATTTAAAAATATTTTTTTTTTATACTGTATAGCTTATATAACAAAATGTTATATGGTGTTTTTTAATGATTTTCTTTAAACTTTTACAATATGGGTCTTTTATTTTTTACTTTTGCAGTCAAAACTGATTTAGATCGAACTGTGAGGACTAAATATATTTTTAAAAAAAAATTTTATTAAAAGAAATCTCACCTTTTAATGCTAAGCCTATAAGACTTTGTAATAATGCTTTACTTTTTCAAACAGTGAGGGTAACTTTTATTTTACACTGTTGTATACTAACCGTTTCTTTATAAATTGTTTCAACTGGTCTGAATTTTCTTAATAATTTTTGCTTTTAAATTAGTATCAAAAAATCCGCAACTCTTGTTAACTTGGTAAAAGTTTTCATTATATTTGACACTTCTATATCGTCAACCGTTTGTTTGCATATTTCTTCTTCATCATTTTCATCACTGTTGTTTATTTGACTCTTTGATCGCGGTTTCATTGCTGATTAAAACAACTGTTGCAATATTTTTGTCAACGTTTAATTATTCCTTTGATAATAAATTTCCCGATGATCATTCTAATATTGTGAAAAACTTGAACTCTGTTTTTATTCCGCAATACTTCAAACTTTTGTATTAAGGGAATTTTACTTACTTTCATTTTAATAGGATCAGAATAAAATATATAAATATAATGATTGAATGATTTAAAACTGAACAGAATTCGCTGTTAATTAAGCGGCTTCTATTGTATAATTCTTTAAATTTCTACAAGTCTGTTGTAGTGACCTAAATTGTACGATTCTTGGCTGTTGTTAAGAAGTTCGCAATTCGACCATAGTTGCAGACAAATACATAAATTAAATATATTTGCACTTCCTTGTTACTAGGTTAATATCTTGATGCAGAGGGACTAAAAACGTACACAAAAAAAATCTAAAATTTAGTTCAATAGAATAGTTCGGAAATTTAAATTATTGTGAAGTTGTGAAAGAATTTCATGTAGAGTTGAGAAAAAATACGTCAAGAACATTATGTTTGATTTACTTGTTACTTAAAATAATCAAATTTCGTACTTTCAGCTAAAATTCATCTGCTTTTAAAATTCATAATTTTTAATTTCTAATATAGGAGAATTTAATTTTTTAAAATAAAATGAGCAGGGGCCGATACCTTCTGTGATTTTAATAATTTAAAATTATTTTTACTTTTGTTGTTTGTAAAAGTTATGTTCTGTTAATTTGCGTGAAAAATTAATAAAGCGTAGAATTTTAGTAGATTTGTTTGTTTTTTTTATTTTCGTCGATCATCTGTTGTTTTTTTTTGTGTAAACAATAAATTCGTTAGTTTAAAATTTCGGTCGACAACAGTGACTTTAATTCAAATTCTTTCCAATACTAGAAAACGTTATTTTCAAATGATAAAGTTCTTTATAATACATTGCTAAGGCTGAGAATTGTTTTAAAAAATTTAATTCGTATTTTAAAACAAATAAAGATTTTGACAGTAAAACACATGTTTATACCTTTAGTCCGCTTAAAAAAAGTTAATCTTTGATTTTATTTGTTCATTGTTTTTTGCTAAAAGTATCATGCTTAAAATCAAAAATTTAATGGAATCATTGAACGGAGAACTCAGTAATAGGTTTGACGTTATACAACTAATTCGAAGTACGGTAAAAATATTTCAAAAAATGAATAATGATAAACAAATTACTGCATTGATCAACTCTCTGGTTCTTTTTGTAAAAAATATTCATAATCCCGAAACTGATTTTTCAAATACAAAGTGCGTTATGCGCTAAAAAGTTGTGATGAAGCCCTGGGGAGACTACATGTGATGTAGATTTTATAACATTTCATTTTAAAAAAACAGATCTGTTTTTGAAGTCTTTACTTCTTGTATTCATGACGACTTATTTAAAATTCTTTCAATTTTTTATCCTTTTCGAAAAATATTTACAATTCCAGTAAAAAAAATAATTCTTGAATCAAATTAATAATAGATATAATAGATGTAACTTTAAATTTTTGAAGGAACATATAGAACGTTTTCATATTGACGTGCAAATGCTTCCCAAATCTTGCGAAGATTTTACAAGTTTTTTAAGTAATTCAAAAATTGCATTTAAATCAAAAAATGTACTGCCTTTTGCATTCAAATCTGGTCATTTTATTTTATCATTATTTTTATTGTCACCGTCTTGTGAGCGATCATTTGAGCGCTGAAATTAATTTTCAATCATTCACATACAACGATAAGCGGAAACCGTTTGTTTTGATTAATGTTACTTTTTTCTTGATAGAATGTAGTAAATAAAATAAATACTCATAAAACAGTTAAACTGTAATCAAAGTTAAACTTTAAAAAATAAAAACGAAAATCGAAATTTACTTCGCAATTAATTTCTATTATAAAATATAATATTTGCTTCATATAATTCAATGCATACTGTCCTTTTCAGGGTCGATCAAAAGTAGAAAGAGTTTTTCAAGTTTAAATAAAATACATATTTTTAAAGTCGAACTCATTAAATTCGGAGATTTTACATTTTAATTAAAGATTTTATAATATGCTTATTGCTGTTTTCAAATTCGGCCCATTTTAAAATTTTTTTATTAATTTCAATAAAATATATATTTCAAAATTAAGTACCTTAAATCTCATATTTGAATTAAGAGTTTTATAACGAAAACATCATGATTTTGCCAAATGATTAATGTTTTTTTATCCACCGTAAAGTATTTTGTCCACAAAATTGTATTTATGCTACAATACTTTTAATTTCTTTTCTTCTATACATCTTTTTCCTACGTTTATGGGCCACTTACTGGCTCCCCGTCAACCACACTTACCACAAAACATAATAATAGATTTCTCCAACAACGAATGGCATTTCCAGATAATAATAAAGTAAATAACCGTTTTGTTTAGAATTCTTAATAAAAATAATTTTAAATTATTAAAATCACAGAAGGTATCGGCCCCTGCTCATTTTATTTTAAAAAATTAAATTCTCCTATATTAGAAATTAAAAATTATGAATTTTAAAAGCAGATGAATTTTAGCTGAAAGTACGAAATTTGATTATTTTAAGTAACAAGTAAATCAAACATAATGTTCTTGACGTATTTTTTCTCAACTCTACATGAAATTCTTTCACAACTTCACAATAATTTAAATTTCCGAACTATTCTATTGAACTAAATTTTAGATTTTTTTTGTGTACGTTTTTAGTCCCTCTGCATCAAGATATTAACCTAGTAACAAGGAAGTGCAAATATATTTAATTTATGTATTTGTCTGCAACTATGGTCGAATTGCGAACTTCTTAACAACAGCCAAGAATCGTACAATTTAGGTCACTACAACAGACTTGTAGAAATTTAAAGAATTATACAATAGAAGCCGCTTAATTAACAGCGAATTCTGTTCAGTTTTAAATCATTCAATCATTATATTTATATATTTTATTCTGATCCTATTAAAATGAAAGTAAGTAAAATTCCCTTAATACAAAAGTTTGAAGTATTGCGGAATAAAAACAGAGTTCAAGTTTTTCACAATATTAGAATGATCATCGGGAAATTTATTATCAAAGGAATAATTAAACGTTGACAAAAATATTGCAACAGTTGTTTTAATCAGCAATGAAACCGCGATCAAAGAGTCAAATAAACAACAGTGATGAAAATGATGAAGAAGAAATATGCAAACAAACGGTTGACGATATAGAAGTGTCAAATATAATGAAAACTTTTACCAAGTTAACAAGAGTTGCGGATTTTTTGATACTAATTTAAAAGCAAAAATTATTAAGAAAATTCAGACCAGTTGAAACAATTTATAAAGAAACGGTTAGTATACAACAGTGTAAAATAAAAGTTACCCTCACTGTTTGAAAAAGTAAAGCATTATTACAAAGTCTTATAGGCTTAGCATTAAAAGGTGAGATTTCTTTTAATAAAATTTTTTTTTAAAAATATATTTAGTCCTCACAGTTCGATCTAAATCAGTTTTGACTGCAAAAGTAAAAAATAAAAGACCCATATTGTAAAAGTTTAAAGAAAATCATTAAAAAACACCATATAACATTTTGTTATATAAGCTATACAGTATAAAAAAAAAATATTTTTAAATTATATGAATTCATGAATCGGTATTTTGGGTAATGCACCACTCCCACAACTTGGCGTGCTTGAGACGCCCCTGAATACATTATTGATACAAATTTTATTTTTTATATACGGTAACTTTCTAGCGGTCATAGTCAATAGACACTATGATTATTAACAAACAAATACACATATAAGAACAAAAAAAAAACAGAAAAATGACTAGTGAATCATACAAAAAATTGTATTGTTTTTACTTTGTTTTCGCTGATCACCAATAATTTTTTTGAATTTTAAATTCTTTGCGGGGCAACTGTCCAGTTTTGCCTTTTCACAAATGATGCAATTGCCGAGAATGGAAAAATTAATAATTTAGCTCCTGTTCTGCAAATCGATGTGCGCTTTTGTCCGTGTGCGGTTTTATCCGTGTGCGCTTTTGTCCGTGTGCGCTTTTATCCATGTGCGCTTTTGTCCATGTGCGCTTTTGTCCATGTGCGTTTTTTTCCGTGTGCGCTTTTATCCGTGTGCGCTTTTGTCTTGTGCGCTTTTGTCCATGTGCGTTTTTGTCCGTGTGCGCTTTTATCCGTGTGCGCTTTTGTCCTGTGCGCTTTTGTCCGATGCGTTTTTATCATGTGCGCTTTTGTCCTGTGCGCTTTTGTCTTGTGCGCTTTTGTCCTGTGCGCTTTTGTCCGATGCGTTTTTATCATGTGCGCTTTTGTCTTGTGCGCTTTTATCCGGTCACCCTTGCTGACAGTATAGGCGTTTTAAATGCGTACCGAGCTATGTTGAGCCGGAAGACGTTATTTTGATAAAAAGCCTAGAAAAGGCAAAAAGGCAGGGTGAACTAAATGGAGCTTTATTTATGTTTTCCTAATTTTAACATTTACTTTTTGTATGTACTTATAATTGTAATTTTAATAATCAATAATAAAATTACCGCTGTAATAATCATTCGATGTCATGTTATTATTGTTAATTCTATTCGATTTTTATTCCTTTTTTCTTACATAAACGCGACCACTTCGAAACTACACCTAATTATAATTTAGCTTTTTTATTATTTTTTCTGCAACTCCCAACCTTAATGTTCATGTCACACTAAATATCAATAAGGCTTTTATATAATGACTGATAAGGCGAGTGGGATTTATACAGCACTGGACATCCAATAAAATAACTCGCAAATATTAATCGGAGTGGTCGTTTCGCGTATATTTACTTCAAACATTTTTAGCGGTATTTTTTCACTTCTGATTTTCATATAAACCTTTTTGTTGTATTTCGGAAAGAAAAAAAAACCTTAACAGTGGAATCAAATAAAAAAAAAAATGATGCGTTTAGTCTGCTTAAAATTCGATAATGATGACGCGCTGTTGCCAACACGAAATCATTCGTATGTTTGTCTGACCTTTTTTTTATTACCTGAGTAACCCGACCCTAAATTTAGGCGAAATGGGAATTCACCGTTTATTATTTACCACGGTGATCATTTTATCTAAAATATTTATCACAGTGAACGTTTAATTAAAATTTTTACATTTAATTTATATTCACCGTGGTCATCGTTTTATTTAATATATTTACCACAATGAACATTTAATTTACATTTCTACGTTTAATATATTACGGACTCAAATAAATATTAATATTGTATGGGGAATTATCATAATACCACCTTAAGATACATCACCCTAAAATATACTGTTTTCTTATCAAGAGTAATTGTTTTTTTATTTTTTAGTGAATTTTTATTAAATTTTTATAATCAACTTTGAAGTCAGTATGTTTTTTTAAAAAACATTTGGCGAATCCACGAGGAGGATGATAGGGGACCCCCCCCAAAAAAAACAACCAAAACTTTGATAAAAAAACTTATTACGTGAGAGAAACATAATTCATACTATAAAAGATTTGTATGAAAAACATTTTTAAATTTCTAAAGAGGTGGTCGCTATTTGATTTTCTTTATGAAATAAGGTAATTATCAAATCTACCGTCTACCGTATAGGATATTACGTAATTATATAGTTTTTACTCCCCAAAATGCCTTTCTCGATTCGCCCCTGTTTTTATTCAGTAATATATATTTTATAAATTAATTTGAAATATGAATGCTTTTGCGAGCCTTCCGTTAGAATCTTCTTAATACAGCGTAATTTGTAGGATTTATTAATTTTAAAATGTTTTTACAATGTAATTATTAGACCCACTTCAGTCTATATTCGGGCCAAGAAGGTTTTATAGGTATTTCGTGAAATCGAAATTAACGTTGAATAAAAACATAGATACGAAATTAAATTTATTTCTAGATAATTTTCTAAAATAACGAAGTACTTGATATAAATATCGAAAAAGCACGCGGAGTAGAAGTGTTATGTTTTCATTTATTCATTTTTTTATTTTACACGATTAATTTAAGAGTTTATTTCTAGAATTAAAATGCAATGAAATATTTAGGACTTCCATAACGTATTAATAACGAAGGCAAATAATCGAAATAACAACGAAGAGGTAAATAAAGTTATAAGGATAGACACTAAATAAATAAATTACTAGCATTAAGAACCGAAATGTATAAAAGAAGTTCAACATTTTCGGGATTATACGTCTCTACTCGGCTTTCGCTGCATTATTTGCCTTTTATCTTGTTCCTTTTGGCTCCTGCTTCTTATTAATCATTACTTCCTAAATAAATACTACCTTAAAAATTTTTTCATTTTGTTTTAGGCCTTCGTTAGATTCGCAAATCATTTAGTCGATAATTTCTGAGAATGCTAAATGCCTTGTAAACAATTTAGTTGTTTGTCAATAGCTTACAATAATATATATATATATTTTCCTTTATTTCGGCCTTATCGACACACCAATTTGCCCGTCATCACGAAGAAAATATTTTTCGAAAAAAACTGAAGAAAAAATGTAACCAAGAATAGAAAATAGCAAAGGAGCGAAATTATCGGGAAAACGGTATTATCAAGTAAAAATAAGGATAAAAGAAGTATTGGAAGGAAAATATTGTTTCAAAGGAGAGTAAGGTCTCTTGTATTTTTAAATGTGTATTAAAAAAAATCGTTAATAAACTTTATTTTTCATTTAGATTCTTTTAATTATTCGTAAGGAGTTTCTGAACTGGGATCGGCCGAAAACCTCATTATGGAACATCTCATAGGTGGATGACACGATAGCCTCGCTGCCTTTATCAATGATGGTGTTCTGGATCACAAAGATCTAAAGGAGAGTTTCTTCATACGACTTATTCTTTCTCTACGCTCCAGTTGAGTGTCGTAAATTTACATTACACCAAAATACACGTCTCTTGGTTTGATCCGCATATTATTCTTTACGTAGAATCCCTTTTTTTTTTTGAGAACTGGCCTGTATAAAATGAGCATGCAAGCAAAATTCCGCGCACTGTTTTTATTTCAACTTTATACAAAGTGGAAAAAAAAGACCAAAGGAATAAAAAATTCCAAAATATACGGACAAGTGCTATATTATACTTGAATGAAATTATTCGCATTATGTGCAATCGGTTCGGTGTAATTTAGAATTGGAGAACTGACTTATCTGCAATTAAAAATTGTATAATAATTGATATGAAATTGTATAAATTACAACGAATTACTTAGGTAGTAGAAGTTTATTAAATCACTAGGCGGTATTTTTTTTTTTTTGCATTCCAAAAAATGAAACAAAAAATACATTTCTTTTACAAACATTAGTCGCGGAAAAAAAAACCGTTCAACTGCCGGAGAAAAAAAATATGATTTTTGAAGTGTTTCCAGCGTCGACCAATTCGAGGGATTATTGCGGCTAAATTACGTAAGCATATTTAATCCGTCAAATTATATGTCGATTTTAACGAGGAAAAATGTTTCCCCATCGTTGTTTAATGGGCGCTCAAAATTTACCTTACATTTTTTTCCTCCTTTCATTGGTTTTTATTTTTTCGCGTGATTATAAGTTCTTGACTGAGCACGAACAAAAAGAAATAATATCGTGTTATTGGAAACAATAAGTTGTTATATCACGGTAAAGAGTTGACACGAAAAACGTTCAAAATATAGTTTACAAAAAGTACATTTTAAATTGATTTTCGAAACTGGAACGGTGAACTGAAAGGGGAACAGTCAATGAAAATCTAGCGGATAAAGGAGGAGAATAGTCGAAAGGTTAAATCGAGTTCTCCTTGTAGAATGACCCGCGCAATCTACAGAGTGCCATTAACGGTGGATGACGATAGAGAGCGATTATAACCCTTTCGTTGTTAATCTAGTTCTAATAACCTTTTTGCCCCTCGGGTTAACCTCATTCATATCTCAGTACCGTCTTAATAGTCGATTACATGTTCTTACTGAAAACACCTTATCGGTTGAAAGCTCCTCCATCAAATAAGTGGAAGGATCTCAATTTTATTAAACACCGCTGACATTTGTTCGCGAATTTGGCTGTTGCTTTTTATAATTTATTGTAATACTTTTAAATCGTTTTTTTTCAAATTCGACCGAATACAGTTAGTATTCTACCATCTTTTTCTTTTCTGGGGCTACATTGACCGAACCGATTTCCTCATCGTTTTTATTCCAAGGTCGAATTCTCATCTTTCTATCATTCCATATGCTTTGTTCATCTCTAACAGTTTCTCTTTTCTCTTTTCCCACTACCGCATTCCAACCACCTAATATTATCAGATTTTCTTTCGGATCCACGTATGTCGAAGCATCTTCATCTATTTGTGCGTACATTTCTTCCACCTTTTCATCTGTATATTCATTTGTTGGAATATATACTTGAGTAGATAGAAAATGTCACTTCTAAGAGAATAGCCAATCAGGAGCGAGTATTCAGTCCTGTGACCACGCCCCCTTTTACTCAACTAATCAAAAGTCAATACATAATCAAATGACCACACCGTTTTTACATCAAACCCTCCACTAAGAGTTCAACACCGCACCACCATGTTCTACTCCACTTGCTACATCTTCACCATTACAAACCAAAATCCATATATCTCAACGTCCACCACACACAAATCAACCAACTGCTTTCTCTGTAGACCACTATGCATGAAAGTTCCCACTCAGCACAGCACTTGTCCGGGATAAAGATTAAGAGGAGGCTTTAACCAACCACTCATAATTTTTCTAACCTGTACTGAGTTGCTTAGTGTATTTAGATGTTTGCATGTACACTGATGATCCATTTATCATTGTCAGACCAATATAATAATCTGCTAACTGGTACCAGCTGTTTATGTATCCATTTATATTTGAGAGATAGAGCTTTTGCCTGTGTTAAATGTGGCGAAAGCCATATTTCACAAGACTGCAACAAACCACCTAACCAGGCAGCGAAGTGCGCTAACTGTCAAGGTAACCATCCTGCAAATTATAGGGGATGTGAAATTTATAAAAAAATCCAAACGCATAGATACGGTGAAAAAAGTTCGGTTAAGAAAGGTAATGTCGAGCTTCAAACTCCGGCAATAAATGTGCCCTCTTCAGATCCTCAACTGGGCGTGACAATTCAGCGATCTACAGTACAACGTTCACCAAACGATTTAAAATATCCCACAACAAGAGATAGATCTCGACAACGAGAACAAGCTCAGGTTCTAAAGCCTAAATCGTATGCTCAGGCTGCCAGAGGGAACTTATCTGACACTGCAACGTTCTCCCAAAATGACAGATATTAAACAAACACTAAACATGTTTTTGGATGAAATTCGGACACTATTTAAAAACATTATTCAGCAACAAGCAAATATGTTTAATGACATTATCACTAACATTATGTCTATTATGTTAAAAACAAAATGATTCCTACAAGACCAAGTCAATCATTATGTTATAAAATAGCCTTGTGGAATGCGAATGGCTTGTTACAACATCAGCTAGAAGTAGAACTTTACTTGCACACAAACGATATTGACATCATGCTTATATCAGAAGCTCATTTTACTGATAAAAGTTATATAAACTTGAAACGTTATAAAACATACTGGACATTACATCCCGATAACAAAGCGCATGCTGGGACAGCAATCATTATTAAAGATAGCATTCCTCATGATATAAGGCACAGTTACTGCAAAGAATACCTTCAAGCTACTTCCATTGCTATAAAACAGACAAATAACACCTTGAACGTTGCAGCTGTCTACTGTCCCCCAAAGCACAAAATACAGCCTACACAATTTATAGATTTTATAAAAGGAATGGGTAATCGATTTATAATTGGAGGAGATTTTAACGCAAAAAATATACACTGGGCTTCCAGATTAACTACCCCTAGAGGCAAAAATTTAAAAATTGCTGTTGAAACAGAACATTGTGATATCATATCAGGAGGACTGCCCACGTACTGGCCAACAGATAAGAATAAAATTCCGGATCTATTGGATTTTTTCATAGCCAAAGGTATCTCCCAAACATATCTTAAAGTCACTAATGATCAATTTTCCCTATCTTCCGATCACTCGCCGGTTATATTAACAATCAGTGATCAAGTGTGGCTAAAGGAAAAGAGACCCACTCTAACCAGCAGGCTTACTGACTGGGATAAATTCAGACAGACTTTAGATGGTGCAATAAATCTCTCTATCTCGTTAAAAACAAAATCAAGTATTGATGATGCTGTAAATCTATTCACTAACCAAATAACCAATGCAGCTTACTCAAGCACTCCTCCGCTGAACAAACAATTCAGGCAAACTGTAATATATCCAAATTATATACGTAAAGAAGTCGCCATTAAAAGAAAAGTACGTAAACGTTGGATGCAAACAAGATTCCCTAATGATAAGAGACAACTAAATAAACAGACTAAAAAGTTGAAGTTGTTAATCAAAAGATTTAAAAACGATACATTCACGGATTATGTTAACAGCCTATCCAATTCTAAGGATGACGGTTACTCGTTATGGAAAGCAACAAAATATATGAAGCGGCCAAAAACTCGAAATAATCCTATAAAAATGCAAGATGGGAATTGGGCTACAGACGACAGCATGAAATCAGAAACATTTGCGACCTATTTAAAAGATATTTTTAAACCAAACAAAATAAAATCACGTTTAGAGGGGTCGATACACAATTACTTGAACCAGTACCCGACAACTTCAAACAAACGGATAAAACCTTTTTCACCTGGAGAAATTGGATCCATAATCAAGAAGCTTAATAACAAAAAAGCTCCCGGATTCGATCTAATCACAGGAGCGATTCTGAAGCAACTCCCAAAGAAAGCCGTGGTATTGTTGACGTATTTATACAATTCAATCCTAAGACTGCAATATGTTCCTGTGCTATGGAAATTTGCTAAAGTTCTAATGGTGCTGAAACCAGGTAAACCTCCTGAAGATGTAACATCATACCGTCCTATTTCGCTCCTTCCAATACTTTCTAAAGTTTTCGAAAAACTCATATTAAAAAGATTGCAAAAAATTATTGTCAACAAAAAGATTATCCCCAATCACCAATTTGGATTCCGTTCTGGCCATTCTACAGTGCAACAGGTTCATCGAGTCGCAAAACTAATAGAAGAATGTCTTGAAAATAAGATGATATGCTCAGCCGTCTTCCTCGATGCCAAGCAGGCATTTGACAGAGTCTGGCACTCAGGGCTGCTATATAAATGTAAGCAAATTCTACCGTTAGAATACTTCAATATTTTGATGTCGTACTTAGAAGAGCGCTATTTTCAAGTAACTGTTTGCAACAGTCAATCACAGATATATAAAATCCAGGCAGGTGTTCCCCAGGGAAGCATCCTGGGACCACTTTTGTATTCTATATTTACTAGTGACATCCCAGAAACCTCGTTTATTGCTACCTTTGCTGATGACACAGCAATTATAGCTACTCATCACTGTCCCATTACGGCTACTCAGCAGCTTCAAAGTGCTATCGACCAGACGGTGGATTGGTTTCACCAATGGAAAATAGTAATAAACGAGTTAAAAAGTAGTCATATTATATTCACCAAACGGCGTATTAACCGAGAAAAATATCAAGTGACTATTAATGGAAAAATTACACCCCAAAGCTCTTGTGTCAAATATTTAGGAATTCATTTAGATCAATCCTTAACTTGGTTACCGCATATAACAGCGAAAAAAACAGAATTAAATATCAGGACCAGGCAGTTATACTGGCTGCTGAGGCCAATGGCTCAACTATCAATTAACAACAAGCTGCTGCTATACTCTATGATATTGAAACCAATTTGGCTATATGGTTGTGAGCTTTGGGGTTGCGCTTCAAAGTCCAATAAACAAAAAATACAGCGATGCCAAAATAAAATTCTACGCATGATAATCGGTGCCCCGTGGTTCGTGTCGAACGATACGCTGCACAAAGACCTGCGGATAAAATATGTAGAGGAAGAAATAATTCAAGTTATTCAGAATTATCTGTCAAGACTGAAAGTCCATGGAAACCCATTAGCAGCGGGACTGCTAATTCAAGAAGCCAATAGAAGACTCAAGAGAACACGCATCACCGATTATATGTAAAGTGTTGCAGTTTCAATTATAATCACATGAGAGCTCGGTCGCTGGACCGACTCTTGTATAATTAATTCATTAGTTCATTTATCACATCTGGTCGATGACGAGACTTCTCGTCAGTTCTAGATCATAAGAAAAAAAAAAAAAAAAAAAAAAAAAATTATATTGAGATTATATTTTACCATTAACCACCCACCTTTTAGCTTTTCTAACCCCATACCAAATCTGCTGTGTTTGTGTAATTTAAAAGCTGCATTAATGTATGTCTAACCAAAAAATAAACATGGAACTGATGTTTTATGAGGGGAAGCGTTTCAACCTCTAGAATTTGGGGGTACTTCACATATATCCAACCAAACAACCACAGTACTAACCCTTTCTTAGTGGTTTATTCTAGTTCTGACCTATTTGTTTCCAATGAGATGCTTTGCATATGAGTAATCAAAGTGGATGATTGAGAAAAAGGAAAACTGAATAGACCACTAACCTGTGAATTATTATTCATATATCTCAATTGCTGCAAAGGCTGTGTTTGATATTTAGCTGATTTGCTTTTTGATGTGTGTGTAGGTGTACCATTTAATTACACATAGCTCTATATTATTTTCAGTGTATGAAAAGTTAGAACTTACCATCATAATAACATGTGTGATACCAAGTTTTTTTTTATTTTCTAGTGAATAACATGGGTGACCTTTTGGATTATCACTTGTATCAAAATACTGAGCAATATCTTTAATATCTTTATAAAAATCAAGAGTTCTAAGTTCATAAATAAGTGAATCAGTACCACACTATAAAGGATTAATATTCTTATACATTTTACTCATTATGTTGTAATGAAAATCAAACATTTTTAATTTACTAATATCTAAAACAGACATACCAATGTAAATAGGCTTATTAAATTTAATCGTTGAGGGATTTAAATGTACTGCAGCCAATAATGGTTGTTCACTAAATATTGTTCGATCCGTAAAATTACAGTTTAGTAAATTTTACTTCGTTTATAATAAGCTGCATATTAATTCTATGTCTAACATTTTCCATTATTTTACCAAAAACAATGTTATTCATAAGCTTCCAATAGTTTTTCTCAAACTCATTGGTAGCCTGTTTCTGCTGTAGAGTGATTAAATCAATGTAAGGCTTCAACCATGCTGACTGATAGAAACAAATGACTCGATGCACACATTTGTAGTTTGAGTCCTAATTCAATTGCCTGTTTAAGATTTCTATAGTGAATAATATAATTGTACTTATTTTCTAATGTATTAACTAATTTCACACATTTTTTAATTGATTTAGCCTCAGGGCATAGAGATAAATCATTGTATGCTAAATGTAAATCTGTTGGATACTCCGTGAAGTACCCCCAAATTCTAGAGGTTGAAACACTTCTCCTCATAAAACATCAGTTCCATGTTTATTTTTTGGTTAGACATACATTAATGCAGCTTTTAAATTACACAAACACAGCAGATTTGGTATGGGGTTAGAAAAGCTTAAAGGTGGGTGGTTAATGGTAAAATATAATCTCAATATAAATGGATACATAAACAGCTAGTACCAGTTAGCAGATTATTATATTGGTCTGACAATGATAAATGGATCATCAGTGTACATGCAAACATCTAAATACACTAAGCAACTCAGTACAGGTTAGAAAAATTATGAGTGGTTGGTTAAAGCCTCCTCTTAATCTTTATCCCGGACAAGTGCCGTGCTGAGTGGGAACTTTCATGCATAGTGGTCTACAGAGAAAGCAGTTGGTTGATTTGTGTGTGGTGGACGTTGAGATATATGGATTTTGGTTTGTAATGGTGAAGATGTAGCAGGTGGAGTAGAACATGGTGGTGCGGTGTTGAACTCTTAGTGGAGGGTTTGATGTACAAACGGTGTGGTCATTTGATTATGTATTGACTTTTGATTAGTTGAGTAAAAGGGGGCGTGGTCATAGGACTGAATACTCGCTCCTGATTAGCTATTCTCTTCCAAGTGACATTTTCTATCTACTTACTTGTATTATTGTTGTTATTACTGGGCATGTTTCTATTTTAATTAATATTATTCTCTCGATGGAATTGTAATGTTACTCTTCTTTTCCAGTAACTAAACCTTTATTTAACTTTTGTTTGCATTTACTGCATTTGTAAATTTTTGTTCCGGCGATATGTTCCTTTCTAAATCCAGTTATGCACGTATGCTTCTGGTGAGGAATATAACTTTTTTGTAAAAAAACAAAAAAATACAAATTTTTCCTACTTGAATGCAATTAAATAGTGATCATATTAATATATTTCGCCAATACTGTAACAGAACACATTAGCCCAGATGGAAGGTTAAAACAAAAACTACCTAAATTTGTAGGACAAAGGGTGGTTCAAGCGAATGCAGATATTTATTTTAACCATAATTTACCTATACAGGATCATGGGCGTCGCCGGGGAGAGCAGCGTCGGTGGGGCAGCTGCCTCCCTTGGAGCCTTGAAACTTTTTAATCCACTGGCCATGATGAGTATTCATAGGCGCGTAATCATGAACAATTTGCCAGAAACTCCCGAAAATTATGTTTTGATTAAGATTTTATTCTTGTTTAATAAAATATTAAGCCTTTACAACTTATAAATTTTATTTTTCTTATAACTCATATTCTTTTTCTATCATCTTCCAATTCTTTTTTCCGGTCATATAATATATCAATGGAAAGATCGCGCTATTTGTTGGGAACAAACCCGTATTTCATTTCCTTAACGAAACTTCCAAAGTTAACGAAAAGTTCAAAAAAGTGGCAGATCTGATATTTGTTTGTGGCCCCTCCTTTGCGACCCGCGAGTACTGTAGCTAAACATTTTGAACAAGGTTAAAAATATGCGCATCCTCTTATACTTCACTAGTTTAGAACATCCGAATTTCCAATTTTAAAATATAAGACGCCTAGGCGTCGTAAGCTCGATGATTTCGAAAAAAGTATTTATTTTTTTTCGGGCATGTGATATATTGTTGGAAAGATCGCTATTTGACGGAAATGAATCCATAAGTTATTTTCTTAACAAAACTTTTGTAGTTGACGAAAAGTTTTAAAAAACGCGAAAGATGACGTGTTTTCTGGACGACGCGAGTATCATAGTTAAAAATTTTGAACAAGTTTAAAAATATGTACATTCCGATGTATTTTTCTAGTTGAATGTTTCCAACGTCAAAATTGGACCCCGGTGGGTGCGGAATAATCGAAATTTAAAAAAAAAAAAAAATTTCCGGAGATTATTATTTGACGGGAACAAAACCGTATTTAATTTTCTTAACGAAATTTTCGAGATGGCGATTATTTCAAAAATCGCAAAAAAATACATTCCTCTTCATCTTTGCAGCGGAAAAATCAAATTCCTTCGTTTTGAATTTAGTATTATGTAAATATAAATATTATAGTTATCGTTAACTTAACATACGAAATATGCACACTTGTATATAACTGACCACTTTCTCAGTTCACGCGCTAATTCCACGTCTGAACCCTGCTTGTTTTCTTAGTTCTATAATTCATCTAGGATATGGTTCAATTATGATTTTTGTAAATATTTTCCGTTAGAAAACTAATTTTAGTTTGTAGCTTTTGTTTTCTTCTTATTTTTTTTCCCGTAGACTAATATATTTTAATAGTCGAACCGTCCATTCGGAGAAACGGGGTGCATTTTGTTTCGGACAGGTGTTATACACATTGTGGCTAAATGCTATCATTATTCTCGTATCATTTTTATAGCTAATCCTTTTTCGCGTTTTTTTTTTTTTTTTTAATCATAAAGACTGAGCATTTTTAAATTCGGTACACATTACCTCTCGGATCAAAAACAGATCTGCGAAGAATGCGGACCATGGTTCATCAGTTGCTGCTCGTTAAAAGGTTTAAATCTCTTTGCGCATATGTCACGCTGTCTTACTGTCGATCGATAAAATCTCTTTAAAGATTTACACACTGTCGAAACGTCCACTTAAAATTATCCTATTAGATTTTCCTTTGGACTTTGCATGGGTTGCTACAGTAATTTTTCGATACAGTGCTCGATGGTGTCTTTTGTATTAAGCTACAACAAGTCGCCATTGCTTCCGGCAGCTAGAGAGATTGTCTGCTAGTAGTACGAAGCCCACCAAAAATAGACGATTACCAACCAGATAGAATGCGCAGAACTCCCTTCGTTATCACATTTCTCTACCAGCGACGCTATCGCAGTCCGGTAACATTACCAAGTACAGAAGTGACTCTTCGAAATATTTATTTATTTATTATTTGAATTAGCGTGCCGTGTTCAGCAACTATTGGCTAGAGGCACGGATAATTACAAGCGAATATAATAAGTTAACGAGGAGTGAGGTTATATTGTATGATATAGATTTGCTTGATGTAGGAAACGGATTAAGTTCGAAAGGATTATGGGGTCATCAGAGAGAATGGTAGATAAGGAGGAGGGAAGGTTATGTGAAAATCTGAGGGAGGAGAACTGAGGACATTCTATGAGGACATGGAGAACAGTTAGATTAGTGTTACAAATATTGCAGATTTGGAGCCGGAGTCCTTTGCAGCAGATGGCCATGTGTGCTTTGTGTGTGTCCCAGCCGGAGTCTGGTGACAATTACATCGTCCTTTCGTCGGGTTAGGTGAGTCGTCCACGGTCGAACGTTTTGTTTGATTTGGCGAAGTTTATTGGAACACGGGACGGCCAGCCATCGCTGGTGCCATAGTGTGGCCAAAGCCAATTTGAGATGGCGGACATAATCTGAAGCTGGTACCGGAATGTCTGGAACGGGGAGAATCGTTGCAGCTTCCTTTGCTGTTCTGTCGGCCAGCTCGTTTCCAGGAATTCCCGAGTGACTTGGAATCCAGAGGAATGATATTGTGCGAGCAGGGGCAGATATTTGTAGATTGGCAACTTCCTTCGCAATGGGGTGTTGTTTATCGTTATAGACATCGGATATGGAATTCAAAGCCGCAACGGAGTCGGAACAGATTACTACTGAATTGTCTGTTTCCTGATTCAAGAAGAACTGTAGTGCTAAGAGTATTGCGTATAGTTCAGCCGAGAGGATGGAGAAGAATTCAGGAAGTGAGTATCGAATTAGTGCGGCATCTCCTTTTATCACTGAACACCCTACGAAAGTGTCGAAGATAGACGCGTCCGTAAAGAGTACTGATCTTTGATTTAGCCTCCTCGGAGATAATATTTTCGTTTCGGCTGCAATTTAATAAATCTAGATCCACTTTAACTGGATTGTGGTCCCATGGTGAAATGACTGCGGCTGAATGAGAGATTAACTGTGGTTGCCTAATGTTGATGGTTGATAATATCCGCTGGTAATGTGAGAGGATAAATATTCGTTTAGCAAACCAAAATTATTATGCACTTTACGTAATTTTTTTCTTGCTAATTTTCCGTCGTTAAGAAATCGATAGCGCGCAACATAGATTACAACTAGAACTAGTTAATCTCGGAGAGTAATTAAATTCATAAGTCTACTGAGTGATGCGACATTTAATATACATGTTTTCCCCTCTGCCTAATGCGGACAACACGTAAGTTGCAACAGCGTACGAAATTCCTCAACGAAGACTGCCGGTTACGGACAATAGCATTTTACCTCTAACTTAATACGTTTCTCTCAACCGACATTAGCAACTATCTACGAATGAATTATCACTCGTGAAGCGGATAATGGTTCGCGTTGTTTCCAACAGCAGTTCTCTTATTACGTTCCTGGAAATCGATCGGAATACTAATCTAACCGGTGTCAATTGGATTTCACTCATCCGCTTCCTTCAGTACTAGCCGGAGAGGGGGGCATGAGCCGCTCCAGAAAAGTGATCGAGAAAAAAAGGGAGGTGGAAAAGTAGAACGAATCACATTTTCTGCAATTTCCATCGATGGAATAGCGCGTCTGCTCAGACGGTTTATCGGAAATTTCACGCGGCTCTTGGTTTCTTTCTTTTATATGTAAATGACGACGAACGGTCAAAAGGCGCGCTTTTTAGGCCAGTGCGAATCGAAAGTAGACGGCGGTTTTCTTGGAGTTTTTCCGGGAATTTAACGAATAAGGTGCCGTCGATTATTAGCGGAAAGAAGTTAGCCGAGTGGAGTAGGTTGTACTCGTATTATTACATGAGGATGACGCGAGTATTAGGTGGTAGAGAACAGCGACACAGAGTACCTGGCCGCTCGGCAGCTTAGCTTGCTTGCCGAACGCGTGTCGCTCGCTCCAAACTGAATTTCTTCTTCAAAGGGGCCCGCCGAGCGGATGCTGGCCGAATTGGCTTTGCCGCCACACTCAAAATAAACTGCTCTATCAGCCTAAATGTTCTCTGTCTTCGTGTTAGTTCGGCATTTTCCGGCAGTTTTCGCGGTCGAGATGAGATTTTTCAGGACGCGCAGAATGTGGAACTTTCGCTCGACAAGCCGTTGTTGCTAACAGAGATAGAAACGCCTTTTGCCGCTGGAGTTTAACGTCGTTTGTGCATTCCTTTCCTTCTTTTTTCCTGATTTTTACTACTTTTCCCGCGCGAATTAGATTATAGGGCTCCTTTGTAAATTCTTTAGTTCGCCGCCGTCGCCACCGCTGTCATCGCCATCGCCACCGCCGCCACAGCCGTTCTTCCGATAACACAAACCGGCGCGAAATTTTTTATAAAAAACACTTAATTTCACCTTATTTTATTATTTTCTTTTTCGTTTGTATTTTTTTTTGTTTTTTCGTTTTGTTTTTCCTTTTTTTCCCCTTTTTTTCTTTCTTTTTCTCTTTTTTTAAAAACCATTTATTTACTTTTTGTTTGTTTTTGCCGTGAATTTGTATTATTTCCGTTTCCGAAAACTATCGGTGCACGTGACTAGTCGATTAATTTTCCCGCGTAAATGCGTACGAAAACCGTTCTCCTTACCGGCATTAACGAAGAGTAAGACACAAATTTAATTACAACGATTACCAGCAAATTTTAACTGATGCGTTAATGTGTGAGAACTTGTTTGCAAATATTTAAAATGGTCGCTTAATTTTTATAAATCTCTACATTACCGGCTATTGCTATTTTTCTCTTCACTTTTTATAAAATTTTTCATTTTTTTTCCCCCCGTTTTTTTCCTTTTTTTCTTTTTGCTTAATAGTTTTTTAATTTATTCCGCAAAATTATTATAATATATCGAAAACTATTTTAAAATGAACGATAATTTCAAAAAGAAGCTTTTTAAAATTATCGTTAATTTTAAAGCATTCTCTCGCGCTCAATTATTTTAGCGATAATCGAGATATTTTACGCGCACCTTCAGTCTAAAATTATTTCATCAAACAAGTGCGAGGAGTTTTTCGTACGAATTCTACTGTTTTTCTTTCTTTCTTTTTTCGGTAGCGGGCTTTAGCGTTTTGAAACAGTTTTAGAGTTATTCTTGAAAGCAATCAGCACCGTAATTTATCGTAACAGCTTATAGATTCATTTTATTTTTATACAGTAGCCCGTGATGAAAACCCTGTTCGTTACTAAGACGACTTTACTGAAATTAAGGTCTCCCCCCTTCCCCCTGTGTTTTTACGGGGCTACACTTAGCTTGCAATATTTAACAATATACATATGTAAAGTGTTTTTCGGTAACGCTTTCAGGATTACCAAAAATAATACTTAGATCAGAGAAAACGGAACAGCCGAGTCGGCCCCGATACGAATAATGGTGGAAAATGTATGTAGTAGGGAAACGTCTTACTGGGAAATTTATCCTATCGAAATGTCTCTGCTGATATTTGCGGTGCGGATCTAGTGAGAGTTCCGTTTGCCCCCTCCCCCCCCCCCGTGTGTAATTATCTACTTTGAAAGAAAATGTCCCTTCCATGACGCAAAAAGCTTCCCAAGAATAGAGTTTGACTCGTTAAGAACGGGAACTCTGTTGAGTACAGAGAAAGAGGTTGATGTGGGGGTGAACTAAGACGGAACAGGACGTTAGTTCTTAATTCCCTCATTTTTTTTTTTCGGAGCATGATGAGCTTGTATCGATTCGGATGCGGTCGTGTATGGGTGATAAGTGGCAGAGATCTGTTACTTACTTAGTTAATAACAATGTAATTAAAATTATGAATCCGCAGAATGGTCGAGCGCACGTGTGAGAGCGATGGAACACGACAGCGTTCAAACGTATTTCAATTACTTAGCAATGTGAAATCTATTCCGGGGAAAAAAATCAACGATAAAGACCGATGTAGCGCGCATATGGTAAAAATCAGCTAGGCCAGCGAGCGAGCAAGTGATTAAGAGTGTTTGTTTTTTTGTTTTTTTTTAAATTTCAGTCTTGCCCGGACGGCTAGAAGAACACTTTCCATCCTTCTGGCCAGTGTGTGTACATATAACTCGTACTACGTAATAGGACATCAAATTTCCTTACAACAGACGAAATTGTGCAACCCCTGCGAAATAATTTTTTCATATAAAAAAAATCGCAAAAAAAAAAACAAGTTTTTAAAACAACTTTATTTGTTTTTTTGTCGGTTGCTGTAAAGTTTTAATTTTTTGCTTTTTGGAGGGGTGTCGTTAATTTCTTAATTTAAACACTTTTGGGTTTTAACGGTCCGTCATACGGCGGTCGTTATTATGATCTAAAGACCTCTATTTTAATCTTCAGGATAACGCAGTTTCAATTTAGAAAGTCCGAGGTTTTCTAGGAGCGTACATGAACTTTTTTTGTGGAAATATTGTTCCATCTGCACTATTATTTAATGACACATATATATATATATATATATATATATATATATATATATATATATATATATATATATATATAAACTCGGGCAATTTGGCCTCGCAAGGGGCTGTGGCCCCTTGACCGCTTTTGCTTACATTTCTGTATCTTTCTCTTCCATGATTTGTATAAAATGATCCAAATTTACAACGTAATTCTTACTGGCATCAACACAAAAAAAAAAAAATAGCATAATCACAAAAATCATATCCTAACATTTAACTTTCATTACATAAAATTAAGACATGTTTTCGTTATATTTTTTCATTACATTCTTCGTTATATATTTCGTTACATAAAATTGTGATATTTTTTAAATAACATAATCACAAAAATCCTATAAAATATAAAAAACGCAACAATCAAGTTTAAAAGATTATAGCCGAAAAGTTAGATACCTGATTTCATAGATACCTTTCTTATTTATAAAATTTATCTTTTTTTCCTTCGAAATATAAAAAATTATCACGTAAAAATTTTAGAAAAAATAAACAGGCAAAAATACTCTTTTCTACCGCTTACTAATGATTTTTAACAAATATTCCATTTATGACCGATAAGCAAGGACGTTTATGACAATGACGTTGCCAATTGACGACGCTGTGAACAAAACGGTTCCTACCTTACAGCTTAAATGTTGCTGTTTGTTCGTCTACGTAATTACAGAAAATTTCATACCAGTTTGACATCGTGACGTTTTGTTTTTGTTACACACAACTTCAGGTTTCCAGAACTTCCCTATTACAAGTTCGATGACTTCAAAGTTGACGTACAATACACAATTTCCGGAACCAACGAGCTGTTTTAAACGTTGAAATAAATTTCTCTCGTATATATATGTATATATCTTATATTCCTTTATTTTCCTCGTATATCTTTAATTTTGTTTCTTTTTTGCCATTTCCCATATCTATATTCGCTCTTTATAACGCTTCTATTTTATTAACTGCACTATTTTTCTATCACGCTATGTGTTCCGTATTCTTCATCAATAATCTACATATACCGGGAAATTGAATAAAAACATTTTGGCATCGTTTGCAGTTTCTATTGGGCACAAACAAGTGGAGAAAATATTACAAAACTAAGCTTATTCAATATCGAATTTTAAATACATAAGTTCACTAATCGTATTGAAGAGCAAATACGGAATTATGATTCCATTATTTCCCCATTGCGTTTTATTCATTAAAAGATAAATTTTTAGCTTGACACGAACCAGCTCTGAGCTTTTACCGGAGAGTATCACGATGTTCAGAGCGAGTAACGAGAACTGTATCGAGAGAAATTGGGTTGGAGGGATGCGAAAACGAAGTTGAGAATTATTTTTAATGCGATGACGGGCGAATATAGGATAATATTATACCGTGCGGTTTATCCACAATTATGGAGGGCCGCGCTAGTAGCGAAACGGGTTATAACAAGTGTAAATTATATCGAGGAGAAGATGACCAGGCAGAATCAGAAAATCCATTAACCATTTCTTCTCAAATGAAACAACACTTTGTTGCCATGGTTACGCAGTATCGCATTCCGGTCGAATGACCCTATCCGAATGTAAATCAAATAATCAGTACATAACCGACGATAAGGGATTGGCGAGAAATATCCCGAGTCGGTTGAATTTTTTACATCGTTATTTCCCTATTCGTAATTGTTGCAACGTTGAGAGTTGAAAGCCTTTCGTGTTCGCAGGTACACTTTGGTTTCCCGGCTCTGATAGACGTTGCATTTATTTTTCAAAAATTCGGTTTTCGCTCGCTACGTAATTATTGATAATATTTTCCATCGTGAAAAAGGTCAACATCGTCGAGCGTTGTTCGAGCGATGAGAGCAATTTTTATTACTGCAGCAGTCGCAAATAGTAACCGATTGAAGGAAAACATAAAACAAAAAGATAACACTGAAACTCTATCGATCCTTAAACGCGACCGTACAAAATTAAAGCCAAATTTAACGCGCAACAAAATTTATTAATTTAATCAACAATAAATCAAATAAAACCCGGAAGGATAACTGAACTAGGAAAATTCGCCCGCGGCCAAGACGTGTTCGCAATGAAAATATCATATCGGTAATCATATTTTGACTTGGTCGAAGCATTTCAACTGGATAATCTCGTTGTTCTGGAAACTTACGCGTTGCCGTTTAATTTCTTAAATGTTTGCCCATTCCGTAAACGTTTGTTCGTACAGTCGTTATTAAGTTTGGATGCAGAAGTTCGCGGTGAAATCGTATTCATTTAGGTATCGTAATCATAATGCCAAAAGCGAAAAAAAAAAACAAAAAACAAACAAAAATTACATGCATTTAGCTAGATACGTAGTTCAGGAACAAAGGTGGAATACAATTTCCGCGTCCTTTAGAAGAATTAAATTTTTCTCTATTTTAAAAAAATAATAATAATAATAAATTTTCTTTTTCGAAACCTTCCCTTCTTGACCTGTTTCAAACAATCGAAATTACTCTTTTGTCGCTTCGAATAATACATTCGCAGACTT
The DNA here is from genome assembly GCA_039619475.1 of Icerya purchasi. Taxonomy (NCBI): domain Eukaryota; kingdom Metazoa; phylum Arthropoda; class Insecta; order Hemiptera; family Monophlebidae; genus Icerya; species Icerya purchasi. The sequence goes on along the minus strand of CM077115.1, from coordinate 390,478,709 downwards.
TATTTTGTTTTTGATTTGTCGAATTATGAGATCAGCGTAATTTTCAAAAATGATATTATCCGATTAATAAAATTCGCTTTCTGGTGATGGTATATTTTTTGCGTTATAATGCAATTTTTTCATATTAACCTAAATTGCGTATTATATTTACAAGTGTATAAAAGACTTTCAATGCAACCTGTTCGAATTCCCGACAGATAAGATAATAAATTCTCTCCCTGTTAGAAAAATTGTCTCTGGAATGGATTCTAATTCATTGGTTGAGAGCAGGGATTGTGAAGCTGAGAGTGCGTGAAGGATGCTCGTGAGAATATGGCTGCTCCATGTTTGTTTATATGATCTTCAAATTGGTGACTGTATATTGACGTCACTTAATATCGTCATTAATTGGTCGGAGATAAAAAAAAAAAAAAAAAAAAAAGGGTTTTGTTATTTATAAAATTTCTTTGCTCTGGAATTTCGAATTTTATTACTGTTTATGTTGTTGACGGATGAGATTATCCCGCTATAAATTGTGATCACCGTTGGAGACGGCAGTTGTCTGATTTTCATTGGCAGTTTCTCCTTCTGCTTTAGGAGCTGTTGGGAAAAGAAGTATTTCTAAACAGTTCGAGATTTGGTTTCATTTCTGATATTTCCAATTGGAAATCTCGGATTGCTCATTTGTGATTTTACACTCAAAGCACATATCTTCAATTGGATGAGAATGTCTCATATAATTATAACCGGTCGTGTGATGAGACGAATGATTTAGGAAGGAAGGCGCATTTAATCTGCTCAATTCTGCTTTTTTTGTTTTTTGTTTTTTTTTCACCAACAGACTAAGTGGGAAAATTCATCGACGGTGAGAGATTTCCGAATAGTAGTTTAATATAAAAGTAATAATAAAAACTGACTAGGAACAAAATTTATCGTTAAAAATGAATACACCGACGTGTTTCGGAGACAATATAATCACGGTGAAAATATACACTAAAGTTAAAAGTAAACAATACAAACACTGATTAACATTGAAAAATCGATCTGCTAAAAATGATGCATGGTGCTTTCAGAAAGTTTCAAGACTGATCTCAGAACAAAAGATTTATTAAACATTTTTGTACAACTTACGAAAATTCTACACGCCGCTGCCAGCGTCTTTTCCATTGTTCATCTGTTCGCGCGGAAAGCTGTCAAGGGACTTTGTCGAAACTGCCTGGATCGGTGAAATGAGGATCGAATCGTTTCCCTTTCAGGTCTCTCTTGATTCGGGCGAACAAAAAGAAGTTGCTGGGAGCTAGGTCAGCGCTGTAGGGTGGCTGCGACAAGGTTGTCACATCAAAACTTAGCTAAAACTTCACCGGCAGCGAGCGACGTATGAGAAGGCGCATGGTCGTGGTGAAGAACCCAATAGTCTGTCCGCCAGGAACAAACTCTTTGTGGATCACTCCTTTGGAAACAAAGAAAACGATGGGCATGCTTCTCACGCGTGACTTGCACATGCGAGCTTTCTTTGGCTTTGGAGATGAGGCGGTGCGGCACTCCGCACTTTGCCACTTCGTTTCAGGATCGTATTGGTACATCTAGATCTCATCACCAGCAACTACTTTATCTAAAAAATTCGGATCGACTTGCAAACGTTCGAGCATTTCTTCGCAAACAGCCTGGCGACGAGCCTTCAGATCATGCGTCAGAACTTTGGGAACAAGTTTGGCACACATTTTTCGCATCATCAAATCTCCCGTCACTATCTTGAACACCGTAGTCTAACCTAATCCCAGTTCATTAGCGAATAATCCAACACTAAGACGACGGTTAGTGTTTAAATGTTCACGAATTTTCACCAAATGTTCACGAGTTCGGCTCGTTAAAATTCTCCCAACGCGGTCATTATCTTCAACATCCTCGAGGCCATCTTTGAATTTCTTGTGCCACATGAAAACCGTTGCACGTGACATGGCTTCTTCTTTATCGGCCTCTCGAATCATATCAAAAGTCTCTGTAGCGGTTTTGTTCAGTTTCGTACAGAACTTTATGGAATAACGCTGCTCCAAATGACGCTGCATTTGCGACTCTCGGAGTTTCGACGGGGGTCACTGACACACACTCAAACTACTAATGATCTGCTCACCCCAGCGTCTCAGACACAACTGTCGCTATTGCGGTCGGTTAGCGACACCCTCCACTACTATGTCGAAGATCAAAATAATATACCAGTTCATCATTCACTTTAAAAATACACGCCATAAATACGGCATTAGAATTTGTTAAATATAACGTAAATAAAAGATATATGTATTTTCGGTGCAAAAATTTAGTTGTTATCGTTAGACCTTACCAATTATCCTATGTTTATGTATTTGTTAACAGTGGAAAGTGATAAGAGGTTGCGCCGTCTACTTGATCTTTGAACATGGTAAAGTAATCACGGCTAAAGATAATAATAATCCTCGTTCGTCACTTGGATATTCAGAATTAAGTAAAGAGGTTACCCCATTTTTATCATTTTAATGTTCACGGCGATAGCTTGTTCGGTTTTCGTGTTTTCGGCCATACTGGACGCTTCAATGGAGTATGGCGATGATTTGACGGATTAAATGTATATAATTACCTGTGTTATTAATTATGGTTTCGTGTTGATGTGCGCGTGTGTGTGCTGGCAGATTTACTGAGCTGATTCGGTGTGGACACGTTACTAAAACGGAATCATTTGAAAGCCGTTGAAGAAAAACGATTTTTCCTAGGTATTAGAGATAGCGTAGTTTCATCGCCAGATGTTAGTGCCTTATATGTACGAGCGGTAATGCTGCAACAACTACTTCATTACGAATCTACCGCGAACCACGAGCGAATGATTCTTCATACCGAACTGTTAAGATAACTCTGTAATAGAATTATTTTGTTTGTACGAATTTAATTCGGCGAAGGTAGTAATCACGTTGAATCGAATGAACTCAGTACGCGGAATGAATGTAGTATTTACACAAATGCTAATTTTACATTTAAAAAAAAAAGGTAGAAAAGGAAATGGCAAGATATAAGAAGCGCTGGGGAATAGCGTGTTTTAATGGGATGGAAAAAGAGGACGATTATTTATCCCGAAAGAGCTGAACATTTGAAGAAACTATGACCGGCATCATAATAAGAGTGAAAGTGGAAAAGTCTAGCGGAATGAAGCAGAAGTAAGTATAAAACGGTATGAAAAAAAGACTACGATTAAATCGAAGACACGCGAAATAGCCTAGACTGTAATACATCTTAAAGAGAGGAAACATCTAAAAACTGTGATCGGGGAGGAAGAAATAGGACATAACCAGAATTGGAAAATGAAAAAGAAAAGGAGTTGAATCACTGGAATGAGTCATTTAGGGAAAGAAGAACAATATAATATGAAACGAATCTACTGCTGGAAATGGAGGAACGAGCTGATATACCACGAATTTATTACACTCAATGCCTGAATTGGCAAGAATCCGTAGGAGATCGATCTCGATCGGGTGGTGAACGAAAAAAATGTCATGGCTGAAAGGGCGCACTAGTATATAATCAAAAGGGAATGAAAGAAGAGCAGAGTTGAGATAGTTTACAGCAGAACACACTTTTAGAATTTGAAACACCGAGAGGAGATTTCGTGGAAAATTAAAAAGGATGAAATAAGAGAATAGTGCATAAAACAGATTGTGCAAAGAAAATGGAGCAGAAAGAGGGAAGTTTAAATTTAATTTAAGGCAAGATTAGAAAAAAACAAAACCAAATCTTCATTTTTGAAAAGGTGTCAATGAAAACACAGACTAAAGGAAAAGTAAATCTGTTTCTGGATAGAATTGAATTGAAAATTATTTAGAATGTATCGGTGAAAATAAACATTTACCAGGATAATGGAAGAACTAGAAGAAATCAAATTTATCACGAATGAAAATAAACGCTAAAAATATATAGTCAGAATAAGAGTTATAAAACTGGAATTTTATAATATAGAAAAACGTCATACGTCAGATACTTTTTGTCGAAGACCCCTACAACTTCGCGATCATTTCTGATGAAGACCAGTGTAAACGCTTCACGGGAACATTAAGCGTAAGTATAACGCGATAGATTTCGAAAATCGTTTTGCCATTACTGTGCGAGTTTGAAACTTTTAATATAGACAAAAATAGATTAATTAGTTGACTTTTAAAAAAATCATTAGATTACACTTGCAATTAACAAATACATCATAATGGCCGATTAAATAAAATCTCAATGGTAACTAAAACATTTCCCCTGCCAATGATAAATATTTTTAACCGTTTTCGTCACATACTGTCTAATTATAAATCTAATATTACATTAGTTGATTCATTTATTAAGAATGTATTTATATTGTCCATTCTATATATCATTTTTTTTTTTTTTTTAAACTGCTGTACAGTAAGGTTTTCAATGGCCTTTTAAGAATAGTATATAAAATAAAAAAAGTAAACATTTTTTTTTCTTTTTAAATAGGCTTTTATTTATGCACTAAAAAGTATAGAATAACTTTATTAGTGTACGACTACCGGATACGCATCTTAACATTAAAATTTAAAACTACAAAAAATATTCCGAAAAATAAAAGCAGGGGCCGCAGATTAATAATTAAATATTAATATTATAATACATCCAAAGCCAAAACTACGATCACTATTTAATGTTGTTCCATTGTTGTGCATCACAATACCACACACATCGAATATTTTTGTAACTGCGGCCCCCGATTTTATTTTTCAAAATATTTCGTAGTTTTAGATTTTAATGTTACGATGTGTATCTGGTGGTCGCACACTAATAAAGTTATTTTGTACTTTTTAATGCATAAATAAAAGCGTGTATTTTTTTAAACATTTTTTTCTTTTTTTCTTTTTTATTATTTAGTCTGGATTTTTTACTATGTATTTCAATAAAAAACAATAAATTTAGAATTGTATTTTATTTTGCTTTATTTTATTCAATATCTTGATTATCGGACATTTACAGAAATTCAACATAGCTTGCCTTCTTTTTAATCACAGTCTACTTCCGGCTTTGATTCTCTGATTTCATCTTGTTCTGTCACGAGTGACCTCGCCGACTCAAATTTATTTACGATACAGATCGTATTTAAATGCCTCTTTATCTTCGCGAACATGCGATCTTTTCCTTTAGTTTGCTCCTTTCTTACAGTTTTTACTACGTTTTTACTTTTCTGTTAGCTGCTTTCGATTCTTTAATCTCTAACTGTGTTTGACTAATAGCGCAATCTTTCCATGGATATATCACATGACCGGGAAATTTTTTCTTTTTTTTGAAACTTTCGAGCTTTCGGCGCCCAGGGGTTCGATTTAAAAGTTGGAAACTCAGATGTTTCAAAGTAAAGAAATACACAGGGTTGCGTATTTTTTTAAACTTGTTTAAAACCTTTAGCTATAATACCTGAGCCACACGTGGAGGGGGGGCTATACGTCATTTTGAGTGCTTTTTTTGGAACTTTTAATAAACTTCCAATGTTTCGTTAAGCAAATGAAATACGAGTTTGCTCCCGACAAATAAAGCTGTTTCCAACAACAAAAGAAATATACGGGCATGTGCATATTTTCAACCTTGTTCAAAATTTTTAGCTTTAATACTCGCGTCGCAAAGAGGGAGCTACATATTAGATCTCGCGCTTTTTTGAACTTTTCGTAAACTTCGAAAGTTTCATTAAAGAAATAAAATATGGTTTTGTTTCCGACAAATAGCAATCTTTCCAACAATATATCACACGGCGGAAAAAAATTTTTTTTTTTCCAAAATTTCGAACTTTCGGCGCCCCGAGGGTTTAATTTTATAGTTGAAAACCCGGATGTTGCATAATATTGTATTGCCATCCATAACAAGCATTTCTGCAAAGGGACACTTTTTTAATTCATCGGGAAGTAGGTGAAAAATCGTTCGCAGGATTCAGACAGACAGAATGAAAGACAGACGGACAAAGCGAGTTAAATAAAAGCCTATAATAAAGAAGTAATCATTTGATACGAATGAGAGTTCGTTCATTCAATAATTTAAAAAAAAAAAACATGAAATTAAAATTTATCGAATCTTTCGAAAATATCAACTTCTTCCGGAATAAATTTCTGTGTCGTATTTTTTAAAAATAATAATTAAAAACAGTAATAATAATAATAATTACACGAAATTAAACAGATATTTATTTGCATTAAAATTTTGGAACTATGCAAATTCGTATATGTTTTCCTCAAATTTTTTAGTAATAATTACGGTCGAATTTCAACCAATGGGCGAATACTAGTATAAACAAAATAATCCGGACCACATTCAAAGTACACCACCAGCAGGGTGTCAATTAAATAAGAATTAAAAGTCAAAGAAAATTTTGAGTTATAATTTATGCTGTAAAAAAGAGAAATAATCGTAATAATAACAATTTTATCCGTTAAATCACCGGAAGAAAGAGAAAAAGATAAAACGCCATAACGCACAATTTCCGAAACATTTAAAGCAAAATCTTTAAATTACGCTTTCGCGCCGATCAGAAATAAGCAACTTCAAGAGGAGAAGAAAAAAAAAGCAAAAAGAACAAAGCCAAAGTGACTAATAAGCTGTACCGCTTTCGACCTCCGCAGCCAATGAGGTTTCTAAATTATAGCTCGGTCGCCTAATTTTTCACTTCCGTTCGAAATCGATTCGAAAATTTCAAAACTTTTCCCAGTTCAGTTTTTCCTCTAAATACCGAGTCGCCCCTTATTCATTCTTAATTGTGTATCGATGTTATCTACTGCTACACATCAGCTAGCAAATCGTCTTTTTTAAATTCTGCTATCTTGCGGTACCACCTACTTAAAAAAAGAATGCTGGTGATTCTATTTTGATGTTTTTTTATTTAGTTTCGATAAAAGAATTTCGTCGACCTTCCTGAAGATTTGGCACATGTTTACCTATTGTCGATAATGCGGATCTTTTATCGTTGTATCAGCGGCAATTTTTCCATTTTTATAATAGTTTTTTTGTTTTTTTTTATAAGGTCGATTTCGTTTGCATTCAACGAGCTGGAAGTCATTTTTTAAAGTACGAACATGGAAAAAAGAAAAAAAAAACTTTCCATTCACTATAGATAGCTTTTAAAAATTTAACTTTTTTAAAAATAATTTTCGGCTTCCACCACCAGGCACAATGCTCGTCTATAAGTGCAAGACCAATTGTATTATTTAAATTATACCGGATTAGAGTTACACGTAATTTAAAGTTTTAAAATAAATAACGATGATTTATCGGCTAACGCGGCGTATTGTTTGGGTAGGACCTAATATCTCGATTCTGCAAATTAAGAATATGGAAAGAAGAAAAATCCTATTGCGCTGGGTTAATGTCCGTGGCTGACACGCTAAGAAAAATAAAACACTGCTTTCTTGTGCACTCTGTAATACTGCTTATCTACTGCTAATAATTCATTTTAATCGCTTACTTCATTCTGAATTTACCGTTTGCCGCTAGGTCGATGAGATAGGAAACAGGAAAATGGAGAACACGGAAAATGGGAAAAAATTTAACTTTTGCTGCATAATATTTTGTCTTTTTTCCTTTTTTGTTTCATTTTGTTAGTTTCATATTTTACGATTTGATTCATCTTCGTTGTTTATTTAATTATTTATAGCTCTGGGCTGTGCGTAGTATATTTTTCGTCAAGATTCGTTGTTCTTCGAATCTGCTTTTTAGCCGGTTAACCCCACTTTGAACCGCAAAATTTTTTTTCCCGTCAAACTGATTACAACAGCGCCATTCTTCCTAAGGTGCTTGGCTACCAAGTTGGAGATATGAAGCGTTTTCGGGAGTTGCTTCGTTCCAGATCCAAGTCGCTGTCCCAGTGGTATATATCTAATTTGGGACCGAATATTAGTTATACCAGAGAAATCTGTCCGGGAGAAAGGAACTGGCCCCGGTATTCTCTTCAGATCGGCTTAGTATCGTTATGAAAAGCTTAACTTATCGATCCAAAAGTAAAAAAAGAATAATCAAAATATTGAGTTAAGAAGAAAATACAATAAATTCAGAAACCAAGTGAATGCAGAAATAGGACGGCAAAAAGACATGTTTGTCGGGAAAAGTTTTAAAGTGGCACAGCGGGATATCAGGAAAACTTGGTTAAATATAAACAAGATTATAGGAAAACAAAGGAGTCTAGGAGTAGATGAAACCATAAGTAAATACTTTGGCAAGGAACAAGAAGCAAGAGAAATTGCAGATAAATTCAGTAAAGAATTCAAAAATGGTATAAAAAAATTAGAACACAAACGTAATAAAGTGCTATTAGAAAAAAGAGAAGAAGATAAAGTAAAAGTAAACATGTACTTACCTAAAGCAAACGTAGAACAGGTGGGGAAAATAATCGATGGATTAAAGGAAACAAAGGCCACCGGAATCGATGGAATAAGAATAAAAGATATAAAAACAGTAAAAATATATATAGTGAAGGAAATTACTAAGCTAATTAATCAGACGTTAAAAGAAGGGAAAATACCGAATGGGTTAAAAATATCGAAAACGAGACCAATATACAAAAAAAGGGAAACACAGTGAATATGAAAACTATAGGCCAATTGCTGTAAGCAATGTAATTGCAACAATATTAGAAAAGTACGTAGCAAATAATCTAACGCAGTGCCTACAAGAAAATAGGATAATTGACAAAACGCAATACGGATTTCAAAAAGGAAAATCCACATCGAAAGCAATCGGCGAGCTTACTGAAAAAATAAGAGATAGCTTTGAAGAGGGAAAGAAGATGTTGATAACGTTCATAGATCTTAGTAGAGCATTTGAAACGGTTGATCATAAAATAATCATAAACACATTAGAGGAGATAGGAATAACGAATAATTTGAAAAAATGGTTTCAAAGTTATTTAACACAAAGGAAAACATGCGTAAATATCTTAAATGTGCAAAGTGAAAAAGCAGGGTAGCAACCCAGCAGCGCCAATACTGTTTATTATATATACGAATGGTCTATGTAAGGAATTAAGTTACAGTGAGGTAGTCGCGTACGCGGATGATATAGCAATAGTTACGTCACATAAAGATATGAAAGAGGCAGAAATAAGGATGCAAAAAGATCTAATAACAATAAGTAAATGGGCACACGATAAAAGTCTAAGAATAAATGTAAAAAAGACTAATGGTATTGCGGAAAAAAAGAGATAGCTCTGATTTGTATTGTCCAAATATAATAATGCACTCAAACGAATGTGTACATTCAATGGGGGAAAGACGCGAATGCGAAATCAAAAAACTGTCAAAAGTTAGACATAGTAACGCAGTATAAATATTTTTGGACAGCAACGATGGACCAACACTTAAGATGGGACATACACATATGGGGAATACATTGCAAAGAAAATAAGAGCAGTTTTACCACCAGCTTTATATACATTAAAGAAATATGCAACAAATGAAACATTAAAAGTAGTTTATTATGCGCTAGTAGAGTCGAGGATAAGATATGGAATTCAGGCGTGGGGAATGGCGAGAAAAGCATACTTGGGGAAAATAAATAAACTGCATATTAAATGCTTGAAATTAATAGCAAATCAAACTAGAGAAATATACGTGGAGTCGCATATTTTTAATCGTGTTCAAAATTTTAAGCTGTAATACTCGCGGCGCTAGAGGGGGGGACACGTCATTTTTTGCACTTTTTTGAACTTTTCGGCAACTCTATATAACTTTTGTAGCATAATTTTTTGATTTTACGAAAGGACTCCTGCATTTTAGTTTACATTTTGAATTTCAGCTTTATAGGTTTATCCGGCGGAGAGTTATGATTTTTTAAGTGATTTTTGAGGTCGTTTTATGTACCATATTATATATTCTTGACGGTTTTTTGGGGTTTTTTGCCTCCCAGGGTAATCGGTCATCTTTAAGTTATAGATCGTTTTAAAGAGAATTTTAATTGGGATTTATGTTCCAAATTTGAAGTTTATAAGTCAAGCTGTTCGTGAGTTATTGATTTTTATTTGATATTTTTGTCATTTGTGTACCATCTTATTGGGATTCCGTAAGTTTTTACGGAATCCTAATGCATAGAGAAAATATGAAATAAACCAATAACATTAAGTTTTTAATGAAATATCTTACTGAAAACGTTTGCCTTTTTACTGATGAATCCCCATAAGGAGCGCAATACTTTATGGTTTAATTTAGCATTTAATTTAAAAATAGCTATAAGAAAAACTACAGACGTACATTTAATATTTAAATTAATTCATTTGAAATTATTAAAAAAAGAAAGAAAACAAATTATACTGTGTTTTTGGCACTCGAATTTCTTTCACCGAAATATAATGTTCCATCACTTTTTCACATCAAAGTCACGAACTTCATTACGAATTAAATTGTTATTGGCTGAAATATTTCTGCTAAAACATTAAGTCTTTCTTCAATAATTGTATTGCTTCAAAATGTATTTACCCTTTTAAGAATTGAAAAACATTGTTCGGATTTAGTAGTTGACACGAGAGCAGTTACGATTAATTAATTTAATCGTTTCGCTTAAAGCTCTTTTTTTTTTTTCTTCTACTCTGGGCGCGCCAGCGGCCTTGACCCAACAACATGAAAAATTAACAGTTATAACTAAATAACCAGGCGGTCAGAAATGGAGAGGACAAAGGACAGTAGCCGCTTAAAGCTCAATTTTCAGACAACGAAGAAATCCATACTTAGACCGTTATCAACGCGTTGAAAATTTTCTCTGAGAATAAATGATTTCCAACTGTGTTTTTAATCTTATCTCTAACACTGGATAAAAATGAACGATCGATTGAAACATTCATTTAAAAAAACGATCTTATAAATAGCGGAATTTCTAACATTTACTAACTTTAAATAAATTTTGTATGAAAATCTTTCTTTTAATTGAAAAATTATTGTGTCGCATACTTCTTCAGCAACAACAGCATTTGTATTCCATTCTGCGAGATTATCTTTTTTCCGTTATTTACTACGATTTAGACACAACTTCCAGCTTTACTCAAATCGAGTTTAAGAATTTCGAATTTCGGATACGCCGAAACATTTTACGAAACCGATTAGACCAAAATGCAAAATCAGGATTTATAGTTATTTCATAAACTGAAAGCCTCTCTGTAACTGTTTTATCGCATTTTTCTTCTAGCAGTTCAAAACATTCCATTCATTTTTTACAGTTCTCACGAACTACATTTACAGTCCGAATATTACAGTTCTAGCGTGTTTGACCTAACCCTTGGCCGTTTCTGTTGTACAGCTTCTTCTAGTACATCACATCCGCGAGTTGAACTTGAAAAAAACTTACAGATTGCAGATACGTTCGAAAAGAAAATTTTCATCCTATAATTTTAACTCGTAGCTTCTTGTAATATTAATATGTAACTGGTAAGCGTAGCGATGGACGAAGTGAGCATATTTGTATTTCTATTTTTTTTTACTTGTACATTACACTCGTACCGTCAGATATTACACTAGCGCCGTCATAGCATTAACGAGCTTAAAAGATGTACCTGAGATTAAGCATTTAAGATTCTTCTCAATCAATTCGATTAAACAAATTAGCCGATTGATATCTAACCCTTAAAAAACTCCAAAATCTTTCATACATACAGCCGTGATATAAATATCTCGAAATATAGAATACCATTTGTTGGCAGTAATTCGAAATATCGATAGTTTCGTCATAGTGCTAAACACTGACTTTCGTTAATTTGTTTTTTAATCTCCGCTTGGCACGCCGGAAACATATTTTATAAAATTTCATTTTGAATGTTCCTTTAAAAACAGTCATAGAATCCAAATGTTATTTTAAAATTATATTTAATTCCGATTGAGAACCAAATAGTTTACCAAAAAACACCGGGATTTTAGATCTCTTTTTCATTATGTCCGCATAATACTAGATTAAATTTTCCACAAAATTTTACATAGTTAATTACTTTTTTTAAGCTATTTAGTCGCCTGTTCATTTTGTTTTACTAACATTTCTCTATAAGAATTATCTAGCTGAACTTTAATATTTTGCGAGCTCACAGTAATTTGTATGAATTTTTGAGAGTTAAAAATCCGAAAACCTTAATTTAGATCAGACTTGTTTAAATGTTTTTATTAGATAAAAAAAAAAAAAAAAAAAAAGCACGGAAAACAGAATATCCGAGTTGTTTCATGGGAAAACTTATTACGAATATCCGAATTAAAACTATCGCTCGAGAAATCTAAATTTATACGCATACTTGTAGTTTAATTTTGGTAATGTTTTTATTTTAATTTTTTCCGATAACGGAAGCTGATTAAAATCGACATTTAAAATATTACTTATTGAGTTTTCAGCCACGTTCACAACCCCGGAACGAACGAAAGTATATAAAACCAACTGAAAGAGAGAAAGAAGGTTACTTTGAAACACCGACAATTTCTATCTATGAAAAATAGAGAAAGGCAATGGATGAAAGAGTGTACGAGAACTAATATAATCAGAAAGAGAGAGAGAAAGAAAAGGAGTTGAGCTAGTTTGGAACAATGAGGAGATTTTGTGGAAAATTAGAAGAAAGGAAACAAGGAGAGAACAGCGCTTATGATCTCGCATAAAAAATTGAACAGGAGCAGGCAGCTAAAATAATTCGAAAAAGAAGAAAAATAAAAAGACAATAAAATCCGTTTGGCTCCGTGCAGCCGTCAGTGAAGATAGATGGGTAGGGAGGAGGAAGCTTAAAATATTAGAAAATTCGATTTAGCGACATGTTGAGCGCTAGATTTAAAATGAATCGTTAAAGAAAAGTATTTAATAATAACATCCTCTTGCAAACTGGTATGAGAGAAGGATTTTAAAGACTTCTTTTAAGAGGACAGATACACAGGTGATTAATATAACTGTGAAAAGGGAGAACAAAAAAGTACACCTAAATAACGAGAAGAAACAGTTCGCGAGAGAAATTGGAATTATGAATGTGCGAATTCACAATATTGCGACCGGGGTCAATTATTCAAATTTAACGAAGCTGCAATGCGCTGTTCAAGACTGATCGAGTAGGTACCGAGTTAAAATACGGAAATAGAGTAAACAATTTTTTGACGAAATTTAAAAGCCTACTACTGACCAGGATAAAAAAATTCAACCTATCGAAACCTGATCCCAGGTGACGCAAGTATTTTGGTGCTTTAACAGCCGAACATTTTTTAACACGTTAATCGAAAATACGTATTCTTTAAATTTTACAAACGAAAATAGTTGACAGACGCACCATTTTATCGTTATCCCCCCCCACCCCCCGGGGGGGGGTCTATTATTAAGAGGACAAAATTTTCATTTCATTTTTTGGACGGTGTTATACCGTGGACGATGGGGGGGGGGGTTCTGGAATATGTAAAATATGGCTTTTATTATTTTTTCAATTTTTTTTTGACAATTGTCGACGAAACATTTTTGAACGCAAGCAAATCTGCAAATATAGAGGGGACGATGAATAAAAAAGCCGAAATTCGAACGAAGTTGGCCGGGATATGAGACAAATGTATGTACGTATCGGCGGCTTTATAAGAGTTCAAGGCTAGTTTATCCGGGGTCGTTGCGGGACTCAATTGCGCTGTTGTTTTATTGTCTCAGCTTGACTACGAAAAATTTATGGCCTTTCCGTGTCTGTTCTGTTCCCTTTCGTTTCGGTATTGGTCATTTCGCACGGTTGACTCTGTAAATTAAAGTGACACCACCAGTCATAGTTTTTCCGACCCACTGCTCCTGCCCGCTCCTAGCCGCTCCTTCGCTCATGCGAGCTCAGTCTAAAGTGTTTAATCGATTCCAGAATGTGCGCGCATTCTCTCGCATCATCTAACTCCCAGAAAACTTTTTCGAATCAATTAATAATCTTTGTACCCTTAAAACAAATTTAACCGGCTAAAAAACAAATTCCGAAAAACTGTAAAACGAAAACCAGCTGCGACTAAATGCTTAATTATTTTCCCCAAAATCATTGCGATAAATATCACGAATATAACGTGCTTAGAAAAGTGATAAACTACTTTAAAACACGCAATCGTGCAAACTGATACGTTTGTGTAAATAGTTTTCTCGAGCAAAAGTTATTATTCGAAGAAAGTTTCGAAAAATAGTTTACGAAATTATTGAAAGAAAAAATTCAAAGTTCCCCTTCTTTAACCGAGTTAATGTAATTATCTGTAAATATTTTCGGCTAACTGATATATTTTGTAATACATTCTTAAATTCACTTACGTTTAATTATCAAGTAATAACACAAAAAAAAAAAAAAACGGTCTTTAGAAGACTATAATTGTTTGTTTTTTTGTTTTTTTTTGATAGAATTTTAAAAGGTAACAGAGAAATGCTACGTACATATATTTTTCTCCGGCGCAGGGACGCGATTATCGTACAACTTTTTTTGTGGTTGAGGTACAATTTATTTATATACGACTTTATTATCTGGCATGTTATGGTTTGTTGTTTTTTTTTTTTTTTTTTTTGTACATCACACCGGTCCAAATACCTTAATTGACGAGGCTATTATGTACTTTTTCTTTTTTTTGTGCTTAGCTACCTAGCGGCAGTATGAGCGTATCGATCGATCGGAAAAACTGATACTATAGAGCTGGAATTCATTTATTCGACATCCGAGATATTAGCGACGGAGTTATCTTCTGCTTCTGATATCTAATAGTGATTGCTATATAGCTGGATTTTGTTCATTCGACGGCTGAGATATTAACGACGATGTTATCTGACGCCTAGAGCGTCACCAGTCCATGTTCTTTTGAGCCTCCTTGGCGGATCGCACCGACTGATGTTCGATATCTCTGGATTTTGATCGAGTTGAAGTGTGTCATAAAAGTGTATGTATTGCTTCAAGCATAAATCGTTTACGCATGAAATATCTAAGTGTCTGTATGTAGAATGTGATTCGATATACGTAGTACGGAGTGTCTATATAGATTTTTATACCTCCGTTTCAAGTTATTTCTAAATTATTGTCAACTTTTAAACGGCTATTCTTAGAACCAGTTTCTGATTTTAAAAATAGCCCTTTAAAGGCTGACAGTAATTTAGTAACTTTTTCCTCGACTCTTTCCCTTCCTCAGACATTTTTTCTCTATCACGCTCTAATCATTCTATACTTTGGTCTGACATGTATCCATCTTTATTCTCTAATCATTATTCATACTACCGTCTTATTCAACCGGTTTTTCCTGCCTTGGTTTCAATCTATTCCTATCTGTCGTCGTTCCACTGTTGTTTCCTTAATTAGGCTTAGAATCGATCATTCTTTACTGCCCTCTTCTCGCTTTCGTTTTTATCTTTAGCTCTTTCTTCTTTCTGCTCTCTTCACGCTTCTGAGCCTTCTTGTATTTGTGATTCAATTTATGTCCTATTCGAATGTTCCGCACTCTCTAACGAACGCTCCTTTCTTTACGCCCAACTTTTAGTTTTGGGTCTTCCTACTCCCTTTAACGCTACCTATATCCTTTCATTCCCATTGCCTTCGGTTATTCCGTTGTCGGTATCCTTTGTCTTTTCCATTTCTGACCGCCTGGCTATTTAGTTATATCTCTTAATTTTTCATGTTGTTGGGTCAAGGCCGCTAGCGCGCCCAGGGTAGGAAAAAAAAAAATAGAATCAACTTAAAACAGGATACGTATATATCAAATCGAATCAAATATCAGATATTTTTATTATAAAATTCCACACGTTCGCAAAAAAGCGCGCGCAGTAAAATGCGCACGAGAAGATAATATTATAAAAAGAAGGTTTTACATAAACTTTTAAACTTAAAATTATAATATCCTTTGGTACACATTTAAATCAAATAAACCGATCAAATTGAAAAGAAACAAATTGTACATAAACAAATGAAAATAACTTTTAAAATAACTGTAAATAAGTATGCGCAGCCACATATATCACCCATTAATTGAATCCTCACATTTTACATTTCATACATACATTTAGCCACAATAATATCCCATATCATATGTACATTCATACCAAAAGTCACGAAAGTATTTTAAGCACATACACACACACACACACATCCACACATACTGCATATAAACATTATTTAAATTATATGTGAAGGTTCACCCCCTAGCTGCTATTAGTTTGTAATTTCTGGTACATTTTTAAATTTTGATTTAATTAGGTTTAGTGCATTCCGTGATTTTTGTTTTTGTCGTAATCATTTTTAGTGTTTATTATTTTATTTCTATATTATATATTTAACTGAATTTTTAATATGAGTATTTTATAAATTTGTTCGGTTTATGTCTGGAATATAAAATAAGCGTCTTTATGTTAGTGTCGATGGTTTGATAATAGTACCGCACGGTTCAGATTATGCGTTCTTCATTTTAGAACACTTATTTTTACATTCTCATTTATCTTTTTTGTAATTTGTACTTTTCCTTCTTTTTTTCTTCTATTATTGGTTTTTTTCTTTTGGAGTCAGCTTGTAATCGAACGAAAGAAATGTCTAGTTTTTTGTTTTTTAAATTGCGTCATCATTTTCAAAATGTTCATCAAAAAATTACCGTTTGCATGTTTTTCTCTTTAGCATGATGATATTCATATGCCACACAGAATTCTTCGACAAATTTGAAATAATTAACTGTGAAAAGCGCATTCTCGTTAAAAATTTACCCTACAACTATTATCCTGTGAATATACAATTCGGAACTAGAATGCACATTGAATTAAAAAATTTTCTTTTTTAAGTACACTTCAATTTGAAATGGCAACTCTGACAAAAGTCGTAAAAGCCGCCTTAATATCTAAAAAAATTCTTTTTTAATAGAAATTAAAATGTGAAATATTAACTCGCAGGAATTAATTTAAAATTACATAACTATAATAAAATTTGACTAGTTTCGGATGAACATGAAATAACTCATAGTTACGCATCATGAATATGAGAATTATGTTGATCTGAAACTAGTCGGTGTTTATTATTATACTTGTGGTTTCGTAATTTCAAATAAATCTCTGTATGTTATTATTTTTTAGTGTTTGGTTTTATAATAATATTACAAAAACCTGGAGACAAGGAAAAAAAAAATACACAGAACATGGTGTGAAAAGTTATACGATTCATTTTTTCCCGAATTACGTTACTATAGGTACATAGAAAACCTTAATTTGTACGGTGAAATACGTGTAATAAATTGCTTTTGCATTTAGATCGATATATGGAGATTGAAAAAAAAACCTTACAAATTCTAGTGGCATCCATTTTATTTCGTAATTACAAGCCTACAACTATCATTTCTCTTTAATTATATACTCATCTGCGCGGAAAATATTTTTATATTTTTATATTTTTATATTTTTATGCCAAACAAATAACGCAGAGTTTTTGACGATCGTATTTTAAATAATTATAAGAAAGGGTTGCTCCAAAAGACGACTTGCTCGGTATCTGTACGTTTATATGTATATAATTTAAAAATGAATTATCGCCTTTTCGTTAATACATTAAACAGCTAGATTTGGGAACATTTTTCTGAAGCGATTGGTGCAAATTTAACCAACTTCTTGTAATCTAATGAATGTCAAATTTCTTTGCCCAGAAACAAAAATACGTAATTTTCAGTTTATTTTTTATTTCTATTCTTTTATACAGTTTTCGAACATAGTTATAAGTGAAGTTCTTAAAATAGTACAATTTTCCGGTTGTTGATGTACAAATAATGTACGAGGATATTTACCGCACTATAAATTTTTTATCTTTCGCATTATATAATTTTTAAATAAAATCTTTTTATGCGTAAGCTTGCTATATATCATATATATATGTATATATCTCTGTACTGCGGTAAAAATTTCGAGCGATAATAAATGAATCAGTCGTGTATATACAAAAAAAAAAAAAGTATTACTTCGGTAAAATAAAATGCAAACGAAAAAAAAAGAAAATTGCGAGAAGGGGATGGTTCAACTATAGATATAAAGGTCGGCAGAGTCGACTGATATATTACAGCGGCTAGCATTATAGCCTCCTTGGTGGCTGCTGGAATAAAGTAAGCATTTCCTTTCACGTGCAATGGTCGTTTTAAAGGTTCCCTTTTTCTCAGCCCGGCATCTTTTATTATGTTTTTTTTTTTAGTTTTTCTTCATTTTCCCTACCGCACAACAAAAAAAAAAAAAGAAAAAAAAAAAAGGTTACATGCCAGTTTCATAATGGAGAAGCAAATTTATCTGATGAAAAAAGACAAAGACTAATAGTGTTTCTACTAGTAATTCTATCGCAAGCTTTTCTCGCATCACTGACGTCACCGTTTTTCATCTCTAGCTCATTTTTTCGAATATTTCATTTTCATGCTGAAATAATTGGTCCTTCGTCGACTTTCTTTTCTATTATGCATTTGACATTAGTCGCAAACTGTAAATTACTAAACCACCTCCTTTAACCGGCTGCTAAAAAATTTTCTAGAAAATACGACTTTTTTTAAAGTCTACTATACACATGTGGATAGCATGAATACGGCAAATTAATAACACAAATCTTTTATGCGAAAGGTGTTACTTATAACTATAGGCGAAGAATTGATCACCGCAGTTAAGTTTGCCACCTCATTAATTAATTCGTTTCCTGTATTTTTTCGATCGCTCATCACCCAAAACGTTTTTCTGCTTATTTGCTATCGTTATACTTCTGTTGAACATATCAGCCTTCGAAGATTGAAATTTTTCTCACATTATAGACTATTTTTTGAAAGCACGATATACAAATCAATATCCGATGGAAAACAAGTATTGGCTGATGGCCAGCTTGAGTTTCATATGAAAACTAAAGTGCTGATTGAGGCTGTCCAATCAAAAACCCCCTCTGTTTGGAACCTTAGCGGAAAGATGTTTTACTCAAACCGAATAGAGTTTTTTCCTTTTAATCGTTCCCACACGTTTGATCTGGAATCTAAAATAAGGATAACTCGTATTAATTGAGTGTTAAATTAGCGGAACGCGCAATCAAAAAACTACTAAACTTTTTCTCAAAACAGCACTGCATCTTTTCTGGAGTGTCCGGAATCCCACTGCTCAGATAGATGGTATAACGTATGGAATACGAAGATCAATCCGAGTATTAAACCTGGGGTCTTTGTGGCTTTAAATATTTATTTACAAAAAAAAAAAAAGAAAAGGATGATAATTAAAATTGCGACTAACCGTAATAACAGAGTGTTTCTTGCTTAGAAGTCTTTTTCCCGCTGATCACGGACTCCATTTTTAAATGAAAAACTTTTTTTTGTCTACTAAACATAAATCTATGAAGTAGGGTCGGCTCCGCTCGCACTAGAAATATCTCTTGAAAAATAACCTTTTAATAAAGTCGGTATTAGCGCAGTCCAAATTAATTTCTAGACTTCCGGACCAAAATTCAATGCAAATCTTTCTAATACTATTTAGTTACTTAAATTTTTCGGTGGAGTGTGTGTTAAATATTATGCTGATTTGTTTTTGGCCAATCAATTTTGTTTTTTTTTTTTTTTTCTTTTTATTAAAACAGGTCCGAAAATGAAAGTATTTGTAGATGATCTAGCTTGCTTGAATAAATACGATGCCCAAATTTTCCTGACCAGCACAGTTCTCTTGAGTGTATATAATCAGACTGAAATTTATTTTCATATTTTTTTTTTCTGCATTTTTCTATGTTCATGCAAATTTCATTTTTTATCACGTTACCTTTATTAAAAAAGCCTTTAGGAGTTCTATTTCACTCTTCAATGGCAGTAGGTATCACGTTTTTGTTCGGTGACTTTTAAGTCCGTAAGAAATAGATGAAAATAAATTTGGGTTTAAATGAAATCTTTAAAACCAGCAAATTTAAAACTGAAATTAGATAACTGGAACGCACGTTTTGCCGACATTGTGTTTGATAATCGACAATTTCGCATCGACTAGTATTCACAATTATCAATTTATTTCTCTTCAGTGTTAAATTTCCTACTAGTACAACTTAATTACCATTCGTATGAATATAATATTAATTAAATTTTATCCGGTTATTTAATTAATAATACATTCGATGAAAATGTTTTCTTTAACTAAAACTAACTACATCAACAACAAAATTTCGGTCTCACCAATGCGTTTTTACAGAAAATTTAAAAAAGCATGTTTAAACGTTAAATTTTTGCATGAAGCGAACTTTGTTAATTTTATTTTTATAAATAGGCGTTTTTAAAATTATCGTTGGTACTAAAATCGTTCATTTTCTGTATATAATTAAGCGTAGGTAAATAAATACAAAAATAATAATAAAAAAAAAAAAAAAATTTGACAAAATTCCAACAAAATAAAAAATGGAAATGGACTAGTTTCTGAGTCATTAGAGTAATCTTTAAATAATAAATACTAATATACACATCGAATAAATTAACGTGACTAATGACGATTATACCGATATATTAAAATGAAAATTAATTATTAATAGTTTTAAATAATGGGTTCCATTATGCAGAGGTAGATTATTATTAATTAAATTATACGCTGAAGTTCATTACATTAATAAATTTAAGAATAATTTAGTCCTACATAAGAAAATCCATTATTTAAAATTAATAATAATTAACTTTCATCGTTTTAATATATTGATATAATCGCAGCCAGTCATTTATTTTAATCTATGTTTACATTTCTACTATCGTAATAACTATACTATTTACAATTATGGACTGGCTCCGGAACGAGTAGGCTTTCGTGTTTAATTTTTTTGAATCGTAAATTTTGTGAATTTATTATATTTCTGATTCCTTGTTTTTATGCTCTCATTGTCATAATAAAGTAACATGTAAACATAACGATTTAATAGTAGATTTATGTATATATATATATTAATGCAGGCCCGTGCCCAGAATTTAGTAAGGGGGGAGGGTGAAAATTTCCTTGGCATATTTATTTTATAATACATTTTTCACTAATATTCGTACTATTAATGATTTCCATCATTTTGATTCATATATTAATAATTTACATAAATGAATTACCCCGTATATGAACATTAATAAAAATTACACATATGTTATTAATTATACTCGTAATAAAACATTTTTGCATAAAATATTAATGAAGTACCTAAAAATATGGAGCATATTTTTTCTTTTTTCTTTTAAAAGTAGGTAAAAACATCCTAAAAAATCATCAATATTTATTTTAAATTTGTGATTTTTTTCAGATTTTTTTGTATTTATAATAATTATTTCAGTTCTCATAGGGGGGTGGGTTACCCCCCCCCCCCCTCCCCGGACACGACCTTGTATTAATGACTATGCCATTTTTACGCTAGGGGTCATCAGGAAAATTTCCCTGTCACTAAATTTGTCCCAGAAAAGTATCAAAATTTTATGTAACGAAATTGTAACGAAAAAATTTTGTCGAACGGCGTAGCCAATGAAAAAATTTACCCTTCTATAAGAATTATAGAAGAACTAGACCTGGGGTTGAAGTAGCACTGAGCGACGAGTGATTTACGTAAAAAATCCCGCGTTGTCGTTATTTGTTATTTTGCATGTTACAATTATTCGCGTACTGTTTTATTCTTTACAATTCTAATCAGTTGTAGAATAAAATAAAATATTATTTTTTTGTAGTTAATTCTTTTTTTGAATTTAAGCTTCTTTTTTTTTTTGGAATTTAGCAAATTAGTGATTTGTTTATTTATTCATACAAAAGACATTGATCAAAAATAGATTTTCTTTTTTGATTATTTTTTATCATTGTGCATCAAATCATCGTCACAAGAAAATGACTGTTTTCTTCAATAGTGGATTACAAGAACTTTAGTTGTCCGCAGTGTGTATACATATGTGTGTATATATATATACATACATATATATATATATATACGGGGCATTTCACGTCAAATGTCCCAGTGCGTCGCTCGAGCGCCAAAACGCTTACTTTTTAATTGATGGTTACGCCACTAAGAATCATACACAAAAAATAACAACAACACCTTTTCCATGTATATATTTTCCTCATCTTTCCAATGAAATCATTCGCCCTTTTTTGAAAATGTGCCTTTTTAACCTCAAAAAAACACAAAACGTGTTATATCTTTAAAAGGGCATTTTTAATATTCTTTTAAACACTCTAAATCGAAAGAGGGTTTTTTTTATTCTGTCGATATAGCAATTTTCAGAGTGTGTTTTTTTTTTCTTTTACGAGATACTGAACGTCAAAATAAACACGGACAGCCGCTGCGGCACGCGGCGCAGCGTAATACGAAATGTTTATTGGGTTTTTCCAATATCTATTTGACGTCGAGTTTGGATTGTGATTCTTCTTCTTCATCCGCCGTCTCCGTTACGAAGGTTGGCGATCAACACGGCAATGTCTTTTCTAGACATGGCAGATCTGAACATTTCAATGGGTGAACAGCGGAACCAACGATGAAAGTCATTTGTCCACAAATTTTGTGGGCGCCCTTTTGATCTTTTGCCCGATTAGCTTACATTTATTTAGTTATGGATTACCATCGTTGTGACTGTGCTGAATAACAAGAGCGAACGTCGTCGAAAGCGCGTATTACTTTATGAAAATCGAAAAACTTGAGCTTATGGTATAACCTCGGAAATTAATTTATTCAGCTTTAATTAACTAACTTATTTATCATAGATTAATTTAATTATGTTTTATCTAACGCTATATTCGGTTTTTCATTCAAGATGCATTAATCCGTTTGGTAAAAATAATCATCCTATATTAACTCGGCGAAACAGTTGTTTAACTTTTCCATATTTAAAAAAGATGAATATCCATCGATACTAGAAACAGCAAAAAATTGTAATAATTGCAAAACTGAAATTTATAAACGTAAATCAGATTCATCTCTATTCCCGATGTAAAAAAAAATATCTACAAACAGAAAGAAAATTTTAAAAACGAAGAAAACAAATAAATAAATTTCTGTGATACTTATGTAAATATACATTATGTAATTATATTGCAGAAATGTACAAAGAATATTTCAATGTACAAATAAATAATATGTGTACTTATGTGTAGTAGAATTAGTTATTTAGTAAACATTATTGATAGAAAGCACACTGTGCCGCATGTCACGCTGCGCCGCAACTGCGGTTCGTCTTTACTTTGGAGGTTCAATATCTTGCAAAAGAAGAAAACCACACTCTGAAAATTGCTATATCGACACAAAAAGCCCCCTCTTTCGATTTAAAGTGTTTAAAAGAATATTAAAAATGCCCTTTTAACGATATAACGGGTTTTGTGTTTTTTTGAGGTTAAAAAGGCACATTTTCAAGAAACGAATGATTTCATTGGAAAGCTGAGGAAAAAATACATCGAAAACATGTTGTTGTTATTTTTTGTGTATGATTCTTAGTAGCGTAATCATCAGTTGAAAAGTAAGCGTTTTGGCGCTCGAGCAACGCGCTGGGACATTTGACGTAAAATGTCCCATATATGGAGTAAAACAAGTCCCATACATCCTCGATAAGGTATCATGGATTGTGAAGTTAAGGTTCACAGTGTACCAAGCTTAATGGATCTAAGGAGAATATTCAGGTCAGTTCTTTTCTCTCGGCTGCCTTTACTTTCCGAGATTTCACTGGTAGCCAATTTAATTTCAGATTAGATATAACCTGGGATCGATTCGGATCCGGAATGAGGCAAGTCTCGAACCCGTGCCTTCTGATGTAGCAGCCACAGATATATACACATATATAAACTCAATCTTTCAGGCCACGTCATAAGGACTGCTTTTGGACTTCCAGCCCCTGTGGTAGTTCTTATATAATATTTATAGAAGCGTAAACTTTAATAGTCCTATGAAATAAAAAAAATTAATTTACGTTTTGCGTGACAATTTATTTTAAAAAACATGTCGGAAAAACGTTACATTTTTCATAACGGTTTTTATTCATAATATTCCGTGACGAAAAATGCCGTTCTTATTAATATGTATCTTCGTAACTGCTAGGTTCCACATGATCGTTTGCCGGAATAGTTATTTAATATCTAGGTGGATTTGCAGTATACACATGAAAATATTATAATTACTTATCAGAGTCAGGACCAAATTCAAATTACAACAATTAAAAAACTATATCGGGTATAACCACATTCACTCGTTTTCTATAGATCAAAATATTGAAAACATCAGCAATATTTAATGCGATGTTTAATTATTGTTGCAATTTAGATTTACTGCCAACTCTAATAAGTATTAACGAATAATTATTGTATCTTTTTACGTATATATATACATATATATATTACTGTAAAATCAAATAATTATTTTTTATTTTTTACGGCATTTTTATTAAATCTTTATAATAAATCTCGAAGTCGGTACTTTTTTTTCTTTTTTACATATTTCATTTCCCAATTTTTAATATAAATATTTCTCAGTTATTACATGGATAGGCCAACCTAAAATGTAGCTATTTTCTGTATCGTATAAAGCTAGATTGGCTAAAGAATGTATTATTAAAATTCCGTGAGTAATTAGCTTTGTAAATCGTGCTTTGAGGTTTTAAATTCATTTCGCTTGTATCTATATTTCCATAGGAAACTAACGTTTTGACAATACTTTGTAACTTACGTTATCATCCCCCTTTAATTTTAAAACTCTGAGCGTTCCTTCTTTTTCCTATATTATAATGGACATCTTCTGGCTAATTTTCTTATGGCTATATTTAGTAAAGAAAGTTTATCTCTAAGGCGAAACTCTTTTTTTAACATTAATTTTAATGTCATTCTAGTAAATAATTATCGTTACTCACTCGTATTTATATGAACTTACTAGAGATTGCTACATTTTCGAATAAAAAAGAATCGATTAAATGTTACTTCTCACCTAAACGTAGTTATGTAAAGACGTAGTATACTCATGTGGGTTCATCATTGACTCTTTCTGAAGTCGGCAGAAATGAAGGAAGGACGTGCACGTGGAAAGTCATGGTACCCCATAGTGGTCAAAACGACGGACAAGGCTGAATCGGCAGATAAAAAGATTGAGGACTTGAAAAAATGGAAGGATAGGTAAATCGCCGTAGTTTAGAGTGGGGCAGTTTTTTAAGACGAAATTTACATTAGTAGCGGGGAATTTAGTTAGGAATCGACCGCTTTGTGCAACAGATCGGCCAAACGCGTCAGCTGGTTCATTGCCCTCGATCCGCGCACGTCCAGGGACCCACAAGAAATCAATATGTATAGCACGACAGGAAGACTCGAATAAAGTGAATAATAGAATCTACCGACGGTGAAGGGTGAAGAGAAGCAACATCTAGAAGAACACTTAGTGTCAGAAATAATCGGGAAATTGTTAGTGTAACTGGAAGAAGAAATATGACTGATAGCACAGAGAATATGTAGAGATTCAGCAGAAAAAGTGGAGCAGAAGGAAGGTAATTTACCGATTCAGAATGATCAAGAGAAGGGATAGTAGCACCCGCCCCCTCCGGACTCTTAGAACCATCGCTGTAAATGTGTTAGTGAGAAGGGAAGACGGGATTAATAATAGAGTTGAATGGGAAGACGAAAAAAGAGCCGAAAAAGGTTGTATCGTCCGATCTCTTTCCGCTGGGCAATGGTTTTCATCTTAGGTTTTGATTGGATATGTACGTTTCCTCTTGTTCTAATAATTTTTCTTTTTATCTGTCTGTCCAACCTAGTCTTCCTGCCAATTCGTGGTTCTCTTTGTTTCTTTCACTTCGTCGTTCTGTTGTTGTCTCCGTTATTCGTCTGCGTTCTTAAGCCATAGGTTTGCGATGCTCATCACGTGTTTATTAAGTGTTCATCTCTTTCTGTTGAGTGCTCTGCTTTCTATTTCATTTTATTGGTACTTGGTCTTCCTACTCCATATTGCGCCTCTTATGTCCTATCTTTTCCCTCTCCACAGATTGTTATCATTATTTGTTCCTTTCTCCTAACAACATTTGATATCGTATGAAGATATAATTGATTCCTTCCTGTCCCAATTGTTTCCGGGTAAACCGGTTGATAGTCCCGAAAAAAAAAAAAAAAAAAAATAAGACACGTAATATTTTTATCAGCTTATAAGAGGGGCTTTCAATGTTTTATATTCGAATCTGTATTTAATTAACGATAATATTTTAATTTTTTGTCTGGCTATATTAAAATTTTTTTTCCCACGTTTCCATCGTAAATAACAGTGATAATACTTTAAATGTTAAGATGCGGTATTTTTTTTTTAAGGTTTATTTTAATGACTACCGACTATGTTCACCGATTCTCATTGATATATTTAAGAACCATTGAAGTCGGTCTAAATATTCAGATTTTTTTCGCGAAAAAACATAAAGAAGGCAAAAAAAAATCATAACTTCTTTTTTTTGTAAGTCGATAAAAAATAAAAATGAACGGTTTCACAATATTCTAATCGCTGTTATAGAAAGAATCGGAAGTCTCGCAGATAATTGGACAGTTCGATTATTCCGACTATTGCGAATTATTTTGTTTTTTCGGAAATGGCCCTCAGCGTGCGTTTGGTTCGATTGGAGTTTAATTTTGTTGATGTTTATGCAATGCACGCTATCGTCGAATCCGTGTAAGACTGAACGATGCAATTTACAAAAGGCACACGTGCACAAGCACGCTCAGTTGGTGTTTGAAAAGTTTTTGAAAAATGTAATTTAACACGCAACATCTACTTCGTTAAAGCTCTGCCGTAACGAGAACTTTGAAAAAAGCAAGAGAGGATTTTTCAAGAGGACTGAATAAAGTTTTAGTTCGGCGACCAACCGTCCGTCTTACTGAAAGTGAATTAATAATGACACAACGCGTGCGCTATCTGTAAACAACCTTCTGTGTATATTTAATGCTCTATTTGTGTGCGTTTTATTTGCGGACTTCAAAAGTAACTAGTCAAATCGGATATTAAAGTCATCAAAAAGATGTAAAAGTTGCGACTACTGACTAACAGAGATCTGTGCGACACACTTTGCAGGATATTTAACGTAGAAACTGTCGCATTTAACAAGTAAGGTCGATGAAACCGGAAAAACTTTCTTCATTAGACAATTATTGAACTAGTTTTTATTAATAAAATAAATAATTGCTGAATTACCCGAAATTTCGTTATATTACATCATTTTATTTGGAAAGTTTAACGGAAGAAAAAAAAAAAAATATATATATATATATACCATATATAGGTTTATATACCATGCAAAGAGAGATCAGCAATTCAGGATCTATACACGCTAAAGAACTTTTCTGTAAGTACTGAAAATTTCTAACAGATAGTGTATGTTGAAAATATAAAATTTCGTTTCCCAGATCGAATAAATATTATCATGCCACATTTACTTTTGTTAAATCGAAATTAAATTTTAAATCCAGATTTAAAAATTGTTACATTAAATAATGAGACTTTTTCCAAATTTTCAATACGAAAGTGTCTCCTCATGTTTATATTACCTGTGAAGTATTTAAATGCCGTCATTTCAGATAGAAAACAAGGGATATTTTATTTTCGTTTGATACCCCCTCTAAAGTTAACGATGAATCGCGAAATTTAGCTTGGTTCTTAAAGCGATACTTCAGTTAAATTAGGTCATATTAAAACTGCAAATAATTTTCTACATATTGAAGATGGCATGTCTGGTTTTAAGGGACTAGCCGAATAAGGTAATTAAAAATTCCCTCTAGCCAATTCTCACAACAAAAATTCTTCTATGCTCCTAACTCCAGAGGAAACTTTTGTACATTCACTTTTGTGATTTTTTTGTTTTTTTTACTTTTTTTAAGATACCTCAGCCCACTTCTTATTAATCTTCAACTTTTTTTGTTTTTAAATTAAGGAAAATGTCTTTTAAAAAATTTCTTCAATATATCTTTTACAAAAGAAAATGTATGATGTTTGTTTTGTTTTTTTTATAATGTGTATTTTTATCTGTTTTTTTTAGATATTGCGTAATGGCGCAACCTGGTCAGATAATAAAAATAAAAACTAAACTTTTTGTGAATTTTTCGTTTTTACGGGGTATTTTTCAAAAGATAAATCGAAAGAAAAATTTACGCTTTTATCTTTCCCATTCTGACAAGAGAAAATAGCTAGACCTTTTTTAATGAATACATCGCAAAAGAATCTTATTCAACAACAGGCTTGCACAGAAGCTAAATAATCATAACTTTCCTTAGATTCTGTATTATTATAAATCTGATATACCATTTAACCTTTGTGAGAATTTTAAATATATTATTGCGAATTACACTAATCTCGCCGACGATGAGAAAATCGTAGGATTCATGCAGGCTTTTGACAGTGACTTAAGCGGTTAATCTGCATCTTCGTTTTTCATTGCCCTGTCACTACTGGAACCATCTACTAGAGACTTCCAACCAGTAGCTGTTCTTGGTTCGCGAATACTTATTAGTTATTCACAGTTAACCAGTATATCTACTGGCCATTCCACTATCCACCAGCTGTGGACACGCCCAGTTCGGGTTGGAGCTCCGGATTCCGGAGAGGTACAAAGGAATCTCCCGGAGGGAACTATAAACTAAGAATATGAATTATTAAACGTAAAATCCGGACTCTAATTATAAGTTGCATACGGCTAAACCGACACGCATAAAAAACGGTCGATAACATACTTGACCGTTAAACTCCATCCTTAGAAAATTTTTCATAAAATAGAGTATAACTGATGGAATTGTTTCTTCTGCATAAGTAATCTAAAAGCCGCCTTTTTTTTTCAATGTCTCATCTTTCCCGAATGTGATATAAAAAAGGCATTGTACTTTCTTTCGAATGTATATGAAATAAGAGTTATATTTTAAAAAAAAATATGTATACATATATATATATATATATATTGCTAATAGCAATTGAAAAAATATCGGATAAGCCATATTCTTATTTTATTCTTTTTCATTCGTTGCGAAAGTTAAGAGACCCGCGAAACATGCACTACTGGGGTAGCTTCTCATCGTGGTTAATTCGGATATTAATGTGTTCTGTTTGTCTTCTTCGTTTTCCTTTCGCCTTGTTTCAGGGAATTGTCTTTTGAAACGCATTTTTTCACAAATAAAAGAAACTTTTGCTCATTTTCAGCAGCTGTTCCTGGCATCTGTAGAGACCTGTAGCACCATTGGATGCACTATTTAAACGGCGATCGTCCGTTAGGCATGAAACTTACTTTCTACGTACCAGACATCGGTTAATCTTACAGAAGAGCACTACAATCGATTCCCTGCTGTATGCGTGACACGTGTCAGAAGTTTAAATAGCTGAGCGCGCTTCAGTTTTATTCGACTGTAATGACCTCTCTCGAGTTTACACGCTATACATGAATAGAATTAAATCGCGTACGTGGTATTCGTTCAATGAACGAGTTTCATTAGTTCTTTTTATCTACACATTAGTCTGCCGGTGGAATTATCCACTAACCGCCATCTAGTTTGTATGGCTACATAAGCGCTCCTGGTGTTTTACCGCTATAAAAACTGTTAACTGCATCTGCCACCTAATCCGTGTTTTTGAATATTAGGATGTATTGTTCCGTTATTTCCGGTCGCATGTCATTGTTCAATCTTTTCACAATATTGCTTTTCCTATTATAATCCCATAATTCCCGATTGTATATTGATTGTATAAAATAGTAGCTTATTACAGATGGAAAGCTGGCTTTGTTTCCCTACCGAAGTAGGTCTTCCACATTTCGCTGTCGGATTGATTTATTGGGATGACATCGTACATAGGAATGTATTAATCTATTTGTTATGGATATTAAAGTGAAATGTAATTTAAAATATTATTAAGAAATTTAAATGAAACGAAAGTTGTACTTCAAAATGTGTTTGACTGAGTTCCGTAATAATTGAATGCGGTTATTTAGGAGTTGTTAAGGTGTAACTAAATTTATCGTCTACACCGTCCGAAAAAATTAAAAAAAAAAAAAAAAAAACAAAAAAAAAAACGTAATAAATCTAAAAGTGCATTTGCAAACTTATCCAGTCTTCAGTGATAATTTCATCATAAAGTTTCCTTCTAATTTGTTTTAATTTCATAAATTCAACACTGATCGACTAACCTAAATAACAATCGAGTGTATTAGCGAAATCGAAAAATGTTTACCACAAAAACGAACACATGCTCGTTATAATAATGGCGACGAAACATATCGCGGGGAAATGGGGTTTCGACGAATGACGTTCACGGCGAAACGTGCCAGTAGTTCTAATTAAAATTAATAAAGCTTTCTAGGCTCTTGAACTCGGTTATTTGTGCTTCAGTTGTCCAAACTCTGGTCCGGGTACGTTTCGAAATGTTTGACAATTCCGTCTTAATTTCAATCGCTACATACTTTGTGACCGTGAATATCGGTTAAAAAATCGACGTTTTTCATTTAATTCGCCATTCCTGGCGCCGTAATGTTGATTTTACCGTCTTTAGAACACGATGTCTGATTTGGTGATGCGAAACAAAGTCGGTAATGATAAAATATTCGATTGAATTATTAGTGTGCGAGTGAAAAGAATTTTACATGATTACGAGGACTATATTGCAATAAAAGTAAGGTGCCGCAGTCTAACAAATTATCCACGTTAATGTAATAAAGTTGATAATATTTCTTGTCTTCACTCGAAAAAAACAAGCCGATATTTTGGCATTTTTGTTAAATATCCGATAACTTTTGATTATTTCGAAAGTGATTTTAACGATTTCTTATTTATTCAAAACGGTACCGAACGGTGAAGGTACGATGTGAGAATATCGATCATGAAAACCGCTACTCAGATGTCATTATAATAAACGTTAAAAAAACGCAGTTTCTTTAGAGAAGTTTACCAGCCAAAATTTTGAAATTGAAGAAGCGATGAATACGAGTGACAGAAAATATATCATCGTTAATTGCCATGAAAATATCAATTTAAATGAAGAAAAAACAAAATTTAAACGCCTCGAACGGAATTTATAAGCTCATCTGCAACGGAAATATTAAACATCAACTTTTGACTGCGCCCAGTGTGATTTTCCATTGATTTATTCGTGTGAGGAGCGATTGGTGGTACAATAAAAATAATGCGTGTTTTAAATTTCGACGTTAAAAAATAAACCAGAATATTTAATTGTTGCAATTTGAATTTTTCTGTTGACTCTAATTAAGACATGAATGTTGTTTGAGAATAATCGCAACATGTCATTGGTGTATCCCGTATATATTATTTTTTATAATATACTCATATTACTTTCATCGAATAATTTTTTCTTTTTATTTAGTTTTGAAGAATTTTTATTAAATTTACAATCGATATATATATATATATTTTTTTTTTTTTTTTTCATTAAACAATTTTGTTAATACGTAAAAAAAATTAAATAGTGATAAAATAGTTTTTAACAATTAAGCTTTTTCATTATTTCGTCAGGGAGCTGGTAAAAAGAAAGCTTTAATCATTCCCTTATATGGGGCATTTTCAGCTTGACCTGTGCCGAATTTTTTAATAGGCGCATTTAAACTTATTGCTTGTTCATTGCTGTTTTGTGTTGTAGCATGCTGCTTTTTCTCAAAGGATTACGTCTAAAAACTAAAAAGAAGAGAGTTTAAACTAGATTAGACTCACTACAACTTTTTTTTTTCTTCTTTTCTGATATTTAAAAAAATTTCAAAATTGATAATCCGAATGCACTTTCATCAATTGCTCGTCTTGCCCACACGGAGATATATTTTCCGGGAACTAAAAATCATTGTTTATGCTTCATTACCTAGTAGACTCGATTCTGGAAAGGTCTTCGTAGTAATTTCTCTTTAAAGTGGAATAATATTTTCATTTCGGAATCCGGAAGATTTATGTCTTTTTTTTTTCCCATTTGAGCTCATTAACTATAGACATTAACCCAGCGCAATTATAATAACTTGACTTCTAAACGGTTCGACGAGAATATTATTCTAGCCGAACGAAACATCATTAACTAACGCTACAAACGTTTCCAACACAGTTCTAATATACTTTCCTACACTATGGTTTATGCGCTTTGATAACCAACGAGTATAAACAATATCCAGCGTATTCGGAAGAAGAAATAAAAGCTTTAAAAGATTTCCCCAAGTAAAGATTAAGTTAAAAGTATTGTCTCGGTGTACGTGTGACAGGAAGCATTAAATCTGTTGCTGGGAAAATATGAACAAAATATTTTCCCCTTTTAGCTGTTATCATAGCGAAAGAAGTTTATGAATATTTAAAATTTAATCAGTGTCTTTTTATTTGTTTAGTTGGTCAATAAATAGTTCAGTGATTCGGCTGATGATTTTCATCAGTTATATTTATCGTTCGGTCATTTTGTACTTTTGCCGACGATGCATAACTCAATCTAAACTTTAATTTAATTTAGATAGAAAAAGTTTCGAAATTCGTTTCTTACAGCGCTGTAAGCTCATTTCTCTTCGCCTATCGAATCACATTTTTAATTATCGCCTAAAACTTTTCATCAATTAATCTTTATTGTTATCGTTGGGGCAATAATTATGCTCCGATGAACTCGGTCAATGCGATTGATTTGTCGATGAGGATCATTTACTTCATAATAGGCATATTACTTTTACGTAATAGGTACACATTTATCTTTTACTGCGGGTTACATTAGGTATGCGATGTTAACTTTCGTTAAGAATACAGAAAAAAAAAATGACGAGATTAAAAAACAGACAATTAAATTAAAATATGATTATTTGCTTAATTGAAGATTATAAGCGAAATACTAAATTGGGGTCTTCGGGGATCGTTTGAGAATTAAAATTATATCATTGTTGGAACGTGTAATACTTTTTTTTCTTTTTTTTTTTTTGGGCTCTCCTTTGGCTTGGACCCAATCACTTGAATGTATTATGCTAAGAAATTAGATTCCGAGCTGGCAAGAAATGGAAAAAATAAAGGAAAGAAATAAGGGAATTATTGATAGAAATGGCAAAGGAAAGGATGAATGACTGTAAGGAGCCGGAAGTCCAAGAGCTTAGATTTTTCGAAAAAAGCATGGTTTGCGTCGCATCCGAAATAAGAATCAGAGTTGCGGAGGGGACAGAGAGAAGAAAAGCGATGGTGAGAAGCGGGGAGTAATTCTTAATCTGATTACAATAGTAGAACGACGACTGGAAAGGAATAGGAACCAAGGCTGAGGGCCGGGTGCCGGCTGTAAGAGAATAAGGAAGGGTATCTATCCAGCCAAAATTTGGAATAATTGACTGCGGAAAGGAGAATACTAAGTCGAAAGCTGGAAAGCGGTTAGAGAATATTTTGAAACGGGTACCATTTTTAAATTTAAATTATGATCAGAAATTCAAAAATTTTTGTTTTCTTATTTTTTTATTTTAAAACAGTTCTCACTTTAGAAGGTTGTTGCGTAAAATCATGAACGCAACTCATAACCATCAATTCTCGTATCCTTCTATCCTTCATCAGAAGTTTTAGGATCGTCTTACCAAT
Organism: Icerya purchasi; assembly: GCA_039619475.1. NCBI lineage: Eukaryota > Metazoa > Arthropoda > Insecta > Hemiptera > Monophlebidae > Icerya > Icerya purchasi. Next base: position 390,445,298 of record CM077115.1, on the reverse strand, counting down.
TGCATAAAACTCTGTGTCGGTTTCAGTTTCACAAACTGAAAGTTAATATATTGCTTACTTAATTTTGACCTTTTTCTCTTTCGAATTTTCGTATAAAGTATTTTTCGTAAAAATCAAAAAGAACGCCTTTACATTAGAATGTTTATTTTGCAAACTGATTTTCAGTCTTGTAAATCATCTACGGATGTTAGGATCGTAAATGGAGTTTTTGGGTAATGAACAAGTGCCTAATGTATGCATGTGGATGTGAAGGGAACTAATGAATGCTTAAAATGGTATTTTTCTCCGCCTCTTTAACGGATAATATTTGACAAACAGCGGAACTGGAATAGGAAAGAAACAGAATAGCCCGAAGAATCGTAAACGTAACATCCAGATGATTGCCTCAAGGACTATTACAGCGGCATTGGGATTTCAACGAAAGCACTGAAGTCGGTCTACAATTAGCCAGCAATGAACAAGGACACTAGGCCGGCGCCGAACGACTACGTTCCATTTCTACCTTAACTTTAACTTCACCGTGCCGTTTCATCCGGAGTTCCCACATAACACATCCGCCGTCTGGAACACACATGCAGATATTCTGTAAGCACAACACCGATTAAAATTCCGATGAAAATGAACTCGAATCGAGGTCGACCATCGACCGCTTCATCGACTACTTCCAAAAAGGTAGTCACCATTGTTTCACCGAAGGAGGTAAGCAGAATGGTTGTCATTTATACATAATACATAAATTGATCTAATAATTTAGCTAATATTTATTTTGACACGTTTCAAGATTGCGATTTGTTGTTACTTCGGTAGAAGGTGATGATATTTTCGTGAAATTGCCAGAAAGCGGTAATTGTGTTTGAAACATCGGTTTATGACTTTATGGGATACGAATTTTGCCTTATCTCCACGCAGTGTACACAAGATAAATTGCACAGTCAATGTCGGGGGATTTGTTTAACCGAAATGTATTATATCATTCGCGGAGGATAAAAAGGTTCGAAAATAGTAGCAGAATTTACATTTTTTGAATTTTTTCAGCGGTCCCAACATGTATGATCCAAAGTAAGAAAGAAATCTGTGAAAAAATGTCAACGATAACTTTAAAATTGAAGACGATTCGATGCAAAAACAGTTATGATCGGTAGGCATAAAGGTATCGCCGAGGTTGCCAGGAGTTAAATGTAAAAAATGATCATAACCACCCTACACATTATAATACAATCTAATCTGCCAGTAGTTTCTTTTCATGAATTAAAATTTATCACTGATATTGTTGATTCGGGCATACATAGATCAAAGAAAATTCGCGTACGGCATTATCCACGATAAGAGAAAACACGCGTAATTAATGTAAAATTTCACAGTTTGTGTAATGTGTATAGTATGTTGAAAGTTGCACAAAGTAAACAGTGACGTCAACTTCTGTGAAGCAGATAAAGGGATGCTTATTTTATGGTTCCATCAAGATGCCATTCGTACTTTTCAGCATTTCACACATTCAGCAGAGTAACTCGTCTCGATGTGAATGAAAGCTAAGCCGAGTATAGGCAACACAAATTACACGAAACGATACTAATACTAGACTGAGCGATTGACGGAATTGAAATGAACGTGAAAAGAAAGAAAAATCATTTGTGAAATAAATTTGATCGAAGAATTGTCAATAATTACGAATTAAAAAGGAAATTTAATTTATTCGAAAAATAAAACACCAAACTTAGCGGTACGATATGTTTTACATATGTTTAACGTGTAATTTTCTAGCGATAGTTCACAATATTTATTTTTTTTCTTCTTGGACACCATGTCAATGCAAATTAAATTTTTAATCTATTATTTTAACCATTTTCTATCTTTACCGTTCCCGTAAATCGAAATATCATACATAAAGAGTGTTCCTGTTACCAAGCTTATCGAACGGCAGTTTGCCAGAATTATTCACACGTACATATTTGATTTCTAAAAAAGCCGTGATTAGAGATCAAATAGTCGCTTAAAATATACTTTTAACATTGTGTTGAAATCAATTGCTTCATAAAAACGGAAATTGTATAAAACTTCTTAAGAACTCCCTAGAAGCTGGAAATGAAAAAGAAATCGTAAAAATTATAAGAAATTATCAAAAAAAAAAAAAAAAAAAAAAAAAAAAAAAGAATCGTCTAATTTTATTAACAAAATGTTGTAATTTTGTGGATAGGTATGCAGCATGTTTCTCTGAACTGTTATCAAATGAATTAAATACTCCGAGTTATTTTCAATTTTCCGAAAAACATTTAAAAGGTTTACAGCCCCCCTGTTGTATAGCCGAGGATAAATTTCATATCACACATTTTCACGGCAAATATTTTTGGCAAGAAACATAATCTACCCTCTATCGGTAACCTTTTTAACTATTGACGTCGCGTATTACTTAGCCTAAGATTAAATTTAACTAAACAAATTACGTTCGGTTTTTGTCTAGAAAAAATTGCGTTTTGGAAGCTAAATGATTGTTTCCGCGGATAGCAATAGTTTTGTGCTAAATTCAGTTTGTGCCACTACCTAAACGAATAAATAAATACTATGATTTGTCATACGCCTTCACCGAATGAACTTTATCAGCAGTCGTCATTATTCTCTTGGCATAATGCAGTTGATTTAATGTCAGTTCCAAATGGCTTTCGTTTTAGCCGCCTAAATCTTTAATTTAGGTATCAGCATGGACACTACTTTAAATTGCGGATTACCTGTCCTATGTGGGCAGTAATTGGTAGTAACACAACGTTAAATTTACAATGTTGTAGGTTGCTTTGTTCATTTTTTCCTTATTCGAGAATTTATTTTAGTCATTGTTAATTTTACATTCGGTGGCCGGATTCCTTTAATTCAACTAAATTAATTTTTCTTACAACAAAAAGAGGTCATGATGCGAAATGGAATAAACGTAATATCGGCTTTAATGGAAGGATATGTGTACACTATGAGCAAATATTTAAAAAAGTGAATATATACAAATTTTAAATAAAACAAGTATAAAAGTTGAATATGAATTACGAAAATAAATAAATAAAACAATTTTGTAAATTAAATTAAGTCGGTTATTTTTTCGTTGGTAACGATATTGTAAAATACATAGCACATATTTATGTACTGCATACCGTAAAAAATTTAGAAATATAGAAAACTGAGATTAAAAGTTATCCGAATTCTCGCTGTAGTATAGTATACTACGCAAAGATATTTGTGCAAAATGAGAAGCGAATGAAAGAAAAAGTTATTTGAGGCACGTCAACTGGATATTCGATGAAATGAATTCTGCTTCGACGTCAACAATGTTTTTTTTTTTCCTTAATTACGAGTGACTCCAAATGGAAAAAAAATCGTTCTCTTACGATCTCTCGGAACTGATTAACTAGTAGTTACACATATATTTAATACGTCGTGTACGAAAAAAATTGAGCGCGGGCTGTGCGCAGGTTGCGCGACCCGCAAATTATTAACATATGGATAAATGAGACTGTATTAGCAAAAACTTGGTGTCGTTTTATGATCCATACAGTGCCGATGAGTCTTAATAATCAAATAATCGCTTTAAGATATGAAGTGGTCGTTATTGGTAATCTACCATATTATCCTTTTTTTCACGATAGCCGATAGTATAATAAAACTACTTTGATGGACTTTAACAATTTTCAGTAAATTGAAAAACGTAGACAAACGAAATACAAGACATGGACAGAACAATATTCGATGTGAAATGACTACGAATTTCAGGTGCATTGGCTTTTTAGAGATCTTCAAATTCCGGAGGAACTGTAGCCCTCCACCCAAATTTTTGTTAATACTCCCCGTTGTAACGCGACACAAAATTTTTAATTATCAACACAATTCGGAACAAAATGGGCGCAATTTATATGGTTAAATCTTTTATTTTGAAATTCTGGCATACAGCTAACTCAACGCTGTTATATCGGAAAACGGTATCCGAGAAATATCCAATTTAAAACCTGTTCTCTCTCTCTACCTTCTCCCAATAATTTAAACATATATACGTATATAACACATATACTAAGGACCGTTTTGACCCCAACTCTTAATACTATGACCTACTATCATTGCTCTTTGTAACATTGAAAATTATTTAAAAATAAAAACGCAAAAAAATATATGTTTGCCAAAAAATTTTGTATTAATCCGTCTTGCTTTGTTCGGCCATCCCAAAAAGAGCTAAGCATTGTCGAGAAAAATTAAATCCCCTTGGATGTCGATATTTCGTCTAGTTGCTCATTGCGTAACTCGATATAATGAAGCAATCGCGGTGTTCTTTATTTATATCAGGCGACCAGTTCACAATATGTGTAGTGATGTGTAAGGTAACGAGGAACGCAACTAGAAACTAGTTCCAGCTCTAAAATAGTTAGTTCCATTCTAATCGATAATCTATTTACATTACTTCGTTACTCATGTCACTTTTATGTCCCAAAAATGAGAAGTAACCATTGTAACTAAAAGAACTGACTGTAACTGTGCAACTAGTGTCTTGGAACGGAATGAACGGAAAGAACGAAAGAAACGTTTAATTGGCAATAATATCAGACGGTCATCAGGGAGAATTGGAGTACGGATGACACACCTTTTATCTTTATCACTCGCATAGTTCGTATGTATTTCTTACGCTGCTTGGTCTGTTATCGGTCACAACTCACTAGCTCCTTACACGGCGATATGTATGTAGTACGATCAGATGATGAATGAAACAACACTATTCTGCTGTAACTGGCTGGGAACGAAGTTCTTCAGTTACAAATTTAGTTACAATAACTAAATAACGTATAATGTGTTTCTATTAGTGATGGGTTTTTAATGTTCTTTTCGCGGATCAGTTCTTTTCGATTAGTTCACTATAAAGAACTGATTGTTTTCGAAAATCTTTTAGATCTACACGTAAACAAATCTTACTATATACTAAGCGACTGTGTAATCGCTTTTTATTTTGTCTGTCCGGACTATATCTTCCGAACCGAATTAGATAAAAGCGTGATTTTTGTAATCATTTTTATTTTGCCTGTACGGGCTATTCGCTCCAGCTCATTTTGTTCATTCTAGTTCCACCCGAAACGGTTCATACAGAACCAGTTCTTTTAAGTTTTGTGAATCAGTTCTTTCAATCAGTTCGTTCACGAACTACACATCACTAGTTTCTATCCATACTGGCCAAACTGCTGTTGTGTGTGCGCGCGTTATTATCAGCTGTAAACAACGTTATTTACGCGTATTCCAATTAAATCTGTATATTTTAATAAGCAGAGCACATCACGTTTTCTGTACCATGCGGTGATGATGATCGAACATAATGTCCTATAATGATGACTGGTGCTGCGGCAAATTAGCAACTCTAGAATTTATACACTACTATCAAACATTTTAACAGCGATTTTTATCAAAAAAGCAGTACTGCTTTGTTTACTGATTTCAATTCGGTTACAAATTCCAGATCTACTTCATTTTATTTGGATGTCTATTTGTCACATTTCGCTGTTTTTCGAGATATTAAGATGAAACTTTCATCTGCTAGCTCCAAGTTGTTTTAGCTTTTAAACATTATTGTTTTATTAACCCCTGTTTTGTTTGCTTGTTTTTTTTTTTTTTTGATAATTACGTTTTATAATATGTTTAAATTTAATTCCATTTTGATTACATAAATTACTCCTTATTGTAACAGTTTGTAACTAAGTCCCTGTTACGTTCCTGATCATTAGAGACTTGTAATGTGACTTTCCAAAATATTTTCAACTTTACCCATCACAAGCAAAGATAGTAAAATATCACGCTTTGCATATAAGCATTTACGGATTTGATAAATCAACAGCGTAGTGTTCATAAGTTTAAAATCACACTCTTAAATGCAAAATATATTTATAATAATTAAGAATTATAAAATAGCCGACTAGTTTCGGATAACACAGGCTCATAATCATGACGTTATTTTTTAACTATTATAAACATATCTTTTGTGTTTAATAGTATGATTTTACAATTAATTAATGTTGGAAACAAAACACAAAAAAATTGAAAAAGACGACTTTAATTCTAATTCTAATAGTAGTGTTCTAAGATGTTCAATCCAGCCGCTTAAAGAACAGCGCCTAGTTGTCTAGTGTAATTATCGGACCGTTTTTCGCGGATCTGGATTTTTTGCAATTTCTGCATTCTTTTTGCTGCAGTTTTGTATAAGTAGTAGAATATTATATAATAATACTGAAGTATTGACTATCTTAAATTTCGTATCATTTAAATGATTTTAAAGATAAGCTATGCGTCATAATAACTCGGCAGTTTTACGCGGGACAAAAGAATCGAATCAAACAAAAAAAAAAAAATAGAAACAAAAAAAAAATGGTAGTAGAAAGATAAAAATTCAAAAGACTGTTTTAGACAGAAAAAATAATAAACACGATGGAAGTAATAATAGGAAAATGTCGGAGCGAGGAAATGACAAAAACGCATAAATTACCGAAAACAAAATTCCTATTTTCCTTCTGACTTATTATTATTATTATTATTATTATTATTGCCACTATTATTATTATTACTATTATTATTATCTTTTTTAATGTGTCAAAAATTCCAAGTATTTTTCATTTAGCAATTTTTAAAACAATAGCGACCGGGCAACAAAAGAAAATTCATCATTAGCTTCTTGGAAGCGGTACCGTTTTAATCATGCCGTGAAAAAACATATACACTTATAAACGGCGATGAAGTTTCACTTCTTTTCTTCTCATTGTTAAAAATTGCACACAATGACTTTTTCGTTTAACATTTGCGTTAGATCGTTTCTACTATATGTATAGATTTTTGTTTTACAGTTTTTTCTTTTAGCGCTTATAAATTTCTGAAAGTTTTTAATTTTTTCTACAAATTACCGGGAAAGATTCTAAGGTAAAAGTATAATTCTGCGAAATAATGTAACGTTAGAATAATTTCTTGCTCTGCGTAATGTTACATTTAAATGTTTCTTTTTTATGAACATAATTATTTTCCGCTTTTTTAGGTGGGCTACAGTTTTGAAATGGCTTAATGTTAATATCATTTACAATAATGTAGTTTAAGCGGGTCTTAGCAGTCCTCTAGGCTACCAGCGGTACACCAAGAAAGAATTCAGCGGGTCAACAGTACCCATTACGATTCGGAAGAGATATTTGTAACGTCGTTGAAAATATTATTTTTATGTACCTATATAACAGTTTGTGTCATGTGTGTCGTGTCAAGTTGCTTTTCGTTGCGTTCATACAGTTCATATATTCGTACGCCGATCTCATGTGTTCTTCCAGTTTTCAGCTCTTTCTGCAGAGCGTTCTGCTTTGTATTCCTATTTGTTGAGACTTGGGCTTTCTGCTCCTTATTGTGCTTCCTATATCCTGTCCTTTCCTTCGCTACTAGTTATTCCTGCTATTTGTTCTTTTTGTTGACAAAGATTTCTGATCGGATTAAAATATAACCGACTTCTTTCCTTACTGTTTGTTTCTGGGTAAAGGTCTTGGTTGACCTGCCCAAGAAAGAAAAAAAAAAAAAAATATATATATATATATTCGTCTCGTTATTTCTATAAAAAAGAAAAACTGTTCAGTTGTATTTATGTGTATACTGTATATCGCTCGTCTTTTAAAACTGTTTACTGTTCAGTTCGGCGGCTCGGGGTCTATTGTCATCCTTAGATTCTATCCAGCATTCAGACATCCGAATAGCCACTGGAGCCTTTTGCACCAGTCCCACAGCCAGTCTTAATTGTGAATCTGGACAGCTGTCCCTATATTTCAGAAGGGAGATCCTAACGGCTAACTTTCTGACTTCCATTCTTGTCAATTCAAACCTTCCGATCAATGAGCTCCTTTTCAACTCCCAGCAACAGAGTCAGACTATTCTGCGTGTTCCTAATTGTGCAACTAACATCAAAAATAAGTTCTAATCTCGTTTTCCTCAAATTAAAAAATTTATTCTCAATCCTCCTCTTTCTCCAGTGTACACTAACCCTCCTCCTTGGCTCTTCCCAACCCCAGATATCAATCTTAACTTAATCCATCTACCCAAATCCATATATCCCGACTACATCCTTCATCAACACATTACTTTCGAAACTGTCAAATACGCTGACTGTATCTTCTGCTTTACGGATGGCTCAAAATCTACTGACCATGTTGGATCAGACTTTTTTGTTCCTCCTACCACCCATCGCTTCCGGCTTCCGAAATCCTGCTCTGTATTTTCGGCTGAATCTTTCGCCATCTTCAAGTGTCTTGAGTTTCTCTCCTCCGTTCCGCCTCTTTCTAAATACCTCATCCTTACTGATTCACTCAGTGTTCTAATGTCCCTCTACAACTTTTACACAGATAATGCAATAGTGCAAACGTATCTTTCTCCTTCACGATCTGCTTATTCGGTCCCAAATTTCTATATCTTCCATGTGGATCCCCAGCCATATTGGTTTCCCTGGTAACGAGGCCGTCGACCGAGCTGCTAGGGAGGCATTCCGGCTTCCATCCATATCCTCGTACTTCTCTTCTACCAGAGATATGAAATCCTTCTTGAAATCCCTTATAATTAAATCTTAGGAAAAAGTATGGAGTTCTAGTCAACAAAAAAACCTTTTCCTTGTTAAACCTGATCCTCTATCTCAGATCCCCCTTCCATTCCGTTCAAGGAAGAAAAATATTATTCTTACCAGACTTAGGATTTCCCACTCCCGCCTGACCCATTTGTATCTCCTACAACGCACCGATCTCCCTCTTTGTCCCTTTTGCCAAAGAACACAGCTTTCCATTCCCCATTTACTAACATCTTGTCATTCCTTTATAGAACTTAGAGCCCAGCATGGCCTCCCCCCTTCCTTATCGCAACTCCTAGCTGATTCTCTGTGTCATATCCTCAGTGCGTTCCAATTCCTTCATTCCCTTAACCTCCTAAATTCAATTTAGTGTTCGTCGCTTTCAACAGAACAAGCTTCTTTTTATTCCTTCCTCTTACAAACCGGTATTCCCGCTCTATACTGTGCTTCATTCATTCTCTCCCTTCCTTCTCCTTCGGTTATTCTAGCTCTTGATTCTTTTCTGTCGGCTATCTCTGATCGTGTAAGGATCTGAGTCTCTCTTTTCTCTCTGTTCCGCTGTTCTTGGGCCAATGTCCATGTGGGCAAACCCATTTAAAAAAAAATAAAAAAATAAAAATTTAGTTTCCCTTCCGTTCCCCGGGCGCGTATGGCCCGTTTGAACAGCCAACGCCTGTACCTTCTAGTGTAATAATAATAATAATAATAATAATAATAATAATAATAATAATAATAATAATAATAATAAAACTGCTTACTCTAAAAATAATATTCTCGCGGGTTGTAAAAAATACGAAATAAAGTGGAACCGGATTTTTTCATCAAAATTCTGTTGCAGTCGGTGAGAGCTTTTTCTTTTTTTTTCTTTCTCTTATACATCGGTTTATCATCGTATAGGGAGCACAGCAAAATATGTTGTCAGTGTAGCCAGATGCAGAATGTCAAATATCAAACATTCGTATATTAATATGTATATTGATCGCTAACATTTTTACACGCGTCGTGTTTAATAACAGCGATCACATGGAGCGACAAATAAACGCAGCTCCTTCCTCTACACAATCGGAAGTTGCTGGTATCATTATGCAGCAATGTCAGCAATGACAAGCTGAAACGAAACAAAGAGAGCAGAAATATATACACCAAATAGAACAGCTTCAAAAGCAGGTCACGCTTTTAAGTAATAAGCTAGAAAGTCAAGGAGGCATTAGCTCACGAACACGGTCGCAAAGTACTCCTAGTGTGCTGATAGGAGAACAAATATAGAAACTACACGAGTTAACTAGTGATAAAGATGCTACTACTTCAACAGCACTCAATCATTCGAATGTACCTATATGTAATATAACATCTGATAGTACATCTGAAAAGTAGCCTACTATTATGTCAACTAATAAAACGGCAGAAAAAGCATCATACAGTCATGTAGCGCAAGCTCCTGTTAAGGCTAAAATACCGCTCATCTTTATTAGTAACGTTAAAGATATTGAACGCCTTATACAGAATTTAGGTGACCTAAACTGTCCAAATCCAACCATACAGTCACTGAGCAATGGAGATACTAAATTAATTTGCTCCGACGAGTCAAGTTTTCGAATGGTGATGAACAATTTGAGAGAAGGAAAGGAAACAATAAATCATTCCCTAAATGGCATAGAATTTCATACATTTTAGGTTAAAAAGAAAGCCCCTTTCAAAGTTTTAATTAGATACTTACACCCTACAACAAAACCGGAAAAAATTATTGACGCTCTTCGTGAGAAAGGACATGAAGCAGTATACGTTACAAATGTACTACTAAATAAAGTACAGATTGAAACAAAGAAAGACGGAAGTGTCTTGCGTAAAACAATTAAAACACCTGGACCATTATTCTTTATCGAATTAGCGCCTAATTCTAATAACAGAGAAGAAGCGCCACGCCAAAAGGCAAACGAAGTGGTTTGGTATAAAAACTGTCAACAGTACGAACACACCAAAAAATATTGTGCAAGACAAGCACGCTGTGTTAAATATCCAAGAATGTAAATGTGCAACACACACTGCAAACTGGAAAGATTGCTCAATATATCAAGAAAAACTAGAAGCTCAGACTGAGGTCAAGGAAGTGACGGCTCCGGAGAGAACGCATCAGAAACCACAAATTGTAGTTTTTGCTCCCACACCAGTACCTATAAATTCAAAATCTTCAGAACCAAAACAACAAATTAAGCAATCATAGTCAAAATCGGAAAAACAGCCTCTAGAGAAAAGAACGATAGACGACATCTGAAATTTGTTATAAAGTATGAATTCTTGAATAGCCAAATTGGAAGCCAATAGATGTCGAACCGATGCTGCTACTGGCAAAAAAACGTAAACGTAATAAGAATAAAAAAGTGACTATGCTTCGCATAATAACGTGGAATTCCAACGGTCTCCTGGAGAGAAAGAAGGAATTCGAGGTATTCTTTAGACACAAAAACATAGACGTCACTCTCATTTCTGAGTCACACTTCAATGATTGTGCATTATTTCATATACATAGTTATAAAACATATTACACGCCACATCCTAAATGCAGAGCTGATATTCATTATAAACCACATGCTGGCACAGCTATAATCGTCATAAACAATGTCCGTGAAGATTATATCCAAATTACAAGTATAGTTGTATACCTTAATAACACCGAACTGACACTTGCGGCAGCATACTGTCCTCCGAGGCATGCAGTGAAACATGAACAATTCAATAAAATATTTAAGCAGCTGGGTAGCAGATTCATCCTTGGGGGTGAGTACACTGCAAAGCACACTGCATGGGGTGTTCACGACTGATAACAACTAAAGGTAGAGAATTGCTCAAAGCAATCAATGCAGAGTCATGTAAGTTTCATACATCAAGAAATCCGACATACTGGCCAACAGATCCTGATAAAATACCTGATCTCATTGACTTTTACATAACTCGCAGAGTAGCAGCTAATTACATTTAAGTTAAGAACTACTGGGAGCTTACTTCTGACCATGTCCCAGTGCTTCTTGCACTAACCGACATAGTGATACGGAAGGAGATATGTCATAATCTTATTAACAGGTTTACAAACTGGGATCAGTTTCGAGGAGAACTTGATTCTAATATAAATTTGGGAGTCCGACTAAAAACGACAGAAGAACTGGAAATGCAAAGCCAGCAATTCACCCAAATAATTCGTAAGGCTGTTAAAACCGCTACACCAGTTTTCAATTCCACAGCAGTTCAAGAAAAGTGTTACCTATTCTAGGTTAGACTGCTAATCAAGCAACGACAAAAAGCACGACGCATTTGACACCGAACAAGACGATCAGAAGACAAGAACGCGTTTAATCGGATCAGCAACCAGCTGGGTCGGTTAATTGCAGCAATCGATAGGACAAAGTTTGAAGATGTCTTGAAGGACTTAAGTCCTAGGACTGATAAAAATTATTCATTGTGGCGAGCAACACAACGCTTCAAACGACCCATGGTCCAGATACCGCCACTTAAAAATGAAGATGGAAAATGGATGCGTCAAAATTAAGAGAAAACATAATTGTTTGCAAAATACCTGGCAATATTATTTCAGCTAAATAATATTCAGCCATATGTAGATACAACTCTAGTTTATCAACCATAACAACCTATAAAGTTCATGTCTCCTACAGAGGTTACTAAAATGATTGTTAGAAGCATAAATCCTAAGAAAGCGGCAGGAATTGATGAAATTACTGCTGCAATACTTAAAGAGCTGTCACGGAAAGCTGTACTGTTCATAACATATGTGTTTAGCAGTAGCTTGCGTCTTCAACATGTTCCTACAATATTTAAAACGGCACAGATTGTCATGCTGAAAAAACCAGACAAGCCACCAGAATTGGTAACGTCCTACAGACCAATTTAGCTGTTACCATCGCTGGCCAAATTTTATGAAAAGCTGCTCTTAGAGTGACTTAAACCATATGTATATATATATATATATATATATCAGATAAGCTTCCGGATGATCAATTCGGGTTCCGTAGTTACCATTCAACGATTGATCGGGTACATCGTGTAACAAGATATATTATGCAAGCATTTGAAAAACAGCTGTACTGTGTCGCTGTATTTTTAGATGTTTCACAGGCATTCGATCGAGTCTGGGATGAAGGCTTAATTTATAAATTAAGCAAACAATTATACCCGATAACTTCTGCCCACTTCTTCAGTCATACCTAAAAAACCGAAAATCTGTGTTGCGCGTGAAGATGCGAAGTCTACATTTCAGTCCATACAAGCTAGTGTACCACAGGGCATAGTGTTCTTGGACCTGTCTTGTATACTCTCTATACTTTTGATATTCCACTCTCAGACGATATCTTTACAGTCACCTACGCTGATGATATTGTTATCATGGCAACAGGACAAACACAATCTGAAGCAACAATGGTTCTCCAACATCATCTTTACCGAGTTGTGCTGTGGATGCAGGATTGGAATATAAAGCTCAATGAGCAGAAGACAGTCCACGTTACATATACACTTCGCTCATTACAGCATTAGATTAATATTAATGACATCCAAATACTGCAGTCTAGATCAGTGAAGTATCTTGGATTGAATCTCGATTCGCGACTCACGTGGAAAATACATATCGAGCACAAAAAGTTACAACTAAAGCGCAAGTTTAGTCAGATGTAGTGGCTAATTGGCAGAAAAACACCACTTAGTCTATGTAATAAACGTTTCCTATATCAAGTGATCCTGCGTCCAATTTGGACATATAGAGTCCAGTTATAGGGATGTACTTCTCGATCGAACAGAAGTATCATCCAGAGTCGATAGAATATTACTTTTCGTGCAATAACAAACGCTTGTTGGTTTCATCGTAACGAGGATATCCATCATCATCTCCATGTGAAGATGGTTGACGATATCATTCATGACTTTGCCATCCAAAACGAAAAGCGGCTGCATGATCACATAAATATAGAGGCCATTCGCACATATTCTATAGGTTTAGTTATGTAATTATTTGTAAACCACCTAATTAATAGTAATATTTTTGTTAAATATTAGTGAGAACTAGTCATTGGACTAGTTCCACAACATATTATGTATTAGTAGTTTATAAGTATTGATTATTTAAGTAGAAACTTAAGATTTCAGTAGCTTCGGTCACTCCCTTAAGGGGTAGTCCATTAAAAAAAAGATAAAATATATATACCTATATAAATTTCCGGTGTAAAATAACGGAATGCAATTACGCACTCTTTAATTTGAGTTGAAAAACCAAAATTTCATATGCACGCCGTAAAAATATACCAGTCGAGTCATATTTAATCACTGTAACTATAACCGATCCTGTTCAGCGATACCGGTTATACTGCCCGATAAAAAATTCTTTTTTCAGTTACCGAAGAAGGTGTTCGGATAAAACCGCGCAGAGGTCAGCATATAGAATTCTTTATTATCCGATTTCGAAGAAAGCCAACGTTACGCTCTTGAGTGTTCGTCTCTTGTAACCGATCGAGCTTTCTTCTACTCCTCCCTTTTCCAAATTGGTATTCTCACTCCATACAGTGCTTCGTTCATTCTCTCCCTTTCTTCTCCTTCTGTTGTCCAATCTCTTGATTCCTTTTTGTCGGCTATTTCTGATCGTATAAAGATCTGATTCTCTTGCGTCATTTTTCCTTTATTTTGGGCCAATGTCCCTGCAGACGAACCCCCCCCCCAAAAAAATGAAAAAAAACGTTACGTTCTTGTTTAATTTGCAAACTAATGATGAAGAAGGCTGAGAGGCCGAAGTTTTAAAAATAAATTAGACGCGTATTCGTAAATATAGTTTGCATCAGTGGATACAAACGCGTTATAAAAGAAGAAAGGTTACAATGGGAAAGCGGGACTTTAAGTTCAGATAAAACAAGAGAGTTATGGTCTTAAGAAAAGAAGGCTTTAATACGACTTACACGGTGACGATTGTGTAGAACAAGTGTGGTCTGCGATTTCAAATATCCGAGTATTTGAAAAACATCTATAGCAAAACGTGAAGCATCTTTACGAAAAATTTCTTTAGAAAAACGGAGTAGGGTTTATTTCACGGCCCCCGATTGGTACACGTCGTCCAGATTTCCTTCAGATCCAACACATTGAATAAAAAAAAAGACCGAATTGTTGGAAATATCACCGAAAAACATCGTGCTTTCGCAAAATTACAAAAATTGTAGAAAAGTGTTGAATACATAACGACTGGAAGCTTCTTATCATTCAGAGAAGTTAACACCGGGATAGCCACATAATGAGTGAGGGAAGAATATGAATTTCGGAGAACATAAATTTAAATCTTTATTTGGTGCCTACTTTTTGTCCTTTACAAATTAACGGTTTTGATTCGTGCGAATTCAGGGTATACCAGAAATATAAAAAACACACTGGATTTTGCAGGCCAGGCAATCAAATTAGGAATTTAACATTATGTAAACAAAGCTATTAATTTTTATTACAACGCTATTACTAGAGCTGGGGACAAATCTTGTGAGTGATGGTAATAATAATTCATATTATTCTCGCAAATGTTTTTATAGGACGTGAGTTTTCCAAATAGTTCAAAGAGCATTATTCAGCGTGAGTTTTAAATAATTCAAAGCCTAAAAGCGTTTTGCTGTTGAAGTCTAAAAATCTGTCTCCCCGAAATGAGTGCTGTAAGTAATTAGTTTTGATTAGTTTTCATTCTTTTTTTTTTTTTTTTTATAATTAACTACCTCGTTTACCCTTTAATCAAGTAAAAACACGATGCTTATTTGAATTTAAACAACTGTATCTTATAACATAAGGTCGCGATAGCCTAGGTGCTACAGCGCTTGACTTCCGATATGGAGGTTACGGGTTCGATTCCGAGCGACGACGAACTTATTACAAGAATTAAATAAAATAAATACTCGATTAATAATCACGTGGAAGGCAATGGCAAACCACCACGTTCAACATCATATGCGCGCGCTGGGTCAGTACACAGCAGACTCACACCGAACGGACTGCACTGGTAGCGCGATAACAAGCGGCTACTATCAGTTCCGAATGTAGTCTTGCGTGTGTACACCTGCGTTGCATATAAACAATTGCCTAGTACACTACCTATAGCTGTACTGCTAAGATGTACAAATAGGTAGTCGCCGACGCTCAGAAGCTGAGTAATGGGGCACTATAAAGAATCTTATAATATGGAGTTCTGTGGAAGAAGTGAATAAAGGAGGTCACGTTTTTCAGCGTTCGATTTCGTTTGGTGCAATCGCTTATGTTCTATTTTTGTGTACGTCTGTCATATTGCTTTAGTAAAAAATTCATACGGTGATATTTGCGTTTCTCGGAACTACTCATTGATATATCAAAATTTGCCTTTACCCGTAAAAATAGCTGAATTCACGTTTTCAACGGTGAAGTTGAACCTGCGATCGGTTTATTCACGATCTAGATACCCCGCGACCCGGTGGTAATCCGTAATCTAAGCGACGGCGGATTACTCGCGTACCGCTCGAGATCGACCGGCAACCTGATCGAATGCCGCTGTACACTATACTCCGCGTACCGTTCAGCAACGATCATCAGCTCAAAACGTCGTTCGCCACCGCTCCCACGCCACTTCTAGTAAAACGTAACTCCACGTGCAGTTTTCGCAACCATCACCCTCTCAATCAGATGGAAGGAATTAGCAGTGAGCAGTTCAACTTGCTGATGGAAAGTATTAGGGCCAGTAAAGCCCTTCTGACCAAACAAATTTAAGAATATCCGAAGTGGTCAGCGATATAAAAAATTTGAAGGATAATAGCGACATTAAACATAAATAAAAAAACAAACAGTAGTAAATTTACAATAGGCACCCTCAATGTAAGATCTTTTTGCACAAACCCGAAAATTTCACAAAATTCGAAAATGCTTTTATCAAGTCCGGGCTAAAAGTATTAGGTATATACGAAATCTGTACAGAAGTGGAGAAAATTTAAATAACTAAAAAGGGTAATTTGTTCCACTACATGGGAAGTAGTGAAGGACAAAAATGGATGAGTTTTTTTAATTATCACAAATTGTATAAAGGCAGTGAAGGAGATAAAAGTTATTTTGGATAGAATTTCAATTCTAAGAATAAAAGTCAAAGAAACTAATATAACATACAAATGTATGCCCCTACGGCTACGTCAGATGATTATTGAAGTGGAAATATTTTACAAAATGATAGAAGAAATTACCCAGGACCAATTAAAAGGAAAAGAAAACAAAACATTCCCGATGGGATATTGGAATAGCCGAATAGGTCAAAGTCAAGAAAACGAATTCGAAACACTGGGAAAATTTAATTATAGAAAGCGTAACAAAAGAGGCTGGAGACTCGTAAAATTTCGTCAAGAGTTCTGATTGAAAGTATTAAATAGTTTTTTTAAAAAAGGGGAAGGAAAAAAATGGTCATGGATCGCTCCCAACCAGGAATATAAAACGTTAATAGACTACATAATGACACCTACAAACAATAATTCAGTAATAGAGATTTAAATTCCACTCTGACCATAGGCTACTAACTATAGAATTAACGATACGGTACCCCGCCTAAAAAACCAGAAAAGCAGGCAAAAAAAAAACAGAAAAGGAAACAAATCCACATAAATTTAACAAACTCATAATGAACAAGCTAGATAAAATAAATCAGGATAACATAAATGTAGACACGGTGGATACAAGAAAATATTAGAAATATTAAATTTGGCCATATGTAATTCGTAAGAAACTAAAAATAAACAGGATAAACACGAAAATAGGGGTCAACAAAATGAAAGAAGAAATAGCAGGCTTGATAGCCAAAAGAAACGCCCTTCTGAGAATCAAAATCAAAACTAAAACAGACAAAGTTGAATTTAATGTGGTCTGCGCAGACTAATTCGTAATAAAATTAGGCACAAAAACAACTACGTAATAAAAAACGAAATTATAAGAGAGACTGTGGAGGGAAATTTTAAAAAAATGAGAAGGAAATTAAATCGGGGGGGGGGGGGGATGCAATGCTACTTCGTTAACAGTGAAGGCAAGAGGGTTTATGATCGGAAGGGCACTAACCGTATAATTTCACACTATTACGAAAACCTATATAATGATGCGAAAAAAAGGAAAATAAAATAAACTTTTTGCACAAGACAGAGAAAAAAGAGCTGTTCTTTCTGAAATGCGAAATTGAAACAGTAATTAAATAATTAAAAACAAACAAATGCTCGGGACACGATGGGATAACGAATGAACATATAAAAATGGGAGGTAGCGACATGGAAAACATATTAACACAATTTCGGAAATAGGAAAAATCCCGAAGGACTAGAAACTCGCAGATATAATAATATCGTTCAAGAAAGGGGATAGGCACAGGGTAGAGAATTACAGACCAATCACCCTCACTCCGACGATCTCAAACATTTTTTCGAAAATAATTGAAAATAGGCTAAAAAAGGATATTAAACGAATAGCAACCAGTAGAACAGGCAGGCTTCAGAAGTACATTCTCACCGTTGGATCATATTCATACGGTGAAGCAAATAATCGAAAAAAGTAAAGAGTACCAGAAGGAACTGTATATAACAGGATTGATCGATTACAATAAAATCTTTGATTCCATAAAACACGTTAATGTATTACGGAAGCCCAAACAAATTTATAGAAACAATAAGCGAAATATGATATTTCGATAACGTTCACGAATTTGGAGGAAATTTTAAGCAGGTTTCCAGAAACCGCCCGTTCCAGGAGATGGAGGCTATTCGTGTTAATGATCGAAGAAAAAACCATACGTACGAGTGTAACATCCGGGAAGAACAGTTTTTGATGTGGGAAACACCAGATCGATAAAAAGGCCAACAGCGAAGAAGCACATTCCGTCGAATCTTTGATCGCAATGGATGATCGTTAATTCCGAGGAATAACTAAGCCGGCGAGATGTAATTTATTCAGCGCTGAAGAGCAATTAGGAATACTAAAACGGGATTAGTGATGCATTTCGAACCGTTTTTAATGTTGCGAAGAATAGAGAGAGTCGGTTTTATTTTTAAAATGCCGTTTTTAATGCGGAAAGGAATTCATCGACGTCGTTATATTCTTAGATTATAACGACGTCCGTTTCTCTGAAAGCGGCTCTGCATGTGTTGCTTTTGGTCATCATACGGCTTCATCGGATGGTATTTCAAGTGGCTAGCGGTGAAAGGTTTCCACGAGCAATTTATTTTAATTGCTGAAGCATTCACTGCGGGACTTTATCTTTTGCGTGATAAATCGACCGGTTTTTACAATATTTAAGTGTTCACACATTCGGTATTTACCCGCGACGCGCTTTATATATAATCATCGCGGATTAATATGTGCAAAGACTTTTTGTTGGTGAGTTTTTCTTTTCTTAGATTGATAATTTGATAAGTCAAAAATATTTCCCTTTTCTTTGAAAAAAAAAAAAATGAAAAAAAAGCGGAACTTTAATCGTCATTCGACTACGCTGTGGATGGATGATATATGATATCGATTTTTGATTCGGTAAAATATGTGAATTGAAATTAAATTCACGTTTTTTCTGGGCATTTTCTGTCGCAGTAGTGAACCGTGTCTAATATTGAACAGATGCTGTCCCTATTCTGCTTGAATGTGACCGCCAAAAAGCACGCGGCCTATTTTCGTTTTTCTTCTTTTTTTGAGAGGGATTTTCAACTATGGACGCTAGCGCGAGAGGAATTTACCTCTATTATTAATTTACACAATCGCGATTCGAGCCCCAGGTCGCGTACTTGAACGAAAATGCCTAACCAACCGCGTTACGATATTTTTGCTCTATTATTTTCTCCCTCACGAAAATGTTTTACTATTCGTAAATTATTTTCACCGATTATTCCGCTTATTCGTTTTTCTAGCTTCTTATTTTGTAACTCTTTAAGCACCCTACTTTTTTACGTTATTATCATAAAAGTCTTTGTCTCCCCTCTGGCAGTATCGAATTACAGAAATCTTAAATAAAATTTACGGCAAACTAACAAGGAACTTTTTCTTATCTGTTTATTTTTTTAATGAAACTTACGAGTCTCTCGAGCTGTTCTACGAGAATGTTTTTCACTTTAAACGTACATTTTTGTCACATTTTATTTAATGTACATTTCTAAATACTCTTAAAAATGTATAACGAGTTGATTTTTTATTTTTTTTCCGTTCTGTTAAATTCTCTGACTATATTGACAATCCAGAATACTGGGGCACGTTCCTTTCTACTTTTGAATTATCCTCATTTACCTTCCTAGATTTCTCTGGTACCCAATTATTTCAGGCTAGGTAATATTTATATACATTTTTCGTAGTGTGTAATTTTAGCAAACAGGATGTGATAGGTTTATCTAAAATTAATTACGCCCATATGGTGACGCAACTTCAAGTTTGCCTAGCCTGAAATAATTGAGTACCAGAGAAATCTAGGAAGGTAAAGGCGGATAATCCAAAAGTAGAAAGGAACTGGGCCCAGTATTCGCATCAGATCCATTAGGATTAGTACCATTATGGAAAGTTTAACTTCACAATCCATGATACCTTATCAGAGATATATAGGACTTGCTTTACTTCATATATGTACATATATATATATATATATATATATATATATATATATAACTCGGCCCTTCGGTACTCGAAAGGAGACAAGCCCCCTTCAACCTCACGTCTAGTTCTTCTATAATTCATCTAGAAGAGTAAACTTTTTCACTGGCTACGCCATTCGACAAAATTTTTCATTACCTTTTTTCGTTACATTTTCGTTACATATTTCGTTACATAAAATTGTGACATTTTTTTGGGACAAATTTCGTGACAGGACACTTTTCCTGATGACCCCTGGCGTAAAAATGGCATACTCATTAATATATATATATATATATATATATATACGTAAATCCACTATTAAATCGTTATGTTTACATGATTGTGATAATGAGAGCAAAAAAAACAGGTATCACAAATATAATAAATTCACAATATTTACAGTTCAAAAAAATTAAGCGCGAAAGCCTACTTGTTTCGGAGGCAGTTCATAATTGTAAATAGTATAGTTATTACGATAGTAGAAATGTAAATATAGATTAAAATAAATGACTGGCGACGATTATATCAATATATATTAAAATGATGAAAGTTAAATATTATAAAAAACAAAAAAAAAAAATCTTATTAATTTTAAATAATGGTTTTTTTTATGTAGGACTAAATTATTTTTAAATTTATTAATGCAATGAAATTCAGCGTATAATTTAGTTAATAATAATCTACCTCCGCATAATGGAACCCATTACTTAAAACTATTAATAATTAATTTTCATTTTGGAACTTGGTGTTTTTTTTTATTTTAATAAAACGCGCTTTGGAACTAATGTTGAATCTTCGGTAAAAAATAATAACAAGTAATTTCTTTGGGTGATTAAAATCCAAGTAAAAAAATAAAAATTAGGTTAATAAAAATTTTCCAGTTTTAAAACCATTTAAAATTTCCCGCCATTTTTTATAACTAATATTAAATTAATTTTGTTGATATCAATTCCGCTGGGTGACAAAATTAATCTGTCTCTACGATATATGTAATTAAACTGTTTCTTCAAACATAAATACTTCAGCATGCTTTTAGCTGATGAGATGGCATTTACACACCCAAAAACGTTTCTCCGATAGCTATTATATGCAGTTTCTAGTTATTTGTTAGTTGTGTTATTTTTAATAGTTTATGTGTATATAATTTAAATTTTTAATTTCGCGTTACGATGTAATAATAATGTCTTTATTAATACGATTTTATTCTCCGCACGACCGGGTAAGTTTACCATTTCGTACCTTCCGGACATTTTCAATGTGTCTGATCTTATCTGAATTAATCGATATCAGAAAATTAAGAGAAATTCGTTTTCTAATGCAACCTAACGAAAAATTCAATTCGGATATTCACTGCCCCCCACATTGGAAACAACGAAACCGTTATGCGCACTAAACTTTGATTATATTAATATACTCACGAAATGTAACAATATCTAAATTATAAAAATCACCTTTTTTTTATGTACGGTATTTTTTTAATATTTTTGTGACTCTATGTACGAGGGTCATCCGGAAAGTAGTACCCGTTTGCGCGTTGTGTTTCAGCTGTCTGTGTGCAAAGTTTCGTCTCACTGGTGTTAACTGTGTTGATTCTGTGAGTGCTTATAATGTTCAAGAAAAAAAAATACGCCGCCAATTGTGAAGTTAGGACTGTAATTAAATTTCTCAACGCAAGAAACATGTGACCTTGTAACATTCATCGTCAATTGAAGGAGTTGTATGGAGACAATGTTATGGATGAGTCTCACCTGTTCGGCGCTGGCGTCGTAATTTCAACTTAGGGAAACGAGAGCACCCATGAGAAGGGGTTTTCGGGACGGCTGTCAGTCATTGTAGACGAACTGCTGAGTTCAATGAACGAATTCATGAAGAACGATCGGCGCGTTACAACTCATGAGATCTGTGAACACTTCCCTTATTTATTCCTCTCACCGCAATATCGCGCAGGCTAACTCCCAACTTCAAAACTCCTTAATTTCATTGGAAGACGCTTTTTCCAACATCCATCTTTTCATTTCCTCTATTAAATCTTCTGCTGTTGTCTTTACTCTGCGTCCTTTTATTCCTTCCTTAATCAACCTTGTTTTAAATAGTGGCCCAATCCTTCTTTGTTCCTCCTTTCGTTATTTGGGTGTTTTCCTGGATAGTCGACTTTCATTTCATGATCATATCAACCATGAATAGGTGTCCGCCTGCAAAAGACTCAACCTCATTAAATCCCTTTCTCATACTGATTGGGGTGGTGATCCTGTGATCCTGCTTATGTTTTACAAATCTTTTATCCGCTCTATTCTTGATTACTGTTCCTACATTTACGGAAATTCTTCTAGATCCCTTCTGTCTGAGCTCGATCGGGTCCAAAATACATGTCTCCGTCTCTGCCTTGGAGCCCGAAAGTCTACTCCTATCCCAGCTCTGCACGCGGAATCTCACATTCCTCCTCTTTTTCTTCGACGTTCCTTCCTGGGTTATCGTTTCCTCATTAAACGGTTGCCGATTTCCTCTTCTCCGCTGATTTCTTATTCATCCATCCTACGTAGCTGGCGTTTTTCTGTCAACAAAACTCTCATTCCATCACTTATCGCTGCCCGTCTTGTTCAGTTTTCTCCATATATCTACATTCATGATAAACTCTCATATTTCTCCTTCAATTTTTTCTTCTTTTCTTCATCCTATTAATTGGTGTTGGTGCAGCTTTTTTCTGTCCTTCTCTAAATTATGTCGACTCCTTTAAACTTCCCTCCTTTTGCTCTATCTTCTATGCGGAGTCGTCCGCTATTCTGCATGCACTTCTTTTTATCAGGTCTTCTCCTGTCTCTCGCAATATCCTTATCCTGTCGGATGCACAAAGCGTGCTGCAAACTATCGCATATCCTCTCCCTCCGCACTCAGCCGATTACGTTATTCTTCGTATTCGCTCCTTGATTCATGATCTTTTCCTTTCACACTTAATCCAAACGGACTTCTATTGGATACCGGGTCATGCCGGAATTGAGGGTAATGAGTTAGCTGATTCATTCGCTCGATTATCTTCCTCTTCCAGTAGGGTTCTTCCTGTTTTCTCTTCGTCCAATATTACCCTTCTGTCTTCTGCTGCTCATTCTAATCTATGGTTTGACTCTTACGTCTCCTCTTTCTCCAACCCGGATTCCTTTTTCTTATCTATTCAGCCTTCCCTTCTTCGTTTCCCCTGGTTTCTTAACTTTCCTTCCATGCGTCGCTCCAACATCTCTGCTATTTGCCGCCTTTGCGTCCTTCCGCGCTTTTCCGTTTCTCTCTTGTGCCGTCTCCTTTTTCTCCATTGCACCACTCCAATATGCAATTTGTGTGTGATCCCGATCACGTAATGTTCGAGTGTGCATCTCTTGTAACCGATCAGGCTGCTTTCTATTTCTCCCTTTTACGAATTGATATTCCCACTCCATACAGTGCTTCGTTCATTCTCTCCTTTCCTTTTCCTTCTGTTGTTCAGGCTCTTGATTCCTTTTTGTCGGCTATCTCTGATCGTATAAAGATCTAAGTTTCGTTGCCTTTTTTCCTCTGTTTTTGAGCCAATGTCCTTGTAGACAATTCCCCCCCCCCAAAAAAAAAACACTTTCCGAATGTTTCACAGACAGTTATTCATGAAATTGTTAAAGACCACCTGCATTATTCGAAAAATTTGTGCTAAGTGGGTTCTTCGCATGCTTACTGATGAGCACAAGGCCACACATATGACTGCAGCATTGAAG
Organism: Icerya purchasi; assembly: GCA_039619475.1. Taxonomy (NCBI): domain Eukaryota; kingdom Metazoa; phylum Arthropoda; class Insecta; order Hemiptera; family Monophlebidae; genus Icerya; species Icerya purchasi. The sequence continues at coordinate 390,421,367 of CM077115.1, read as the reverse complement.
TTCTTGGAACGTTATCTTGTGAAGAAGACTCTTTCTTGACTCTGGCGAAACATGGATTTCTTATGCAACACCTGAGAATAAAAGACAATCAATATCGTTCTTGACGAATTCGTTCATTGAACTCAGCCGTTCGTCCGTAATGACTGATGGCCATCCTGAACGCCCCTTATCATGAGTGTTCTTTCTTCCCAAGTTGAAATTAGGACGCCAACGCCGAACAGGTGAGACTCATCCATAACATTGTCTCCATATTAACAATTTCATGAATAACTGTTTGTGAAACATTAGGGAAGTGTTCACAGATCTCATGAGTTGTAACGCGACGATCGTTCTTCATGAATTCGTTCATTGAACTCAGCAGTTCGTCCACAATGACTGACAGCCGTCCCGAACACCCCTTCTCATGGGTGCTCTCGTTTCCTAAGTTGAAACTACGACGCCAGCGCCGAACAGGTGAAACTCATCCATAACATTGTCTCCATACACCTCCTTCAATTGACGATGAATGTTACAAGGTCACATGTTTCTTGCGTTAAGAAATTTAATTTACAGTCCTAACATTACAATTGGCGGTGTATTTTTTTTTTCTTGAACATTATAAGCACTCACAGAATCAACACAGTTAACACCAGCGAGACGAAACTTTGCACACAGACAGCTGAAACACAACTGAACGTGTTAGTACTTGTCCGGCGGCTCCTTTACACGCCAGCGCTCCGCACGGCGCAAACAGGTACTACTTTCCGGATGACCCTCGTAATTAAAATGTTCCAGTAGAATTTTATAATTACCCGCATTTATGTATGTATGTATTGGTATTATTATTATTGTTATACTTAATAGAAGTAACTTTTGCAAACTACATATAATATACTTTTTTTTTTCTTGTTTTTTTAAATAGCTAATAAAAAAGTTATAAAAATGAACAGAAGTAACTTTTTGATATTTTCTACATTTAATTTCATAATGTATAACTTGGCCTTTCTCTAATTATCCCAATTTCTGCACGCCTCAATTGACCGTGTGAGGTTCTTTGACACATAAAGTGTCTAAGCCCTGTTGTGGGTTATTTTGTTTTGTTTTCGGTATTTTACGGCAAACTGCATTTTTTAACATTTCACGTTTTTTTCGAGACTTTTGTCTCACTAGGAGGCTTTGCCCTTTACTAGCTTGTTAGCATCGTGATTATCGAACATCAGAAAAAAATTGTAGAATATATCGTGTTAAACGATAAAAATACAAATCCAGTTAACTGTAGGTTCATAATTTTGAATAAAAATCAATAGATCTATCGGCAAGGAAAACTTCTTTATGTAATAAACAGAAGATTCGATACATAATTAGTTTTGAAGCGATTTTTACAATAATTTATGTAGGGCAATTCTTAAAATGATTTTGGTTAATTGGATGTTTTTCCGTACATCGTTGGATGCGCTACATGATTTTCAAGCCTTTCTCTTGTAAAACGGGAATTACCTAAGTTTTTCGGAAATTAATAATTTCCCCGTATAGACTTTTTTTTTTTTTCTTATCTTTTATTTCTACTAAACATAAAGAAAATTTTAATAGCATTTCGAAAATTAATAAAATCAGAAAACGCGTTCGTATAAATTATTTACCCTCTTATCAATTAACTGAACGCAATGAAAATGGATAAATTAAGTATTTTTAATTATAGTGTATATATATTTAAAAGTTTTACAAAAACTAACGCTGATGTGTAAATTTATCTTAGATTATGTATTCTAATTTATATATCATATATTATTTTAATGAATTTCGAAGTTTCAAATGAATACGTAATCATTTTAACAAGTAAATTTTTACGACAAACTTATAAAGGAAACTTGCATGTATTTTTATTAAAAGTTACATTTAACGTCGTACTTTTAATTTTTATAAAATTTACAATTAATTATCGATAATTAATATCTAGTAGGATCTTCATTAGCATAAATAGTGGCAAAAGCTTGGAGATTGCGCAGGCCGATCTGATATTAGCGCAGAATTTGTTTCAAAGCATAATTTTATGAAACAGGAGTGGTGTGAATTGTTGCATTCTCCTGCTGAAAAATAAAATTGTTTCCTGGGTGCACGGGATTTAATTTGTAAAAAAAAAAAAAAAATAACAATTTTACTTTGTACTCTGTAACTGATTAGACACCAAATCATTATCCTCCTCCCGCATACTTGAAACATTCGTTCTTTCCTAAACTGTACCGTCTGAAACATCTAAATTTATTTATTTTTTTTTTGTCTGAAAATGTGAATTATGTATCCATTTGTTCGGCCAATTTAGAATTGGCTATGCGAAGTCCAGTCTGGCCATTTTATCGTACCCGTTTAACGGTAATTTTTTGTCATTATTATTTTCTAAATTAAGCAGACGATCTTGTAGCTTTTGTCGCATGTTCAAACGGTGAGTTAAAACTTGAAATGCTTACAATCAGCCATTTAATGGTTTTTTTTCATTTTTCACCAACAGCGATTATAGTTGCGCCCTTAACCACGCCCACCGATACCTTCATTTAAGACTCCGATGGTTACCGAAACAATTTAGTCAATAATATATAACTTATTCCCGTGCAAAACACTAAGCTGGAAAGCACGCATCCTATTAAATAAAGATGTACTATGAAGTTCAGTTGTTTTTCGGATCCGATCGATCATCACTCTTCAAGATCTACTATTTATTTATGAAATCAATCCCTGGGCCATGAAGCTCCTTTATTCGGCAAAACAAATAAAGAACTTCAACTCTAAGTGAGATGCTTTCGTTTAGTTCGAATCGTTCCCGACGCGTTTTCAACATTTCCCATTTTCTGGCACTTTTTAGATTTGGTTACATTTATCTGTCCACCCTATCAAAATTTCAAAAAATGTCTAACTTACATTTTGTCCTTCTTATAATTCATTTTCCTTAGCTATATCTAATAAATCCTTCCGCGTTAAAGTATAAAATATCCCAAATACGATCAAAACGAGCTTACACTTATTATCCCTTTCTGCAGAAACCGAAATCGTTCGCATTATGCTCTACCTTTCTCACTGAGTGTGTGAAAAAATTTATTCCGTCCTACTACTAGGTTCCCCAAAGTGTTTGTTCGTTACCTTACGAAATCATTTTTACAACCTGTTCTAGATTACTGCTGCCTCAATACACGAAGTTCTCTTAAATTTACAACACCGTCTATTGAACTTTTTGCCACCAAACTCATTATTGAAAGTCTAATCTCTCCGAACAATGCTCGTTTCTGGACTCCCTAAACGCATTTTCGTTTTTGACTAATTTCCGCAAGATATTATCATCCTATTGTGAAGAAAACACCCACCAATTAATTCGTTTAAAGATACATGGAATTTCCTCACACATTGGTATCCGAAACAATAAGTCGCAAACAGCGCTGAAAAGGAAATCTCCGCGCCGTTTATCCAATACTAAACGTCAGAGTAGTTCCCCTTAGGGCATGTTATCGATCCGTGCTCAGTGGAACGAATAATTGAATACTCCGCTAACCAACGGACTTTGCTCTGCTAGAGATTCCACCTAATTCGTTCGTAACTACTACTAACAAAAGAAAAAAAAAAGAAAAGGTCGAAAAGGAAACCTAATCTTATCGGATTGGACTACCTCTACCTCATTTACCATTTCAGCGAAAACCGGAAGAAGATAGTTTGCTAAAATATAATTCGCCCGTTTCATTAGAATCGGTGCATTTATTCACCCACTTTCCAAACTAATCCGATTATCAAATCGCTTCCCTCGAAGCTATCAAACCTTTTCTTCCTTATCCAATTTTTTTCTTTTTTTTTTTTATTGCAAGTATGGCAAATACTGTAAATTTAGATTTTTTTGTTCCGAGCAAATTTCAAATGAATACCGAAAGTTTACTTGTACCGAGACAATTTTTAAGACGAGTATTAAATAAGGTTGATCGATTTTTTAAGTAATGTCAAAAAAGGTCGTCGATAGTTTTAATTAAGGCTCGTTGTATATTCAAAACAAAATTGAACACTAACCTTTGTTGGCAAACTAAAATGAATGAAATTAGCTCAATATAAAAACCAATCTGAATCCAACGCGCCAAAATAGGTGTTACTTTTCGACAGGTAGATCTTTACAATGTGGTGATATGAGGGTGTTTTACATTTTCCGACGATTATTACTTCGCGATTTCCTTTACTGATTTTCAATTTCAGGCAGATGGTTAACCGTTTGATCTTGAATATTTCTTGCTCCTCTTTTAATGACTTACATTATTATGTCTCTTCAATTGCGTGCTATAAGAAAGGAGTTTAAAAAATCGGATTCGCCATTTCTAATAACTCATTTTGAAATAGTCTTTAATACGGATTTTCAATTTTGCCTTTATTAATAAATTATGCAATACTTTCAAGTTCGGCATTAATAAAGAATTCATATGAAATACAAGTTTCAATAGCAAATCGGCAAATTAAAAAAAAAGACAATACTTGCAGTCGGCATTTATAAATTTTGACATATACCTCTCAGAACGGTTCTGCTAACGCATCTTCATTTTTTTTTTAACCCCCCTTTAGGGCCGTCAGATAAATTTTGATTCGGTCAGATATAGGCAATATAAAGGAACCAATGAATGAAATAACGAATGTAGAGTCGACAAAATATAAAGTGCACAATAAAGAGCACGGAGCTTGAGTTTCAATAACAAGAATATAAAATAAAACGTTCGACAGAAAGGAATGGACATCCAAAAAAAATATGATTGGCGTCGCAAACCACCGCTTCATTGGGCTGAAGAGGACAATTTGGAGAGGAGACAAGGGAATAGCGAAAACGAAATGAAGGGAGAGCAGAATGGCTAAAACGCAAACGAATCATAGAAATGACAACAGAACCACCAGGGATTAGAAGGAAGACTAGGTTGTACAGACAGATAAAAGAACTGATCGTTACGAAAGGAAGAGGGGTAAATATTAGGGCTGTTAAAAACCGGGTAACCGGGTAACCGCGGTTACGGTTAAAAACCGATGATACGGGTGAAACCCGGTTTTACGGTTTTCACAGATACGGTTAACCGTGTAACCGCGGTTTCAGTTAAAAGCCGATGATACGGGTAAAAATCGGTTTTACGGTTTTCACGGATACGGTTAATTGTACGAAACGATATTCGTATTAATCGCAATTTTGATTAAATAATAATAGTAACAATAATAATCGTTTTTTTCGTTTCTTTTGGGATTGTTGTGTAATTAATATCATTGCGGGATTTAGTTGTACTGGTTCGTGTTTTGTTGTTATCGCTTTGTCATTTAATAACATCAATCGTAGTTTCAAAAAATTATTTATTTACGGGAAAACCGCAGCTCGGTGAGTTGAAACCTTACTTCATAATCACTCGGGTACACGCACTGCTTCGGGAGTGAGTCACTCAGCAATGCAACAGATGCTATGCTACAGAAGACAGTCCGCTCCAACCAGTGCAATTTATTTACAACGCATTGGGAAAAAAAGTTGTATTAAGTGGTTAAAAGTTAGTTTTGACGATTTATTTTCTTAAGCTATAGTTTTATTCTGATATCGTTTTTAATTCAAGATGTCAAAAAAAAATAGTTGGGTATGGAATTATGCTGAAAAATCTATAGACAGTAAAGACGCAATATGTAATTATTGCAAAGCCGTCTTAAGTTACAATGGTTCTCCTTCGGCAATAGCAAATCACTTGAAAACTATTCATAACAGAATGCCTAATATTGTTATTTTCGTTTTTTTTTACAGTATCTCAGTCATTTTTCAATTGATTTAAAAAATTCTTGTTGGAGGTTAAAGATAATGGAAAGTTCTATAACGGTGAATTTTATCAGATTTTTAAAGGTGGTGGAAGAGATTCAAAAAAAAATAAAAACATGCATTTTTGGCTGAAAACCCTCTTGAAATTCAACTAATAACACCAAAATAGATATATGTTACATATATTAAAATAAAATGTTTTTCTGAATTTTTTCGAACTTCAGGAACAGATAAAACAAGTCCAAAAAAATGAAAACATGCATTTTTGTCTGAAAAACCTTTGAAACTTCAACTGGAAGCAAACTATAAAATGTAAGTTACATAATATATCATTGTGTTGCCTAATTTGCTATTATGGGAATTTTAAATTCGTGCAGAATCTCTATATTTTTTTATTCTAACAATCCGAAAAAATTCAGGAAAACATGTTATCTTCAAATACGTAACATATGTATATCTATTTCGTTGTTATTAGTTGAATTTCAAGAGGTTTTTCAGCCAAAAATGCATGTTTTTATTTTTTTTGAACCGCTCCGTCATTTTTAAAAATCTGGAAAAACTTCAATAAGTAGTTTACACCACAAAACACGTTATATATTTTTTCCGTCGTAACTGAAATTTAAAATATTTTTTATGACATTTTAAAAATTTTGAACGTTTCTCAAAATTTGAATTTATCGTCTAAAAATTTTAAAAAATTCACCATTATAGAATTCTCCATTATATTTAACCTCCAACAAGAATTTTTAAAATCGATTGAAAAATGGCTAAGATATCGTAAAAAAAACCGAAAATAACGAAATGGTGACTACAGGAGCCCCCTGTAGGACTAGGGGTCCGAAACTTCCAGTTTTAACTACTTTTTTCATGCCCTAGATTTATATATTTTTTTTTATAAAGTTTGGTTTAAAGGCACTCTTACACCCCTTAACCGGCTATACCCTCTAAAATAAAATTTTATAGTTTATTAAATAACCGTCTATACGAACAATTAAAAAATTATATTATAACGATTTATTTAAAAATTATTTTTAATTTTATTATATAACTGTTAAAACGATTAACTGATTTATACGATTAACCGAAATCGTGATTAATACGGGTAACCGTTTCATACGGTTAACCGTACCCGTAAAAACCGCAAATACGGTTTTTACCCGAATGATCGGTTTAAACCGATACGGCGATTAACCGGGTTATCCGTATACCCGTTAAAATCACCAGCCCTAGTAAATATCTGACCAAAGTTTGAGATGAAACTTAGTACATAGGGAATTCAAATTACAGAATGGAATTTTTCTTAAGAAAAGGAACGACAGGAAGCAGCAATTCGAGGCAAAAAATCATTCATTTCATTACCTTTAATGCCCATCATTTTATAAATGTAGCATTGTGTATCTTGTATTGTTTAATGATATTCTGCACATTTCATTTGGTTTTCCACCCGATCCCTTTATTAAACCGGAAGAAGTTTTACACATAGAACACAGTTCTCATTTGACACTGTGAGCCGCGCCTTTGACGGAGACATAATGTCCTGTATTTTTCACAGTATAAGTATTTGCGCGTATAGAACACTTTTTTTTTCGTTTATCCGTTTTATTTCAGTGACGTCATGACCTACAGTGTTATAACGAATTGAATTTTTATATCTAACACCGAATTTTATTATGTTCTGGTCGATGGCGAGAGGTAATAAAATCGGCAAGTAGTAACTTGGCGCTGTTATTTTCGATGCGGATGTGCTCGCAGTAATAATATAAAATTACGTAAAAGGATATCAGATCATCCGCAGCTTCGCGTAGTTTTGGTGTTTTTCCAATATACCGATGGAGTTAAGTGCGGAATATTTTTAGAAGGATTTCGAAACGTCGTTAATAAAATATGATAATATAAACACATACAGGTCATAAAAATAATTTATTCTTAACGGTCGCGAAATAAATTGCATACATTTCGGACGACACGAAGATATAAATTTCTTTCATACTTCAGTATGCGTACCGTTTTAAGTAGCTTCGTATATGGGGATTTTACGTTTCGTAAGAAGTTCCAAAATAAATAACTGTTCGTTTGAAAAAATAGCTTTTCCTTGCGAGCTGTTCCATAAATTAGTTTAAAGTGAAACGATCAACGATATGTTCTCAATTGATGTATTTTAAATAAATCCGCGAATGTGTAACCGGAACGGTCCTGTTTCGCCCTCGTCCTATTTCGAGGTAGGCTCAGGTTACTACAGTTAGCGAGTATCTCAATTTTTGAAGTGAAAATTCTTTAGGCTCGTTTAGCGATTTTTGATAGGGGAAAAACTTACGTCACCGATATCCTAATGTTAACGGTATATAAAAATTTAATTAAATACATTTGGACTAATAATACACGTGAAAGTTAAAACTTCATGATGCCAGTAAATATTATCGTGAATATTATTTAACGATGAAATATTTTGAAAAATCCATGATTTACTATATCACACTAATTCCGTAAAATAATTAAGACTGTTGATCAATCTCTGTTTTTGTCAATATTGCCGTTTGTTATTATTAAAGTGGTTGCGCAGCAGTGAAAGTATTTCTTAATTGTTTAATTGTAGGATCGCAGTGCAGTACAACAGTGAGTACTAAATATGCGTTAGTATTTTCATGCAGAAAAATGAATAATAAAAACGAAGCATTTATTTTCAAATATTTCCAATATTCGTAACAATATTTGCGTTTAAAAATTTGACATTATTTGTTTTTTTTTATTTTTTTATTTATTCTTAATTTTGACCTGTGCAATGCAATACATCGTACAATAATCTAAAATTATTACAAAATTTTGTAGAATTTTCAATTTTAAAATCCGCGACGAAAATATTATCGGATAACTAGAAATAATCTGTTTTTTACCATGCTAGTATAAGAAATCTTCTAAGCCACTTTGAAATACTCATTGTATGAAAGAAAGAAAGCCATATATTTTAATTTACTTTTGTCAAAATATATGGCTTTCTTTCTTTCATACAATGAGTATTTCAAAGTGGCTTAGAAGATTTCTTATACTAGCATGGTAAAAAACAGATTATTTCTAGTTATCCGATAATATTTTCGTCGCGGATTTTAAAATTGAAAATTCTACAAAATTTTATAATAATTTTAGATTAGTGTTGAATTTTGAAATTACTAATGCAAAATTATTGTTTATTACTTTATATTATTGAAATTTTTTTTGGTTTAAAAAAGTGGTGAAAAAGGTTCCAATTTTCATTTTAGAAAATAGTTTCTTTTATTGGAAAATTTAATTTTACGACATTATTGTGTTTATTGGTTGGAAATTGTCAAAAATAAAATACGTGTTTTGTTATTTTTTGCAAAATAATTAAGTTTTAAGTTTTCAATTCTTCTGTCGGCAGTCCCCATGATTGTACCGCTTTTTTTCGATTTTTCGATTTTTAATCAACATCATATTCGTGGCGTGAAATAATCATCGAATCGAGTAATTTGGTTACAGAATAATCAATTAATCATTTTTTTAAAAACGACTTTCATATATCGCTTAAAAGATGATTTCCCCGCCTATGAAGAATTAAAATACTAATTACGCGTTCATTTTATTATGAGTTTATGAGACATATTAGCGAATGCGGGCAGTAATTTTGCGGTATGACAGGTTTAAAAAATGTACACGGAAAGTAAATTTACAAGCATATTTGAAAAAACCAAAATCGACCAGGATTCTAAATTTTGTTCAAAAATTTTGTTCGCCACTTTTAACAATTGAAAACTCCTACTTCCATTTTTATATCTATTTCTGAGGTATGTAAAAAGGTAGGAAATACTTTTTACGAGACAAGCATTGACTGCGCGTCACGATCAAAAATTCACGAAAAAATCGAGCATTAACTGTGAATTAATTGGACGAAATTCTTAAAAATAGGATCTTTACTTCTGCATGTTGTTGATACTTAAATTATGATTTACGCGCGCAATTTTACATTTAAATATGTTGTCGTTAGTTTTTTCTCATAAAAAAAGCGTTAAAAAAATTTTGGCCATAGTAGGCAAATCTCGAAGTTACACGGTAATTTTATAACAGCTTCGTAGAACTTTGCGAGAGTATTTAAGTGTGTTTAAAAAAATAATTAACCAGTGAAAAAATAATAAGTGTAAATAAAAATAAAGTATAATCGGAAAAGATACAGAAGCTAAGGACAATTTTTAATTATGAAAAAAAAGTGTTCTTTAATGAAAGTAAGGCCGCGTGAAATAGTTATAAATACACATGCTCCATATTTTTAGGTAGTTCATTAATCTCTGAGTCGTATATCGCTCAATTCCGAGCGTCGTGACTACAGTTCATTAATATTTTATGCAAAATTTTTTATTATAATTAATAATATACATAATTTTTATTAATGTTTATACGGGGTAATTCATTCGTGTAAATTATTGTTAATATACAAATCGAAATGATGGAAATTATTAATGATATGAATGTTAGTAAAAAATGTATCGTTACTCCGAAATGAAACTGTTTCTGATGATGGATCGTGTAAACGTGTTCGAAACGATAAGTAGATGCGTTAATGTTGACGTGGTATCTACTACTAAAAATTGTGATTTCGACGTTAATATGAACCACGGATACTCTTTGCGTGTTGTATTATTACTTAGAAAATAAATATGCCAAGAACTCTCCTTCACCTCTTTATAATTCTAGGTATGGCCGACCCCGAATGAAAGTAATACCTACCTGTTTTAACTAAAAACAAAACCAAACATTGAAGTAATTTTTTACCTATTTTTAAATTTAAATTATTATAGTTTTTATTTATTTACTTTTTTTTTCAACGGACGTTTGATGTCCATCCCTTATAATCTTTTTTATTTTTATTCTAAAAAATTTCAGAAATGATTCAATGGGCGTTAAATTTTTTACGAAAAAAAAAAAAAAAATTAAAAATATGATCAATTTTACAAATTGCTATAATAAACTGTTATTCGAAAGATATTTAATATGAATTGTGTAACTTTTTGTCACTATATCGATTACTAATTAACAAAAATATGAATTTAAACTCACACAGTAATTTTGGAAGTTTAAAATTGTAGTGAACTGAAGGTAAATTAGTTTTGAAAGGCCTGAATCGAGAAAATATTAGGTTTTTTTTTGGTTTATTTTTATTTTGCAATGCTCGGCATGTCGATCACTGTGCCGTTACCATAAACCGTAAACCATAGTCGATTATATATATATACATTACTAATTATTTTAGTTATTTATTGTTAGGCTAAAATATTATTAATTCATTATTTAACAAACAAGATGTACAGAAGTTTTTTATGTTTAATTGCACCTTTTTGTTAAAATATCTATTTGAAAATGTTCCAGATTATTTCAAAAGAACTCGCACCATTACTGAAAGTTACCGTTTACATTTTATTTGTGAAAATAATCTGCTAGACGCTTTAAAATAAGCTGACGACAAATAAAGGCTAAAATCCTAAAATCGTTTGTTTCGTGAAATAGTAATTTATCTTCCCTATTTTATTTAAAGTGCACTTATATAAATACGGAAATTCGCGACATCACCTATTGATAAAGTGAAGCAGTTTGGCGAGGGGTTGGAGAGCATCATTTTCTCATATGAGTTTTAAGATAATAAATGTGAATTAGTAGTGACGAGTATGGCTGTGTTATTTTCTAATCAGTTTACCCCCGAAACGATAATTTTCCTTCGACCATCCCGATGGATAAGCAGCTGCTAACGCGCGCGATAACCTGTAAACCAACTACCATCATCACCGCTACAATGAAAAATGAAATATTGTTTCTTCTAGCTCTGCAACCATACTCTGCCGCCTTCTTCTTTCTTTCGTTTAGCCTTTACATTTTCTCCGTATTGTTCGGTTGAAGTTTTTTGTAACTTCAACAATTCTGAATATCCTTCTCTTTCAACGGAACGTGCGATTTTCTATTCTTAAACGCTAACTTTTAGACTTCCTATCCCATTTTATGCTTCTTTCATCCTGTCATTACCATCTTTATACATAATTCCTCAGTTGAAGTTTCGCGAATTTCTGAGCTAATTTCTGTATAGTTGATGTTATCGCCCCCCCCCCGTATTTCTTGTGGACAAAAGCTCCCGCAATTAACGCGTCCTTAAATTAGAAAAAAATCAAAAAAAAAAAAACAAACTCAAATGCACTTTAACGTGCAATAGCTTGCATAATTTACTAAATTTGTCTCTTCAGTTCCTGTTATTCGAGCCGAAATTACTGAACCAATCAGCGGCACATCTCGCAGTTAGTGTGAACATCGCCAATTTGAATTATTCTGAGATTAGCGAAATTAGTTCTAACAGTAAAATTAATAAGTATGCATCGGCAATTAAAATTACGTCCAACACAAATTTTACCTACCCATTGAACAACAAGAACTAATTTTTCAGTACATTTGCAACACAATTATACGAGATTACCTACGCCCATTAAACCATTAACGGATGCGTACGAAATAACAATGACCGTCGTACCGATGTATTTTAATTGGTTTATTCAACCAAGTTTAAACGAAGTTCACGAGAATAGAAAGAAAAAAAAAAAACGATTTTGTCTCTTTTTCCTCTTTTTGGTCCGGTATTAACACATTTGGTCCTTAAGTAATCAATCGACTTTCTTTTTTTTTTTAATTATTACTAAAGAAAACAAGCGACAGAAAAAAAAAATGAACAAACATAAACACCCTTGTTACATGAAAAACAAATAAAAAAATAAAATTCAAAATTAAAGACGAAACAACAAAAAAAAGTTTACTTACTTAACATTTTAAAAATAGCAGTAGCCACACACTCATTCATAAGCAATAGCTACTCAGAAAGACCAATTATATCAGAGGCGGATCCACGAGAGAGGAGACATCCCCCCCCCCTCCAAAGAACTAAGGCATCTATGAAAAAATTTGTTATAACAGAGAAACTTATTTTATACTATAAAATATTTGTATAAATGTTACCTACGGATTTAATTATAACTAATATCTAATATTGTTTTCTAGTAAAACTATTAATGTTGGATTTTTATTTTATTTTAAACCCTACTGTCATCGGTCTTTTGCTTTCCTTATTTAAATTTTACCATTGTTTTTAGAATTTCGATCGCTAATAAATGCATTTTATTTGGCGGTTTCATCGTGTATAATCAGTGCTTGTGAAATTCCTTCTGATGGAGAAAGAGAGCAATGAAAATGACGACACTGATAAAAAAAAATATCGATTGCAGTGAATCGGAATATAGATGTAAATGCAGAATAATTAATACGATTAGGGTAGGAGATTTAAAATTTCACACCAGAATTTAATACTACAGTGTTGTAACTCGTAGAAAAAAAATGAAGTCATCAGATCCATACATACCATTTTCCCTGTTTATAAATGGTAATCTAATTGGATCGTATTGTTAAACGGATTTGTGTGCAACACAGAAGATGATGATAGGTGAAAATTTTACATAGAAAAACAATAAGGAAATTAGACTAGTCTTGGGAATAAAATTGTATATGTCCTTTACGAGAAAACCGAGTGTTATCGTGATTATTGGAGGATCGTAACGTGCACGGTCGCTATATAATTTGATGCTAGTGAAACGGTTTAGTTTCCCCTCTTTCGTTATTTAAATTTACTAATATAATGTAATGTAACATCGTGGTGATTCTAATTATGATAATATAAAATCTAGCCGTTTGAACGTTTTTTATTTAACAAATGATACAAACCTCATCAAAAAGTAGCGGTCGATGAAAGCGTACGTCGTTACAACTGGTTTGGTAGCCAAACACCTTAACTGCTAGGCTAAACTGATCATTATTATGAAAACATTTTTATAACATAGTCGAACGTTCTATATCTGTAGAAATTCGGCAGTCTCAGATGCCTCTGAAAGCAGTTTGAACATTTCAATTGTAAAAAAAACAGATCTAATAACAATACGAATGTCCTCGAAACGTTCTCCATCGTTGATGATACCGTACGTTCTAAGAAAGTCCGTTTGACCGTAAAAATTCAATAGCAACAACCACAGAGATAAGGTGAAAAGAAAAAGTCGTTTGTCCTCTCTGTGAGTGTTAGATAATAATAAGATAAAAAGGTACCATACAACATTGACAGAGCTATTTTCGTGGTGATTGGTATAATCAAAATATCCTTCTAGTTTACGAATAAATTTCTTGATTACTAGAGAGGCACTCTATTTTAATAAAAAGCAAAATGTATCCGAGAATGGTGCATTAAACTCATTAATAGTTTAGTACAAAGCAAAATTTCGAATTGAAGGAACAAAATTTAAGTTTTATCTATCGCGAAAGTCATTAGTGGTAATTCGTAAAAAGTGTTTTTCTACACTTTCGGACGTATGATTAAATTAAATATTTTCTAAATCAAAAATAATCGTATTTATATATAGAATTGTAAACAATGTAAGGAAAGAAATTTTCCACGTTTCGGAAGTGCAATAGCGGAATATTTAAAAAAGGTTAAATTGCGAAAAAATAAAAAGAAATGCTGTTTAAGGTTTCTTTTTTCTTTTTCGATTTCGGGCATTTCAATAAGATCAACAACCAGGTAACCGAAAAAAGCGATAATTTAGGTCGAGCTGTTGCGCTATTTTTGAAAAATTTATTTATCACTAAGCAATTTTAATGTCGCAGAATTTATTAAAAATTTGCCGATTAAAATGTAGTCGAGTAATGTTTTTTTATTAGCTTAAATCTCTCCATCGGTATTAATGCTACTCGGAAAATGAAAAAACAACCAGTCAATAAAAACTGTCACTCAGTATGGTTTCTTAACAATTAGGTAATCACCGCATGAAAATCCTTTTTTTATTTTTTCACAATCATCCATTTCATTGCGAATACTGCGGAGAAAAGATTTTTATTTTTTATTTTGTAATGCAAATGCCATTTTCGATAAACAATAGAAGATGGTTCATTTAAAAACCGAATATCATTAGTGAAAACAATTACCGCGAGTAGTGGTCGATAAAATTCATTTTTTCGCGTTTAATAATTTAACATTAATAAAAAGAACAAAAAACTCGTAATTCGTTTTTATCGATGATCTATGCTATCTGGCACGATAAGGAAAATATACTATTTACTTATTAAACTTTTTAGCAAAATTATGAATGAATATTAATATTTGTAACACGGTCGATGATCGAAAGGCCGATATTATTTTTACAATTTATTTATTTACCGTTCGTGGCAATGATGCATGTTCGACATGAACGGCTCCTATTTCAATATACAATAAAATGCGGGGATCATCCAGTTATTGTTTACGATGATCGAATTATGTTTCGATAAAAAGATAATAGGCATTCGGAATTTTGAAAGTCCTTAAAATGGAGATGATCTCTGTTGTTTTCTGCTGTTTTTGTTGTTTCGTTTTTCCGTTTCTTTTGCTGAAAAATATTACCGCGATCGAGCTATACCTGATAATTGTCAAATTTATTGTGGAGATCTGACAGTGTTCGCAGAATTTTTTAATACTGTAAAATTCGTTTCTTGAATTTTGTAAAATCAAAGTCGGCAATAAATCTTCTCGTTCGCGGCTATCCGGTTTTTACTAAATTGTATTATCGATAGCGATTTAGGTATGCGAATCACTAAATTTTTTTCCATTTTACTAAGAGTATACGAAATTGTTACCAATATGAACCTTAGAACACCGTCACAGTCTAGAATGCGCATTATGATTATTATCATTACTTAATAGTATTATTATAATTAAAACACTGAAAAATATGAAATACGCTGTGTGAGATTAGAGTGAAAGTAAACAAAGAGTTTAAAGTGTTGTTGGGCGGTTACTATATTTACCTTTGCACTTGTACGATTAAAATAGATAACAACTTCGAATAGGACAACAATTAGAAGAGACCGAGTCTCTGGTAAATTTATATTGTTCATTTAAAAGGATCACTCTATTTCTACGAGAATTCCTATCGGGCGCATAAACGTAAAATTAGTCATTATGTTGTGCGTGGTAAGGCTAAATTTTTACTATCCAAGATGTTTTATCGTGATGATCGCGCTACTTTACTTTGTCGAGAACCATTTGTGTTATTTTTACTTGTGTCAACGTTTTGGACTTAATTTCGTTTCATATTTATCTGAAATCAAATTGACCGTCAGAGAAATCTGGGTAAAGACGAATCCTATGAGAGGGAACTGATACAATATCCGTTATACCTTACATCAAAAACATATGGGACACCTAATTTACTTTTTGCAGGCGCTATTCTCGTTCAAATTTAAAAACGGTATTATTAATTTAATTTCGTTTTTCCTTTTTCATCCGTAGCGTATGTGATTTTACGCGCCTTTTATTAGTAGTTATTTTAATTCTATTTGAGTTTTTGGCAATTGTTGAGTGACTGTAAACATTTTTCCTACTGTTGTATCATTTAGCGCAGCGGTCACGTCAATAACCGATTGCAAGCGAGAAAATAACACGCGAGGTATACAATTTTGCGGTTTACACAATTCTGAATTTATTCTCCTGACCTTTCTTCAGTCGTGCTCCAGTAACGTGGTAGTTTTAACTTTACACTTATTCCGTTTCGACATTCGTGACTTAAATCATTTACAGACACATACTTGAATTATCGTGGAAAAATATTTAGTATTATTTCTCGCTGATTAAATATTTCTTTTTTCCTACCTATAATCCTGTTTGGTCTTCTTTTTCCTTAACTTCGTTTTTTCCGTTCTTTTTTCTAATCAATAAACAATTAACTCACGGTGGAAGTGTCGGTAAAAGAAGCAAAGTTGAATAAAAATTCCACAATGTTGAACGAAGGCGCTCTCTCTAATTTCGTCGCATTTTCCGACAGACAAAATGGGAGAAGTCATTCGAACGGCATTTATTATGTTTACTGTGTAAACAGAATTTTTAACTACGTCAATAAAAGTAATTTATCGTCGTAGAATGATATCGGCAACAGCCTTTTGCTCGATATCGCTAACGGCGTTTAGATATTAAATTATCGTCCGCGCGATTTCGTTTATAACGGTCGGGCGACGTGCTCGCTTTAATGTTCTGCCGTTAATTGGGTTTATAATCAGTTTAATGGTTTCACTCGGTTTTTCCCGTAGCGATAGCTGAAACATACACGCATAACGGATGCCGTTCGCGGCTAGTGTTTAATTTTACTAACCGCTGACAGATAGAAAATACGTGTGTGCTTTATCTTGAACCTTCACGCCGACAAAAAGTTCAAGCTTCCAGCTCGCTTGCTTGTCGGCCGTATACATAGCTCCGAGATCTCGCTTCGGTGAAACTTGCGATGCTCGCCTAGCGCGAGGAAATGATTAATTACGTCGACGTCGCAGGTCCCATTTGGAATGGAAACGAATTTTCTCCGCTCGAACAGCTCTGACAGAACAAGAAATCCAGCACGCACCGTGCTACTCCTTCGTCTTTTGAGGAAATTGCTACTTTCCTCCGCCAATGCGCCATCTACGAGGAAAACGATGATTTCCCGCGTCTAATGCAGCATATCGAAAATGCCACCACGAGACTGTTTTAATCCTTGTTTTAGTGGAACAGCGGGTCACCGGCGTTACTCTTACTAGCCATATAAATGGATTCTCGTATTCAGCGCTGGGTATCGCTTTTCAAATGAGAAGAGAGTTTTGAGTAGCCCAGAAGAAAAAACTCGCTCCTTTTTCTTCAACGCGGAACTGTTTCCTTGAATAAAGCCGTTACGTAAAAGTGTAACGCAATCTACCTGTTAAAATTAAAATTATTCGTTCTGCATTTTACCTTTAAATATATGTATACTTATTGCTCTGCGTTGAGTTAGTTGTGTATTTCTTTGTTCGTTCAGTGATAAATGTTCGGCTTCGTTTAAACAATAACGTTTTTCTCGATAGGCTATGTTATCGCTCTTTTTCGATAAAGAATACTCCGAATGCGAATGTATTATATGCAGCGCCTGTGCGAAGCAGTTTGATTACATCTGTGCTGGATTTACTTTAGAGAATTTAAAAAAAAATTAATGAAAATGTTAAAAGTACTTGAAAATGTCTTTACTGTAAGAGTTTTTTTTTTAAAAAAAAGATAAGCAAACGAATGTAATATTGGAGCGACTAGAAAGACATTTCCAGAGTCTACTCGTAGAAGAGAAGTTAGAATTACTATTAGTGAACAATATAGTCTCTCACATACTGCTTATCTGCCAAAAGTTTACGGTATTACGAAAACAGCTTGGCCTATTTCGAAACATAGAGCACATCCTCTCAAATGAGGTAGTTGCCATCACCAGGGTTATTGCCTTCGTTAGAATGAGCGGTTTAACTCAGCACATCTAAATGATCTCCCCCTGTGTGTGTGTGTGTGTGTGTGTGTGTGTGTGTGTGTGCTGTAATTACCGTAGCCGTTACACACAGCACATACAACTTCAGAGTTGGGGTGGCAAAGCAAAGGAAGAAACAATTCGCAATTTACAAATAAGAATTAATGAACTGGAACAACACGGCAGAAGAAAAAATATTGAATTGCATGGAATTCAGCCCTCACCATTAAGCTCAAATAGGAAATAAAACGGTTTATAATTATGATATATCGACTTTAAATTGTTGATTTAAACTATATAAACCGTTTTATTTCCTATTTGACCTCAGCGTGATTTAGAATTTGTTTCTGATCACATATATTGAATTGTGTTTTTAGCCGATGATGGGTTATACCCGAAAACGTTTCTAAGTAAGCAATCATTTTATTCTTACAATTTGTTTGTTATATTTGTATTTGTTATAACTTACTATGTAAGAATAAGTGTATGGAAATTTATCAAAAAAGCAGAAGCTAGAAGGGATTATTTAAAATTTAGTCGTATTAGATCTGATGTTAAGAAATTAATATAGAGGACTCGTTCACCGTATACTGTACGAATGTCGAACATAGTATTTGGAGTTATGTAGCACGTAATAAAAATACGCGTCTAATGCCCAATATATTGAAATCTAATACAAGTATCTTTAAATCGCATAAAACCATTACCAAATACTTTTGCTGAATATGTTGGGTCAGTGCACTCAGGGAATAATGAAATAACCGATATCTCATCCAAGGATAGTGATCATAATTATCATTTAGAATTAAACCCAATTACTTGTGTCATGAATATCATGATGCTTTTAAGGGATTAAAACCCAAGCTGGCATGTGGCCCTGACTCGTTGCCTCCGCTAATATTCCAACTTTCTGCATATTATTTAGAGATGGTTTAAATTAAACGTTACCTCCAGAATTTGGCCAGAGTCATTTAAAATAGGTAAAGTTGTTCCAATTTTTAAAAACGGTGATAGAACAATGATTACTAATTACCGACCTATTACGGTATTATCGACCCCACGGCTAAGATATTAGAGTCTATAATATATTCAAGAATTGATATCTTTATAATTAGTAGAATTATTCCTGAACAACATGGTTCCGTGAGGTATAAATCTACTGTAACCAATTTGTCAACATATATCAGCCAAATTAATGAATGAATGGATAGCGGAGATATGAAGTTGATTGTGCTTACACGGATTTCTCCAAAGCGTTTGATAAAGTAAGCCATTCCTTGTTATCGAACAAGTTAAAAACTTACGGTCTATCTGAACATTTTGTACAGTTAATAAGGGCATGCCTCTATCCCTGGATGAGATATAGGTTATTTCATTATTCCCCGAGTGCACTGACTCAACATATTCAGCAAAAGTATTTGGTAATGGTTTTATGCGATTTAAAAATATTTGTATTAGATTTCAATATATCGGGCATTACACACGTATTTTCATTACGTGCTACATAACTCCAAAATCCGTTAGCGTAAATATTACGTCTATTACAATGGTTACAATTCTTTTAATAATATATCCAATTCGGGAGTGCTGCAAGGTTCGAATCTAGGTTCGCTACTATTTTTAATTTTTATTAACGATGTGGGTGATACGCTTAAATCAAGATTTCTGTTATTTGTTGACGATTTAAAGATATATTCACCAATTGCATCTGAATCTGACTGCATTACATTACAGAATGATTTAGATAAACTAGTAGAGTGGAGTCAGTGAAATAATTTGCCTTTCAATTATTCAAAATCTGTACATATAAAATGTTTCCGTAAAAGGAACATATGCATGCACAATTATATGACGAATGGATCTAGCATTAAAAGTGTTAACTGTGTACGGGATTTTGGGGAATATATTGACAGTAAGGTAGATTTCTCAGAGCATATTAAACACATCACTAATCTTGCATATAAAACTATACTGGGATCATTATTAGAAATTCAACAATGTTTATTAATACAAATACTATTTGAATTGTTTATAAGGGGCACTTGTACGTCCTCAGAATATTGTTCAGTAATATGGGATTATCTCTTCTATGATAAGTATAATAAAATTATTGAAAATGTCCAGTCAAAATTCTTAGGATATCTTTATTTCCGCACGGTTAAAATTTACCCACAGTATATATGAATCACATTATCTCGAATAAATTATTACGTTCTAAAACCTGACATGCGAGACGGAAACATGCTACATTAAAATTTATACGCGATATATGCAATGCACGAATATGAGTGTCTATTGCCGAAAATACTTTTCAAAGTACCAAGTCTGATTAGTACAGGAAGAATCGTTTGTTGAAACTCAGGCACGTACAAGTATTGCGTTGAGTTCTCCGATTCGGTCTGCAGTCCATCTGAGCAATACATTACTCACTGAATATCCAGAAATTGATATACACTTCGATAACAGAATTAAGTATTTGCAATTAATTTAAATCTGGTTTTTAATATCAAATACAACGGAGGTATACTTATTCATATTACCACCTAGAAGATTTGTAATTGGTGATCACGCAGGATGAATATATTCTTTAAGTACTCTGTGCACGCGAGAATATTTTCGTGTACGAATATTTATATGTAATATTAAGAACCATTATTTTATAGATATTTTATTAATAATGTGAAATGTTACATCTGAGTAATGTGCTCCATACGAGTATAATTAGGCCAACGCCTGTATGGAGCATACTAGTATTTAAAATAAATATCGGATTTGAAATATAATTAAAAATTATTACAAACTATTAAAAATAAAAGCAGTCCTGACTAGCTTCGCATAAAGTCACAACATCGTGCAATAACATTTGCAACAAGCGAGGTGATTTCAGTTAGTCTTTAATCTTGCATCCTTGCGCTACATACATAAACATAAACTAGTGTCATGAACACTCTAGTACGACACAAGAATATATGAATAAAGGCGAATGAGTCGCTTGAAGTCGAACACTAATGTAAAACTGAGTAAAAATTATTGCGAGTGTTGAATACGATGTATATTTCACGGAGACCGCCCGTATCGCCGCGACCGACTTGTCGTAGGCTAACCAGCTGTGGACGAGTCGCTGTACAGCGAATTAGCCGTAAGACCAACTCACCGTACGCTGAAGACGAACATTTCGAATACCGTTTAAGACTACCTGTTGCTTTGTTCTACTTCCGTCCAGTGTAAATGTGATTCTTATGTGTTAGTGAGACACGTGGATTCTCAAGCTTTTTTCTACATCGATATTGACCTTCGTGCTCTTCAAGTAATTTTGCGGCAAATAAAAAAAAAATAAAAACAACACATCTGCAACCAATTTAATAGTTCAATGGATTATGATAAGTGCATCAACCGAAGATAAATTGGCATTTATCGTGCTGTAATTTTTACGACTTCATACGCTAATAATACATCAAAAAGGTTAATACAACGCGCTTTGGAAAACATAACGAAAAATTCAATAGCTCTACAACCGTTTAACTTATAAATTTGAAATTGTGCACATAAATGGCGAATAAAATGTTCTTCCAAAAAATACGTATCCTCGAATAACTTAATTACTGGGGACGGCAAAAATCGTAAAAATTAGCACGCACATATTAAAAGAAAGCTAAATCACATAACCAATTTCTAACTTCGATATTGGAGTTTCGGAGATTTAAAAGAAAGTTAATTTTTTTCTAGGGGGTGTTGTATATCGATGGACAGCTTGCTACTTCGTAATAACAAATATAAACTTCGATTTATTAATAAAAGTTCGAAAGTTTGCAAAAAGTTTAAAAAAGTGTTATAGGCAGTGTGTCTCTTAACGGAGGGAATATTACACTTTGAACATTTAGAACAGCTCATAAATATATGCATATTTAGAAGGATGTAAGTGAAGTCGAATATAATTTTCCGTTCGAATAAGTTTTAATAGTGATTCTTTATTCTGACCTTCTGAGTTGCTGCATCCCACTCCGATCCTTTCTCACTTTTCTCCTTCAATTTTTCCTTCGTTAGCTTCCTCTTTTTCTTTTATTATTTCGAATTTTTTCTCCATGTAACTTCAATTCATTTTAATCATTTGCTTTCCATAAACGTCTACAGCTGACACCCCTCCCGACCAAAACAAAAAAAAATTTTAACATACATATATAATGAGGATTTTCATTATTATCCAAGAAATAATTTTAATCAGTTACGTATATTATCTTTCATTAAATATTACTTTAAATACACTATTTTTAAAAACTTCAATTAATTATTTCTCTTAAGGAATAACGAACGAAAAGTATCTGCTCGGATTTTTAAAAAGTCAGTTCTACGTTAATTTTTAAAATATTCATCAGATAAAATTGTCTTTTCGCGGGAACGAATTTCACTAAAAAATTAAATTGATGATGACTGCTTTTACAAAATTACATTCCCCGACAGGGGCATAAACCCAATTAAAGAACATTACATTATTATTTAATATCGTCTGAAGTTGCAAAAAACAATGCCATATTTGGAATCAAAGCGGGTAAATTAATTTTTGTATCTTATTTAAAAGGTTCTTTTTTTTTGCTTTTTAATTTTTTGTATTTTTACCAATTAACACTGAGAATTTCTCATCACACTAACAAGAATCGTAAATTAGTTACACTTTTCTTTTTAGCCGGACCGAGGTCTAAAAAAAATATACAAATTCCCGAACATTAATTTCGTCTGACCGGCTACGTGTGAAATAAAATAAAGGTGGGCTAAAATGATATTTATTATGTATAGACACTACTTCGTTCGATTCTGAAATCCATAGATTTTCCATTAAAATACGTTTCTCATGTAATTTTTCAATCGACAGGTAAAATTTTTATAAAAACCATTGCAACTGATTTATTTTATAATATAAAATTTCTAAATTTTAAAATTAATATTTGTATAAAATTTATTCACAAAGTGAGAATTTATTAACAAATGGAACAGATTTTTTATTTAAACAGTTGAATAATGTTTCTTTATGTCCATCAAATGCAAACAGTAAAAACTACAAAACATCTTTCATCTTTTTTCTTACAATTCATGTTTCATGTGCTAGTAGGTAATGTTTCTGCAAAAAATTTAAAAAGAAGAGGTCAACGAACTACCTACGAACAAAATATTCCCTTATGAATGGATTACTTTTAACAATGAAACCATGTTTTTTTTTTTATTTTGTTGATACTATGTTAAGTTTACAGACGAATGACAGAAACTATTGTATGTGTCAACATCCTTTACTGGCGTTCTTTTTTTTTTTCTAAACAGAAAAGTAAGAATAATAATGGCATGTTTTACACCCACTCATTGTGTATTTTATTATGTCTTCCTGTTTAATAAAATTAACCATTTTCTTAGAAATTGAAAACTGTATAGCCGATCGTACATGGACAATGTAGATAAATAAACTTCTTCATTTATTTAACCGTTCGGGATTTGGTAAAATGAACAAATTAAAGCTCCTGCACAACAGTTCATAGAAAACAGCTTCATTCGCTTTCCTCCTCATACTACGATCATTGATAAGGATAATTTGTTCGAAAAATTATTCAATTTGCAATACATATTTTTAATTTGCTTGCTAGTAATTCTTTTTCCGCCGAAATATCAATTAACAACTGTTTCACAATAAAACTATAAAGAGTCAATTCCAAGAAAAATCAAGAAAAAGATACGATTTGATCCATGACAATTTTACCACTTCTGCTTCTTTTTTTATCTCTGTAGATTCTTATATAAAATTTTCAAGATCCCATTCATCACCTCTTTTCGATCAATTCCAGCGAATCCGAAGTAAACTGGTTAAAGGATGAAAGCCAGATCAAAAAATTAATTGACGCGCATTTAAGAAATACTAAGGTAAAAACTGGTTTCCATTCCTGTTGCAAACAGTTTTTTTTTTTTTTTTTTTTTTTTTTAAATTACCTTAAATTGTATGTGCTGTGTGTAGCTACTATGGTCATTACAGCACACACAAGGGAGGGGGGTAATTTAAATGTGGTGAGTTAAGTCACTCATTTTAATGAAAGCAATAATCCTGTTGATGGAGATTACCTCGTTTGAGAGGGTCTGCCCCATATCTATGGGTAGGCCAAGTTACCTCCGCAACATAGTAAACTTTTGGCAGGTAAGTATTATGTGGGAAACTGTCGGTGCGGTTGTCTGGTTGCACAAGGGGCATGTAGCCGGAGGCGTCGTTTTATCAATTATATGTTTGTGCGAAATAGCGATGTGGCCAATTCGCAGCCGCCTGAGGATCTTAAAGTCGTATCGGGATGTTCCCTCCGTTGGCCACCATGATTCAACTGTGGGCTTAATGGTTCTTAAGGATGTTGTTGCAGCTGCCCATTCAGTTTTCCATTGGTTTTCGCACACCTTTAGAAATATATATGTTATTGATGAGGGAAGCTCCGCGTCCTGTGGCATTGGCGAGAGCAAGGCAGAACGTGCTGCTCTGTCGACACTCTCATTACTAGGCACTCCAATGTGCCCAGGAACCCACAGCAGCGACACGTGACTATCCATTACCTGCAGTTCACTCAAGTAGTGATATATTTTTAGGATTAGCGGGTTGTTGAATTTTTGACTTCTAATCATGTTCAAAGACTGTAGGGAATCAGTAACCAGGAGGAATTTGCTGGCTCTGGTGTGAGTTGTAACGATGTGGTGGAAACAGTGTGCAATTGCGTACAATTCTGCATCCAATGCGGAACAGGCATCATTGAGTCGAGTTTCGCATGAGATGTCGTGACCTTCGACTGCACAGGCTGCGGGCAGTGGACCTGCCTCGCCAACTGCCTTGGCTCCATCAGTGTAGTAAATTAGGTGGTCCGGGTACTTATTAATTGCCCTAACTGCCGCTTCCACTGTGAGGAGAGAACTTGTTGTGGTTGGATGCTGTTTCAGCGACACATCAATATTTATCTGGAACGTGATCCAAGAGGGAATAAGGGTATTGAGGCTGGGTATTGACCTCTGTACAGACGTGATACCACATCTTCGCAGGTCGGCCAGTAATTCTGGTATATGTTGGGACTTTTGTAATTATTATTTTTTATTTCTAAGTAAAATAAATTTTTTTCTTAAAGTTTACATTATTTTCCATAAAAGAAACATATATTATTCATTAAATGAAGTTGTTTGCGAGGTAATGTCGTGTCAAATTTTTTGTTTAATTGTAGGTACATCGATTTCTATAATTAATTTTTATTTTTCAAATACTGGATCCGCCATTTTGAATTAACAAAATCTAATATCGGATTCGTGATTTAATTTTGATTGAATGAATTTATATAAATTCTCTACGGCGCTCCCGGTATTGTTTGAACAACTCGATCAGCACGTTACAGTTGTATTTTCCTTGTCGTCGAACTCTTATTTCTAGCACACCGTTGCATACAAAAAAGGAAATTTATAATACTCTTAGTTTCAGGTTGAATAAATAATTGAAACATCTTAAAATATCTCAAAATTCTGAAAATAGTGAATTTCAATACAGCAATGTGTACGATCGATCTCTGTTCATCAACAGTATTATACAAAACACAAGTCGCGATAGAGGTAGCTGTCAAGCATATCTTTTTAATTGATTTTCAATAATTGTCTTTAAGAGTTCATTCTATTTTTCAAGTTTACGGTCACCTACAATCTGCCGGGTGTGCAAATGTTACAATCATTACGGATTACTCACCTATTTTATAAGAAACGACTCTATTTTGTTTTATGCAAAAATATGGAGTTGGAGCCGAAATAAACTATTTTTGGGAGTAAAGTTTAGGGCTGGTTTTCGCTCCGTACCATCCTGGCGCTGCTATTTTTTCCTCCAGCTTCATTATAATTATTAGTCCGTTAAGAAGGGACTAGTTTGGAAAAATAAAGGTTCGTTTGTTTTCTGTGGGGGCCTGCTACACGGATCACAGCGCGGAATTAGTAGACTTATGCTAAGAATGCATCACTATTTTGGTCAAAGATGATTGTTACGTCTCCGAGCATCTATTTTTCCACCGAGCCTAGTGAATCTGAAGAGAATATTGCGCGGGCTAGTTCTTTTCCGTTTGAGATCCTACTTTGCTCCAGATAATTCTCCGGTGGTACCGAATTATTTCAGGTTGGTTTACGACAAGGATCCGGAACGAAACAAGTCTCGAAATCGGTGACGCTTCTAGTTTGGTAGCCGAGCACCTTAACTACTAAATGGGTGAGAGAAATTTTTCTAGATGAACATGGAAAGGCACTCGGCGGAATGCGGTCGCCGAAACTTCCGATAAAACTATTCCACCGTCAAATACTCTGTTCCGGAACCCGTACTCAACCGTTGACCGCGGCTTTTTAAAAGGAAATTATTTTACGTTTTGCGCAGGCCAGCGATCACACCAAATTAAATTCTAACATTCTCGAGCGCATTTCAATTTTAGCCGAAATGTCAGAGTGCCGTTTAAGCGATCAGGTAGAAATATCGACAAGAGAATTTTCGTGATTATTCAAAAGCTAAGCCTCAGTATTGAGTATTTAGTAAATAGTTTACATCTGCACCACTCGCAGGTAGCGAGTTTCACGAGTCGGTGAAAATATTCAACACATTAATTAATCAGTCTGGAATTATGAACTGGACAGGAATATATGACTACAGGACACAGAAATTTCTATTACTGCAATAAACCGAAAAATCTGTTGTTACAGCAGGAAACTGAAAAAGGATCAGTCACTTTTTTTTTGTCGGTCATTAATACCTGTTCATTAAGTTCATATTGCGGTCCGGGCAATGTACAACTTGCGAACAATGCAACCGTCGACTAATTACGCCACTTTTAATAATTTCTCAACAAAATGTTGAACATTTTTCTGCCGCTAAATACCAATTTTGAACGGTTTTATTTATAACTACGGGCGTTTGTTCGGTTTCGTGTTGCTGAAAAAGCAGCTGACAGGGGAAAGGTAATTAATTTAAACGGAATTAAACCCGCTCTACATCATAATTTTTTACCGTACTTCAACAATTAAGGTAGCCGCTGTTTGAAAGAAGACTATCGGAACTCGGATGTAGGCATTATTTATAGTCGCATTCGATTCTCAGTCGACGTGTCGGAACACTTTTACATTTATAAACCGTGATCTGGTTTCATACGATTGATTCTTTCAGTTATTACTCGAGTTTGTGCATTTTAGTTACGTTGTTTATCTCGCCTTTTCGCTACTTATTCTCAAACGTTTCGCGGAAATGCCGGAATGAAATTTGATCGCCGATAACGAGTTCATAATTTTTCCAAAAATTACCGGTCTCGTCTCGAAGGCAAATTTAATTTTCCGATCGTGGGCCGCTAATATCGAGGACACTTTTTCTCATCGAGCGCTGCTTCCTTCCGTCGAGATTTATTCTTGTTCCGTTGCGGTAGCTGCTTCTACACATTTCGTTTCCATCCTCCGTTTTCGCATACATTTCATCACGCTCTCTCTTTTGTCTTTTCGCTCTGTTTCGATTCTCATGTGTTCGCCGCGCGGAAATTATTATCGTTAGACGATGAAATTTAATTTCGCGTACGGCCGCGCTGTGGTTATCGTGTATGGAACGGTGCTGTTATAAATTTGCCGTGCGTTGTAAAAGCGTTTCTTTTTCACATAAGCTCTTGGACCGCATTTGCATTCGATTATTTTCAAGCTGTTTACATAGCGTGTGCGTCATCAGAGTGGAAAGGCATTTTTTGAAGGCGCAACGTCAAAATCCGACACTTATTCACGTTTTTAATGATGATGAATTGATCGTTTATTTAATAAAGTGAAAACGCGCGTTCCTTAAGAAGATTGCGAACGTTTATCGATTTTCACAATTACCCGTTATCGCGAAAATTGAAGGGGCCGGCTAGGTTTTTCTTTGCACAGTGTCTAGCAGTTCTGAAGCTTGTAAGGCTTGTAAGGCTTTAAGGCTTGATGGGTTGCAAACTGCATTGTGACATTGTCCTCAGTTTGAACGGAGATAACATTGTAGCATTGAATACTGCGCATAGCTCAATCTCTTTTCTCTTTTTAGTCTGCCGGAAATATGAAACAATGGACAGTTATCGGGTCAATTCCCTAGTCGAACCACATATGTCGATTTTGAAAGGGATGTTTTGATGCTTTAGATATTCGGCGGCACGTTTGTATGAGCTTAAAATAATCAATGAAATTGTTAAAATGTATCACTAACGATCCGCTTTTCTTTTTACAATACAATACAATACAATAAACCTTTATTGAGGAAATTCTTAAACTATATAACAAACATGAATAGTATAAATTTGATATAGAAAAAACTAAATATTAAATTTCCTCGGCCCATGATGAGCAAAGGTTTCCTGTAATCTCTCCCATTCAATTCTATCTATGGCTACTCTTTGAAAATTTTTGTTCAATAAAAAATTACTAAAATCGTCCCTCCACCTTGTCAACTGATGCCTCCTTCTTCTTTTATAATGTGCAAGAAACCAGAAAGTGGCTCTATACGTCCATCTTTCATCCTTCATTCTTGCTACATGACCAGCCCAAGCCCATTTTTGTCTTCTAACATATCTGATTGCATCTATATTATTTCTTAATTTTTGTTTTATCAGTTTGAGTGGTACTTTATCTTTTTTCTTAATATTTAAAATAGACCGTTCAATTGTATTTTGTGTTACCTTTATTTTATTAATAATTTTTGAAGTCAGACACCAGGTTTGACTGCCGTATGTTAAACTAGGTATAATAGTCGCGTTGAAAATTATACTCTTGTGGTAATTGTTAAAAGGGCCTTTAAAAATATATTTTAGTGTCCAATACTTGTTCCAAGCTTTCATTATTCTAGTATTTACCTCCGTTTCAATACGATTTTCAAAAGATAATTTCTGACCTAGGTACGTTACTTGATATACTATTTCTATAACCATTCCGTTTACTTGTACTATTTTAGCGTTTCGGTTTTCTGTAAATATTTTCGTTTTTCCGATATTTATGGAAAGCCCAACTTTTTTCCCCACATTGTCTAATTCTGTTATCATAGTTTTTAGTTCTTCCAAGGAATTTGACAAGAGAACCACGTTATCCGCAAATCTTAAATTGGAAATTCTTTTTCCATTTATGTTTAAACCTTTGTTATCCCAGTGCAAATTCCTAAAAATATCTTCCAAAGCGCAGTTAAACAAAACCGGTGATAATGGGTCTCCCTGTCTAACCCCTTTCTTAATATCAAAGTACCAACCCTCTACATCTGTTAATATTCTGGCTCTAAGGTCATTATACATATTTTTTATTAATATTATGTAATTTTCTGGAACTCCTTGACTTTTAAGTGATGCAAATAAGTACTGATGTTTTAAAGAGTCGAAAGCTTTATTATAGTCAATTAGAGCCATATATATTTCGATTTGATATTCTATACATTTCTCAATGACTTGGTTCATGACATGTAGGTGATCTATTGTAGCGAACGACCTTCTGAAACCAGCTTGTTCTACAGGTTGTTCGACTCTTATAATAGGCTGTATTCTATTTTCTAACAACTTTGAAAACATTTTTGAAATAGTCAAACTTAAAGATATTGGACGATAGTTTTCAATTTTGTGTCGATCCCAGGGAATAATGTCTGTTTTTAAAATTCTATTAAATAGGATCGTTAAGATTTTTATTAATTGTAAACCTCCCAATTTTATGTGTTCGTTCATTATTTTGTCACTGCCTGGGCTTTTGTTGCGTCTCAATCTTTTTACTATCTCCTCTACTTCTTCATTCAGAAATTCTGGTTCTACTGTAAAACTAGTTTCAACAGAATTTCTTATACCGTGATCGTTATCTATGTCATTATACAAATTTTTATAATATTCAGTTATGAAATTATTTATTTCTTTTCTGTCGCATATTTTCTCCCCTTTCAAGTTCATAAAATGAGTTGCCCAGTGTGTACCTATACTGAGTTTCTTTTTTAGCAGTTTTATATTTTTACTTCCTTCTAAAATGTTATTAATAATTTCATTTTTTTGAGCTCGGTCCCTTTCTCTTATTTTATTTCTTATAGCTCTTGACACTAAATTTAATTCAATCTTTTCTTTTGGAGACCTGTTAATGATTTTTAAAATTTCCATTCTTCTTTTACGTAATTGGTAAATGTCGTCTACTTCGCTTATCTGTGGGATATTTCCACTTCTTTTCTTGGATGTGTTTGTGAATGTTGACGTTATTGTTTGAGATATGGCGTTATATAGTTCGTCAATCTCTTGATCTCTATTTAAGTTTATCTTTCCTAACTCTTCACTAATTATGTTTTCGTACTTTTCATAGTCTAATTCTGTATTCAAATTTTTTATGACTCTCTTATAGTATTTTTCTTTATCAATTGCAATTGTTATAATTAGCAGTCTATGATCTGTATAGAAGCTGAATTTGTTCAAACCTTTTATTTCGAAATTTATAATTGACTGATTCATGCTAGGTACTAGTATATAATCTATTAGTGATTTATACTGTTGATTTGGAGATATCCATGACCATCTATTTCCTATTCTTTTTTTAAACAGACTATTTACTATTTTTAAATTGAATTCTTGACAGAATCTTATGAGCATCCAACCTCTTTCGTTGCGTTTCCCATAACCGTACGAAACCATTGTTTGTTTTTCACTTTTCTCTCTTTTCGCTATCTGGATATTCCAGTCTCCGATAATTATTAAGTTGTTGTTCTTTATTTTAATAGAATTTAAAATGTTTCTTAAATTTTCGTAGAAATTTTCTATTTCCCAATCTTCTGCAGCTGTAGTCGGAGCATAAACTTGAATACATGTTAGTATAACTTTATTAATTTTTATTTTTAAGATTGCTATTCTGTCGTTAATCCCCTTTGTCTCTACTACATTACTTATATATTCATTTTTAATAATAAAACCGACTCCTTTTTGTCCTGAGTTATTACCTATATAATAAAAAAGGTTCCCCTTTTGTGTGCGTATAATTTTCTCTCCAGGTCTTCTTACTTCGGACAATCCTAAAATTTTAATATTAGATTTCTGAAATGCCTCTTTTAATTCAATTAAGCTTTCTGGACTTTTAAGTGACCTTACATTCAGAGTAGCTATATGAACTTTGTGTTTTATTTTATTTTTATTACTTTTTATATTATTGGTTTGATTTAAATTGCGCTTAAGTAAATTTTTAGTAGTAATTTTAAATGACGGGAGTGATGGAGGAAAAAAGGTATACTCACCCTCGCTTACCGGCGTTTCTGGGTGAGGAGCTTTTCTTTTTAGGAATAAATTAATAAACGAAATTGAACTCGGATATATATTTACCAATACTATAGTACAGTTCGAAAATACTGGCCTTCACATCATGTTACTTGTTCCGGTATTTCCCATCTTTCACATCCATAGTCGCTAAGCCCGTTAATTATTTTATTAGGCAACGTAAAGATAGAATCAACAGAATTGGAAAAAGAACAGTTTTTAAGCGAGATAGGAATCATCGGAAAGAATAAGAGTATGATTTTAAGAATAGTGTTTTCAAGAATTGAGTCGTGCCCACGTCACATCTGGTAAAGCCCTAAAACGGTTAATATAAGCGTTCCGGTCGCCACCGATTATAACAGGAAGGGATGAAGGATTCTGGAAAGTACTGAAGAAATGTGAAAGGGTGAAACTAGGTGAGAGGTAAACGCGAGCAACGATATTAATTTAATCGAATGCAGGTTAGAGAGGAAGAGAGATCATTGTGATAACAAAATGAGCTTTTAGATAAACGTCTGTTCGCGCCTCATTTTGAGCCATCCATAATCGCGCTGCTCGTCACAGGTGCACACTCTGTTTTCGCTGGGGGGAAAATGCCCAAGCAACAGATTACACATTTTAAATCAAGGGCAGGAGTAAAGAACATTAGAGAATGTTCATATTTTACATACTCGTATTTGCTGAAAGATATATTTATTGAATTTTAAATCAAGTAGGTACGTAGAGGAACTTCCAAACATGAGTCTACTTTACGTAAATATCATTCTTAGGTATGACTAAATGCACATCACATACCTGAAGGAAAAATAGTCGGAATAGTGTTATTTTCTTCATGTACATTACTAGAAAAAAATCACAGAACATAATAAAATTTAAAAAAAATTCAAATACTAAGTAATTTCAAACCACATTATCGCGTGAGTTTCAGTAATAAATTATCTTAGGAACTGGCAGACTCCTCATGCTGAGCTATGTTTCGAGTACCCCGTTACATTCACTGCAGATTTTAATTATGTGACTCAAACACAAGTATTTGACACATGTAAGAATATTTCGTGCTTTTCCTCTCTTTCTTCTGATAACACGGCGCACACAATTTTGTTCCCCATTGGTGCGTTCCTGCGGTGTCATGCGACACTCCGGAAGGGCTGTTGGTTGGCCAACTGTAACTGTGGATTTATGGACAGAGATCTCTTTTTTCATTATTTCTTCGAACACCGATTCTTCCATTACCAACCGTTTGGTCAGTTGACGTAGAAAGGCCCTCCTCCGGCTCTGTCCCCGTGACAGTTGATTCCTGCGTATTATCTGGAAAACTTACATGAATGGTCGCGTTGCATTTGTGAAGTGACAAAACCAGCTGCTGACAAGCTCCGATGGTGACGGGGATGTGACTGGCAATCGGAGAAACTGAAGTTAGGAGGATACTGAACCAGAGAGCGCGCTAAAACATGGCAGCCACCTGCGCCACTAAAAATAAAAAATAATCATGCACCAGGTCTGAAGTGGGCGCGACTACCGTATGGTTAAATATAAACATACACTTTTTATAAAATAATATATTTAAATATTTACGCTAACGCGTTTCGAAGCCGATAGCTTCATGACCACACCGAATGTGATCATGTTTATATTTAATCTGAAAATAATTTCGAAATAATGTGCGCAACAAATTTTGATAATAAGAAAATGGATATTGCGAGATAGGTAGGATATATATAGGTTTCTAATTAGGAAAGCAGCGCACGTAGTCAACATTGTGGAACTATAGAAAAGCGTTTAAATTTGATCTAGGAAGAAGATTTTAGCCGGGTTTCGGAGAACAATTGCTAGTAAACCCGAGTTTATTAGCTTCTAAACTACGATAATGAATATATAGCTAAGTCGAGATATCTGAAAAATTAAAAAGAACAACGATAAAGATGAGAAAGGATGAAAGCAGTCGGAGAAAGTAGATTTGCGAAAAAAATCTGATAGAGAGGAAGATAAGAAAATATGGCGGTATACAAAGAATGAGAAGAATGGAAAGAACAGATGCACGAAATAGTTCCGGGTCATTTTTTTAAATTCCGCTATCACGGAGAAAATATAATTGATTATTAACAACAACATTGTAAACTTCCTTCCGCAAAGGTGAGAAGCCTAACACATTTAGCTACGGAGTAAAATTATTTTAAAGAATATACAAAAGCAAACGGAAAGTATATAAGTATTCTTTGCGAGTAGATTATGATTCTAGTTTGCCTGATAAGGCGCGGAAATAGAACAAAGAAAGAAAAACAACAAAAAGTAAATAGAAGATATGAAAAGAAAGGTGATAAAAAGTAGCACACAGAGAAAAACGTTACAAAAATGACTGAAGATCAAAGAAAGATTTGTCGTAACGTGAAAGTAGTTCCACCGATCACATCAGATAAACTAAGGACGACATAAGAAGTAACTGTAGAGGAGTTAACCGGTAGGCGGGGAAGAATTAATAATGATGACGGGGCTCTATACCGTTCATTCTATAGAAAAGTAATGTGGTGCGATGCGTATGATCTGAGTCTAAGAGGGACACGAATCACACTTATTTTATTCTTTTCAAGCTGAAGACTGTCGAACGAGATCTCCTTCAGATATTCGGATAATACGTATTACACTTTTACTCATACAGGTTCTGTTTTCTCCTTCGTAACATTAAACATGGTATATTCCTGAAAATATGTTTCTAGATTTCAGTTCCGGCGTGGACTAATTTATGAATAGAATTTCGTTCAAATAAATTTCAGGGCTATTAAATGAATCACGCAGACATCATAGAAACAATTACAAATGTTATTTTGTGTGATTCATTTAATAGTAAAAGTTAGAAACATGTTTGCAAGATATCAATTTATAAATGTCAGGGCTTAGAATGTCGAAAGAGTTTCTCTCGGTTTTCTATTATGGTACTTACCTTTACAGCAAATATGCTTTTAAAACCAAGCGGAAGCGGCGTGGACGAACAATCAAGTCGATATCACAGCAGCTGCTTTTTCTCCGGTAGAATATCGAATACTTACAATAGCACTGCTGACTTGTTATATGTATTTAACCGTGAACGTTTAGCAGTCCAAGCCACACATTTGTTGTTAACGATGGCTAGTTCGGTTGTTTGAAAACGATTCTGATAAATTTTTTTCTCAAAATTTGCTTCAGCTTACAGAATAGTCGAAAAAATCGACCCGGCTGATATTCCGCTTCCATCTTGCCAAATCGGCACTCCAGTGGTCGGCATATCAGCATCCCGGGATTCGACCGTTTGCTAATTTTTGTATTTCCTTATCAACTACTCTCTTCTCGTTTTTCTTTTTCTCTTTCATTTTCTCCCTTTTGCCCTCTCCACTCTACTGATCCCCCCTTTATATGCGACCCCGACCATATCCTTTTTGAATGCCCTGCTCTTTTTATCGAGTGCTCTCATCTATACGCCGAACTCTTGACATTGGATCTTCCTACCCCTTTCAATGCTTCCTTCATTCTTTCCTTCCCATCTCTAGCCGTTATTCCCTCCTTCTTTCCTTTATACTCTCTATTTCCGATTGCCTCAGAATCTGAGTAGGTGATCTAAGTTCATGCAGTTGGGTCAGTGCTGACACCGAGCCCATTTAGAAAAAAAATGAGTACATTTTACTCTGTCGCTGTAGAGAACAAGGCTTTTCCGACTCTTATGCTCCTAATATTGAAACATGTTTTTTTTTAATTTATCGTTTCGGTTGTTGAACGATATTTCTTTTATAAAGCTATTTCTGGTTTGAAAATTAAACAATTTCACATAGCTCCTTTAGTCCGAATGCAAAAAGCGATAAGAAAAATGAGCATAATTCTTTCGAAAAAGGGAAAGCTATGTTGCAATTATTTTTTTTGTTTTTTTTTTTTTCGATTTCCCAAGCTGGAAGAAACTGATCTCACCGTGGCAAATAACAAAACAGTCGTGTTTTTCTTTTTAAAATTTCGTTTCGGAAACAAAATGGATTCTTCTCAAAAATTTTATTCGAGAAATCAATAAAGCGGGAAAATGTCTAGACCCGTAATGTGCGAAGTTGGCAGTAAGATAACGCTTGCCTATATTGTCGTGCGACAACTTTTTCTCAAACTTGTTTTTTTTTTAAGTTTTTTTTTCTTCTAACTCCAGTTTTTTTTATTTTCATTTTTATTTTTATTAAGCTCTGGAGATCGTCTACCAACAGCTTCACACATGTACATATATTTCTCATAAATTTTCCATTTTAAGGAGGAAATGCTGTATCTGATATTCATGTTACGCTATACAGGCAATATTACAAAAATAAAAGGAAACGAGGGTAAAACAGAAGTTGAGGACAAATAGTAGATCTATTCGATTCTGCAAATATCAGATATTAAAAACGGCGCCAGCGTTGCAAAAATTCATGGTTTCTAAACAAAAATTGACCAGTATTATCACACGGCAGAAATTTGAATTTGAAGCAAAAAACAAAAAAAAAAAATAGCGCAGAGTAAAAAAAACCCAAAAAACACGGATAACATTTGAAAAAGGCATTGCGAATTTATTCGTAGGAAATTCTGTCGATATTGGGAAAAATAATGGGAAAAGCAAACGATCGATATTTGTTTCGCAGTGTGTTGTGTAAATATTGGCATGTAAAGTGGCATAATTTAAAATTGGGGCGTGGCTCCTATCATCGTCTTGGTTTTTTTCCCGCGGTATTTTCATTCCGTTTTTTGTTTTTATTTTTATGTATATATATGTATATATATATGTATATATATGTGACTGTTTTTAATCAGCTTGTAATTAAATTCTGAGAGGTTTTTCCTCTTCATTAATTATTACTCTCGGCGCTGGTGTGTAAATTTTCACTCTACGCTCTCTGAGTTTATTCTTTGCTCACTTACAATCGAGTAGTTTGAATAATGTTCTTTCCCCTTTTCCAATTTTTTTCGTTCCCGTTACAACGAATTTTTAAATCTTTTTTATAAACTATGGTTTTTTCGAATCGAATTTATTCATTTTCTCGATAAATACGTCTACAACGACCGGTAATTCGAAAGATAATGTAAATTGGCTATCCATTAGCAAGATACCATAGCGTTGGTGGTTAGGCAATAGTATTTCCATCAAATGGAGTTGAAAACCTTCGTACAGAAATGGTCGTAGTTGACAAGTCTAGATAAATTTAAAAAAAAAACACCTTTCCGTTAGGTTATTCCCGGTTCATATATATTCGTACGAGTAGTAAAAATTTCGAAATAAACTGCCACTTCTTTGTCGAATTTTATCAACTATACATCACTTCAATTACAAAATTGGAAGCGCTAATTGAAAGAGACCGTGCTTATGTACCTCAAAATGGAACGAAAAGCGCTATTATCGCTCAAATAATAAGTAAGTAAATAAATAAATTCAAAATTAGTGTATTGCCGTTTTCAGTAATCAAATTCTGAACCCTTTAACTATCGAAACGATTAAACTAAACGAAAGCAGTTTTCATCAGCCAGTTTCTGAAGCGTATGCCTGAAACGAAAAACCATACCATTTCACAAATAATAAATAAATAAATAAATAAATAAATAAATAAATGAATAGTACTCGGAAATTGTTACGAAAAATTAAATTAAATATGCTCTATTTCAGATGGAAGGCAATGGCAAACATGCATACCATCATATGCGCGCTAGTTAGTATAACACACGATACTCTACATTTTTATAGTCAAACATTTATAATCAGTTCTGAATGCAGTATTGCGTATGTATACTCGCGTTGCGTATAATACAATTGCCTAATACACTAATATCTGTACAGCTGAAATCTTCGAAGAGGTATCGCCGACACTCAGGAATTAAATATGGCGCTATAAAGAAAAATAATTAATAAAAATAGTAATAACAACACAACTAATTATAATTATAGAGAATTCAGCCGGGTCGTATCGTTTCGACCTCGTACTTTTTCCAAGTACATCGAGTTTAGTGTCGGCGAGTTTTTAACTTTTTCTTCATTCGATTAATATCAAATGTAAGGCATAAAATTGATCATCGAATCAAAGAAACACCCGCGCGAAATCAAGACTTAAATTGCTTAGAAAATAAACGAGCGGTTTTCAATGCTTTTTATTCGTTCACATATCGCTTAAAAAATTATTTCCTCTTCTAAAGACACTTGAAATGCTGATTATATATATATATATTCTTTTTATTTCTTTTTTTTTTCTTTTTTTTTTTTTAATGCGACTTTAACACAACTATGAGGTTATCAAGCCGCGCTTATGTTGTTACTTACAAAGTATAATATAAATTACGGTTTTTAAGGAATAGGAAGAGATCATTTATATATGGACTATTATTACGCAGTAAATGGGATAGGTTTGAGGACAGATTAAATTTTCGGCAGGATTCAGATAAATTATTGCAACTTGTTAGGATATGTCGAAGAGTAAGCTAAGGAGTGTTACAAAAGGGACAGGATGGAGGTGGTGTGTTATTGAAAAGGTATGAATGGGTTACATTGGTATGGCCGAGTTTTAATCTAGTTAAAATTGTTTCTTCTTTTCGCGATTTTCGATCAGATGACTCCCATTCTTCGATCTTTTCTTTTATGCTTCTGAGATGGTTTGTGGATGAGGTCGAACTCCATTCTGCATTCCACAAATTTATAATTTTCTCTTTATATGTTTTCTTTAGATCATCTGTGATTATTATGGTTTCGGTATTAGTATCCAGGGATAGTCGATCTCTTTGCTAATTTATCTGCGATTTCGTTGCCCTTTATTCCTTTCTGACTTGGGATC
The DNA here is from genome assembly GCA_039619475.1 of Icerya purchasi. Lineage (NCBI taxonomy): Eukaryota > Metazoa > Arthropoda > Insecta > Hemiptera > Monophlebidae > Icerya > Icerya purchasi. The sequence goes on along the minus strand of CM077115.1, from coordinate 390,383,194 downwards.
CATACGAATAGAATATCCAGTCCATTGGAAAGTAATTCTGTTATTATTTTTTGGATTCTTTGCACTATAGGGTTGGTGTTATATATTAATTGAATATTTGCAAGGGCGTTAGCCGAGTCAGTTAGTATTATGAACTGGTGTTGTGTATTCGCGATATTTCTTGCAATGCAAGGTATATTGACTATATAGTTCAGCAGTTTTAGCTGAGCTCCATGACGTTAGTTTTTCTGCTTTGCTTATTGTATTAGGAATGAAGAAAGCTGCTCCGGCCGCTATTGCTGTTTTCGATCCGTCGGTGTAACAGTGTACTCTGTTTGGATATCGTCCTAAGATACTATTTAATTTTGACTGTATTTCTACGGTATTTGCAGTAGTCAATAAAGGGCGACTCTGGCGACTCCCGCTAATCCGAACCCCAATTCCTGTCCCGGAGGCGAAAATTCACCCCAGACCGGTAATCCGAACACAAAATTCACCCCAATTCATGTCCAGGTGGTCAAAATTCACCCAAGTTTCCCCCGATTCCTCTGAGTTTCCCCCGGACGGTTCCCGGGCATATCCGATAAACCGAACATCCAAACAGTGTCCAGAGGTCAATAAACTGACCAAAGTGTTATTCGGGGGGCGCAAGTAACCCCAATTAGTGTCCAGGTGCTGAAAGTTCCCCCAAGTTCCCCAAATTTCTCAGAAATTCCTCCGTACGTGTCCCGCTCGTTTCCGATAAACCAAACCGATTATTAATTAACATAAGTATATTAATTAATGTCCGAAAGTAACCCAAGTCTCCGCTGGCCCCTCCCGTCGCTCCGTTATCGCAATTTTTTTTAAAATTCCGAGGCATAAGTATGAAAATTCCAAAATTTAACCCCAATATATTATTTAAAGCTAAAATTTAACCTATAACTCCAGTTCACACCTCTCACACGTATATTTCGATCCCGCACACGCTCCGGTCGCCGTCGCGAAAGCGCACGCGCCGATCCCCCGCATATTCCGATATCCGCCGCGATATCACACACACACACACACGAACGCTCCGTCTCCAAAATTCCCTCGTACGCGTCCTGCTCGTTTCTGATAAACAGAACCGATTATTAATTAACATAAGTATATTAATTAATGTCCGAAAGTAACCCAAGTCTCCGCTGGCCCCTCCCGTCGCTCCGTTATCGCAATTTTTTTTAAAATTCCGAGGCATAAGTAAGAAAATTCCAAAATTTAACCCCAATATATTATTTAAAGCGTAAATCTAACCTATAACTCCAGTTCACACCTCTCACATGTATATTTCGATCCCGCACACGCTCCAGTCGCCGTCGCGAAAGCGCACGCGCCGACCCCCCCGCATATTCCGATATCCGCCGCGATATCACACACACACACACACGAACGCTCCCTTTCCGATACTGCGATTATTTCTTTAATATTTCAAAGTCTAAGTATACATAATATAAAATTAGCCGAAGCATAATTTTTTATTTTCCTGATTCCCCGATCTTACTACCATATTCCAAGACGCACGTCCCGATCCCACACATATATCTAACACAGCGTTATTCTCTGCGAAAACGCACGCGCTGACCCCCCGCATATATCTATCATAACGCTCTCCGCCGCGAAAGCGCACGCACCGTTCCCCCGCACGCGCCGACCGTTTACACTATCGCGATTATTTTTTTGTAATTATTATTTTTTTCACATAATAACCCAATCCCTGCTCTGTTGTCTAAACCTAACCGGTTATCCAAAACATTTACAAATTAACAAATCAATTATTTCTATAGTCTAAAATATCCTTAGTCTCCTTTACCCCTTCCATCCTCTTTTCCGATCGATTCCGTTGTTTTAATATCGAATATATCGCATTCTATTTACTTTTACTACGCCCATTAAACCTCCGATCGACGCTCCCGACGCCTCCGTCATTTCATATTGAGAGGTAAGTATTTTTTTTTATGTGACCGCTATGAATGCACACCGTCCCTTCTCGCACACCCATCGGCTATCGTCAGTTCCCATATCGTTCATAATAACTTTTATTCAACTCCAAGTATTATGGAATTATTCCAATTATATATTTTCTTCACTTCCGATCATTTCTTCTGACCGTTCATAATATTTTTATTTTCCTCCGGTTCTAAAAATAAATCCTACAATGTCTTCAACGCGATGAATGCGCACACATCTTCTGCAGTTAGTTTCCATATCGATCTTAATAATTTTTCGAGCCTAAATATTATAGAAATAGCCGAAGTATATTTTTTTCGTTTCTGATCATTTCTTTCGACCGTTCATAATATTTTTATTTTTCTCCGGTTCTAAAAATAAATCCTACAATGTCTTCAACGCGATGAATGCGCACACATCTGCCGTCGTTAGTTCCCATACCGTTCATAATAACTTTTTTCAACTCCAAGTATTATGGAATTATTCTAACTATATTTTTTTTTCGCTCCCGAGCGTTTCTCCCGAACGTTCATAATTTTTTTCCTGACATATGTATTCAAAAATGAAATCGAGTATAATTTTATTTAACACGGTTTCATAATTTCCCTCTCCATCCCCTATTCATCCTACACAAATTACAATTCTTTCATAATATATGTTCTAGACCCAGTCAAACAATCAACTCTCGCAGAAGTGTAGACGTTGCCTCCAACACCCATTTTGCTATCAATTATTGTATATTATTGTTAGATTATTTTTCCAAAAAGTCTTTTGAAATTTTTGTCCGTTTGTACATATTTTTTTTATTTTATTTGCACGACATCCATTTCCATGCATACACGTTTCCCTAGCAATTATAATATGTTTTATTTATTTTTCAACTCCTCACAGACTTACATACACGCCATATTGTCACACTCACAGATAGGTTCCTTATTAATCGTGACTATTTTTTTTTTTTTTTTTGTATTATCCGCGGGAGCATATCACATCAGACCCACACATATACCACACACAGTTATTATATTTAATTTTTAATTATCGATCTTTAATTATTTTTACTGCTATTATTTTTCTGACACATTCACCCCGTCTTACATACTTTACATCTTTTAACATTTTGATAGAGAAAATCTCAGGGCACTAAATAATTTTTATCAACATCGTAACTAAGTTTAATATTATACACATCTCAGTATAATTATTAAACGAAGGAACTATTATTTTCATTGACGATATTGTTGCTACAAACATTAATCGTCCTTTTCCAGGTATAGTCAACCTCTTCGTGTATTCGTCTCGTCTTTCTATCAACCTTTGACCGCTCAATACTCCCCCGCTATTTACCGTTATTCGCTAGAAGAATATTTTTTTAGACTCGTTCAAATACACACACATGCACATAAAAAAATAGACATCAACGTCATCGAACACTGATCTCGACATTTCCAAGAAATTCAATCGCTGCTCCACAGTCTAAGATGTCTCCGCCCGCCTCAACAGTCGTTTGTATCATTATTGAAGCGCCTGTCATGTACCGTTATTTACGACCTTTTACAACATACAAATTCACGACATGTATACACCTTTTCTAGAAAGCATGGTGAAAATGGACAATCTCTCCCGATGAAAACCAGCTTGAATGATGTACCGTTATTTCATTCATTTTGCAGAAGGTTAATTTAAGGCGTCCATGCATCTTTTCTACTAATAAATAAGCAAATGTAACCTTTAAACCTTTCTACCTTTTTGCAATCAATTTACTGATTGTACATACTTTTTATATTTTTTCCACATACTCCTTGATCGTCACAACCACCACAAAAGCGCACCATCCATTCGCACACACTCATCTGCTACCGTTAGATCTCATATCATTCATAATAATTTTTTCGATTCTATTAGTTTAAGAATATTTCATTTTTTTTTTGTTGTTTTTTTCTAACTCTAACATTTTTTTTTTTTTCGAAATCTTTCGTATTATATTTTTTCTCCAATATGTATGCTCACTATCGTAGCGTAAATGTGCGTCGCTTATAACCTTACATGCATGTTGCCATACCGTTGTATTAGATCGTGCGACAATGTTATTGAGTCTGCTGAAACAGGATTTTCCTCTTCATATCTTTTGTAGAAAACGGTTTACATTTACACACCAACACACAAACACACATATCTTCATCTCCCCTTGACGACGTCTTTCAAACACCTCTATAACCAAAGGAATGTGGTTTTTCTGGTACAACCCTCCCTTTTCAAAGGCGAGCATCGAGGTAGATTGTTGAACGGATCTGATCGTGCAGACAGTATTAGTTTTATGTTAAACGTGTGCATTTTGTAGAATCTGTGTTCTTCACGCATTATTAAAAATTTACTGTAACGGTAAAAGTAATAATTTTCTATTTTTTAGTAGAAAGTTAAAAAAACAGTAATCAAACATGAATAACAATACCGAATCGATTGATATTAAAGCCGACGAATTTATTCAGAATTCCTTTTCGAGTGATAGCGACTCGCATACGTCTTCTTCACCTCCAACACCGCAAAATGATGATGGTTATACATCAGAACAATCAACATCCCTTGTACGTAAAATCGTTGGTCCTGTATTATTATCAGAACAAGTGGATATAGCGGAATATTTTGTAGATATCAGCGGCCATATAGATTGTGATTATGGGTTTCGAGTAACTGAACTAGCAATGATTGATATGTCTGGAGGGAAGTGTTTGCATACGTTGTATAAGCCAAGCAGAGCATGGCATGCATCAAAAATGCCACATTTACAATGTTCTTCAGTGAGTTATTACTTGAAGAACCCTTCATTATTTCCCTGTCGTGAAGAAATATTCATCGCACGCGATATATTCACGATATTGTCCCAAAAACCGAGGGCTCGCGTATATGTTTTAACAGTATATGCTAAACTTACACTAATGGAACTTAACGAAAAGTCTGAATTGTTGCGTGATTTAGACTACGAAATCGTTAATATGGATCAAGTCTTTCGATTATCTAGTATTGAGAATCTACATGAAGAGTATTTTGGTATAAGCAATTTGATAACTTGTAAACACCATAATGAGAATGATAGTTTTCATTGTGCGGTGAAAAACGTTATGGTGATGAAGGCATGGTACGATCATGTCATCCGTCCGCTGAAGCTTATGAATAATCTAAATATAAATGATTTAAGTCAGTTGTTCATTACAACCACCAAAGAAATGATAATTACGTTATTTCCAAGTTGTGTTGGAGACATTTATACATTTTTACCAGATAGACTAAAACAGGATGATACGATAAAATCACTTCTACCATGTTTTGAACATGAGAATGATGAAGAATATTATTTCGATGACGATATATTTCTGCATAGTACTCGAAATTGTATGAAAGTAAAAGATTGTATCGACTGCCAACGTACAATTCGCGCAGATTAAAAATTCATTAATTCGATCGTTTTTAACAATTTTGTATATTTTTTCTATATATTTTTGTGTGTATTTGTACATATATATTTTTTTTCAGACCGTTCGTTTTTATGTTTTCTTTAAAATTTTTTAAATATATTTTTATACACATGTAAATACTGTTTTGTATATATTTTGTATATATTTTTTCCCTCAATATCTATTCATTCTCATATTGTATATATTTTTGCTAATTATTTTTAATCTTTTTCCGATCCTTTCCGATTTCCGTTTATTTAATTTATTTAGCGATCTATCCTTCTCTCCCACTCTTAACTTAAAGTACTGGTAATGACGAAATTTTCAAAAATCTGAACCCGTCGAGTATAATGTATATATAATTATTTAATTTTCGAATATATTTCCACATAATTTGTTCATATCTGTTTAGATTAAAAAATTAAATTTTTGTCTGTAATACACCATTTTTTTTATTTTTTTTGTGTGTAATAAGCGAATTTAACTGTTATACTTTTTCACGTACATCTCGTATTTCCGCAGCTGTGAGAGTTTTCATCTGTTTGTAAGATACAACCTCTGACTCTAAATGTTCTCTAAATATTTTTTTTTGAGCCTAAATATTATAGAAATAGCCGAAGTATATTTTTTTCGTTTCTGTCCATTTCTTCCGACCGTTCATAATTTTGTATTTTTTCTACAATATGTATGCTCACTATCGTAGCGTAAATGTGCGTCGCTCATAACCTTACATGCATGTTGCCACACCGTTGTATTAGATCGTGCGACAATGTTATAGAGTCTGCTGAAACAGGTTCTTCCCTTTCATATCTTTTGTAGAAACAGACTCACATGTACACACCTACACACACATACACACACACATATAACCCAAAGAACACCTGCAAACTTCGTTCAGACACACCTGCATCCAACTTTCACCAAAGGAATGTGGTTTTTCTGGTACAACCCTCCCTTTTCAAAGGCGAGCATCGAGGTAGATTGTTGAACGGATCTGATCGTGCAGACAGTATTAGTGTTATGTTAAACGTGTGGAATTTGTTGAAGCTGTGTTCTACCAGCGTTATTAAAATATTCTCAAGAACATTAAAGTCTGTAATTTCCTACGTCTTTTCTATTTTTCGTTCGCTCTTTATTTTCTGTCTTTTATCTCTCTTATTGAACGTTATTTTTTTCGTTCTTATTTTCCTTCTCTTTTTTAGTGAAAATATTACAATAATTATCGAATATGAATAACAATACCGAATCGAATGTCGATAATGTCGCGGATTTCATTCAAAATTTTTTCGTAAATGATAATGATAATGCAATGTATCCGGACGATTTTCCAAATATACATATGCCGCCACCACCACCACCAGCAGAAGAAACATCATTACAAGGGCCTTCGCTACATTCATTCTCAGATTTCATTCCATTGACTACATCAACACCTTTAGCATCACCGGTAACGTCACAAGATTTGCAAACTCCGTCGTTAATGCAAGTACCTTTGGTACATGATGAAAAAGAATATAGCACAACAATGTTGGAATTACTTAAAGAAATATTTAACCAAAAAGCAGTCGTTTATGTTAAAGACCCTAACGATCCAGAAAATAAAAATAGTTTCATGTATGCGGTTTTAGCAAAATTTACATCAAAACCGTCATCGATGTGGCAGTACAATATTCTACAGAAAGTATACGATTTCAGCTTTATTCACTTACCGATCCAATCGCTGGCTGATATTGAAACGTTTGAAAGAATAAACGCTGTATCAATCAACTTATACAAGCTGATAGAAACCGACTATACAGATCAAAGTACATTCAACTACAAAATAAAAGTCGTGTACGCCTTCCGAAAAAATCACAGTTTGTTAAATCATAAACATCACACAAACATATTATATTGGGGATCTAATGGAAATTATCAATTCGCATGGATTAAAAAATTCAATCGATTGTTGCGGATCCAGTCGCCGAAAGCGAAATTTGTATGCTGGTCATGTCTCGATCCCATGAATACCGATTACGAACATAATAATACTCACAGGTGTGACGCGGTCAGTTGGCGTAATATGCACCATATGTAAATAAATAAAGACGTATTTTTCGTATTCATAGATGTATTTTTATTTTTCAAAAAAAATCTTTTTACTTTGTTTCATGCAAATTAATGTAATCTATATAATATAATAAATATTTTCATATGTATACATTTTGTTTTTTATTTTCCATAAACCTAAAATTTCAATTTTACAATCGTTGTTAATATATTCACAACTTCAGTTTGTATTAATGTCTCTTGTTCCTTATGTTGAACAGACGAATCAATATTATTTAACTGTTCAGTTAAGTATGCGGAGTCTTTTTATCTTGCTTAACTTTGAAGATATATGATAGATTCTTTTTTCATTTGATAGTGTAAACGTTTTCTTCCTTTACAATCTTCTTGTGCTTTATCACTATTACAACATTTTTCATCATTTTCTAACTAATTGTAACCATTTTTCCACTATTTCGTAACATGTTCTTATGTTTTTGGACTTTTTACGCTACTTTTTTCACCAATTTATACTATTTCGAAGCGTTTCATATGACTGAACGCTACTTAAGAAGTTTTTCGATAATTATCGCCATTCCTCACAATATTCATATGTTTTAACGCTTTTTACACTATTTTTCACAAATTTATATTTCGCTTCATTTCTAATGTTTGAACGCCTCATATGTAGTTTTTCGACAATTTTTCACTGTTCATCACTATATTTTTTATGTTGTATCACCTTTTACGAAGTCTTCTTCGAATTTTACCATCATTCAACAATATTTTCGTTATTGTACCCCTTTGAACTGTTGTTTTACCCTAAAAGTGAGTGTATATCTAATTTGTTATAATAAGGAAAGAATGTAATGTATATTACAAATTTCCTTTCCTGGGAGTATGATTGTGTGCGTGGAATAATAAACTCTGGTTAAATGGCAGACTGCATCCACCATCAAGCAGAGTGTGTAATGCGTGGTAATTAACTCTGGCATTTCACACATTGCAAGGAAGTTATGATATGTTTGAGCAAAAATTAGTTGTTGTATATCATTCATGTTAGCCATTAAATGTTCACACTGAGAGGTGTAAGGGTGTCGTCATCATATGAACCATTACGATTTTTATAATTATATTATACACTAAGCATGTATGTATTACAACGACCACATCAACTCTGCTAAGGACAGTAATGTTTGGAGGTAGATAGTGAACCGTTACATTAGAAGAGGAACATGGGTACATACATGGAAACATCATTAGCGATATTACATCACATGTATGTCACCAAATTTAACTAAAATGTTGCGTCCATAGTAAAAAATGAGAGGATTTTTCCTAAGAGGTTAAATTTTATGTCTAAGGTGACGAATATAATAAAATTGATGCAATTTTAGCTGAAGATGGGGTATTTTACACTAAAATCGTTGTTTTAACCTAAAGTGAGATTATTTGTGGGGTTAAACGGTCTTTTTTCATATAAAATTTGATGTTTTTTCTAAATGTGGATATTTTTTGTCCTAAATGGAGTAATTTCTACATGAATGGTACTTTTTAGACTGACCTATATACTTCTTGATGTGATATTCCATTCATTGTGAAGTTATGCTTTGAAAGGATTTGTGTCTGGTTGTGGGAAGTTTCCGAACTTTTCTGATGCATCGATTATAGTATAATAGTTGTTGTGTGTTAGTGAGTTGATGGTGTTTGGATGGGAATAATAAATAGGGGTAAGAGGTGAAGTGTACCACATCAAGCAAGGAGAGTACTGTTTGATAATTAAATCTATCATTTAAACACATTGCAAGTCAGTTATAATATGTTAAGTCAAAATTAGTTGTTGTATCTCGTTCAGGATTTTACATTAAACGATCACACTGAGAGACGCGATGGACTCGTCATCATGAAGATCCATGCAATCATTACATTATTTTTCACTAATTTGTAATCACCATTTTTTTTTATGTTTTGAACGAGTCCTATAATGTTTTTTGATAATTTTCATGGTACAAGGTTCATAATGTAAAGTAATTTTAATTATTTCAACAGTCTTTACACACAAATAAAGCAATATATCTTAAGCACACTCAACATAATACAAATTTTTACAAACAGAAGTAAACAACGGATTTACTTAGAAATTTTAATAAAACTTAAGAATCATATTATATATGAAATTGCTAGTTTTTTCAATCAATGATCCAAACTAGCAGGTTTTATTAAAATTTCTAAGTAAATCCGTTGTTTACTTCTGTTTGTAAAAATTTGTATTATGTTGAGTGTGCTTAAGATATATTGCTTTATTTGTGTGTAAAGACTGTTGAAATAATTAAAATTACTTTACATTATGAACCTTGTACCATGAAAATTATCAAAAAACATTATAGGACTCGTTCAAAACATAAAAAAAAATGGTGATTACAAATTAGTGAAAAATAATGTAATGATTGCATGGATCTTCATGATGACGAGTCCATCGCGTCTCTCAGTGTGATCGTTTAATGTAAAATCCTGAACGAGATACAACAACTAATTTTGACTTAACATATTATAACTGACTTGCAATGTGTTTAAATGATAGATTTAATTATCAAACAGTACTCTCCTTGCTTGATGTGGTACACTTCACCTCTTACCCCTATTTATTATTCCCATCCAAACACCATCAACTCACTAACACACAACAACTATTATACTATAATCGATGCATCAGAAAAGTTCGGAAACTTCCCACAACCAGACACAAATCCTTTCAAAGCATAACTTCACAATGAATGGAATATCACATCAAGAAGTATATAGGTCAGTCTAAAAAGTACCATTCATGTAGAAATTACTCCATTTAGGACAAAAAATATCCACATTTAGAAAAAACATCAAATTTTATATGAAAAAAGACCGTTTAACCCCACAAATAATCTCACTTTAGGTTAAAACAACGATTTTAGTGTAAAATACCCCATCTTCAGCTAAAATTGCATCAATTTTATTATATTCGTCACCTTAGACATAAAATTTAACCTCTTAGGAAAAATCCTCTCATTTTTTACTATGGACGCAACATTTTAGTTAAATTTGGTGACATACATGTGATGTAATATCGCTAATGATGTTTCCATGTATGTACCCATGTTCCTCTTCTAATGTAACGGTTCACTATCTACCTCCAAACATTACTGTCCTTAGCAGAGTTGATGTGGTCGTTGTAATACATACATGCTTAGTGTATAATATAATTATAAAAATCGTAATGGTTCATATGATGACGACACCCTTACACCTCTCAGTGTGAACATTTAATGGCTAACATGAATGATATACAACAACTAATTTTTGCTCAAACATATCATAACTTCCTTGCAATGTGTGAAATGCCAGAGTTAATTACCACGCATTACACACTCTGCTTGATGGTGGATGCAGTCTGCCATTTAACCAGAGTTTATTATTCCACGCACACAATCATACTCCCAGGAAAGGAAATTTGTAATATACATTACATTCTTTCCTTATTATAACAAATTAGATATACACTCACTTTTAGGGTAAAACAACAGTTCAAAGGGGTACAATAACGAAAATATTGTTGAATGATGGTAAAATTCGAAGAAGACTTCGTAAAAGGTGATACAACATAAAAAATATAGTGATGAACAGTGAAAAATTGTCGAAAAACTACATATGAGGCGTTCAAACATTAGAAATGAAGCGAAATATAAATTTGTGAAAAATAGTGTAAAAAGCGTTAAAACATATGAATATTGTGAGGAATGGCGATAATTATCGAAAAACTTCTTAAGTAGCGTTCAGTCATATGAAACGCTTCGAAATAGTATAAATTGGTGAAAAAAGTAGCGTAAAAAGTCCAAAAACATAAGAACATGTTACGAAATAGTGGAAAAATGGTTACAATTAGTTAGAAAATGATGAAAAATGTTGTAATAGTGATAAAGCACAAGAAGATTGTAAAGGAAGAAAACGTTTACACTATCAAATGAAAAAAGAATCTATCATATATCTTCAAAGTTAAGCAAGATAAAAAGACTCCGCATACTTAACTGAACAGTTAAATAATATTGATTCGTCTGTTCAACATAAGGAACAAGAGACATTAATACAAACTGAAGTTGTGAATATATTAACAACGATTGTAAAATTGAAATTTTAGGTTTATGGAAAATAAAAAAAAAAATGTATACATATGAAAATATTTATTATATTATATAGATTACATTAATTTGCATGAAACAAAGTAAAAAGATTTTTTTTGAAAAATAAAAATACATCTATGAATACGAAAAATACGTCTTTATTTATTTACATATGGTGCATATTACGCCAACTGACCGCGTCACACCTGTGAGTATTATTATGTTCGTAATCGGTATTCATGGGATCGAGACATGACCAGCATACAAATTTCGCTTTCGGCGACTGGATCCGCAACAATCGATTGAATTTTTTAATCCATGCGAATTGATAATTTCCATTAGATCCCCAATATAATATGTTTGTGTGATGTTTATGATTTAACAAACTGTGATTTTTTCGGAAGGCGTACACGACTTTTATTTTGTAGTTGAATGTACTTTGATCTGTATAGTCGGTTTCTATCAGCTTGTATAAGTTGATTGATACAGCGTTTATTCTTTCAAACGTTTCAATATCAGCCAGCGATTGGATCGGTAAGTGAATAAAGCTGAAATCGTATACTTTCTGTAGAATATTGTACTGCCACATCGATGACGGTTTTGATGTAAATTTTGCTAAAACCGCATACATGAAACTATTTTTATTTTCTGGATCGTTAGGGTCTTTAACATAAACGACTGCTTTTTGGTTAAATATTTCTTTAAGTAATTCCAACATTGTTGTGCTATATTCTTTTTCATCATGTACCAAAGGTACTTGCATTAACGACGGAGTTTGCAAATCTTGTGACGTTACCGGTGATGCTAAAGGTGTTGATGTAGTCAATGGAATGAAATCTGAGAATGAATGTAGCGAAGGCCCTTGTAATGATGTTTCTTCTGCTGGTGGTGGTGGTGGCGGCATATGTATATTTGGAAAATCGTCCGGATACATTGCATTATCATTATCATTTACGAAAAAATTTTGAATGAAATCCGCGACATTATCGACATTCGATTCGGTATTGTTATTCATATTCGATAATTATTGTAATATTTTCACTAAAAAAGAGAAGGAAAATAAGAACGAAAAAAATAACGTTCAATAAGAGAGATAAAAGACAGAAAATAAAGAGCGAACGAAAAATAGAAAAGACGTAGGAAATTACAGACTTTAATGTTCTTGAGAATATTTTAATAACGCTGGTAGAACACAGCTTCAACAAATTCCACACGTTTAACATAACACTAATACTGTCTGCACGATCAGATCCGTTCAACAATCTACCTCGATGCTCGCCTTTGAAAAGGGAGGGTTGTACCAGAAAAACCACATTCCTTTGGTGAAAGTTGGATGCAGGTGTGTCTGAACGAAGTTTGCAGGTGTTCTTTGGGTTATATGTGTGTGTGTATGTGTGTGTAGGTGTGTACATGTGAGTCTGTTTCTACAAAAGATATGAAAGGGAAGAACCTGTTTCAGCAGACTCTATAACATTGTCGCACGATCTAATACAACGGTGTGGCAACATGCATGTAAGGTTATGAGCGACGCACATTTACGCTACGATAGTGAGCATACATATTGTAGAAAAAATACAAAATTATGAACGGTCGGAAGAAATGGACAGAAACGAAAAAAATATACTTCGGCTATTTCTATAATATTTAGGCTCAAAAAAAAATATTTAGAGAACATTTAGAGTCAGAGGTTGTATCTTACAAACAGATGAAAACTCTCACAGCTGCGGAAATACGAGATGTACGTGAAAAAGTATAACAGTTAAATTCGCTTATTACACACAAAAAAAATAAAAAAAATGGTGTATTACAGACAAAAATTTAATTTTTTAATCTAAACAGATATGAACAAATTATGTGGAAATATATTCGAAAATTAAATAATTATATATACATTATACTCGACGGGTTCAGATTTTTGAAAATTTCGTCATTACCAGTACTTTAAGTTAAGAGTGGGAGAGAAGGATAGATCGCTAAATAAATTAAATAAACGGAAATCGGAAAGGATCGGAAAAAGATTAAAAATAATTAGCAAAAATATATACAATATGAGAATGAATAGATATTGAGGGAAAAAATATATACAAAATATATACAAAACAGTATTTACATGTGTATAAAAATATATTTAAAAAATTTTAAAGAAAACATAAAAACGAACGGTCTGAAAAAAAATATATATGTACAAATACACACAAAAATATATAGAAAAAATATACAAAATTGTTAAAAACGATCGAATTAATGAATTTTTAATCTGCGCGAATTGTACGTTGGCAGTCGATACAATCTTTTACTTTCATACAATTTCGAGTACTATGCAGAAATATATCGTCATCGAAATAATATTCTTCATCATTCTCATGTTCAAAACATGGTAGAAGTGATTTTATCGTATCATCCTGTTTTAGTCTATCTGGTAAAAATGTATAAATGTCTCCAACACAACTTGGAAATAACGTAATTATCATTTCTTTGGTGGTTGTAATGAACAACTGACTTAAATCATTTATATTTAGATTATTCATAAGCTTCAGCGGACGGATGACATGATCGTACCATGCCTTCATCACCATAACGTTTTTCACCGCACAATGAAAACTATCATTCTCATTATGGTGTTTACAAGTTATCAAATTGCTTATACCAAAATACTCTTCATGTAGATTCTCAATACTAGATAATCGAAAGACTTGATCCATATTAACGATTTCGTAGTCTAAATCACGCAACAATTCAGACTTTTCGTTAAGTTCCATTAGTGTAAGTTTAGCATATACTGTTAAAACATATACGCGAGCCCTCGGTTTTTGGGACAATATCGTGAATATATCGCGTGCGATGAATATTTCTTCACGACAGGGAAATAATGAAGGGTTCTTCAAGTAATAACTCACTGAAGAACATTGTAAATGTGGCATTTTTGATGCATGCCATGCTCTGCTTGGCTTATACAACGTATGCAAACACTTCCCTCCAGACATATCAATCATTGCTAGTTCAGTTACTCGAAACCCATAATCACAATCTATATGGCCGCTGATATCTACAAAATATTCCGCTATATCCACTTGTTCTGATAATAATACAGGACCAACGATTTTACGTACAAGGGATGTTGATTGTTCTGATGTATAACCATCATCATTTTGCGGTGTTGGAGGTGAAGAAGACGTATGCGAGTCGCTATCACTCGAAAAGGAATTCTGAATAAATTCGTCGGCTTTAATATCAATCGATTCGGTATTGTTATTCATGTTTGATTACTGTTTTTTTAACTTTCTACTAAAAAATAGAAAATTATTACTTTTACCGTTACAGTAAATTTTTAATAATGCGTGAAGAACACAGATTCTACAAAATGCACACGTTTAACATAAAACTAATACTGTCTGCACGATCAGATCCGTTCAACAATCTACCTCGATGCTCGCCTTTGAAAAGGGAGGGTTGTACCAGAAAAACCACATTCCTTTGGTTATAGAGGTGTTTGAAAGACGTCGTCAAGGGGAGATGAAGATATGTGTGTTTGTGTGTTGGTGTGTAAATGTAAACCGTTTTCTACAAAAGATATGAAGAGGAAAATCCTGTTTCAGCAGACTCAATAACATTGTCGCACGATCTAATACAACGGTATGGCAACATGCATGTAAGGTTATAAGCGACGCACATTTACGCTACGATAGTGAGCATACATATTGGAGAAAAAATATAATACGAAAGATTTCGAAAAAAAAAAAAATGTTAGAGTTAGAAAAAAACAACAAAAAAAAAATGAAATATTCTTAAACTAATAGAATCGAAAAAATTATTATGAATGATATGAGATCTAACGGTAGCAGATGAGTGTGTGCGAATGGATGGTGCGCTTTTGTGGTGGTTGTGACGATCAAGGAGTATGTGGAAAAAATATAAAAAGTATGTACAATCAGTAAATTGATTGCAAAAAGGTAGAAAGGTTTAAAGGTTACATTTGCTTATTTATTAGTAGAAAAGATGCATGGACGCCTTAAATTAACCTTCTGCAAAATGAATGAAATAACGGTACATCATTCAAGCTGGTTTTCATCGGGAGAGATTGTCCATTTTCACCATGCTTTCTAGAAAAGGTGTATACATGTCGTGAATTTGTATGTTGTAAAAGGTCGTAAATAACGGTACATGACAGGCGCTTCAATAATGATACAAACGACTGTTGAGGCGGGCGGAGACATCTTAGACTGTGGAGCAGCGATTGAATTTCTTGGAAATGTCGAGATCAGTGTTCGATGACGTTGATGTCTATTTTTTTATGTGCATGTGTGTGTATTTGAACGAGTCTAAAAAAATATTCTTCTAGCGAATAACGGTAAATAGCGGGGGAGTATTGAGCGGTCAAAGGTTGATAGAAAGACGAGACGAATACACGAAGAGGTTGACTATACCTGGAAAAGGACGATTAATGTTTGTAGCAACAATATCGTCAATGAAAATAATAGTTCCTTCGTTTAATAATTATACTGAGATGTGTATAATATTAAACTTAGTTACGATGTTGATAAAAATTATTTAGTGCCCTGAGATTTTCTCTATCAAAATGTTAAAAGATGTAAAGTATGTAAGACGGGGTGAATGTGTCAGAAAAATAATAGCAGTAAAAATAATTAAAGATCGATAATTAAAAATTAAATATAATAACTGTGTGTGGTATATGTGTGGGTCTGATGTGATATGCTCCCGCGGATAATACAAAAAAAAAAAAAAAAATAGTCACGATTAATAAGGAACCTATCTGTGAGTGTGACAATATGGCGTGTATGTAAGTCTGTGAGGAGTTGAAAAATAAATAAAACATATTATAATTGCTAGGGAAACGTGTATGCATGGAAATGGATGTCGTGCAAATAAAATAAAAAAAATATGTACAAACGGACAAAAATTTCAAAAGACTTTTTGGAAAAATAATCTAACAATAATATACAATAATTGATAGCAAAATGGGTGTTGGAGGCAACGTCTACACTTCTGCGAGAGTTGATTGTTTGACTGGGTCTAGAACATATATTATGAAAGAATTGTAATTTGTGTAGGATGAATAGGGGATGGAGAGGGAAATTATGAAACCGTGTTAAATAAAATTATACTCGATTTCATTTTTGAATACATATGTCAGGAAAAAAATTATGAACGTTCGGGAGAAACGCTCGGGAGCGAAAAAAAAATATAGTTAGAATAATTCCATAATACTTGGAGTTGAAAAAAGTTATTATGAACGGTATGGGAACTAACGACGGCAGATGTGTGCGCATTCATCGCGTTGAAGACATTGTAGGATTTATTTTTAGAACCGGAGAAAAATAAAAATATTATGAACGGTCGAAAGAAATGATCAGAAACGAAAAAAATATACTTCGGCTATTTCTATAATATTTAGGCTCGAAAAATTATTAAGATCGATATGGAAACTAACTGCAGAAGATGTGTGCGCATTCATCGCGTTGAAGACATTGTAGGATTTATTTTTAGAACCGGAGGAAAATAAAAATATTATGAACGGTCAGAAGAAATGATCGGAAGTGAAGAAAATATATAATTGGAATAATTCCATAATACTTGGAGTTGAATAAAAGTTATTATGAACGATATGGGAACTGACGATAGCCGATGGGTGTGCGAGAAGGGACGGTGTGCATTCATAGCGGTCACATAAAAAAAAATACTTACCTCTCAATATGAAATGACGGAGGCGTCGGGAGCGTCGATCGGAGGTTTAATGGGCGTAGTAAAAGTAAATAGAATGCGATATATTCGATATTAAAACAACGGAATCGATCGGAAAAGAGGATGGAAGGGGTAAAGGAGACTAAGGATATTTTAGACTATAGAAATAATTGATTTGTTAATTTGTAAATGTTTTGGATAACCGGTTAGGTTTAGACAACAGAGCAGGGATTGGGTTATTATGTGAAAAAAATAATAATTACAAAAAAATAATCGCGATAGTGTAAACGGTCGGCGCGTGCGGGGGAACGGTGCGTGCGCTTTCGCGGCGGAGAGCGTTATGATAGATATATGCGGGGGGTCAGCGCGTGCGTTTTCGCAGAGAATAACGCTGTGTTAGATATATGTGTGGGATCGGGACGTGCGTCTTGGAATATGGTAGTAAGATCGGGGAATCAGGAAAATAAAAAATTATGCTTCGGCTAATTTTATATTATGTATACTTAGACTTTGAAATATTAAAGAAATAATCGCAGTATCGGAAAGGGAGCGTTCGTGTGTGTGTGTGTGTGATATCGCGGCGGATATCGGAATATGCGGGGGGGTCGGCGCGTGCGCTTTCGCGACGGCGACTGGAGCGTGTGCGGGATCGAAATATACATGTGAGAGGTGTGAACTGGAGTTATAGGTTAGATTTACGCTTTAAATAATATATTGGGGTTAAATTTTGGAATTTTCTTACTTAGGTCCTGAATTTTGAAAAAATTGTGATAACGTAGCAGTGGGCGGGCGGGGCGAGCGGGGACTTGGGTTACTTTCGGACATTAATTAATATACTTATGTTAATTAATAATCGGTTCTGTTTATCAGAAACGAGCAGGACGCGTACGAGGGAATTTTGGAGACGGAGCGTTCGTGTGTGTGTGTGTGTGATATCGCGGCGGATATCGGAATATGCGGGGGATCGGCGCGTGCGCTTTCGCGACGGCGACCGGAGCGTGTGCGGGATCGAAATATACGTGTGAGAGGTGTGAACTGGAGTTATAGGTTAAATTTTAGCTTTAAATAATATATTGGGGTTAAATTTTGGAATTTTCATACTTATGCCTCGGAATTTTAAAAAAAATTGCGATAACGGAGCGACGGGAGGGGCCAGCGGAGACTTGGGTTACTTTCGGACATTAATTAATATACTTATGTTAATTAATAATCGGTTTGGTTTATCGGAAACGAGCGGGACACGTACGGAGGAATTTCTGAGAAATTTGGGGAACTTGGGGGAACTTTCAGCACCTGGACACTAATTGGGGTTACTTGCGCCCCCCGAATAACACTTTGGTCAGTTTATTGACCTCTGGACACTGTTTGGATGTTCGGTTTATCGGATATGCCCGGGAACCGTCCGGGGGAAACTCAGAGGAATCGGGGGAAACTTGGGTGAATTTTGACCACCTGGACATGAATTGGGGTGAATTTTGTGTTCGGATTACCGGTCTGGGGTGAATTTTCGCCTCCGGGACAGGAATTGGGGTTCGGATTAGCGGGAGTCGCCAGAGTCGCCCTTTATTGACTACTATTTGCGGAGTTGTTTAATAACTTTAACAGCTCGCCGATGATTTGGATTGACGGTATCGACCATGGTGCAAGACGTAAGCGAGCGGTATGTTTTCGGGGTATAGGAGATTCGGATATTTTCCTCAAATTTGAATGCAATATGTTGATCCTCCTTTTGGGTTGATTTGCACTTATTCCGATAATAGTTGTTAAACAGAAGATTTCCTGTTGGTAAATCTGGTATAGCTGCTGCGACGATTAGAAGGTTTGCGGTTTGGATCATTCTTCGATATTTGAGAGAGGGTTTGTTAGCTTCTGCACAGAGGCTTGTCGTAGGTGTGGTTCTGAACGCTCCTGTCGCTAATCTAATGCCTTGGTGATGGATGAAATTTAGTTTTCCTAAGGTTGTGCGGCTTGCTGAATTATAAACTTGAGCGCCATAGTACAATTTTGTTCGGATGAGGGATCGATATAAATGTAACAGTGTTCTTCTGCTGCATCCTACATCAGAATGATTGAGCAACATGAGAATTCCTAGAAAGCGGATTCATTTCGATCGTATGTACGTTATATGGTCCTTCTATGATAGTTTTTTT
Organism: Icerya purchasi; assembly: GCA_039619475.1. Lineage (NCBI taxonomy): Eukaryota > Metazoa > Arthropoda > Insecta > Hemiptera > Monophlebidae > Icerya > Icerya purchasi. Next base: position 390,363,766 of record CM077115.1, on the reverse strand, counting down.
TATCAAGATATTCATTTAGCTGGTTATTTCACAATAAAAAATTTCAGAAAAACTAGTCAATCGCAGAAATAATTTCCCATTATGACATATTTTTTTGCTTTCAAGTTATAATAAATATTTACATGCACAAAAAATGAAAAATAAATCAACTATAATAATTATGAAAAACTACTAATTTGAAAAATTGATCTAGCATGTGAATTTTTTGAAAAAATTTGTTTATTAGTCTCAAAAAATTATTCTCCCATTTTCATATTTGTTTTCAACATATTTACGTGAAATTGGTGTAAAATTATCCATTCAAATCAATTTTAATAGTGATTATTTATTCTGACCTTCCGAGTCTTTCCTCCCGCTCCGATTCATTCTCATTTCTCTTCTTCAATTTTTCCTTCGTTAGCTTTTTTCGTTTTCACTATTTCGAACTTTTCCTCTGTACAACTTCAATCGTTTCTAATTATTGACTTTTGATAACCACTGACAGCCATCCTCACCAAAACAAAAAAAACATGGTTTTAACATGTGAGATCAGAATTTTCATTATTTTCCAAGAATTTCATTAAACATTACTTTAAATGCATTATTTTTAGAAACTTCAATTAATTGTCTTAAAGAATAACGAACGAAAAGTATCGGCATGAATTTTTTAAAAAATCAGTTTTACGTTAATTTTTAAAGTATTTATCAGATAAAATTGTCTTTTCGCGGGAACGAATTTCACTAAAAAGTTAAATTGATGATGACTGCTTTTACAAAATTACATTCCCCGGCAGGGGCATAAATCCAATTAAAGAACATTACATTTTTATTTAATATCGTCTGAAGTTGCAAAAAACAATGCCATATTTTGAATTAAACCGGGTAAATTAATTTTTGTATCTTATTTAAAAGGTTCTTTTTTTTTTTTTTTTGTTTTTTAATTTTCGTATTTTTACCAATTAACACGGAGAATTTCTCATCACACCAACAAGAATCGTAAATTAGTTACACTTTTCTTTTTAGCTGGACCGAGGTCTAAAAAAAAAGTATGCAATTCCCCGAGCATTAATTGCGTCTGACCGGCTACGTGTGAAATAAAATAAAGAGGGGACTAAAATGATATTTATAATGTATAGACACTACTTCGTTCAATTCTAAAATCTATAGATTTTCCATTTAAATACGTGACGTTTAACCGATAAACAATTCTGAAGAAATATTTAATTATATGTTCGACCACCTCTAATTCGTAATAAAAATTAGCATGTAATAAAGGGGAAAAAATTTTCAAAGGAATACAAAAAGAACGGTTCTTCTAAATCAACTGCTACCATATCTCCTAATATGAGGTTTCGGAATCACTCAGTGCCTGAACTCTTTTCGATTGAGTGTCGTTTCCAAATCTCTTCAATCCTGAGAACTCTGCCAGACGTCGCAGCAACCGCACCTCCTTGGAGTTAGCCAATCACAAATGTAAACATATCGCTAACAAAATTTACAAAGCACAATACCCCCCAAACATAGTACAAATAGCAAAAAATATCAAAGCGAGCTACATAGACCATGCATGCCTCCATACAGATGGAGCGAAGGTAAAAGGTTATCAGTCACCGGTGGCAAAGCTCAGGAGCAGCAGAGGCAGTCAGACTGCACGATTGCTATGTAGCACTTGACGACGGAATATACGGGATGGTTTTTTGCATCCAACACTACAACGACAGCAATCTCCAGTCCCAAAAGGCTCTACTCATAACTCACTCTCTAAACTCCCTTCAACTCATCTCAGAGATTAAATCCAACAACCCTACCTATTATACAGGTGTTATCACATCTAAACTTTGAAATGTGTTTCCTATGGGTGCCGGCTCATGTTGGAGTCCGGAGCAGCTCAGGCCGACACTGTTCTCCCCAATGCCATACAACCCCTCTCTTCCCCCTACATTAACTCTCATTTGTTTATGCACCGAAACTGGAGAAGAATGGCAACAGAAACGGAGATGTAACGTTTCTCCGAAGTATAAAAACAACCACGGAACCTTGGTGACCCACAGACAGAATTTCACGCAAAGATTTTTCAGTGCTGTTTTATTTTTACAAAATACTCATTGGTGATCAATATTTATTTGTTTTCTAAAGTACGGGCATATAATACTTTTGAGAAGTTCAAATAATTATTTAAAAATCGAAAAATTTTTCTTAATTTACTTTGTTAATTTTATTAAATGTTATTACTAAACAAGCTGCTTCACTGATATTTTCGTATAGTTTAAAAGTGTGAATTCTAGTTTATGTAAATTATATATTTCAACAAAATACTGTAAAAAATGGAGCCAAGTTTGTCAGCCTTTAAATTCAACTTCTACAGAGATATTATACAATTAGCCATTTTATCAGCATAAAATATTGTGATATGAAAAACGATGTACTAAGTTATTTATGAATTATATCTTCACCGCAGTTTGTATTTCCATTTTAATTATATATATTTCTTAGATCCCTATTACTTTTTACATATTATAAAAATGAATAACTCTGAATATATGTATTTAGTAAATACATTAACACTGAAAAAAATTTATTTAGATATATTTTTGTTTCATTAATCTCGGCGATGTTAACATGCCGCACAAAAATTATGATTCAATTAACACCCTCAAGATTAATGAAATAAAATAATATCTAAATAAATTTTTTTCAATATTAATGTATTTACTAAATACATATATTCAGAGTTATTCATTTTTATAATGTGTAAAATGTAATAGGGATCTAAGAAATATATAATTAAAATGGAAATACATTTTTCAGTTTCAGAATTTTTCCGTTACTTTACAAGTTAGAAGTATTATACATACACAATTTCATCTTTCTATGTCTCGTAGATTCTAGCGAGTATTTTGGTTTTTGAGAAAATAAGTAAAAAGTTTCAAAATTGGGGCCCTTTCAGCCTGCGTAAAGTTTTTTAGGTTTTCGTAATTTTCCTGTCATTTACAAATTTACAGGTGTTAAACATACCGAATTTCAGCATTCCGCTTCTTATAGATCTGGCTGGATACTTTGATTTCCACTGACTCATTTTAAATTTGAATTTTTGAACCCATTTTGGACTTTATATAAAAACCTTTTCCAGTTTTATAATTTTTCTGTTACATGATGGAGAAGTATTATACGCACCAAATTTCATACGTGTTGCAGATTTTGCTGGGTATTTTGATTTTTGCGAAAATACATAAATAATTCAAAATTTGGGCCCATTTATGGCTTCCTATATGAAATTTTTCTGGTTCCGTAATTTTCCAGGTATTTACAAGTTACGATTGTTGAATATCTGAAATTTAAACCTTCCGCTTCTTATAGATTTTGCTGGATGTTTCAATTATTATAAAAATACTTAAAAATTTTGGTGTTTTGCCCTCATTTAGGACTCTATACTCATCAATTACAACTTTTTCCAATTTTCCTATTATTTACACGCTACGAGTGTTGCACATACCTAATTTGAACTTTTTATGTTTCGTAGGGGCTTGGCTGAAAATTTTTGTTTTAAGGAGGCATTTCAAAATTCAACTGTTTTAAGCCTATTTTAGAAGAGTTCATAATTGGAAATTTTTCGATTTTATAATTTTTCTGTTCAAAACGCGTGGTAAATTGTCTGAATATCGAATTTCAGCTATCTAGGTCCAGTAGATGTTGTTGTGTATTTTGGTCATCTTAAGTGAATATATATAATATATATATGTATATATATATATTTATATATATTGTTATGGATTTCGCCTTTGTCGTTCAGTTCCTGCTTCCGGGAGCCAATGTTTTGACCTTTTTTGACCCGATTCAATTTTTCTTCAAAAAGAAATTGCCGAACACACGAAAATACGGAGGAACTGCATTCATAGAGACAGAAGAACAAAAAAAAAAAAGCATATATATCTCTTACGAATATACGGGCGCCAGTGGCATAGACCGTGTCACACTACCAGCAGCTCCCGCGGCGAAGCTTTAGGCTTTTCGTTTAAAATAATAATAAAAAAAAAAAATCTTTGCTTTTATATTTCTCACAGAAAAAAACTAACCGAAAGAAATCGCTGACCCGCCCTCGCACAGCAGTCGTACTTTCCCGCTCACGGGAGGCCATACGGTGGCACCACACCACGTGTTCAATAATGTACAGCTTTCATAAAAGAAACATATATTTTCACAACAATAACATAAATGTTCACCCTAAAAAAACAGAAACACGGTCGCGTAGCTGCAAAATGAATCTACTCGTGACTAGATCGGAAGTGTGACGTAACGAATTTTACCGCAATTTTCCTGTAAACGCTTAGTAAGACTGTGTGTGTTTTTCAGCAATAATTGCGCACAGAAGCAGCGTACGATAACAATTTTTCTTTTTTTCGACTTCTTAAACGACGACGATATATAGAACATACCAAATTGCGACAAACAGCGTTGCTTTGACCAGCATAGAAAACGGTAACTCAACGACTGTGACCAAAAATATCGGCTATTATCGTCTCATACGGTCGGCGAGATGTAAAAGAAGACACCGCGATATAATTAACGGTAAACTTATATTGCGATAAGGGGCTATTGGCATATCACACAGATGCTACCATGCCCGATTCTTCTCTCGCGACTTATACCGCCGACAGAAGCTATCGCAGACCGCACATACTACTGGGGAACTTACACAACGCCTAACGTAACACGTGCTGAAAAACTCGACAAAATCGGAAATTACAAAATCGGCCGTGTAAACGTCTCGGCCGTATGACAATGAACAATAGAATTGATGCCGAGAGATCGAAAATTAACGATTTTAATCAGGGAATAATTTCTAGCTCGACATCATCGCGCCAGGTAAATACCGAATCCGCAACAATATATATATATACATAAATATACATATCATTTTTTTGCTTAAAATGAGGTGTTCGATCTCGGCTTAGGTTAATTGTAGAATGCTGAAATTTTAATAATTTTTAGGAATATTAAATTCTACAACAAATTTTGAATATCATATAATTATCTACATTAGGGGAAAAGTTACACAGTGTTTTAAAAAGTCCATTTTTGAACGTTTCGGTGATTTCTTTATACAACACAGCTGCTGCGCCAATAGACAGCTTTACTAACTTGACTGCATGCACTGCTGTGCATGTAGATTTTACACTAATAATAATCTTCAAGTGAGTGAACTATGTTACATATCGTGCAGGATTAAATACCTAGCTCTAAACCATTTATTTTTCAGGTGACAGAGAAAAATAAAAAAAATAAAAGATAATTGAATTAATATGCACTAAAAAACTCCAATATATATTCACCAAAAATATGCACTAAAAATTTTATAACAGATAATGTACATTGGAAAAATAAAATAAAATCTTTTGTTTTTCACTTCAAATTTATATTATCATGCCGCTTTTTCTTTCGTTTAATTTATATTAAAAATAAATTAAAAAATTATTACATTTAACAATAAGAATTTTTTCTAAATTTTCTTGTGTTTGTCAAAATAGCTTTCATTACGAAAAACCACCTCTTTACACCGCAAGACACAATTGATAAATATTTAAATGCGGCCAATTCAGATGGGGTGTATGAGATTTCGTTGTTATCTGACACTCCATTTAATTGAATCAAAACTGCAAATGATGTGCTCGATATTAAAGAGAGCATGTCTGGTTCAAATTTGTGCCACAAGTTGTGTGTGTACACGTATATATATATATATATATATATATATACATGAGGTGTATATGTACACATTAGGTACATGGTTAAAAAGATAGTTATCCATCATAAGGTCGAAGATAATGTAGAAGTGTTAACTAGTGGTCAATCATATTAGCTTGAAAAAGGTCGGTCACTACGGAAAAAGAAGGCTCATTGTTCTTTCCGGTACCGAACATTGAAATTCCGTCAATGGATCTGAAGGCTTTTATATAGTGCAAAAATCACTTTAACCATGGCAAAAACAGAGGACCAACATCCCAAACACGAACAAGCTGCGCTCAATTCGAGATACTATTCGACCATGGAAAACACCTCATTATCTATCAATCGAAGGAATGAAATCGTTGTCACGAGACTCCGCCTAGGTCACTCCAAAATCACTCATAGTCACCTCCTGTCCAGGCAACCTATTCCACTGTGTTCCAATTGCAATTCTCCTGTGACAATTCAACATTTACTCGTCAGCTGTGCCACCTACAATTCATACCGAGCACAAATTTTCCAGTCGTCCAACCTTTCCGAAATCCTGTCTGATCGCCACAACAAAATTGAACGCCTCCTAAGTTTTCTCAAGACCACTAACGTATTCCAACTCCATCTAACTCTTATCTTATCCGGGCCTCTAGCCTAGGCGGCAGTACACGGCACGCTAATCAAAGAAGAAGAAGAAGAAGAAGAAGAATATTTGTTTTTGATTTCCGACACTATCACAATATAAATATAAAATTCTAGAAGGTCGGAATGTAAATGCTCTGCTCAAATTCATTTTATTTATAAAGGAGACAAAAAAAAACAACCTTTATTTATCTATTTATTTATTATATTTACAAGTCGCTTTTGGACTACAAGGTCATTAGCGACTACGGTTTTACAGATAATTATAAAATTTTATATTGAATATTTGAAAATGCGCGAAACAAAAAATAAACAAAAAAGTCAGCTGAAGGCTGAGGAAGTTAGATCAGTTGGAATACAGAGATGTCTTTGAGGAAGGCTACGATTTTTTTACACTTCTCGGCGTCCGAAAACATCTCTGGAAGGCCGTTGGTAATATCCGCTTGTTGTCTGGCCTGCTGGTAGTGATTACACTCGATCAAAAGATGCCTCACCGATGATATAGGCATGTTGCAGCGTTGACACAGGTTGGGCGGTTTTTTAGATATGAGGAACGAATGGGTCAAGTTTGTGTGTCCAATGCGGATACGAGTTAGAACACACTGCTCGTGTCTACTGAGAGTTGGCATGTTTTCGTAGGTATCTTTTCTAAACTCGTGGAGTTTGCTCGGCGTTTGGAGCCAAAGGGTGTTCCAGTAGTTTTTGACTGTATTGCTTATCACCATTTTAGCTTCATGAGGTGTGTCATAAGTACTTCAGGCGGGCAATCTTGTGTCGTCGCGGTTCTTGCAGCTTGGTCCGCCAATTCATTTTCTTGGATTGCTGTATGCGCCGGTGTCCACACAAGGCTGACCTGTATATGCTTTGATTGGAGCTGGTCCAATTTTAGGTGGATGCGTTGTATGATAGGGTTTTCGGTAAACTGATTTTGGATGGCTCTTAAGCAGGACAACGAGTCAGTAAATATGGTACAGTTTGTTGCGTCTTGGCGCAGTAGGATTAGTTCTAGAGTATGGAGAATCGCCTTAGCCTCACAGGTGAAGATTGAATTATTGTCGTGCGTTCGTTATGCTGCTAACGTGATAGAGTCAGAGACTATAGCGTAACCTGTTTTGCCGTTGAGAATTGAACCGTCTGTATAGTATTCCGTGCATGGCTGAAATTTTTCGCGTATTTCAGGGAAAAGTAATCTAAACGTCTCTGAGCTTGTGATTACTTTCTCGTGCTCACTTAGATCAACATTTATTGTCAGATTGGGTTGGCACCACGGGGGTAGGAACCCTAGCGATCGTTCATAAACCGTTGGTAGTATTATTTCGAGTTCCGCTGTGTATCTGGCTATCCACGATCTGAGTGGTTCTGCTGCCGAATAGTCCGATATTGTGCACAGGGACCTTGAAGATACTGCCATAAGCTGGATTGTCCGGTGTCGAGGAGATTGTCACCGCATATTTTAAGCAGAGCTCTTTTCTTCTGATAACCAGTGGCAGTTCGTTGGCTTCTGCGAGTAAACTATTGACTGGACTCGTTCTGAACGCTCCTAAGCAGATACGGCATGCTGAATTGACAACCGGTTGCAGAGTGTTCAAGAGTGACTTCTTGGCTGCATCATATATAATGGCACCGTAATCGAGCACGGATCGGATAAGACTGCGGTAGACTTTTAATAGCGCTTTCGTGCTACTTCCCCACTGTTTGTTGGCGAGAATTTTGAGTATACGCCGTCGGTCAAGGCAATTCTTCTTTAACGCTTTGATGTGAATTTTCCACGAGAGCTTTCGGTCGATCTCGAGGCCCAGGATTTTTATTGAGTCCTTTTTTTTTAAGACTTGGTCATTTAGATACAGTTCGCAATTCCTCGCTTCGGCTTGTTTTTGGCTGCCTATTATCATGTACTCCGACTTGGTGGCCGAGAATTTTAGACCGCATTTGGCGGCCCATGTTTGGAGGTCTACAAGAGCTTTTTGAACGATGTGGAAGGTGAATTCAATATTTTTCCCCCAGCATGATATCGTGAGGTCGTCAACGAAGAGTCGTCCCCGCAACGGAGATCTTAAGATTCTAAGCGCATGATTAATTGTCACGATGAACAGGACGACACTTAGCACAGATCTCTGGGGAAGCCCATTGATGAAGACCAATTTGGACAGGATTCCCTGGATCCGGACTCTCATGCATCGGCGATTGAGGAAGTTGTTCATAAAGGCGATGATGTTGCCAGTAAAATTCAGTGACCGCATAATACTGATTACTTCAGGAATCGAGGTTGTTTCGTAGGCCTTTTCGATATCCAACGATACCAATAGGAGGTGCGCTTGGTCCGCCAAGGCGTCGCACATATCAGCTTCGATGCTTGCTAGGTAGTCAGTCGTTGATCTAAAGTTGCGGGAACCAAACTGATGTGGTGCAAGCAGTTCTTCTTTTTCCAGACGCCATCTTAGACGACGACATACCATCTTTTCCCAAACTTTACAGAGGTTGCATGTAAGTGAAATCGGTCTGTAGTTGGAGGTATGGGAGCGATCTTTGCTCGGTTTGTGTATTGGTATAATAGTTGCTTCCTTCCATTGATCGGGGAAAGTCTGCGTAAATCAGAGGTAATTAAAAACTGCCAAAAGGTATTCCAGGTAGTCGTGGGGAAGATTCTTGATCATCGCGTTCGGGATGCCATCCGGTCCAGGGCTGGAATTTCGGGTCTTCGCGATGGCGTGTAACAGTTCGGCAAGAGAGAACGGATTATTGATAGGATCCGGCTCAGGAGGTGCGTGCTGATGTTGATGAGCTGTACTTATTATGTCATCGCTTAAGTTTTGGTTAGGGCTACTTGCACTTGCCACAAATGTGTCTGCAAAGATATCGGCTACAACTTGGGTATTATCAATAAGATTACCAGCATGGTCAGAAATGGTAGGTGAATGGAGAGGCGGCCGTTTCCCAGATATGGATCTGATTTTATTCCAAACGACGGCAGCTGGCGTTCTATCGTCGATTGATGAAGTGAAGTTGTTCCAGCAGACTTTTTTGCTTTGTTTCACGGTACGGCGGGCTAAGGCTCTGTTTTTTTTTTAAATCAATCATATTCTCCTCAGTGGGATTTTTCTTATACTTGCGGAAGGCTTTTTTGGAGTTGTTTATAGCTGCGTTGCAGTCGGGAGTCCACCATGGCACAGATTTACGTAGCACTGCTCCAGTAGATTTGGGTATTGAGTCGTTGGCCGCAGCAGTAATAACGCCGGTCAGTGATTCGATGATATCATTCGCCGTCATATTCCCTAAAGACGGGAGGGAAGGGAGAAGTTGTTTCTTAGCGAGGGAATCTTGATACTTTTTCCAGTCAGCCTTGTTCAAAATCCATTTTTGCGGGTAATTTTGCATGTCGCTAGTGGTTATGCGGGCGTTGATGAGAATCGGATAGTGGTCACTACTAGAATTGTCGTCTGCCACAGTCCACTCGAGGTCATCTGCAATGGTGGCTGATGCAAACGTAAGGTCTATTGCGCTCTGGTGTCCTGTTTTGACATCGAAATGGGTACTTGAGCCATTATTGAGAAGAATGGTTTGGTCGAGCCTGTTATACAGAGCTTCTACCGTTTTTCCACGATTATCCGTCGTCTCAGATCCCCATAGGGTGTTGTGGGCATTAAAATCGCCACATAGGATAAATGGTGATGGTGGCTGGTTGATAACATTCTCGAGCTCTCTCTCATCGAGTGTTAAACTGTTTGTGAGGTATATACTACATATTGTTACTGGCTGGGCTGATCGGACTGTGAGCGCTGTAGCTTCTAAGTGAGTATTGAGATGCACCTCTCCAGTAGTCCATTTGTCCTTGACGAAAACTGCGACTCCACCACTGGCTCTGAGTGCATTTCGCCTACTTTTGAAAACTGCATGGTATCCGCTGATTGTTGCACAAAAATTTTTGGTAAAGTTTGTTTCCTGGAGACAGATGCAATCAACATTGGTTCTATTGATACAAAGTTCTAGAAATTCTTTTTTTTCAAAAAAGCCATTGATATTCCACTGTAATATCTGCATTTCCTGGAATAATCAATCGGCTTGCAGTCAAATACTTAGTACTCGAGCAGGTGTGTGGAACTCCCTGTATCTCCCAGCTCCATTAGATTCTCCGTAGATGTTGCCGAGCTGAGGGACGTCCTGTCGTCCAGGGCGCCTCCTTCGATTCTATTCGCTAAGCGGGTAAAACGGTACTTAAGCTTTTGGTCATCCAGAAGGTTGTACAGCTTTCTGAGCATTACAACTGTGCCGGCTGGGTCAAGTTCGTACTTAGCAAGGGCATCTTCTATTGTTGGAATTGAAGGTGCTTCCTCCAGGAAGCTGGAAAGTTGTGGAAATGTGCACGGGAACTCGGAGGGCGTGTTATTCATTGCCTGTTCTATCACAGCAGGACGTTCTGGTTTCTCGCCATTAGATTTAGTTTTTTTTTTTTTCTTTTGCATTCTGCATTAGATGGCTTTGCAAAAAATGTGTTGTTGTTGAGTTGGTAGAGAAGCTTGCGATGAATCATCAGACCTTGACCGCTTAGCGGACAGATTGTGCGCTCCGTGTGTTGGTTGGGTTTCGTTTTTCTTGTTTACATCATTGTTGGGTCGTCCTGGCGGTAGTGGAGGAAAGGAAGGTTTCGTGACCGGCTGCATTTCAGGATGTACGAAAGCGTCTGGGTTTTCCTTGAGGGGCTCATCACCTGAAAACTGTTGTGAGCTCGCGTTTTGTGGGCAAGCCTTCGCTAAATGTCCTTCTTTTCTACAGTTGAAACAAAGCATTGAGTCGAGGGATGGATAAATAAAGTAAGAGGTATCTTCGTGGTCGATTTTCCATAGGGTAGGTATGTTGCCGACATCTTCGGGACACCTGTCGTCTGAAGCTCAAGATGTGCTGATACCCAGGAATGTTTAATCCAGCACGTAATGTCGAAATACTTGAGACCGGAATTATTTTGGATTCTTTTAACTTAGCTAGAATGACGTCGTTGGGGATTATAGGTGGAACGTTTGAGAGGATAAGCCTCTTGTTCCGGGAAATGAGTGGTCGAACAGTAACTTCGGTGTCTCTCAACTTTACAGCTTTGTGGACATCAACGAGAGTGTCTGCAATTTCTTTTGTTGCAACGTATATACATACTCGGTTGTTTGCAATTCGGGACAGGTGTCGAATATTTTCTGGTTTGATTTTACTTCCAATAGCGATAGCATATTCATGGATTTGGATGCCGTCGACGGCGTCGAGGATGACTGCTTGGTCTTTTGCGGGAACAAATTCGGTCTGGAGAACGTTGGTGTAAGTTTTGGTTTGCGGGGCCATGCTGGCCGCAAATCTCTTACAGAAATTTACCGCGGGGTAAAAATGTTGGTAGCGGGGCACCTATATTTGCTAAAAGATATTCTGTCTGCAAAGTGATACACAATAATGGTAGTCACATAATAAACAAGGAGAAATGTTTTTTTTTTTTAGTTTCATAAATAATCGACAAGAGGCTATTATTAAACAGTAGACTTAACAAAAAATAAAATATGCTAACAGCTTGTTTTTTTTAGTAAAGTTAAGAATTTCATACATTTGCTTCGACCTTTTTATGGTTTCGAATAAATAATTGTGTGTGTATGTGTGCGTTTATATGTATTTTCTTTATATGTAATTATGAAAAATATGTAAAAATACTCGAAATATGCGAAATACGCATTTATACGCACTATTAAGTTAGTGTTTTTTTAATCTATAACCTTTGAAACGTCTAGATATAAAATATCAAAGCATTAGCTATAAGAAAAAAAAAATATGCATTATATGCAAAATCCGAACCTTAGTTATCACATATACAGCAAAGCTGTTCAGCATGATGTGTCAACCGCCAATGACTCACGAGTATGAATTACCGTAATTTCAATTTACATACTACTAAATTAAAAACAAATATTTCTGTAATTTTTTTTTTGAAATAATTTTCTCTAAGGCTAATCGGCTAAGCCCAGTCAATTAAGCCCAAACGAATGGTTCCTGTTAAAAATAAACATGAAAATGGGAGAATAACTTTTTAAGACTATCAAACAATTATTTTCAATAAAATTCAGATGCTAGATGTTTTTTTCAAATTAGTAGTTTTTCATAATCATTATAGTTAATTTATTTTTCAATTTATTAAATGAACATAAAACACGTGGTTTTTTTTTTTTTATTATTGCCATAATTTCATGTGTGTAACTCCGAAAATGTCGGCTGTATTTTATATTTTTATAACAATTATTATTTTCTGTAATACATGTTTTATATTTATTTAATAAATTGATGAAATAGAAAATGAATCGAACATTTATATCTCAAATTTATTTTTCATCTTTTGTGCATATAAATATTTATTATAAAGCGCGTGGTTTTTCCTTGAAAGCGAAAAAACACGTCCTGATGGGAAATTATTTCTGTGATTACCTAATTTTTTCCGAAATTTTTTATTTAAATAATTTTTTAAGCTATATATGTGAACGAAAAATGCATTGAAAATTGTCGATTTATTTTCTAAGCAAATTAAGTCCTAATTTCACGCGGGGGTTTCTTTGATTCAATGATTATTTTATGCCTTAAATTTAATACTAACTGAAGAAAAAAAAGTTAAAAGCTCACCGACACTAAACTAGGTCTACTTGGATAAAGAACAAGGTCGAATCGTGTCGCGGCCGAAACGTATCGGGGTCGAATCGTTGAGGCCGAAACGATACGACCCCGGCAGAATTCTCTATATTTATAATTGGTTGTGCTGTTATTACTATTTTTATTAATTATTTTTCTTTATAAGAACTCTAGCATATATGGTTGAAACCGCAAAATCATTAATTCGCAATTCGGTATGATTCTGTCGACAAACACGAGAATAATTTTTCAATTCAAACAGAGATACACAAACACATACATAATATATATATATATATATATATATATATATATATATATATATATATATATATATATATATATATGAAATGAAATGGAAAAAAATTAATCTTAGATACGAGGATTTATACGAATTTAATTGCACTTATGATTCTCTAATATTGGAAATGTTAATTTGTTAGGAACTAGTCTCGATAACGCCGAATGAAAGGAACTGGCGTGGAATATGCATCGCTTTGCTAGTCATCATAGCCGTACTTGGACTAATTCTGTTCTTCATAGTTCTACTTTCTCCGCCTTATGAAGGCCCTATGAATCCGGGAACCAAATTCGAAATAGAGCATGTTACCGGGTCTGATTTCAAAAGCATACCCTTCAACGGAACTTGGATCAGCAGTAAGTAAAGTTAATTACATGTATTTGTAATATATAGCATTTGTACGTGTTCATCTCATTAATGAACCTTGTTGTTGTTTAGCGAACAGTCTCTGGAAGCGGTATAGTTTTTCTTTTAAAACCTGTCACATTTAATAAACCGCATAGAAAAGAGTGAGGTTTTTATTTTATTTTTTTGTTTCGATATATCACCATAACAAAATAACGTTAAAAAATATATCAAGGATGATTTAACACGTTCGAATGTCGGTAACACAAAAATAAAAAAAGTAGGCAGAGATGAACGAATCTTAGTAAGAAGAAGAAAGAGATGATACAAAACATGGAACAAGCGTTTTTAAACAACGTTAAAAATATCTTAACCTTCACTACTTTTACATTTTAAGTAACTTAACCCGCAGTAATTTTAATCAATTTTAATATTTTTCGTTGCTCGTTTAAAATTTTATATATATGTCAACAATTCTATGTAAAAAAACTACAATATTTCGTGGGAGTCGATATATTGCTAATATCACATATAATCCACCACTGTATACGTACGTATAATTAAGTTTAGGCTGGGCGAATGAAATTGTAGAATTTAAAACAGTAAGAAGAACATTTTAATGGTGACTTATACTACGCAGAGGTATAGAATCGCAAGTTAAATAATTTTATCCAGCTGCTACCACCGTAGCGAATATAGAATTCGAATAGCATCATTAAAAAGTACGGGAAATTATCATGGCGCCATCAGCGAGCCTAATTAAGGATAAATTAAAGTAAAAAGTAATTTTCTGAAAATAGAGGAGAGGAATGCCGCGTGAATCGCTATATAGGACACGAAAAATAGAAGACTGGTCAAGAGGTAAATTTTGAGTTAACCGGTAGATATTGACCTGCTTTTTCCAGCGAATCTGTTTGCAAGCTTCATTCGCCAAGATTTTACTTGGCCATGAATAAGGTACGATGAATTCAGTTGATTGTTCGCAAATTTCCTTCAGGTCTAGTTTGTTTGACATCAACGCTCGTCGCATATTGAATTCAGTCCAAGCATAGCACACGTGCAATACATGCCCACGTTTTTGTACATAAAGCGCGGGAAACATTATAACGAATAAATTTAAATTTTTCACAAGCAAAAAGTTCAAACTAGCCCACGAAATCCACGCACCAGCGAAAACCGTGTTCTTCGCACACGCAGCCTAATACGGTACTTTATTTAAATACGTGCTTTACAAAATGAAATCCTCGTGGCCTGTGCGTGGGCCGAGTTCAATATACGGTGGAGTTTCGGAACGTTCGACATGACTTCTGATTGTATATTCAACTTACGCGCGTGCCTTTTGTCTCACGTAAGCAGCTCACTGCTGAAACTTGAAAAACCTCCTCACCTTTCTCTACTTCTTTGTTGGAATGTCATCCTTCCGGGGCAGTCCTCTATTCGCTACCTCATTTTCAGAATTTCGCCCGCTATATATGAAATAGCGTCGTTTTTATATATCGCCTTTATTTAGATCTACTCATTATAATTAGGTCTGTCTCGCCAAAATATTACTGAATGAGATAGACTTTTACCGGCTAATTTCGAAAAGAAAAAATATACGTTACCGTCGAAGTGGAACATGTAATATATCATTTAACCTCGATAAAAGTGTGGAAAGGAATTTTCCAACGATTTTCTTTCCCGTTAGTTTTGCAATAAGAAGACGGCCCAACGAATTTAGCGAATTCTTCGTTCAACGCTGTAGAGAAGTTTTCGCGATGAAATTATTTACGCGTGCGTTCGCTATCTTTCCACGCTATAGTAATCATTCCAGTTGTAGCCAAATTCATTCCATACTCCGCACCGATTTAGTCTCGCTTTTTAAATTTTTCTTTCTTGTAATGTTTCTAATTTTCGCCTGCTAATTATTCCTGTTTAAAGTTCTTTTTTCTTCTAAAGTACTGTTTCTGCTATTGTAAGTACATAACAGCACAACCTGCTTCTGTCCTTTTCTCCTGTCAACATTTCGAATGGTCTTGATGTTAGATGGGGGAAATTACTCCTTCCTTTTTCCGGTTGGCGTTGTGGGCTCTTCTGCTGACGTAGTTGGGTCTATGGTGCTGGATGGTAAATTCCTCATATCCTTCCCAGTTAGCATTGTAGGTGCTAGTGTTGCAGCCACAGCACAATGTTTGAAGGTGGTTCTCCCTTCTCTGGTCGTTGGCATTGTGCACTATGCTGTTATAGTTGCGGCCACCGCTTTGATTGTGCTGGAAGAATATGTACAAAGTGCAAAATAAAAACACATTCTTCGCTTCCTAGATTTTTTTTCCATTTTTCGAAAAACTTGAGACAATGTTTTACACAAAATATATATGAAGTGTATACAATTTATTATAATATAATACATACATCAATATCAAATCAAATAAATAAATAAATAAATAAATAAATAAATAAACGTTTATTATTATTACAAACATATTTGGCGAGCGATGGGTATTAAAACAATAAAAATTTCTTCGAAAAATACGTAATAATAACAATAAAACACATTTTATTACTCCAGGCGCAGGCTTTTTTTTTTTTTTTTATTGGGTTCGTAGGGACCTTCATCCAGAAACAATTAGAAAGGGAAATGAATCAGTTATATTTTGTTGCGGTCAGACATTACTAGTAGGAAGGAACAAGCAATGGGAACGATGTATAGAGAAGGAAAAGACAGGATATAGGATGCATAATACGGAATAGGAATCGCGGCGAATTGGAATAGAAAGGAGAACACTAATTAGAAAGAGATTAACACTTAATAAACACATGATCAGCATCGCAAAAATGCTTTTCGTTTGAGTCGACAATATGGAGAAGAAACCAGCGAAAAAGTCGAAACCGAGAGGAAGACAATAAGGTATGAAGAACACGCAGACCAATAATGGAGACGACAACAGAACGACTAAGTAAAGGATACAAAAAGAAGAACTATAAGTTAACAGGAAGACTAGGTTGAACAGACAGATAGAAAGAATAAAGAGGAAATACATCCGATACTAAAATTTGAGAAGAAAACTTTTACACAGCGGAAGGAGATTAGAGGATGGGATTTTTCTTAAGAAAAGAAGCGGGAAAAAGCAACAGCCTGAGTATCTAAGAATCTGCCACTTCATTACCGAAGATGCCCCCGAATGGCTGGAAACCCGCAGTAAATATGAATACAAATGGAATGCAGGAAAGAAAGAACATGGGGGAATAAGTGAGCGTATACAGAGAGAGTAATAAAATCACAGGAATGATCAGGAAGGGGAGAATGGATGGCCTGAAGAGCGGACATGGAATCTGATATAGGCGCAGTCTTTCCTCGATGTATTTTTCCTTTTTCTATGTTTCTCCTTCGCAGTTCAGCGGCTCAAGTCTCCTAAAAAGAAAGGAAAAAAAGGAAAAATTTACGCAACATTCCAATAAATGCCTATATACTTACGTAGTCAGTGTGTGTAAAAAGTGACTTAAATGACCTTTTTCGGTATGCGAATTTCAGTCTCAGCAACAATTTTCCGTTTAGTCCCCTCTTTTGCCTTAAACTTATAGAATCAGCAGTTTTGTTTTTTGCAGTTTGCCAGGAGCAGCAAATGTATTGCTTTTTTTTCATAGATATAATTAATCACGATTGTGTGTGATTCCGAAACACATCGTTTTTTTTTTCAGTTTTTTGCGAATACGAATTTTATTTATATTTCTGTTTTCCGGTGTTCAACCGCGGTACCTCGTATACGGGGAAAATACAGACAGAGAAAATTTTCAAAAATTCGGAACGAAACTTCCGACGTGTCTTTTTTTCTTTTTCTGTATATCGGTCGTTGACGCGAGTTTGTGTAACTGATGAGTTTTTCCCGCTTTTCTAATTAATTAATCGTATGCGGAATTATATTAATCTCTAGTCGGAGGTTAAATTAACATCGAGTGTCACGACAACCGTTAGGAGATAACTTAATTTCGCTTTTTCTCCTTCGTCGGTCATCAGCTAAAATATGTTTCTCGATTTGACGGACAAGACTGCCGTTTTCAGTTTAAATAATATCGCGTTAAAATTAATTACATCGAACTGGAAATAAAACAGGAAGATGATGCCCCGGATACTAAGATAAGGTTAAAAAAGGCGGGGAAAATTACATTGCGCCCTTGCTTGCTAACGGGATCGTATATAAACGAACTAAGTTGCTCGGGAAAAATTTCTGAAAGTTCAACTTGGGCGGCGATGCGCGTTCCAGGAATACTAATGAATGTAGACGCGTGCTTCTGCTATTCGCTTAGTTTTCATTTTCGTTTTCGTTTTCGTTTTGGTTCGTTTTTTTTTTTTTTTTACCCCGGAATAAAACAAAGAAAAAAAACACGCAAGATGATAAAAACGCTAACGGCGAGCTGGAACGAATTTAGTGAAGTTTATGAAAGTTCTTCGCAGACGGAAAGCTCGCAACGTTTTACTTTTGTTCCACGAAATTACAACGGCAGCGCTGAATAAAATATTAGTTTTTAATTATCGCGAATAGAATATGCTGCCTAATTTCGGATTTTTTTCGTTCGCCATCTTTCTAAAATAACTCTTTTTCCCGCTCTTTCAGTGACGTATAAAAGTATTTTTGCGTTGAATTCGAATTTCATCAAAGTAGCATTACACTTTGCCTGTTTCTAGTATCTGTTTCTCAGAATTACCGAAAACTGAAGGGAGTTTATTAAAGTCTATTATTTATGTTTTCATCTTGTTCCATATTTTCTAAAATAACGCGCTCTAAACAAAAGTGAATTTTAATCGTTGAGCGTATCATTTATCTAAAAGTTTAGATTTGAAGATTTTATCGCCAATTCCCCAACTTAATGTAAAACAAAAATTCTTTAATGCATGTCGAAATCGCTAGTCAGTTTTATCTCTAGGTATCTAAGTTATAGAACTAGGTTCGCTCCTCCTCGACTTGGTTCAGTACCGTTGTGTTAATCTAATACGGCGACGTATTCATACTGCTAATTAAAATTTAAAAAGGTACACGAAATTTTGATCAACGCTACGAAACATAAATCAAACCGTTTCGAAAACAAAACAAAGCCACGGCATTGTGACGTAGAAATAAATCGGCAAATATTACTACGATCGGTAGGGAAAAATCCAATTAAATTATAAGCATGTCTTAATATGTCATTGAGCAAAAAAAAAAAAGAAAAAAGAAAGTGTTTGTAAAATCAATGAAAAACAAAAAATCACTCACATTGAACAGCAGTAAGCTTCAGTTTTAAATACCGAAAAAAAGTTTACGAAATTCCGTTGTGTAAACCGTAGATAAATAACAAACAATGCCATGTACAACATTTTATATGACCGGAAAAATTTAAACGATCAAGAACAAAACTTACCAAAAATCTAAACTATTAAACAAACCAAAACAAAAAAACAAATACATTCTGCACTACCCCTAGGTGGGACAATTGTATTCGTAAAATTTTATATGTATTTAGCACACCATCTAAAGTGTTGTTTTTAGCTGCCAAGGCTATTACAGCACGCATATGTGCGGTCGGTATTTAAAGATAATTAATTAACTTAGTTGCCTTAATGAACTGAAGGACAGATGCCATTGCCGTCGATGAATTAGGAAGGATACTAGCGACATTAGCTCTTCCATGAGACTCGGTGATCTTAAAAGGCTCGGCACATACATAGTATACATAGTATGTGTGATAAAATAGGAACGCTGCTTTGTAGGCAGAAAGAACAGAATATAGTGGACGGAACTCCTCAAAATATATGGTCGTGGGACAGGGCTATAGGCGTCCTGTTCGCAGCCGACTGACCTAGAACGCAAAACTCTACAATTTAACTTTCGTTACACAAAATTGGAGCCGGCCTAAGAATTACGTTGTAATTATATATATATATATATATATATATATATATATATATATATATATATACATATATACAGTGGACGCCGGTTATTCTGATCACGTCGGGATTTCAGGTGTTGATCGAAATAAACGGCGATCATATTATCCGAAAATCGCTTAGTCAATAGACTGAATCATCACTTAGGCTTTACATAATGAACATACGTCAGTATGCCTGCGTATTTTACTGCATTAATGAAATACACAATAAGTAGGCCATGGGTTAGTACGTAATATGCATCAACAATTCTTTTTTTGTCACGTATTTTTGTTGATTTTTTATTTTTATTATAAGATATAGCATTGGACTATTGAATTTCCTGTACAAAATTACCTCAAAACACAAAAAAATTACAAATTACAAAATTACGCAAAAATGTATTCAACAATATTTAGGCACACTTTTCGTTTACAGTACACAATAAGCCATTTAAGTAGCATCTTTTTTTTTTTTAAATTATACAAACACATTCCATAATGATTATCCTAATTTTAAAAATTATGGAAAAAGTAATTTATTTTGGTTTGCTTAGCTGTGTCTGTTGTTTTATTAAAAAATGCCTCTATATTGTATAATCTTCTATAATTCCTCTCTTCCACTGCCATATTTCTTCAAAGCTCTTCGGATAGTTGTCAAGGATTCGCGAACCTTCTTTTTACTTATTAGCTCCCTGTCTGGTTCTTCCTCTGCGTCATCTTCGTTATTTTCATCGCCAGTGACTTGTGTATTCTGCATAACTGATTGCGCGATGTCCACATCATTCATGATTTCTGCAACTGGTAATTCACTGCCAATTTCTACCCATTCACTAAATTGTTCTTCTTTCATATCTGCAGGCCTTTCACGTTCGACTGGTTTTTCCGTTTCTTGTGGAGCAGATTTTTTCAACCTCCTGAGACAATTTAAAATGCATTTTTCGGAAACCATACTCCAACTTGCAATAATTATTTTTGTAAATATGTGTCCATCCTTGATCGTAATAAACGGCGAAATTAAATTACCTGGTCATAAAAACCGACTAAAAACGCATTTATTTTTGTGATTGGAATTCGTTTTTTTTTAATTTGATCATATTAAGCGGTTGATCAGATAAACCAGTGAACGCAATAACCGGCGACCACTGTATATATATATATATATATATATATATATATATATATGTATGTATTCGTCACTACAAGGTTTCTAGACCAACGGTTTTTCAGTAATTCAAGAAGATTTAAGGTAATTTAGTTGTGTCGTAAAAGTAAATTAAATTATTTGTCCAGCTGTTGAAAAGGTAGAGAGAGCAATAGTTGCCCCTTTTTTTCGGAAGTGTACGTTTCGGTTGAACAAATATTGATATTTGCTACTAATTCTCACAACGCACTGATGTGTGGAATGTGATTTATTAAAGTGCAACGATTTTATCGTAATTGAATGAAAATGTCGAAAAAAGTACATTCGCAAACGGAAAAGTAAATACCGGTTTTAAATTTCGAAATGGGTATTACAGTTCCGGTAAAATCTTAATATTTTTGGATTGTAACAAAAAATAGCTGAAAAAAGTAATTATTTAAAATTCTATCTTAATGCAACAGTAAAATCCAGAGTGCGGCAGCATAACTTCCTTTTTTTTTTAAATGTGCCACACTGTTTTCTACTAAATTTTGTTTAAAGAGAAATAACAACAGAAAATCGAAATAACGGATACTCCAGATCCACCATTGGGGCAATATGTATATGCTTCCTCCCTTCTCGCAGTTTTATTTCGATTTTCTGTTATTATTTCTTTTTAACAAAATTTAGTAGAAAGCAGTGTGGCGCATTTTTTAAAAAAAGGAAGTTACGCTGCCGCACTCTGTGTTTAACCCGCGCCAACACCGGTACAAAAATATGTGTCAACTTACAAGAATTTCTAAACAATACACCGCCAAAGAAGTTACTTTCTACAAACATATCGATATTTTGTTATAATGCTCTCGTTAGAATTGTGAAATGTTTGCCAATAGCTGTTTCAGGAGTTTTAGTGTAATGTGATCAAATGAAAAAGTCGAAAAACCTCTCCGCTGTTGCAAGTAATCGCAAAAAATAAAAAATTAAACGTATCGTAAAAGTTCCCCATCAATAATGCACGCGTGAAGGTTTTTAAAATATACGGCGGTAACTTCACCATCGCCGACGCCTTGCTAAGGGTATGGGATTTACTTTACATTACTTTAATGATTGTGCATCGGAAACTTCTCAAACGATAGAAGAAGACGAACTAGAGTACACCCTGGAAAAAATTAATCTATGAAGATATGTACAATTCCGAAGGAAGGATATATCAATAGGATATATTTATGTTTTGTCAAATGCAGTTCCGCGAGAAAACCTACAAAAAACTGAAATACCACTTGAGCTATTCGTTAGAATAAAGCGTGGCTTGATTATGTATTTGAATACAATTAATTTCCACGTATACTTATAGTTACCGTTTTGTATTCTAATTTATTCTCTTGCCACTTTTTTAAAAACTATCCGTCAGTTCTTATTAGGTTGGTTAAAAACGGGAAAAAAAAACACGAATTCCGTTATCTCATAAACTTGACATTACGAAGAAATTTTGCAACATACTCTTCGAGAATGTTTAGGATTTACTCTGAATCACCAAAAAAAAAGTAAATAAATAAATAAACTTTGAAAGTAGCAAGATGAAAAAAAAAATACTAACAACCTTTAAAAAAAACCCTTTCAAAAGGGTTTATCAATTTCTCCTCGTTAGATTCGCTTGAAAACTCAGATGATACTGCTTCACTAAAAGTTTACAAAGACAGATTATTTTTGGAAAAATAATTACACAGAATATATATTTCTCTGTTATGTTATTGTAACATTTGAATAAGCTGGCCTAAATGATGAAATTTGACGGTGATTCAATTTACTTTGCCGTAATATCGAAATTTACATTATGTCCGCCCCAAATTGAATAACGACCACACACGTCTATTTGTGCGAGAAAATAACTTAAAATTCGGTAAACTGATTATGTCCAAGTATTTGGTCGATGAAGTTTTGTAAAAAATAAGACAAAAACGTGAACACAGACGATAAAGAAGACATTACTGATTTTTTTTTTCTTCTAATTTTTTGAGCATGTCGGCTAAGGACGTTACCCAATCCAAAGGTATGACAGTATTAATGATTATAAAGGAAAAATATTAGTAATAGAACATACGAATGAAGCTAATAAAGGAATAATCAATGGAGAAGGAACACAAATCTCTTTTTGTTGTTCCTATATTGGCTATATTAGCTATCTTTATTTCTTCTGTTTCTAATCGCTTCTTGATTTAACTTTCAAGTCCCTACGTTTTCATTATTTGTTAGTCCTTTGTGCTGGGTAAATGTTCTGAGTTGAC
Organism: Icerya purchasi; assembly: GCA_039619475.1. NCBI lineage: Eukaryota > Metazoa > Arthropoda > Insecta > Hemiptera > Monophlebidae > Icerya > Icerya purchasi. The sequence goes on along the minus strand of CM077115.1, from coordinate 390,340,851 downwards.
GTGCCCAAAGAAAAAAAAAAAAAAAAAAATTGGATACTGTGAGTGCTGTAAGGCATAGGATAAGACGCAAAAGACCGGAATACAGTATCGCGCGTTCTGAAGAAATGAAAGGACATTCAAGTAAAATGTGATTCGCATCACAAGTGAAGTTTGCTTCTGCAAAGAGGAGACTTAGGTAATGGAGAAACGGAAGAGCGAAGCAGGAAGCAAGCTGTGATTTAACCGAAGTCTAATTATAGATGAGATAGTTGACCGTCTCATGTTGAGCAAATTAAGAAACCACGGAAAAAAATAGAAGGAATGGGTTGTATGAATAAGTAAACGGAAGCAGGAATAGAAAATGAAGAAGTATAGAGATCAGACCAACAGTCACAGAATGGGAACGAAACGAAACAGAAAGAAGACATTGAGCTGAAAAATGACTAATAAAGTGACCGTATTACTGAAAATTGACCACCACCAGATGACGTCTTATAAACTCTGTTTCCGACAATAAGTCGTACTGTAGTGCCAAATAAAATCTCGCCTTGCAGAGAAGGGTTTGCGCCTGTACTTGTACGTCTTGTAAAATAAATTCTTTTGTGTGCTTTGTTACAGGTGAGTAAAATGCACATATGCAACGGTTTTTGTGATTATTATACGAAAAAGACAGAATCCACCTGTGCACAACAGCTTAAATAATCACTGTGAAATGCAAACTATCGCATCCCCTCTCCCTCCTCACTCAGCCGATTACGTTATTCTTCTTATTCGCTCCTTGATTCATGATCTTTTCCTTTCACACTTAATCCAAACCGACTTCTATTGGATACCGGGTCATGCCGGAATTGAGGGTAATGAGTTAGTTGATTCATTCGCTCGGTTATCTTCCTTCTCCCGGTAGGTTTCTTCCTATTTTCTCTTCTTCCAATATTACCCTTCTGTCTTCTGATGCTCATTCCAATCTATGGTTTGACTCCTACGTCTCCTCTTTCTCCAACCCGGATTCCATTTTCTTATCTATTCAGCCTTCCCTTCCTCGTTTCCCCTGGTTTCTTGACTTTTCTGCAATGCGTCGCTCCAACATCTCTGCGATTTGCTGCCTGCGCTTTGGGCACAGTTTGCTTCCTTCCTCGCTTTTCCGTTTCTCTCTTGTGCTGTCTCCGTTTTGTCCATTGCACCCCTCCAATATCCAATTTGTGTGTGATCCCGATCACGTAATGTTCGAGTGTGCATCTCTTGTAACCGATCAAGCTGCTTTCTACTTCTCCCTTTTATAAATTGGTATTCCCACCTTACCGGTAAAAAAAAAAAAAAGAATAATATAAATTATATTATCAGCAACCGTATTACGCTATAAATAGTAGGTATTGTTTTTGATCCTGATCTGGTCATTTCTGCGCCTCTCCTGGGTCTGCGCCCTGTGCCCCTGGACACTGCTGGCACCGCCCTAGTTACGGAACTGCCTCCCATACATTTTGTGAGGAATTACATTTTGACATGAATATGTCTTTCCAACTGGTGTGTAAAATACGGCTATTTTGATTTAGGAAAAAAAATGTACTTAAATTTCAATCAAAAAAGTAAATAAAATGTTTACTATAATAAACCTGTATCTTCTTTCGTCTTAAGCCTGTCAACTTGTCAGTTATAATGATCTTTCTGGTAGTCTTCTCTTTAATTCAGTATAATCGTTAATACTTCTATGACCTATCTAGCATACATAAATAAAAGTTGTTTGTGTGTCTGTGCACGATAACTTCGCAAACTACCAAACTGATTTCGTTCTGATTTTCAACAGCGGATAGACTGATTCCTGTGTGTAAGATTTTAGTGCATAATTTATAAGTTTCTGCTGTGATTTAGCCCAGCTATTGAGGGAGGTGTTGGTAATGAAGTGAAGAAAATAGGTAAAATACACTGGATAAAATAAAATTCGAATAAAATATTTACCCTGGTAAACTGCAGTAAATATAAAAATATAAGCTCTACATGGCATTTTATTACTTTCCGGTACAAGTAAGGACACCGCCTTCCGTTACTTATTTCTTCTTCCCTGAGTTATTGAAATCATTAAACCTTTACGACAGAATCTAAATATACGAACCGCGTTTCTAGCCTAGCGTGTACATTGAAAAAAAATAAGTGTTCTTTATTAGTTTATACAGAGAAAGAAAGAGAATCTCGCAAACAAAATTTTTAATATTTGCTACCGAAAGTATTGTTTACGTTCAAATTTTAAATCCTTGCTCAGCTACTATGGTCTGCTGTTGCGATAATAAATTAATTTTTATAAAATACTGAACAAAGAGTTTAGAAGACGCAGAACAAAACGGGCCCGAGAGTGGAGATGTTTTCTTAAATATGTAGTTATGGTGGTTTACCGTGTGACCAACGCACAAAAACGATTTATAACCGATTATTCTCTACGTGTGTAGGATAGAGAGTAAGGAACTTGCTTATTTTATATATTTTTAAAGTATTCTTCTTCTTATCGTATAACCGTCGGTTATATAAGAAATGTGATAAATAATAATACATAATTCTTAATTATAATTCTAGTTTCAATTAATCAGTCTATGGCTCCGTCTTTTAGTTCATTTATATCCTCTAACGTTAAATGTGAGGGCGCAAACTCATTACAGTCATCCAGTGTATGTTACATTGTTTGTTTCGAATTTCCGCACTGTCATGCAGCTGTCGTCATCATACCCCATTTCTGCATTTAATAACCGCATCTTCCCTGTCCGGTTCTAATTCTGTTAAGAGTCTTCCACTCTTTTCTAGGATTTTTAAAGTGATGGGGCTGGGGACACCATTTTAATGGAGCGAAATTTTTTGTTAGATTGCGTCAGACAGATTATAGGAAGACCGAGAATCTTTAACTGAACATGAAGACGGTTTTTCATTGGACGGCGATAAAAATGTTTTTCAGAAAGAGAACGAATATTTACATACGTATGCATTAATTAGAAACTGAAAAAAATGAAAATGAACATTATTCACATTTACGTGGTGAAGCAAGCGAGTAAATTGATGGGCAGTTTTAGAATAAGTGAATTTTAACAATAGAATATGGTGAATAAGGAATAAAAACAAAACCATTGTAGTAATGGAACAACTTTAATCAGTATTTAGGCAAAGAAGGCGGTGCTCTAAAACGTAGACATAGTGTCGAATTACCGCATAATCGCAAGTATTAGTTACGTACAAAGATAACTACAAATAACTCTTTATAATGAGATCTTTTAATCGTTTTAAAATATTTTTGTATATGAAATTTAGTAGATGTGCATTAGGAATGTTTCATAAAAGAATATATTTTATCAGAATATTTTAGAAACTAAAATTACAGAGAAATTATTAAAAATACCTGCAACAGAAATTTTAATAGTGGATACCAGAAATATTATTTACATATCTTAAACGCTTGTCAGCTACCACTATTTGCTGTTCCACAATATACTTAAAATTTTATTTAACTTATTATGTCACTAATATTCTTAACAAAAAAAGGGGAAAACTGAACAGAGGAAATAAACTTTTAGTGGAAACAAAGAGTTCACTATATATATATATATATATATATATATATATATATATATATATATAACTCCCCCTTCAGGTCTCGGAATGGGGCAAGCCCCCTTCACCGCCAGTACTAGTTCTTCTATAATTCTTATAGAAGAGTAAACTTTTTCATTGGCTACGCCGTTTGACAGAAAAAAATCTTTCAGTTCTAACTTTCACCACCAGGGGATGTAGGAGCGCTAATATTGCATTGAAACCATTTTATCAGTTTTCGTGACAGGACACTTTTCTTGATGAGTTCCAATTTTCACCACAAAGAGATGTAGGAGCGCTAATATATGGGACAAATTTCGTAACAGGACACTTTTCGTAAAAATGGCATAGCCATTAATACATATATATATATATATATATATATATATATATATATATATATATATATATAGAGAGAGAGAGAGAGAGAGAGAGAGAGAGAAAAACAAATCAAAGATTTAAAAATCGGTACTAAGGCACGGGTGAAGCCAGTAGTTGACGGGAAGGTAAATGAGCGATGTTTATACGGTATGGTCGAATGATACGATGAAAATGGTGAATAAACACCATGGTGAAAGTCATGGGACCTCCAAATTCGAATGAATATCCTGGTAAAGGACATACAAATTTAATGTAGCCGGATAAAATAAAATAAAGATTTAAAAAAGTTTTCACTATATACTATATCTTAGACAAAACAAAAAAAATTATTATTAACTATTAAATATAGATTTAAATGGGTTTTAACAAAAGGACGAATCTGTGGGTAACTGCTAGTGCAGGTGGAAATGTAAAAGGAAATATTTTAATAAAAAAAAAAAAACTTTTAATCACGCTATTCGTATCATCACTATAACAGTTTTGCGCTACGTACGGATTTTGCGGAATGACCAGATGCCGTAAGACACATCTACGTTATCTCAGTAGATACATTACGTACGTACGTATAACTTCATAACCTCATTTGACGCACATTAGATGTGCATTAAGTATATAGTTCATTATCACATTTAAACTTTGCATTAAAATGCCTTTACCTTTTTTTTTTTTTTTTTTTTTTATTTGTATTTATTACAGTTCTCCGAAAGGGCAACTATCGTACACCATGTTACACGCCGAATTCCATATCGTACATATCTACTTAGTATCCCTCGCCAAATTTTACATACACCATTTCGAGATTAATCTTACGAATGATACTTTCACAGTTAATCTAGAAAGTCCCACTGATTGTAAATCATTTTTTGGGCTGTTTTTGTGAGTTTTTTTGCTTTTTGCAAATAAAAAAAAAAAAAAAAATCTTCTTTTCGACTTTGAATTTACATTTTAACCATGTGACGGTTTAAAAGGGGGAGGAGGAAACCCTGTCTCATCTTAAAAGAAAATAAATTGAACGAGGTAAAAGTTGCTCCGAATATTGTTTCGAATTTTTCACGCCATTATATTGATACGAGAGCAGAGTAGCCATCTGGTTAAGGGCGCAGTTGTACTGTCGGCCGAATGATTAATATGCCCTAATTCACCGCTGTAATGCATTTTATTTATCGTTCTAATAAATCAGCGTTCAATTTTTTACGTTTATTTGCTAAAATCGCATTTACCGCTGTGCTTCGCTAAGCAAATGAGATTATAATACACACATCTACCGTAGCCGATTAATCCTTCGCTGTAATTATTTATAAATTTACATAACTGATATTCATCCAGTTTACAATGTAGACACGTCAGCTGCACAGATCGATCGAAAACTCCTTCAATAATCTGTGTTACTTCCGTTTGCGCTTATATTGAGAATAATATTAATAAATTATGCAGAAAAATTTTTAGCCTACAAATTAAGACTCGCTCGCTTCACTCAGCAACTCCTGAAAAACCTCTTCCCCTTGCTCACTTGGATTGTACCCGGCAGCATTGCTAATTGTTAAACCATCAAAACAGCCGGTATCCTGTAAAACAGGGGTCACCCTCTTTCGGGCGCGATCGATCGGGCGCGGCTCTATCGGGCGCGACTCTATCGGGCGCAGCCTCTTTCGGGTGCAGGCGAACTCAGACCTTTTTACAGACCACCCACGGTGATTTTCAGGTATCATCAGTTAAATGTTATCATCTGTGTTAGTGAGAAACACGAATTACCAAATACTGCTATCAGAAATTTCGTCCAAAAAATACCGTTCTTCGTTAACGATTTAGTTTCTCCGCGCGTATGGCATGTTATATATGCATATATATATATATATATATACACATATATATAATCACAAATCACATATTTTACATGATTTTATTTGGTTATTCGCTTTTTTAAAATATCTTCTATTTTTGTTTTTTTTTGAAATAACGACTTCAGCGTGAAATACTGATAAATAGACTTTCGCAATGTAAATTTAAGAATTCTGTTTTTTTTTTTTTTTTTTTTTTTTGGGCTTGGCCGACTAAGGGCAGCTACCCAGGACAATTGGACTAGATTAGAGATTAAATTTTAATCCGGTCAGAAATCGATGATAGAAAAGAGACAAGAATAGGAACCACATTGGAAGACGGCAAAGTTAAGATATAGGAAGTATATGGAGTAGGATAATTCAGCTTTAACAGCTGAACGTACAGGATATTACGCTCGGAGGAAAGACTGGAACACTCAAACAGCACGTGGTCAGGATCACAAACGAAAGAACAGTCGCCAGAGTGCAAAGGACAATAAGGGGATGGGAAAAGAGCAAAACGATGCCGATAGGATGGGAGCAAAGTATGTTTGAACCGCAGACGGCAGATGGCAATGATGAAAAAACGTATGATAGAACCAAGAACAAGAAGGAGGTCTAGGCTGAATAGAAAGGTAAAAAGATTTAGGATTGGAAAAGGAGCAAGGATACACATCCGACCAAAGTCTGACATGCATTATTTTGGAGAGGGGAAGTATGTTGTGACTAGTAATCTTTTTAACAAAATGTGGAGAGTGTAACGCTAAGCATGCTAGGGAGTCCACCGTCTCGTTACCATCAATACCCGCATGACTTGGAACCCAAAGCAGGTCGATGGAAATGGTTCTGTTAACAATAGTGATACGAAACGGACGAAAATTATTAATATTAATAATTGGTCAAATGCATTGTCGGTTTTTTTCTTTTCGTTTTTTTGTTTTTTTTTTGCTAACGTATAGTCAACCGTATTTAAAAAATTACAAACTATCAACTCTACGTCATTTAAAGTGTAACATAACTGGATTAAATTTGCTTCTAATACATATTCCTTATATTATCTTTCTTTTTTATTCGTATCTAGCAAGTTTATTTGAGGATACGTTTATTGAAATTTTTTCTGTTATCTACGATTTTAATTATATATTTAATTCCTTGACGATCCAACCCTGGTTTCAAAGAAATATCGAAAATGACAAACAAAGGCGCAAACATTTTTAAACATAAACACATTTATGTTAATGCTGGACGAGAAATATATACGATATTACAAATTAAAAATTAAATATCATTGTTTTAAATTTAATATTATGTAAATGTAAATTATGGTAATCTTTAAATTAACTCACAGAATGTTTAGTATATGAAACATCCTGTCGGCTAACTTCTTTTTTTTTTAGTTCGTTTAGAAAAATTTTCAATCTTCAAAACACTGAACTAATATTATTTTCATAAAAATTTTACTAAAACCAATAAGCAAGAAGCTTTTCTTGTTTTGTCTAATAATAAAGCGAGCGGCTCATAAAAAAATAATAATAATTAGAAAAATCGACTCGGCAATACTTGATGCGTGTTTTGTAGGGAAAAAGAAAAAAGTAAAGAAGTAAGTTGAGAAACAAAATTTTAATAAAGCCAATAAGGAAGAAGCTTTCAAACCTTGAATTTGTTTCAATATTCCTGATAAATGCACTGTGGGAAATTTTATTTTTACAAAAATAGATAATCTTTTTCTGTATATAAATAGGCAAAGACAAAACAGTTCAGTACCTTCTTCTCCACTGTTTATTAACTGATTGTCTTGTTTTTTTTTTCTGTTTAGTAACTATTGATGATCTTTAAAGCTATCAGTACACAAAATTTTGGAAACAGTTATACTTTTTTTTTCGTATTTAAATAAAAAAGTAATACAAAATGTGAAAAAGGAAATCGCTGCAGCCAGTAAATCTGTTCTTATTGAAATATTTTAATTTTTCTTAATAATCATCATTATTGGCTTTTTTACAGTGTACTAAATCTTAAGGTATCATTTAATTTTTGTATTGAAAGTACATATAGAAGTATATGTTCTCAAATATATAATGAACTAATGTATAAGAGTGGGAAAAAAATTTTGGAAATATACAAATTCATATATGTTTTTTTTAAATTTTTAATGATAATTATGGCCGAATTTGGACCATTGGAGGAACGCTAGTATTTATAAACATGTGAATGAAGTGGCAAACTGTAAATATATGAGATACATCTGCATTGCAAAATGATCTAATCAACCATTATGCTCAACCACTTTGCTGTATTTGCGATAAAATTATATTTTTTTTTTTTTTTATTCATTTATTTATTTTTTCTAAAATCTAGTTACCTGAAAAATAAATATTTTAGAGCTAGATATTTAATCATGCACGTTATGTAACACGGATTAATTACTTGGAATCTGTTTTTCTTATTACTGTGAAATATGACCTACATAAACCAGAATTCGTTTTTAAAACATGCAAAAATATTAGTAATAAAATTAACATAACTAAGTAACAAAAATTTTCCGATTTTTAAACAACTATTTGACATTCTTAAAAGTATATATTTGTTTTATAACCGTTACATGTAATTATTTTAGAAAACAAGTAAATATCGATCGCTAGTTAAAAAATACAACAGCGCTAAAAGCATATATGCGGAAAATAATTTTATGGATATATTGTAAACTGCTCATATTTCTCAAACGAGCGTCAATTTTTTTTGTCGGTTCGGTTCTCACCATGGGAGATTTAAGAGGTAATGAATAGGACCTCGAATATTTTACAATATGCGAATCCGTAGGACTAAAAGAAGAAGAAAAAGTGATCAAATCGTCTTGGAAGAAATCGTATATTTTTCTTGGAATTGACTATAAGTTTATTGTAAAGCAGTTGTTATTATTTCGGCGGAAGAAGAATTACTAGAATATTTTTCAAATAAGCTATTCTTAATAATGACCGTAGTACGGAGAATTAACGAATGAAACGGTTTTCTGTAAATAAGTGTAGTGCTTTAGTTTGTTTATTTTACCAAATCCTGAATAGCTTCATAAGAGGTGAAATTTATTTACCTGCATTGTTCATAACCCGTACGATTGACTATTCGGTTTTAAATTTCTAAGAAAATGGTTAATTTTCCTAACAGAAGAACATAACAAAATGTGCAATAAATGCGTGTAAAACATGCCATTATTGTTATTTTTACTTTTCTGTTCCGAAAAAAAAAAGAATGCCGCAAAGGATGTTGACATATAACGGTTTCTGTCATTCGTCTATGAACGTGATATAATATCAACAAAATAAAGAAAACAGTCTTATTGATGAAAGTAACCGAGTAAAAAAAAGAAATATGTCGATTGCGACAAACGTTTGTTGAAAGTCGCAACAAATTATAATCAGCTTCAGCTCGAAGATTATCTTCGTGGTGTAACACAATGTAATTAGTTAACTTTAGTGTTTGCATGTATTATAGGTATTATTATTATTACTTATATGTAAGATTTCGAAATCGTTTATTTCTATATTTGTAAATAATGTTATTATTATTATATTATAATTTCAAACCCTTATTTTGTTGGGAAAACATGAAAGAGGAAAAATATAATTTCTAATTCGACTAGCTGTATGAACACTGGTTGTACCTTGTATATATACATGGTTTGAGAAATTATCATTCCTGCGGAAAGGGGGGATAATTTTTTTGTGACAGTTTTATCGCAATACATACTATAGGTTTCAAATTGTTGGTAACTTAAATATTGTTTATGCGTGTTACAGAAAATACCTATTTATTAAATAAAACTGTATCCATTTCATATAAGAAAGATTCAGTCCTTATCGAAGAATAATGAGGATATTGTTCCGATTTTTGTGGTTTTTGAAAATTTCAGTTATTACTAAACGACCAAACATTGTAATTTGTGTGGTATGCTGTAAGCTAATTTAACAGGCTCAGCTTGATATCGGCACAGTTGTGTTTAAGCCGTATGTGAAAAAAGAAACAAAAAAAAAACGACGGACTAGAATATTATTTTTCTTATAAATATGTTCAAAATTTATCCTCTTCACTCTTTCATGCCTACTTCATGCGACATTTTATGTTTTCGTTTACTACAAAACATACACGCAGGAGCAAGTTCATTTTTTCATAAATATTTTACATTTTTTTCTTTCTGTGCGTTTTACTTTTAGGCCAAATGAGGTTAAATCTGAAAAAGCAACCTAAAGGAATCGAAAAAAAATAAAAACAAACATACTACGGCTAACTGACAAATCATTCTGAATGAATTAATGAAATAACTATATAAAAAGAAATAGGCGATCGTGCTCATTTTAACAATTACTCATTTACTGTTTGATCACATTTTGCCTCAACGGGACTTTTCTGTTCAGCAAATACAAAAAGAAAACAAGCAAGCGTACGGATAATTTAGTATTTGCAACAACATATCATAAGTATCGAAATGCAAACCGGGTAAAAGACTTTGATTGACGTGCCCAAATAAATAAATAAGACTGAGGTCGAAAAAGGTAATTCTCATTTAGGTTTTGCAGTCATTACCAATAAGCAGATATAGAGAACTAAATATAGCTTCTTTCATATTATTCACTACCGTCACTAAAGAATTTTTTTTTTTCGAAATAAAACCAAAAAACCTTTAGCAAAGAAAGCCGATATGATAAGAAACAGAAAAAAAAAAAGTTACAATTATAAATATTTAATGTAAATTAAAAGAACGATGATTCGAATAACGAATACCTGCGAATTATTCCTTTTAAAGCTTTGTGTTACTCAAATGCAACCCACCTGAACTGACAATATTTAGAAAGTATTAATGCAATTTAGTTTGATAAGTTAGTAAAAAAACGAAATTTTAGAAAATAAAAATTCGGTTAAAACGCGTTTTGTAACTAACAAACGTGTAAATTACAAAGTGGTTGTAGCCGTTGACGGTTCTTTTCCTTTTTTTATTAAACACTATTTCACAGTAGAAAATTACTTAATCGCTTTTCTTTCTCAACTTATTTCTTTACTTTTTTCTTTTTCCCTACAAAACACGCATCAAGTATTGCCGAGTCGATTTTTCTAATTATTATTATTTTTTTATGAGCCGCTCGCTTTATTATTAGACAAAACAAGAAAAGCTTCTTGCTTATTGGTTTTAGTAAAATTTTTACGAAAATAATATTAGTCCAGTGTTTTGAAGATTGAAAAATTTTTCTAAACGAACTAAAAAAAAAAAGAAGTTAGCCGACAGGATGTTTCATATACTAAACATTCTGTGAGTTAATTTAAAGATTACCATAATTTACATTTACATAATATTAAATTTAAAACAATGATATTTAATTTTTAATTTGTAATATCGTATATATTTCTCGTCCAGCATTAACATAAATGTGTTTATGTTTAAAAATGTTTGCGCCTTTGTTTGTCATTTTCGATATTTCTTTGAAACCAGGGTTGGATCGTCAAGGAATTAAATATATAATTAAAATCGTAGATAACAGAAAAAATTTCAATAAACGTATCCTCAAATAAACTTGCTAGATACGAATAAAAAAGAAAGATAATATAAGGAATATGTATTAGAAGCAAATTTAATCCAGTTATGTTACACTTTAAATGACGTAGAGTTGATAGTTTGTAATTTTTTAAATACGGTTGACTATACGTTAGCAAAAAAAAAACAAAAAAACGAAAAGAAAAAAACCGACAATGCATTTGACCGATTATTAATATTAATACTTTTCGTCCGTTTCGTATCACTATTGCTAATAGAATTCTTAAATTTACATCGCGAAAGTCTGTTTATCAGTATTTCACGCTGAAGTCGTTATTCCAAAAAAAAAATAGAAGATATTTTAAAAAAGCGAATAACCAAATAAAATCATGTAAAATATGTGTTTTGTGATTATATATTCATATATGCATATATAACATGCCATACGCGCGAAAAAACTAAATCGTTAACGAAGAACGGTATTTTTTGGACGGAATTTCTGATAGCAGTATTTGGTAATTCGTGTTTCTCACTAACACAGATGATAACGTTTAACGGATGATACCTGAAAATCACCGCAGATGGTCTGTAAAAAGGTCTGAGTTCGATCGCGCCCGAAAGAGCGGTACCCGTAAAACAGTACTCCTGCAACTCAGGTCACACTACCTTGCACCGGTTGAATCAAAAGCGTTTCCCCCTTTCATTCGTACGAGTTTAATTCGCGTAACGTATATCGAAGGCGCCTGATAAAAAGTTTAGGCGAGACATTTTCAAAAGCACACCGCCGGTGCATCTTCATGATTCGCTCGTTCGAAATATTCGCGCGCATCGAAAAGAAGAATCAGGATGACTGCTAGAGAAATAATAAACGCGGGCCAACTGTAGCTTTTGCACTATTGATTGTGAACGATGGAAGTCAATAGAAATAAACTGAAACTGGGTAGGGGGCGCACGGCGACCGAACCGCTCCGAATGAATAGCAAGAATGACGTAAAAAGTGTCAAGTAAAAACGGAAAGTGCAGTACCATGTCAGTGATAAATTTCGCTCGGCAGAGGGGAAAGGTTCAGCGGGTTCTGTCGTTGTCTTTTCGGGCGATATTACGTATCAGAGGGTCGTGTTATTTATTAATCAGAATTCCCGGTTTCCGTATGAGAAGATAAAACTGGAACCGCACAAACCCAACCTATTTCACCCGGGAATAATAATAGTCGCGCTGCATGCTCGTTTTTCAAGGTGCTCACGTCGGGTGATTGGCGGGCGCGGCGCTGCTGAACCCCGACTAAATCAGTACCACGAAATAACGCTGCGACGAAGACTCAAAACTGATGAAAATTTCAAATTCGTTCTACCCTTGCTCCATTCGGACGGCCGTCAAACTGCAGCAAACTACCTCGTTCTGTTTCTTTACCCGTTTCGCTTGCCGCTATTCTAATAAAAGCTTTTGACAAATCCTTTGGCTTATCTGGTACACCTTGCAACTCGGCTGAAATTTGCTACATGGCTGACACTACTAAAATAAAAGCGAACTTTTTTTTTTCCTTTTCGTTATTTTCGAATTTAATGAAAGTCACATAAATTTGGGCTCTTTTTTCCCCCCTTTTTTTTTGTTTTAAATCATTCGCTTAAAGGCTTCATTTTTTTCCTCCAAATAAATGTCGCGTCATTAAGAATAAAAATTTTAGCTGAAAATCCGAATAAATCAAAATTAAAAAAAAAAAAAAACCCTTAAAAGTTACGATTTAATAAAATAAATATAACCGAGTTTAATTTCTGAAGATCTCACCTCGTTATATTTAATACGTACGTAAGGTTTTGTTTTTTAAAAAGTTTAAAAAAAAAAAAAAATAAAATAAAAGGGAGACCTTTCGCCTTGCGAATTGAATGAGCATAATAAATAATAATACTTTCGAGGTTTTTCGGAAGAAACGTTGATAGTTTCGCTCGGAAACTCTTAATTTAGTAATACGAAACCTGAAAAAAAGTTATACGTATTCGAAACTTTCGAAGATTTTCAAATTGAACCGTCAAAAATTAACGTCCATCATTTTTACTGCGTAATGGATTTGTAAAAATGTTATTCGGAAAAATTAGTCGGTAACTTGATGTTTGCATTAACGATTTCGGAATACCTTTCGTTCATATTAAATATATATTCCGTATTTAGTAATGAAAAAATCTCCGCAGTCTGAATACACTTTGAAATTTAAAAAAAAAAAAACAACATTAAAACGAACGTATTCTTTCTTATTGATGGAGACAGGTATCTTTCTGCAAAGAAAAAAATCTTTGCAACATTTTTTTTTTGTCGTCTTTATAAATGAAATGGATTAGCATAGAGTATTTTACTTTTTTACGAACAAGCACAGTAAAATCTCTCTTAACCGGTCTGGTCGGGACCGAGACTTGGCCCGTTAATCCGAGGTTCCCGTGAAAATCTGATTATTTTCCTTTAAAACGATCCAACAGATTTCATCAGGTATCATGAGTAATAAACAAGCAAATACGTAAGACGTTATTGCAACTGCCATTTCATTGTACATATGTCCCTACATAAAGTAATATAAAAAAAAATTGGACATATGAAATGTACTTAGACTGTATAAACTTTGAAAACTTAAAATTTTAACTACATTACCTGAATATTTAGGTATGATGAACATCAATTATTGTTTGAAAAAATAAATGATTTTTTTCTGTTTTTTCCCTTTTGACAAGTTTTTAAAAGCCGAGTTTTCTTATGTTCATCACGTCCAATCCGATTTGTTGCTGTTCCACATGCTGCAATAAAATTTCTGTAGCATTTTTTGTTCCTTCGTGACTTATTTTTTTCGAACCCTCTGCGTTTGTATTTTCCCCGTCGTTTTCTAGTTCGCAGTCATCTTTACTGACGCGATATTGATTATTTCTTCACCCGTAAAAAATTCGTTTTCAAGTCCTGCGTAACATTTTACTATTCATTCCTCCACGTCCTCCAACTGCATTCGGTTTCTACCCGGTAATGACAGCAGATCGTGTAAAATGATGCTTCCCCATTTTCGATTTCTTCATTCTCTGAATCGTTGCTACTCTTGACCAGACTTCCTATATCATCCTATATCAGGTCAAATTTTTCTCCACGATTTCGCAAAGGTGGAAGAAGGAATTTTTTCAAACGCACCGGCCAGTATAAAAATTCTATCCTTGATGTTTATCTTCTTCACGTTTTCCAGGAAAGGCAAGTTTTCATTCTCACACTAGGAGTAAAATTTCAGAAAGGAGCTTAGCAAAATTCAGCAGCTTCTGATTCATTCGCTAACATTTTTCCATCACTTATGTATGCGAAACGAATCCCATGATGTTTTTTCCAACGATCAAGCCATCCCTGACCAGCAGAAAATGCTGGTTCATTCTCGATTTTACTGTGAATTACTAATGTTTTTTTAAATAAAAATTGGGCCACTGATGAGGGGTTTTCTCCGATGTTCTTGAACAAACTACATCCAAAGAGCTTTATCGACGATGTCGCAAACCTGGGTTTTTCATTAATGCACCGAACAGCACGTATTTTTTCCGACTCGATTTTTGAACAAATTTCTTCAATCGATTGTCTATTTCGTTGCTAATCATTGATGGATACTTTTCCCCGTGTTCATTTGGCCACCGAGGAAAAATTATTGGCCACAAAATACGAAGAAACGTTTCAACGAAGCGATAAGCTCTTAACAAGTGCTACCGCTTGTACTGATTCATAGAAAAATGAACTCGGCAGTAAGGCGGGATTAGCTGAAAAAGAAAGAGGGAGAGAAGAGAGAAAAAAACTTTGTTCCAGAGATGGACCGGTTATTCCGAAGACCGGTTGGTAGGCCGATTGAGGGTTCCATTTCACCAGCCCCCCAGGAAAAATTTATGATAAAATATAGTATCAGATAATTGTGTATAATTTGTGTAAATTGTGTATCAACGTCCTCGAATTTGTGTACACTTCCTTCCGCCGCTATAATGAAAACAAATCTGGAGGCTGGAAAAATGGTAGCCCCCTCCCACCAAGGTGAAATTTTAGCAAAAACATCGTTAGTAATTTACTGCAAGCTAATATGTTTGTGATCAGCTATTATGGTACCAATATTTGAATTTGGCAATGAAACAGAAGCAACAAATTCCTAAAGTTTGTTCAGAGAATTGAAAATCGATTACTTCAAAGATGAAAAACTACCTATTCGGTTAGACGATTTTGTTCGTGTACACTTTCAGTACATGACAGGAAAGATCAACATTGCTGGCGCAAGCCAAAATAAGGAAATAAGGCGACTAACTACAGGAAAAATTTACCTAGTATACAAAAAAATTCCTCTTATTCCCTTTTGCGTGAGAAAGAAACGGAAGAGAATTATAAAACATAATTTATAACAAAATCTAAAAAATTTAAACCTAGTTACACAGAACCAGATCCAACCACTTTATTTCAAAATTTGAACAGATCAGCGGAAAGAGCAATACTTAGTGAATGGAAATTGTTCAAAGTTAAAATGTATTTATTCAGAGAACTATCACTACACAATTTTTTTTTTTTTTTTTTTTTTTTTTTTTGGAAATAAATTGAGAGTCTCACAGGGCAAATATGCCCGTTGTGTGAGTGCCCGACACTCTTATTAACGTTTATTCAAAAAATATATACAATACAAAAATTATAATTTATCTTAACTTATTCTATACTCATAATATTAGTACTCTAGCGTTAAGATTAAGTATAAATATATATACGCATGCAACTACGTAGCACGCCCCGTAATACGTATCTGTACACACTATTACATGCCGACAGTTCAATATATAAAATGGGAAACATAATCTTCTTTACGACTTAATGTCCGGTAAAGACACTAGGAAGTCAAAAACAGAAACGTATAAAAAAAGGAGCATTATAAACACGTGTACATTTGATGCAATTACTCAAATTTTATTTTTATGCAGATAGTAATCATTACAATAACTCTGTAAATTCAACTATTTCTAATGGTAGTACTGCTGTATACTTCGAATTGATTAGAAATTCACTAAGAATGGAATTACTACAGAAACATACAAGAAAAAAGCTCAGATTCTGGTTAACATTAATCATTTTGAACGGAAAGAGCTGAGTATACCATTGTTAACGCTGCTTGTACAGCTTACTTTTTGATCACAACTTTATTTTCGCAGTATCCAGGTTTTAGTGGAGATTAGAACGTTCAATATTTCCTAAAGGAATGGACTACATGAAAGTAAAGTGATTACCGCTAACTTGCCAACTGAAGATTTAATATTTCTTCGGCATGTGATTAAAGCAGTGGAAGTGCTAGCCCGTAAATTTATTTTTATTATAGCAGCGAAGGGGAGTGTACACAAATTTTTGAATATTGATACCCAATTTACAAAAAAAATTGTATACAATTATATGAGACTATACTTTTTTGTAATTTCACCTTGATGGAACTACCATTTCTCTATGCCCCCCCCCCCCGATTTGTTTTCATTATAGCGGCGGAGGGGAGTGTACGTTGATACACAATTTACACAAATTATACACAGTTATCGGACACCATATTTTATCATAAATTTTTCCTTGGGAGGCTGGTGAAATGGACTCCCGGTTGTGCGGGGTTTTATTGTAATAGCAAAAAGTTTGGATAAGCGTCAGGTGAAAATAACATTTCTTATACTCCATCCAAAGTGCGACCGCATTTAACTATTTACTGGTTGTGTGTCTTGCAAAGTAGAGAGATCGTGTTCTGTACAGAAAAGTACCTTAGCAGACGCGAGATATAATTTTCGTGTTAAAAATCTAAAAAAAAAATTCTTATCGTTAAATGCAACAATTTTTGAATTTGGATTTATAATTTAATGCACTTTTAATATAAATTTATTCGATAGAAGAAAAAAAATTAGATGAAAAATAAGATTTTATTTTCCTTTTTTTCAATATGCATCATTTATTATGAAATTTTTAGTGTATATTTTCATACATTTATCTTTTAGGCATATTTTAATTAAATTAATTTACTCGTATTAGAGGTATTCACAATAGCATAAAGCCAATTACAGTGTATACATTAGATTTATATACATGTATATATAATAAATACATAACAATACATAAGCTATAAGCAAAACACACTTTAATACACACACACACACATACACCAATCACATATAACACATATATGCATACATTCACCATGTAACACATAAGAATACACATATGCATGTAACGGCTTAATATAATTTGAACAAACGATCAATACAACAATATATTTATTCCTTATGTACATAAAATATCTTCTTAGTAAGTACCCATTGCAATGAAGCTACACGCACGTTCATATAGACGCACACACATACACACATTAACCACATATAACATGTATACATCCATGGCACATACAGACGCACATACTATGTGACACACAAGCGGATTAATATAAGTTATGTATTAAAATTGTTCATACGTATCGCTAACATATGGAAAAGGGTAAACTGCGCAAACTTTTAATTAGTCCATTGAGCACTAAAATAATTCAACCATCTGCTTAAACTTATTCGTGTTAGTAAAAAACATGCCAGCCTCCGCTGATTCGTTCATTAAGAAATAATTTGTTATTTTTACCGCAGTCGGAAGGGGGGGGGGGGAATTCTTATATAGCTTTGTTCTTGCAAATGGTACATGCAATAATTGTATTTTTCTGGTCGTAAATCTGGGAACTCGGAAACCAACTTTTGAAAGTAAATTAACATCATTTATAGTACCAGTCAATAAATTACGTATAAATAAAACAGCAGGTATTTCCTTCTATTTTCTAACGTGGACATTTTGAACTTCTTCAACTGTTGTTTATAATTGAATGGAAACCATATCACTATAATGAAACTTAAAGTGCAGCCATCGTAAGAAACGCGTTTGAACCCTTTCAAGTAAAAGTATGTGATTCTTATTAGAAGAATTTCAAACAATATTTGCAAATACTAATTTTGACCGTACATGTGAGTAATAAACAACCAATAATGTATTTAAATTCTGAAAAAATGAACAGCGACGAATAATAAATGATAATAAACGACTACTCGCTTTTAAAGTTATTTGTCGAATATGGTCATCAGACTTTAACTTTGAATCGAGTAATACACCTAAATCTTTTACACTACTAATCTTCTTCAAAATTTTATCATTCATAAAATATTCATGTAATATAGGAGTGCTTCTTTTTGTAAATGAAATAACATTACATTTATTAATATTAAAACTGATTCTATTATCATAGCTCCAATGAAGCACAGATATTAAATCATGCTGCAAACTTAGTCATCCCTTTTTGAGATGTTATAATAAAGTTTTACATTATCCGCATAAATGGCTATTTGTGATTTATTAACAACTTTCGCCATGTCATTTATGAACAGCAAAAATAGTAGAGGACTGAACGGTGTATACCTGTGAGAAATAATCTGCAAATTCAGATGCTACTTCAGTAGCAACGTATACTTTTTTACCGGAGTTGCTTATCACGTGCGATCCCTCAGTAAACTTAGATTTAAGAAAAATTAACATAATTCCAAAAACGCTTTGGATGTTTTAATATCGAGCTTTCAGTAGCATTAATATACGTGAGTTAGATCTGTCTATTATATAGAGGTATGATTTTATAATATATACTAGATAAAGAGAGTGAAATTGCATTCAAGTACAATATCATCTAACCTATTTGTGTCGGAACCCTTTTAAACAGTTCTATATGTTTGTTCTTATTAAAATTGTCCGTAATATTGTTAAATATTTTTACTAATTAAGCTACTGTGCTTGGTACTTCCCGTAAAATCAAATTGACAGTTGGAGATAATATTGTAAAGACTAGGAATCCGATTAAAACAGTTTTTTCAAATATTCTACTAACAATACTGAGTGAACTTATCGGTCGAATGTTACGAGGCATCTTTACCAGATTTTGGTACAGGAACTATCATGGGAATGTGTTGTTGGATAGTACGAAAGTTGTAAACACCAATTAAATGTTCGCTGTAATACCATTTATTTCTTAATGAAAAAGTTGTGTAATCATTTGTATGCCCATTTTATCGTGACCTGAGCAATTTTCATTTTTTTAAAAGTTCGTTTCATTCACACAAATACATAGAGCTGATAGTCATTAATTGTAATCTAAAACTTTACAATGTGATGTAAACTTACACTTCAACTGCAGACCATAATGAAAATTAAATCGAAACACTATGTGAAAATATTGAAAAAACCGTCAAGAAATTCAAGCAGGATAGCCCACTGTTTATAATTGACGATTTCAGTGCGAAAGACGGAAAGAAAATCGCCGGAGAATATGTTGGAGTTATATGATAATATGCAACACAACCTTCAAGTACCATTCTGTATATTTGCGGAAAAGTTCGCAAGATGAAGTCAGAAATCAAATAGACTGCTTGCCAAAATCAATGAATTAGGATTTTTAATTAATAAACAACTTTAAAACTGATATTCAGCGGTACATTTAAAAATAGACTGTTTGATTTCGTATCATAAGATATATATATATGTACATGTATATATATATATATATATATATACACATATACATACATATATATACATATACATACATACATATATATACATATATATACATATATATATATATATATATATATATATATATATATATATATATATATATATAAGGCATGTAAATAATCGACCTCAATGTAGCTATTACTGAAAGATAGCAATTTAAAATTTCACAATAATTTGAATCGCATTAAAAGTGAGGTTAATAAATTTTTAATGATGCTTAGAAATTATACAAGAATAATAATGCATCGTTAATTATAAAAAAAATGCATGTTACAGAACGATATTATCAAATTTTAATGATTTCAACCAATTTTGTTTTACATAAGAAGTAAAATATAGCAAAAATAATACGTATTTGTACTAAAATGATAAGTCGCATCATACATTATCATTTTACTGTAAAACGAGATCAATACATACTGTAAATTTAATTAGATACGTCTTATCTACTTCCCTAATTGTTGAATATATATTGAAAAAAAATGATGTACAAGGGAAATTTGTAGTACCTTCAACCAAGTTCTGTGACAAAGTTATTTTCATCAGTAATACAAAAATATATCGTTTTCTTTTGTTTCTGTATCGAATGGAATGCCAACATTTTATTACTGGTCAGATTATTTGAAACCTCTAAATTACTTGTTAGGATGGAACATAAAAGGAAGCCATAATAAAAGAGCCATTTTTAATTACTGAATTAGTAAAATAATTTTCCAACGATAAAACGAACGGAAGCTTTTTTCTTTTTTGTGTTTTATTGGGCTTTAGTAAAGTTTATCTAGGTCTTTTATAGACTGCAAAATTAGCATACCGTAACTGAGTTATAAAATTTTAAGCAAAAGTTTTACTATCGTTTTTCGATTATAATAACGGAAATAATTACAACTAAATAACGAAAGAAATTAAAACTGATTTAAAAAGATATTGTATCGGTCATCAAGATGTGAACTATGCAGATTCTAGGGAAATAGTAATACATATTAATTACAGTCTACCGTATATAACTCGATACTTCGGAACCCACCATGCAGCACTCTCCTCTGAGTTCTCATAGTATTCTATATTAATTAACCATATCATAATCTTCTATAATTTTTTTTTATAGAAGATTTGGTTTTTAATTGACTGTATCACTTTTTCGTTTTCGCTTTGTACAGCAAATTCTAATAGTACGTGGCGTTATTCCAAAAACTAGCGAATACCATTGACCAACTTTCGTAACGAAAAAACATCGCAAAATTCTCTCATTAACCTAAACTAAAAATGACATCATCATTAATAATTAAGAAATAGCCCACAAGTTGTCGAAAAGGTGCGAAAATTTTCCGTATCCATTAACCATAAACATGTGCATAACTAATCGCACACTACTCGTATTAATTGAAAGGAAAAATTGAGCACGGCGGTTTTTTTGTTAAAGTCTTCTTAATGCGACAAACAAATGTTTGCTATTTGCCGAGATACACATTTCAGTATGTGGTATTTCGATTGCGTGGAACATTACGCTCGACATAATCGCAACAGCCTGATCGGAGCTGTTAAAAAAAAATTCTCATGTACTGCAGATTTCTGTAGCACTAGTATCAGATTACATGTATACGAGATATTTCTGTTAACTAAATAACAGAAATAAATCTACGAGAAAACATTTTTAAAATGAAAACCAATTTTTTTTTCTTTTTTTTTTAGAATAGGGGCCAAATATGGTACCCTGACCTACTCCGGAATTGAATATTTTTTTCATTACTTATATTCCCTGCAATTTTGACCATGTTTTTTCTATTTGTTATATACAGTGGCCGCCGGTTATTGCGTTCACTGGTTTATCTGATCAGCCGCTTAATATGATCAAATTAAAAAAAAACGAATTCCAATCACAAAAATATATGCGTTTTTAGTCGGTTTTTATGATCAGATAATTTAATTTCGCCGTTTATTACGATCCAGGATGGACACATATTTACAAAAATAATTATTGCAAGTTGGAGTATGGTTTCCGAAAAATGCATTTTAAATTGTCTCAGGAGGTTGAAAAAATCTGCTCCACAAGAAACGGAAAAACCGGTCGAACGTGAAAGGCCTGCAGATATGAAAGAAGAACAATTTAGTGAATAGGTAGAAATTGACAGTGAATTACCAGTTGCAGAAATCATGAATGATGTGAACATCGCGCAATCAGTTATGCAGAATACACAAGTCACTGGCGATGAAAATAACGAAGATGACGCAGAGGAAGAACCAGACAGGGAGCTAATAAATAAAAAGAAGGTTCGCGAAAAAAAAAAAAAAAAAGGTTCACGAATCCTTGACAACTATCCGAAGAGCTTTGAAGGAATATGGTGGTGGAAAAGAGTAATATAGAAGATTATACAATATAGAGGCTTTTAATAAAACAACAGACACAGCTAAGCAAACCCAAATAAATGACTTTTTCCATAACTTTTAAAATTAGGAAAATCATTACGGAATGTGTTTGTAACTTTCACCTTTAATTTTAAAAAAAAATGCTACTTAAATGACCTATATTGTGTACTGTAAGCGAAAAATGTGACTAAATAATGTTAAATACGTTTTTGCGTAATTTTGTAATTTGTAGTTTTTTTATGTTTTGAGGTAATTTTTTACAGGAAATTCAATAGTCCAGTGCTATATCTTATAATAAAAATAAAAAATAAACAAAAATACGTGATAAAAAAAGAATTGTTGATGCATATTACGTACTAACCCATGGCCTACTTATTGTGTATTTTATTAATGCAGTAAAATTCGCAGGCATACTGACGTATGTCCATTATGTAAAGCCTAAGTGATGATTCAGTCTATTGACTAAGCGATTTTCGGATAATATGATCGCCGCTTATTTCGATCAACACCTGAAATCCCGACGTGATCAGAATAACCGGCGTCCACTGTAATTCTTAAACCACTTGAGTTGATTGTTTTTAATGCCTAGATTTTCGTAATTCATGATCAACTAAATCAAACGCTTTGGATAGGTCAATAAATGAGATTAAAAATTGGTTTCCCATCGACAGTCCTGTATTTATCCTATTTACAATTGTTCTCAATAATGTTATCGTGGATCTTTTTTCTCTAAAACCATATTGTTTTGCATAGAGTAGATTGTTTTTCTCCAAATAATTTCTTAAGTGTTTATCAATGTAGTGTTCTAAAATTTTAGTTATCACAGATGTTATTGTTATTGAACGGTAGTTTTCAAACTGATTTTTCATTCCTTTTTTATATATTGGTCTAACAATACCTCTTTTAAGCCCATCAGGAGTAATAGCTTCCATTATAGAATAGTTAACCCCATGTTAGTCAAAATAGGAACAAAAATATTTAAGTTTTGTTTTATATCTTTAACCCTAATTGCATCCCATTCAGGTGCCTTATAGACTTTTAGATCATTAATTATTGTTTCTATTTGGTATTTATTTGCTGGCGGAATAAAAAAGGAAGAATAAATAAAATTATCAAAATTCGAATTCATGAATGTGACATTTGTGTCTATGATGTTCCACCGAACATATAAAATATTCACTAAATTGTTCAGTAACTAATGCAATATTTCCAAAATGTTTTATGATGAAATCATCGATTGATGTTTTATTGTTTTTATTAACAATATTGTTAATTATATTCCATACTATTTTACAGTCATTGATTGCTATAACTATTTGACTCCGATAATAATTCTGTTTCGCATTCCTTATTTCAGTTGTAACCATATTTCGATATTTTCTAAATAAGTTTTTATATGGAATATTGGTTCTGTTCCCTTTACTAAGTTTAAAGTATCGATCTCTGATTTTCATATTATTTTTTGACTCATCCATTCATTTTTAGGACAGTATTTAGTCACCGATTTACTCTGCCGTACTTGTATTTTGCATTCTTTGTAAAGGCCTTTAAAAACTGAATGTATATTATCATATATATTTCCTGACGTTGTAGAGATACTTATACCTCATTCCAGTTATGATTAATTATCTTATTATGCAATCTCTTTTCATCGAAAACATATTTCAAAGGGTTACTAATAGATTGAAAACTCCGATTTGAGATACTAAATGCACAACAAATGATGTAATGATCCGATATTTTCGAGTGAATAATTCCCGAAGTAATATCATTTGTATTATACTTAATAAATATGTTGTCTATACATGACTGAGTACTTCTATCAATCCGTTCTTCTTCTCTCGTAATTCCATTTATAAACTGTATTCCTCCTGACCCATAAATTACGTTTAAATAATTTTCAACCTGTACATATTGCAAATGTCGTCCAACACTTGCTTGATAATGGTAAATTCACATAAAAATACCTCCACAGCATCAGTTCTGGCGAACCACCTGGTATCTGACAACCTTTTCAAAATCGGAATTTTCAAAGCTTAAGCTTTCGTAAGAAGACCTAAACAATGTGTAGAAGCAGAAAAAAAAATATAAAGATTTTCAATAAAATCGAAAACAAATAATAGTAGATAGGAAACCTGCGTTCTAGGAGAAGAGCCAATCAGAAGCGAGTATTTAGTCACATGACCACGCCCCTTTTTACTCAACTAATCAAGAGTCAATACATAATCAAATTGCTACACCGTTTTCACATCAAACCGTCCAGTAAGAGTTCAACACCGCACCGCCATATTCTACTCCAATCGCATCCTTCTGCTTGCTACATCCTCACTGTTACAAACTAATAACCATATATCTCAACGTCCACCATATACAAATCAACCACCTGCTTTCTCTGTAGACACCTGTATATGGACTCCCTCACTCAGTAACACCACTCGACTGATATAGAGATTAAGAGGAGACTTTAACCAGCCACTTATAATTTTACTAACCTGTACTGAGTCGCTTAGTGTATTTAGATGCTTGCATGTGTGTTGATGCATTTATAATTGTGTGACCAATGTAATAATCTGCTAACTGGTACTAGCGTTTCATGTTCCCATTTATATTGAGATTATATTTTATCATTGATCACCCATCTTTAAAACTTTTTTCTAACCTGTACTGAGTTGCTTAGTGTATTTAGATGCTTGCATGTGTGTTGATGCATTTATAATTGTGTGACCAATGTAATAATCTGCTAACTGGTACTAGCGTTTCATGTTCCCATTTATATTGAGATTATATTTTATCATTGATCACCCATCTTTAAAACTTTTTTCTAACCTGTACTGAGTTGCTTAGTGTATTTGATGCTTCCATGTGTGTTGATGATGCATTTATCATTGTCTGACTAATGTAATAATTTATTAACTGGTACTAATTATTTCTAGTTGTGTATGCTTTGAGAATATGTTCTAGTGTTAACCAGCAACTCATAATTTTTCTAACCCCATACCAATCTGATGTGTTTGTATAATTTAAAAGGTACATTAATGTATGTCTAACCAAAAAATAAAAATAAACACTGAACTAATGTTTTATGAGGGGGAGTGTTTCAACCTCTAGAATTTGGGGGTACTTCACGTATATTCAGCCAAACAACCACAGTACTAACCCTTTCTGACCCATTTGTTTCCAGTGAGATGCTTTGCATATGAGTAATCAAAGTAGATGATTGAGAAAAAAGAAACTGATTAGAACACTAACTTGTGTATTATTATTCATATATCTCAATTGCTTTTGATGTATGTTGAGCATACTATTTAATTACATATAACTCTATATTATTTTCAGCATATGAGAGTTAGAACTTACCATCACAATAACATGTGTGTGGAGCTTATATGCTTACATGTGTGATGTACTATAAATGTGTACACATGTGCATGCATGTGAGTGAATGAGCGTGTGTGCAGTGTAATGGTGTGCATGTGATGTAACAATGATGATGATGATGATGTTGATGTGTTTATGTATGTGACCATGTATGTGCGTGCATACATTTTCTAATGTAATGAAACAATATTTAACTCCCAAAAATTACCAATCATAACAGATTTGATGCAACCCTGGTAATATGCAGCTGTTTAGTATGAATTTAAATTAGAAAATCAAATCGATTGTAAGCATTCAGATACTGAAGAGTTACTCACGTCTGTTGGTGTAATCGTTTACTGTATAACAACAATGTATAAGAACTAATTTTGTTTGATCACATTATAACTACTAATGCAATGAGCACAATGAACAATTTAATTACCAAGTAGTATTCATAAGCTTGATGAGACACAGCTTCCTCCTCTCACATAAATTCTATTATTTTGACAAACATAATCACAACTCAGAAATTCTATTAATCACATTTTCTCAACCTAATAGAGCCATCACTTGAATAACCCATCTCCTTTGTTGCACCAATACATCTATTAGGATATAAGAACTATAAATTTCTGCAGCAAACCTCCAAACATTATAAACAGGGATTAGATAAATCTAGTATCATAGAAAAGCGCTCAATTTAAACTAAAATCACTCTTTTCATACAAATTACACCATTTAAGGCTATAACACTCACATTTTAGTACAAAACATTGAATTGTAAAGGAATCAATCCATTGTACACAAAATACCCCCATTTTAGGTGAAAACTATCAATCTATGGTAAAATATCACAATTTAATACAAATATCATCATTTTAGATAGAAAACAATAAACTTTAATGGAAAATAATACATCCTAGGGAAAAGCACTAAATTTTTACTACATACATACTCTTTAATTAAAAATAATATAATCTCTATACACTTTGTATAAGTTTATACACATTATTTTAAGCCTCCACACATTCCAAAATCTAACAAATTAAAAAAAATAAAAATAATTGTTAATAGAAAATTTTATTACATAGTAAAATTAAAAATATACAATGTCTAAATTATACTTAATAATAATACACAGCTTCATGTAATCATGCAATATACATATTTCTATTTAATATACACACTCTCAGTTCAGCTAAAACATCATTAAAATTGTTATGGAATTTATTATATATAGAATTTCCATAAGCTATTGTATCTACATTATTACTACATATTATTCTTTTATCATCATTACCACTTAATACTACTTTATTCTGTTCTAGGGTATACAGTATATGTTGACGACTTTGAATATTGTAATATGTCTTATAATTATCACATAATTTCCCACACACACCATTCACACAATTATAATAATCTATGAAATTAAGTTCTTTCTTAATTATAGAAGACTGTACACCTTTACATTTTTTAATTTCTCTACTATCAATAATACTTATAGAATACATTTTTGGACGCAATCCAACAAATTCACTAATTGGAGTGCCATTTAATTCATCCTTAAATACACCAAGCTTTTTTTTATTTTCTAATGAATAACATGGGTGACTTTTTGGATAATCACTTGTATCAAAATACTGAGCATTATCTTTAATATCTTTATAAAAATCAAGTGTTTTAAGTTCATAAATAAGTGAATCAGTATCACAGTATAAAAGATTAATATTCTTATACATTTTACTCATTATGTTGTAATGAAAATCAAACATTTTTAATTTGCTAATATCTAAAATAGACATACCAATGTAAATAGGCTTATTAAATTTAATTGTTGAAGGATTTAAATGTACCGCAGCCAATAATGGTTGCTCACTAAATATTGTTCGATCCTTAAAATTACTTTTTCCAACCAGTTTAGTAAATTTTACTTCATTTATAATAAGCTGCATATTAATTCTATGTCTAACATTTTCCATCATTTTGCCAAAAACACTGTTATTCATAAGCTTCCAATAGTTCTTCTCAAACTCATTGGTAGCCTGCTTCCGCTGTAGAGTGTTTAAATCAATGTAAGGCTTCAACCATGCCGACTGATTGAAACAAATGACACGATGTACACGTTGTAATTTTAGTCCTAATTCAATTGCCTGTTTAAGATTTCTATAGTGAATAATATAGTTGTACTTATTTTTTAATGTATTAACTAATTTCACACATTTTCTAATTGATTTAGCCTCGGGGCATAGTGGTAAATCATTGTGTGCTAAATGTAAATCTGCTGGATACTCCAAATCCACATCGAGCATATAACCAATGGATCCATCATCAGCTATCTCCATAATATTTAATTCTGTTATTTCTTTCTGGCTAAGCCATCTGAAACCACTCATAGGGAGAGGTTCACTCATGGCCCAACCATAGAGGTTATTTGCATCCAAATATGCTATGAAAATGTTATCTGTACCATTTCTACCATCATTATCATCATTACTGTAACTATTATTACAACTGTTAGTGTATGAATTGTCTGCCTTAGCATAACGTTTCACACACTGACACATACCACCACGTATTCCAGCTTCAAAGAATAAAATCATATCATAATCAGTTAGGAGCTCCAATTGAACCTTTGTCAACTTCAACATTGCTTGAAATGCCAATCCAGGAGCAGTAAAACTCCATGCAGGATCCAATTTGTAAATTTTATAGCAAACGCTTCTGAAGTTTTCAAAAACATCAGCCAGTAGAAGTACATCTGTCTTTAGATATATATCACTATACTCCCCGAGTGTTTGAACATTTAATGCATCCCACACATTTAATGCATGTGAGTAATCTTCTTCACTAATATTTGATTTTGTCAGGGAATTATAGAAATGCTCCTTTTCAGGTAAACTTGTTTCATCCAATTTTTCCCATGATGACACATATGAATAAGGGAAAACACCCTTTCTACGAAATAAAGGAAGTAAATCAGGCGATGCAATGTTTCTGATTGTATGATGGAGCAAACCATCAGGTAAATAACTAGCTAGCTTCTCAAGGCTTGACGCCATGAAACGGAATGTATCTATGAATCGTATTTTCATTTTTTCTGAAATGCGCTTTGAAAATGATATGTAGCGTTCTTCACTATTCGGTATCACCTCGATGTCCTGATCATCATACGCCAAATCCCTAATGAATAAATGAGCGTCATATCCACTCAGATTATGAATAAATACAGGAACAAAGTTAGGAAGCTGGTATTCTAAATTACATTTTGAATGAGCCGCACCTCGAAATTTCCCAGTTAGATGACAATGATCTGCGACTTTATCATTATTTAGAGGTTCTTCACAAATGTGACACACTGATGAAGCATCATATTCTTCCAAATCCTCAGACGTCCACTGCAATGGAATGTTTTTCTGATAAATCTTTTCTATTTTTCGCACATCTTCTACTAGCCAATCACAGAATTTTCTAGTTGCATTACGACCACGATACATTTTAGGCTCCGATGTAACATTAAACCTGGCACCTTCTTCACATCTCGACACAATATAGTAACAAAAGCTAAACGCTTCATGCTGTTGTATAGGAATAGTACCAGATGTATTTTGAGACTTGTTTTGAATATTACCACATGAACCATCTTCCATGCATTGCCGCTTACATTTCTGCATACTTCCTTCCTGATGCTGGT
This sequence comes from Icerya purchasi, assembly GCA_039619475.1. Taxonomy (NCBI): domain Eukaryota; kingdom Metazoa; phylum Arthropoda; class Insecta; order Hemiptera; family Monophlebidae; genus Icerya; species Icerya purchasi. Next base: position 390,311,582 of record CM077115.1, on the reverse strand, counting down.
TTTTTCGACGCTTACCACCAATTTCTATATCGTCATCATCATTATCACTAATAATTTCTCCATCATTGACATCATTATCATATGATTCATCGTTTAGAGGCTTCAGGATACACTCGAAGTCAGCAAATATAATAAATGGTATAAATTCTTGCTGTTTATATTGTTGGAATTTCAATATTTTATTCTCCTCCATTGGCATAACAACTGTAGCAGGAGTATTGATGGAGCAACGTTGTATATGAGCTAGGTATTTGGCATGATCTTGGACATACCATAAGCAACGACGGCATATAAACATTTGATAGTGGTCTTTAGTAATCTGACTTCTCACAAGCTTCCCCAAATTTTTTATCCAGCAGTAATGTGATTTATCGCCTTCGGTTATTAGTAGTAAGTCAGTATGATCTTTTTGTTCAATCTTTGTGATTCGAAGGGGGTATACAGTATTTTTCTCATCCAAACCATATACATTAACAGATGATCGAGGATTATTCTTTTCAAATATGGACACATCGTCCAATGATGTAGGAAAAGATATACCACTCCAATTGTATTTCTTTAACAATGATGTATTCCGCACATAATTGCTTGCATATTCTGGATGATTCACCTTAATATATTTTGTCAACATAGAATATTTGAAACACATTTGATCTATGTTTTTCACATTAATAACAGCCATTTTTACTGCAACTGATTCAGGAAGTGGAATATAAGATGATGCACGGCTTAGAATGTTCCGATGATTGAGACGAATTTCGAGGTATTCAATTTTCATTAATGACCAGCCAGATCCCGTCGCATGTTCCAACTTATCAACAAGACTGATGATTTTTCTACAATCCTCCTTGTACCATTCAGAAATATCAGCACCGCGAGTGAGTAGCTGTGCATTGGTTGGGAAGTGAAATGGCCTAACATTCCAATCTGCAAGCCCAACTCCTCTCTTAAATGAACATCGTAATGTTAGATTTACTTTTATTCCAACACCGATTCTTTTCTTAATTATCTCGATCACTGTAGAAGTATTATTAGACAAGTAATTTGCAATATCCATCTGGCATTTATTATTGTTTACAATACGATATGTTGCAAAACGGTTGGGATAACGCTTGCTAACATTTTGAATAGAAATATCATGTTGTACAACCGCTGACGACATTCTTATAAATAATTTTAAATCCAATTACAAATTAAAGCAAGACAAATTTAAACGCAGGAGAAAACACGTCTGATCACTTCAATGGTCAGCACACAAATCAACAAATACCTTGCTGACACCTCCTTTTATACTAAATTAATACAAAGAGTTGATGCAAAATAACTGGTATTAATTAAAACGAGTATAACTTGAGCATAGGAGAAAGACATCTATAATCACTTCAATGGTCAACAATTGAATCAATAAATAACTTCTTTTTATACAAAACCACACAAAGACTTGACGAAAAGTAACTTATATTAATTGTTTAAACATAAATAACGTTGAAGATGGCATATTATTTATTATCCCCAAAGGGAATTTCACTTGAAGTTTAAAAACTAAAAGCAAAATTAAAAAGCTAACCAACTTTAACATTATATACTTTTCATGAATATCATTGAAACATTACTGCACTTAATTACACCTGTCCCTGCCTGCTATAGATTCTGTCATATATCCACATCATCCTATAATATTTGCATAGTGAACATTTACTCCAGAAGACTTTACATAGATAGGACGAAAATATTCAAATTAATGAGAATTCCGCAGACCAGATATGCATCGCAATAATTGCTAGCAGATGAACATGCACATAGAATCCATCTGTGTGTGGAAAGAGGAATTATTAAACTCCAGAGTGGTGAGATTTATGCCTAACTCAGAGACGTTAACCAGCATCACTTCATTAAACATGATTAAAAAAAAAAAAAAAAAAAAAAATAGAAAATTGCTGCGGAGAAAATTTAAAAGAAAATATATAAAACATTGGGGAAATCGCAGGACTGATACAAGAGAAATAGTGAAAATTAGATAGAGACAATTCTAAGTTAACACAATGGTTGAGAAAGCCAAATCAGTGAAAAATTGACGAAAGATGATGAAAAATTGAGAAAAATAGTTTAAAAGCACTTAAATGCATGAAAATAATGAGAAATAGCAGAAAATTGACTATAATTAGTGAAAACTGAGAAAAAGTGGTGTAAAAGTATTAAAGCATAAGAAAATAGTAAGAAATCTAAAGGAAATAGCTTATAACGCATTTTAATATGCGGTTTTTTGTTTAATGGACACACAATTTGAGTACAAGCTTAAGGTGGCAAGAGAAAATTTTATAATGAAATACTAGCGATAAACAAACAACTAACTTGACATGGAATAGGAAGAAAAATGAAGTTCGAAAAAAAACTCATTAGAATGTAACACAATTAGGCAAATAATGAGATAAATTTCAGCTTGAATGGATCGATACAAATTATTGATACCGCTGTACAAGTGTTATGGATTGTAAAATTATCAAAAAAAGAAGTTGCCAAAAGAAATTTTCACCCAAAAAGTTTATTAGGAGGAGTGTATCACTCCGTTTTTTTAAATTAATAGCACACTGTCCGGCCAGTAATAAAGAAAAATAATTGTATTCTGCGGATGATAACTTTTAAATCTGTAAATGAGGTAATGGAAAATATTATAGTTTACTATGAGCGAAACACTCTAAAGTCTCTGAGTCGATAATAATATATTTTTACATGAATAAACAAGAATAGAGGTAAAATACAGGATTAAAAGTTCTCACTATTTAATTTCACAGAAAAGTGTATGATAAAATTAATACAAACGCAAAATATACGATAAAAATAAAAAAATTAATAATAACACACTAATACAATCTGATACAAAACTAGCGAGTCATAATAAAACCACCCGTTAGAAGAAATAGAACCTAGGAATGATGGATTTAACAACAAAAACAGTGAGTAGGGAGATTATATAAATAAATATAAATAATAATTCCAAAGTAATAAAACCTTGATAATACAATCAATTAGAAATATAATAAAAGCAATGAATAATAACAAATAACTGTGAAGATAACACTCTGAACTAAATTTAAAAAATAATAGACAAAGTTCACAAAATTCTGGAGATGGTAAATAAATTTCACGAATAATTCAAAATATGCCATAAGAATCCTCAGAAAAAGAAAAAAAAACACAACCCTTCAATCGATTTTTTAGGCATAAGGTACGTTTCTTGATACCGGGTCACATATGGAGGATAAATATTAATCTAATTTTAACAAGATCAGCTGCAAAAAAGAAAAAAAGATCGCAAACTTCAACTGATTAATCATAAAAATTAAATATACGATTTTGATTCAAAACACAATTTTATAGCCAACTAGTAACGAAATAGGCATAAAATTAAATCTACAACCATCAACGAGCATTAAAAAAAAAAAAAGTACTTAAAGAGCTAAAATACCTTCAAAATAGTAATCGGAACATACATTAACAATAAAATGTAAACATGTAAAGTAGCGAAGCAGGAACAAAATGGAAAATAAAAACAAAACAGAGACGTAATTAAAATTAAATAAAAGAACGTACAATACAAAAAAAAAAAAGAAAACAAAGAGTCGATAAAGATCGCGAAAATACAGAATAAACACAAAAGAACTTGGATCTGAAAGGTGAAATATAAGCAATTACAAATTATTTAACATATCAAAATTAAAAGACCAACAAGCGGAACAATAAATAAGGAATTACACACAACACACTTGATGTAAATTAGATAAAATAAAATACAGACAAAGATAACATATCAAAATAAATTTTTAAAACTCCGATTGATTTAACTTCTAACAAACATTTAAAATTTCTTATAATATTATAAAGATCGTGTCCGCAAATACTACAATTACACACGAAAATCGAAAAAAGTAATACAAAACAGACATATCGAAAGAAGCAAAAAAAAAAAAAAATGAGAATAAAATCGATTAGTCAAAATTCATAGGAAAAAACAAATTATTTACTCCAGTTAAAATCCTTAATAAACAGCTGAAAATAACAATATACATTACTTAAAACTGATTATTATTTAATAAATAACAAATATTCTAAATTTATTATAATATTATAAAGATCACAAAAAAAAACAAAATCGCAAAAGATCGCGCTTAGATAAATTACATCATTCGCACAGAAAAATAAAAATAAACAACACTGGAGAAGCCGAAAATAATAGAACAAACCGATCGAGCACCTTGTTCACTCACACAAACACACACTAACATAGTAGTGTCTTATATTGATTAATAGCAAGTGGAGACTATGCAGTATGATTAGGGTTGTGCCGGGATGATCAGAAATTAAATGCTAGGCGGTAAAAATATGTCTTGTACCATGTGTATGCGAGTGTGTCGATTGCTAGATTGATAGTGTTTTCTATGTTCATTATCAGAGGATCCTCTTTAACAATGAATGGAGTCGGTAGTGTTACAGTGTCCTGAGTGAATGCGATGAATGTGCGGCGGCCAAATAATACACACGCGGCTGGAATATAACGGTAAAAGTGTGTAAATATACAAGTATTTGGCCGGGCAGCTTGTTCCTTGTGCATGAGTGAGAGTGAATCTGGTTCGAAAGGTTTAGACTACCCGCTAAAATGATTATGGAATGTATGTAAAGCGTGACGATAAAAGGGTAGTAGGATGTGTGAGTGTGTGTGCATGTATGAGTAATAAAACAGGTTAACTGTGAACGAACGTCTAGAATTCGCCCCCGCGCGCCGCGCGACACAATCAATAACTACCCGAATCCACAGACGCGCTGACTTAACCCCCCGCATGTAACAACCCCCCTCCCGCCCACTGGCTGACAACCAATAAAAAGACACTACTATGTTAGTGTGTGTTTGTGTGAGTGAACAAGGTGCTCGATCGGTTTGTTCTATTATTTTCGGCTTCTCCAGTGTTGTTTATTTTTATTTTTCTGTGCGAATGATGTAATTTATCTAAGCGCGATCTTTTGCGATTTTGTTTTTTTTTGTGATCTTTATAATATTATAATAAATTTAGAATATTTGTTATTTATTAAATAATAATCAGTTTTAAGTAATGTATATTGTTATTTTCAGCTGTTTATTAAGGATTTTAACTGGAGTAAATAATTTGTTTTTTCCTATGAATTTTGACTAATCGATTTTATTCTCATTTTTTTTTTTTTTTGCTTCTTTCGATATGTCTGTTTTGTATTACTTTTTTCGATTTTCGTGTGTAATTGTAGTATTTGCGGACACGATCTTTATAATATTATAAGAAATTTTAAATGTTTGTTAGAAGTTAAATCAATCGGAGTTTTAAAAATTTATTTTGATATGTTATCTTTGTCTGTATTTTATTTTATCTAATTTACATCAAGTGTGTTGTGTGTAATTCCTTATTTATTGTTCCGCTTGTTGGTCTTTTAATTTTGATATGTTAAATAATTTGTAATTGCTTATATTTCACCTTTCAGATCCAAGTTCTTTTGTGTTTATTCTGTATTTTCGCGATCTTTATCGACTCTTTGTTTTCTTTTTTTTTTTTGTATTGTACGTTCTTTTATTTAATTTTAATTACGTCTCTGTTTTGTTTTTATTTTCCATTTTGTTCCTGCTTCGCTACTTTACATGTTTACATTTTATTGTTAATGTATGTTCCGATTACTATTTTGAAGGTATTTTAGCTCTTTAAGTACTTTTTTTTTTTTTAATGCTCGTTGATGGTTGTAGATTTAATTTTATGCCTATTTCGTTACTAGTTGGCTATAAAATTGTGTTTTGAATCAAAATCGTATATTTAATTTTTATGATTAATCAGTTGAAGTTTGCGATCTTTTTTTCTTTTTTGCAGCTGATCTTGTTAAAATTAGATTAATATTTATCCTCCATATGTGACCCGGTATCAAGAAACGTACCTTATGCCTAAAAAATCGATTGAAGGGTTGTGTTTTTTTTTCTTTTTCTGAGGATTCTTATGGCATATTTTGAATTATTCGTGAAATTTATTTACCATCTCCAGAATTTTGTGAACTTTGTCTATTATTTTTTAAATTTAGTTCAGAGTGTTATCTTCACAGTTATTTGTTATTATTCATTGCTTTTATTATATTTCTAATTGATTGTATTATCAAGGTTTTATTACTTTGGAATTATTATTTATATTTATTTATATAATCTCCCTACTCACTGTTTTTGTTGTTAAATCCATCATTCCTAGGTTCTATTTCTTCTAACGGGTGGTTTTATTATGACTCGCTAGTTTTGTATCAGATTGTATTAGTGTGTTATTATTAATTTTTTTATTTTTATCGTATATTTTGCGTTTGTATTAATTTTATCATACACTTTTCTGTGAAATTAAATAGTGAGAACTTTTAATCCTGTATTTTACCTCTATTCTTGTTTATTCATGTAAAAATATATTATTATCGACTCAGAGACTTTAGAGTGTTTCGCTCATAGTAAACTATAATATTTTCCATTACCTCATTTACAGATTTAAAAGTTATCATCCGCAGAATACAATTATTTTTCTTTATTACTGGCCGGACAGTGTGCTATTAATTTAAAAAAACGGAGTGATACACTCCTCCTAATAAACTTTTTGGGTGAAAATTTCTTTTGGCAACTTCTTTTTTTGATAATTTTACAATCCATAACACTTGTACAGCGGTATCAATAATTTGTATCGATCCATTCAAGCTGAAATTTATCTCATTATTTGCCTAATTGTGTTACATTCTAATGAGTTTTTTTTCGAACTTCATTTTTCTTCCTATTCCATGTCAAGTTAGTTGTTTGTTTATCGCTAGTATTTCATTATAAAATTTTCTCTTGCCACCTTAAGCTTGTACTCAAATTGTGTGTCCATTAAACAAAAAACCGCATATTAAAATGCGTTATAAGCTATTTCCTTTAGATTTCTTACTATTTTCTTATGCTTTAATACTTTTACACCACTTTTTCTCAGTTTTCACTAATTATAGTCAATTTTCTGCTATTTCTCATTATTTTCATGCATTTAAGTGCTTTTAAACTATTTTTCTCAATTTTTCATCATCTTTCGTCAATTTTTCACTGATTTGGCTTTCTCAACCATTGTGTTAACTTAGAATTGTCTCTATCTAATTTTCACTATTTCTCTTGTATCAGTCCTGCGATTTCCCCAATGTTTTATATATTTTCTTTTAAATTTTCTCCGCAGCAATTTTCTATTTTTTTTTTTTTTTTTTTTTTTAATCATGTTTAATGAAGTGATGCTGGTTAACGTCTCTGAGTTAGGCATAAATCTCACCACTCTGGAGTTTAATAATTCCTCTTTCCACACACAGATGGATTCTATGTGCATGTTCATCTGCTAGCAATTATTGCGATGCATATCTGGTCTGCGGAATTCTCATTAATTTGAATATTTTCGTCCTATCTATGTAAAGTCTTCTGGAGTAAATGTTCACTATGCAAATATTATAGGATGATGTGGATATATGACAGAATCTATAGCAGGCAGGGACAGGTGTAATTAAGTGCAGTAATGTTTCAATGATATTCATGAAAAGTATATAATGTTAAAGTTGGTTAGCTTTTTAATTTTGCTTTTAGTTTTTAAACTTCAAGTGAAATTCCCTTTGGGGATAATAAATAATATGCCATCTTCAACGTTATTTATGTTTAAACAATTAATATAAGTTACTTTTCGTCAAGTCTTTGTGTGGTTTTGTATAAAAAGAAGTTATTTATTGATTCAATTGTTGACCATTGAAGTGATTATAGATGTCTTTCTCCTATGCTCAAGTTATACTCGTTTTAATTAATACCAGTTATTTTGCATCAACTCTTTGTATTAATTTAGTATAAAAGGAGGTGTCAGCAAGGTATTTGTTGATTTGTGTGCTGACCATTGAAGTGATCAGACGTGTTTTCTCCTGCGTTTAAATTTGTCTTGCTTTAATTTGTAATTGGATTTAAAATTATTTATAAGAATGTCGTCAGCGGTTGTACAACATGATATTTCTATTCAAAATGTTAGCAAGCGTTATCCCAACCGTTTTGCAACATATCGTATTGTAAACAATAATAAATGCCAGATGGATATTGCAAATTACTTGTCTAATAATACTTCTACAGTGATCGAGATAATTAAGAAAAGAATCGGTGTTGGAATAAAAGTAAATCTAACATTACGATGTTCATTTAAGAGAGGAGTTGGGCTTGCAGATTGGAATGTTAGGCCATTTCACTTCCCAACCAATGCACAGCTACTCACTCGCGGTGCTGATATTTCTGAATGGTACAAGGAGGATTGTAGAAAAATCATCAGTCTTGTTGATAAGTTGGAACATGCGACGGGATCTGGCTGGTCATTAATGAAAATTGAATACCTCGAAATTCGTCTCAATCATCGGAACATTCTAAGCCGTGCATCATCTTATATTCCACTTCCTGAATCAGTTGCAGTAAAAATGGCTGTTATTAATGTGAAAAACATAGATCAAATGTGTTTCAAATATTCTATGTTGACAAAATATATTAAGGTGAATCATCCAGAATATGCAAGCAATTATGTGCGGAATACATCATTGTTAAAGAAATACAATTGGAGTGGTATATCTTTTCCTACATCATTGGACGATGTGTCCATATTTGAAAAGAATAATCCTCGATCATCTGTTAATGTATATGGTTTGGATGAGAAAAATACTGTATACCCCCTTCGAATCACAAAGATTGAACAAAAAGATCATACTGACTTACTACTAATAACCGAAGGCGATAAATCACATTACTGCTGGATAAAAAATTTGGGGAAGCTTGTGAGAAGTCAGATTACTAAAGACCACTATCAAATGTTTATATGCCGTCGTTGCTTATGGTATGTCCAAGATCATGCCAAATACCTAGCTCATATACAACGTTGCTCCATCAATACTCCTGCTACAGTTGTTATGCCAATGGAGGAGAATAAAATATTGAAATTCCAACAATATAAACAGCAAGAATTTATACCATTTATTATATTTGCTGACTTCGAGTGTATCCTGAAGCCTCTAAACGATGAATCATATGATAATGATGTCAATGATGGAGAAATTATTAGTGATAATGATGATGACGATATAGAAATTGGTGGTAAGCGTCGAAAAAACCAGCATCAGGAAGGAAGTATGCAGAAATGTAAGCGGCAATGCATGGAAGATGGTTCATGTGGTAATATTCAAAACAAGTCTCAAAATACATCTGGTACTATTCCTATACAACAGCATGAAGCGTTTAGCTTTTGTTACTATATTGTGTCGAGATGTGAAGAAGGTGCCAGGTTTAATGTTACATCGGAGCCTAAAATGTATCGTGGTCGTAATGCAACTAGAAAATTCTGTGATTGGCTAGTAGAAGATGTGCGAAAAATAGAAAAGATTTATCAGAAAAACATTCCATTGCAGTGGACGTCTGAGGATTTGGAAGAATATGATGCTTCATCAGTGTGTCACATTTGTGAAGAACCTCTAAATAATGATAAAGTCGCAGATCATTGTCATCTAACTGGGAAATTTCGAGGTGCGGCTCATTCAAAATGTAATTTAGAATACCAGCTTCCTAACTTTGTTCCTGTATTTATTCATAATCTGAGTGGATATGACGCTCATTTATTCATTAGGGATTTGGCGTATGATGATCAGGACATCGAGGTGATACCGAATAGTGAAGAACGCTACATATCATTTTCAAAGCGCATTTCAGAAAAAATGAAAATACGATTCATAGATACATTCCGTTTCATGGCGTCAAGCCTTGAGAAGCTAGCTAGTTATTTACCTGATGGTTTGCTCCATCATACAATCAGAAACATTGCATCGCCTGATTTACTTCCTTTATTTCGTAGAAAGGGTGTTTTCCCTTATTCATATGTGTCATCATGGGAAAAATTGGATGAAACAAGTTTACCTGAAAAGGAGCATTTCTATAATTCCCTGACAAAATCAAATATTAGTGAAGAAGATTACTCACATGCATTAAATGTGTGGGATGCATTAAATGTTCAAACACTCGGGGAGTATAGTGATATATATCTAAAGACAGATGTACTTCTACTGGCTGATGTTTTTGAAAACTTCAGAAGCGTTTGCTATAAAATTTACAAATTGGATCCTGCATGGAGTTTTACTGCTCCTGGATTGGCATTTCAAGCAATGTTGAAGTTGACAAAGGTTCAATTGGAGCTCCTAACTGATTATGATATGATTTTATTCTTTGAAGCTGGAATACGTGGTGGTATGTGTCAGTGTGTGAAACGTTATGCTAAGGCAGACAATTCATACACTAACAGTTGTAATAATAGTTACAGTAATGATGATAATGATGGTAGAAATGGTACAGATAACATTTTCATAGCATATTTGGATGCAAATAACCTCTATGGTTGGGCCATGAGTGAACCTCTCCCTATGAGTGGTTTCAGATGGCTTAGCCAGAAAGAAATAACAGAATTAAATATTATGGAGATAGCTGATGATGGATCCATTGGTTATATGCTCGATGTGGATTTGGAGTATCCAGCAGATTTACATTTAGCACACAATGATTTACCACTATGCCCCGAGGCTAAATCAATTAGAAAATGTGTGAAATTAGTTAATACATTAAAAAATAAGTACAACTATATTATTCACTATAGAAATCTTAAACAGGCAATTGAATTAGGACTAAAATTACAACGTGTACATCGTGTCATTTGTTTCAATCAGTCGGCATGGTTGAAGCCTTACATTGATTTAAACACTCTACAGCGGAAGCAGGCTACCAATGAGTTTGAGAAGAACTATTGGAAGCTTATGAATAACAGTGTTTTTGGCAAAATGATGGAAAATGTTAGACATAGAATTAATATGCAGCTTATTATAAATGAAGTAAAATTTACTAAACTGGTTGGAAAAAGTAATTTTAAGGATCGAACAATATTTAGTGAGCAACCATTATTGGCTGCGGTACATTTAAATCCTTCAACAATTAAATTTAATAAGCCTATTTACATTGGTATGTCTATTTTAGATATTAGCAAATTAAAAATGTTTGATTTTCATTACAACATAATGAGTAAAATGTATAAGAATATTAATCTTTTATACTGTGATACTGATTCACTTATTTATGAACTTAAAACACTTGATTTTTATAAAGATATTAAAGATAATGCTCAGTATTTTGATACAAGTGATTATCCAAAAAGTCACCCATGTTATTCATTAGAAAATAAAAAAAAGCTTGGTGTATTTAAGGATGAATTAAATGGCACTCCAATTAGTGAATTTGTTGGATTGCGTCCAAAAATGTATTCTATAAGTATTATTGATAGTAGAGAAATTAAAAAATGTAAAGGTGTACAGTCTTCTATAATTAAGAAAGAACTTAATTTCATAGATTATTATAATTGTGTGAATGGTGTGTGTGGGAAATTATGTGATAATTATAAGACATATTACAATAAACACGCGATCTAGTGT